>CM064492.1:78069743-78625558 GCA_032716605.1 Paralithodes platypus | reverse complement strand
AATGTGTCCGGCGAAGCCGGCTTTCTCCATACAATGCTGGCTCGCTATCGCTCCCCAGGAAGATATCGACACCTGGATGGGGATAAACGTCTTAAAACAGTTGGCTGAATGGGGCCGAATGGATACAAGCCAGGGAAAGAGAGAAAGATTTAAAAAAAGCAGGTGACCCCCTTTAAGGTGTACGACTGGTAAAAATAACAGGGTTGCAGAAAATATACCGGCTCCCCCCCATCATGTCAAACCACGATAGAGCAGTCTTTTTTATTGTATATCAGTTCAGTTGTACCAAAGATGACGACTATCGGGAGCGCCATGTCAACCTTATTACACCGACAGCCATTTTGTAGACCTCCCGTGAACAGACAGACACATATTCATAGATAGATAGATAGATAGATATTCGAGAGAGAGAGAGAGAGAGAGAGAGAGAGAGAGAGAGAGAGAGAGAGAGAGAGAGAGAGAGAGAGAGAGAGAGAGAGAGAGAGAGAGAGAGAGAGAGAGAGAGAGAAAGAGAGAGAGAGAGAAAGTTAACCTACTTGTCGGAACGCTCCCCATCTAAAGGTAGTGATCAGCAAGGCCCCCAATATCGGTCCGTTCCTGGGTTATAATAATAATACCGGACAGACCGGACCGAACCGGCCATATATACTGTATACTGTAGGGACGGTGATGGCCAATAGTCGGATATATAGGAGACTGGGTTGTATATATGTATGGAGATGGGATATTGGGTTATGGCTGTTGATAGCAAGGCGGTTAGCTGTGTGTGGTGGTGTTTTTTCGTATTAACACACACACACACACACACACACACACACACACACACACACACACACACACACACACACACACATCAGTGCATTGTCTGCACCATCAGTGCATAGTTTCAAAGCACGGTATGACAAACATATCTTAGGAGGCGGGAATTAACGAGCATGCTCACTCCCGCAAATACAACTAGTGTAAGTACAACTAGTGTAAGTACACTCACTCACACTTGTGTTAGCCTACATGTATTCTCACCAGTACATCTGTGTATGTACTACGGTGGGAACTCGGCAACTCACGGTCGCCAAAGGTCGCATGTGACCTCATAGTTAAGGGGGGTGACCTGCTTTTTGTTATTTCTGTCCTTTTCTCTCTTTCTCTGGCTTGTATCCATTCGGCCCCATTCAGCCAACTATTTTAAGACGTTTATCCTCATCTAGGTGTCGATTTCTTCCTGGCGAGCGATAGCGAGCCAGCATTATATGAAGAAATCCGGCTTCGCCGGAGAAATTTTGCTATCGAAAAATGTACAAATTTAGCCTGCTGTCAAACAAAAATAAAAAATATGCTGGCTCGCTACCGCTCACCAGTAAAAAATTGACACCTGGATGGGGATAAACGTCTTAAAACAGTAGGCTGAATGGGGCCAAATGGATACAAGCCAGAGAAAGATAGAAAAGGACAGACCAAAAACAGGTCACGCCCCTTAAGGTAGAATAACCATTGTACTGTACGGAGGTTAAGCAAAACTATGTAGATTTTCAAGTGAACAATAAACAGACAAATATTATTTATTATTGGAGAATAAATCACAAATACGTGTGATCAAATTATGTAGTAAAACTCGCAGAAAAATTACACTTTGGAACACCAAGCTTTCGTCTATTCTCTCAAGACATCTTCAGGGTAATATTACCCTGAGGATGTCTTGAGAGAACAAACGAAAGCTTGGTGTTCCAATGTTTAATTTGTCCTGCGAGTGTTACTACATTAGTTATTATTAGTATCACACAGACACACACACACACACACAGACAAACACACACACACAGACACAGACCACACACACAGACACACACATACATACATACACACACACACACATACATACACACACACACACACATACATACATACACAGACAGACACACACACACACACACACACACAGAGACACACACACACACACACACACATACACACACACACACACATACACACACACACATACATACACACACACACACACACAGAGACACACACAGACAGACACACACACACACACAGACACACACACCAAGTAATAAACAGCCTAGAGTTCATCCTGGCGCGTCAAGTATACGTAGTCGATTTCGAGAAGGCACCACTCACAATTATTAGTCTGTATTTTCAGTGTTATGCATTATATAATAAAATAATATATAACTAAACAACCACTTCATCTCTCTCTCTCTCTCTCTCTCTCTCTCTCTCCTTTCCTTCCACTTTCTCTTAGGGTTGCTATCTCTATTAGGATTAAGTCCTGGTCACCTCGCAGGGATCGTAAGATCTGTGTGGCCAGTGTATCTATGTAAATCTATGTAAATCTCTCTCTCTCATAGAGATATATCCATGCTCTCTCTCTCTCTCTCTCTCTCTCTCTCTCTCTCCCTATCTCTCATAGAGATATATCCATGCTCTCTCTCTCTCTCCCTATCTCTCATAGAGATATATCCATGCTCTCTCTCTCTCTCTCTCCCTATCTCTCATACAGATATATCCATGCTCTCTCTCTCTCTCTCCCTATCTCTCATAGAGATATATCCATGCTCTCTCTCTCTCTCTCTCTCCCTATCTCTCATAGAGATATATCCATGCTCTCTCTCTCTCTCTCTCTCTCCCTATCTCTCATAGAGATATATCCATGCTCTCTCTCTCTCCCAATAATATACAGTATACCGGTACACATACAGAGTTTTTAAACAAACACTCCAGTCTCTCTCTCACTCACTCAAGCTGACTCTCTCTTTCTCTCTCTCTCTCTCTCTCGTACACACATAGGGTTCCTCAGAGCTCTCCCAGTGTATACCCCCTCCTCTACGTAGGGTACGTAGTACCCGTCTTGCAACACAATCCCGCCCCTACTCTGTGTAACTCTCCAACTCTGGGAGTATCGTCTCCCAATCACTCTTCTATTCAACAGCTGAGCTCTGGAACTCTCTCCCAGAATCAGTCTTTCCCTCTTCCTATGATATACATTGCTTCAAACTCCGTGTGTCCAGGCATTTTGGCTCGAACGTCCCTTGATTTTGGCCCTGTCACTCTTTCAATTCTGGGAGAGGCACTTGCTACAGGCAGTTCTGCCTTTTGTCTCCCTCACTCACATAGAAAATAAAAACACACGCACCCTCCTCTCTCTCTCTCTCTCACACACACACACACACACACACACTTTCAGCTCATGAGGCTGCCATTCTTTAATAAACCGTTTATTATTATTATTATTATTATTATTACACACACACACACACACTCTCTCTCTCTCTCCTACTATCGACCAGTGGACAATCCGGCCCCACATTACCATAGCCGGAAAGGGAAGAGGCCGAATAAGTCCAGTACGGATGGCCTTTGGAAATTGAGGGGGGGGGGGGGGGAGGGGGGGCATTATATTAAGGGGAGGCTGGCCGTTTGTTTGGTCTATAAAATCATTTATTCATATATTTTTTTAGTTTCCTCCCTAGACCTCCATCAAGCCCAGAAAAACACCCCCTAGACCCACCTTCAAGATAAATTTGTACATTTTTCGGTAGAAAAATTTCCCGGCCGAAGGCCGGTTCCTCTTAAAATTGCAGGCTCGCTATCGCTCGCCAGGAAATAATCGACACCTACATGGCACGAAAGGTCTTAAAATTGACAACAAAATGGGGCGAAAGGTGTTAAAATCACCAAACTAATGGGCCTAACGTCTTAAAATCTGAAATCCAATGGGGCTAAACATGAGGAAGAAGGGGAACCAGAAAAACGACCCATCTCCCCTTAAGAAGGTACGGGGGGGGGCAATTTTTTTATATAATTTCTCCACTGATGTCCGCCATATTGTAACCCTAGAAGTTAATGGCCAATGATACTTTTCTGTAGGCCTACTATCTTTCACGACAGCCAAATTGACCACTTGCGAGTTTCGGTCTATAAGGAAGTTGGAGCTGTAGACATCGATATTTAACAACATTTACAGGTGAAATACGGTGGTAGTACATTTATAAATACGGTGGTAGTACATTTATAAATACGGTGGTAGTACATTTATAAATACATAAAACCCAATTCAACATAATTATCATTTATCCATCAGAAACTTACATTATTAGTGCATTTCCGTGTGCTATTGATGTTTACGGCTCCAACTTCCTTAATTAAAGCCTGAAACTCGCAAGTGGCCAATTGGACGGTCTTTCTTTTAGCCTAAATAGTGGTGCCGTTATACCTTGGATTATGGCTAAAATTAGAGGATTTCATAGAGTTTAAGAAGGACCTATGTTATTAAGAGGGTTTATTCGGTACTGTATTTACCCATTGGAGGCGTACATTTACCCATTGGAGTCGTACATTTACCCATTGGAGTCGTACATTTACCCATTGGAGGCGTACATTTACCCCTTTGAGTCGTACATTTACCCCTTTGAGTCGTACATTTACCCCTTTGAGTCGTACATTTACCCCTTTGAGTCGTACATTTGCCCATTGGAGTCGTACATTTACCCATTGGAGTCGTACATTTACCCATTGGAGTCGTACATTTACCCATTGGAGTCGTACATTTACCCATTGGAGTCGTACATTTACCCATTGGAGTCGTACATTTACCCATTGGAGTCTTACATTTACCCATTGGAGTCGTACATTTACCCATTGGAGCCGTACATTTACCCATTGGAGTCGTACATTTACCCATTGGAGTCGTACATTTACCCATTAGAGTCGTACAGGTAGATTATAACCTGAAGAAAATCGTCTAATGGTAACCTGTCATTTTAGAAGGAAGCGGCCTCCGGTCGGGACATTTGGATACCGAAAAATTTATAAATTTAGCTTGAAAAGAGGTCTAGTGGGTGTTTCTTTTAAAGCTTGATGGAGGTCTAGCGAGAGAAAAAAACAATATATATATATATATATATATATATATATATACATGACCAGAAAACAAGCACTACCCCCTTAAGGTACCGACATTCTACCTACATGGATTGGGGTTAAGGGGAGGGGGGGGGGGGGGGGGGGGGCAGGAAGAGGGTAAGGGGGGTGCAATAGTATTTTCTAGGCCACTGAGAATAAGGAATGATGCATAATAATAATAAACCCGTTCACCGTCTCTGGCCTTCCCCTATATAACTGGCTATACCCACATCGGGATGACGACCTTAACCCTTTCTATTCCGTGGTTGTCTGTCTGTCTGTCTGTCTGTCTGTCTGTCTCTCCTTCTCTCTCTCTCTCTCTCTCTCTCTCTCTCTCTCTTTTCTATTGTCTTTTAGTCATGATGGAATATAAAGCCACGATCTTCACTTAATGTCCACTTAAACATCATCCTTATCATCATTATCAACCTTTATTTGTCCACTGCAGAGGGCCAGATAGTGTTAAGGTTCCTCCTAAAATACAGACCTGCTATCGCTCACCTAAAAAAAGATGACCGTCTATTTACCTCGCCACGGTGGCTTATTCCGGCTTAGTGAGGCTGTGTGCATGGTTAGGAGTATTCGAGGCAAACTATTGAGGCATACACTCCTGCGACTCTGATCAACAAACCCCCCTAATGTCCGCCTCCTAGCCTAATGTGGGGTCCTGAGATTCCACCCACAGGTTTTGGATACAAGATAGGTACACTGAATGCAAAGTCGGCTTCAAGCTGAACTAAATACCTAACTTACCCTAATCTAACTTAACCCAGCTTGACCTAACTTAACCTAAGATACCTTTTAACACAACTTACTTTTTTTTAAAGAGACAATGAATAGAGGAAGGAAAACAAAGGCAAAACAAAATAAACTAACCAAACCTCTTCTAACATAACATAACTTAAGTTAACGTAACCTAACTTAATCAAAAGTAACCTAACTTAACCTAACCTAACCAAAACCATGACAAGGTAACTAAACTACCATAAACTCCATATGTGTCCAGGCAGTTTGGCTCGAATGTCCCTTGATTTTGGCCCTGTAACTCTTTCAACTCTGCACTCGTTGCAGGTAATTTTGCCTTTTGTCTCCCTCACTCACATATATAAAAAACAAAAAATTAAAAAAAAACTACCAATCCGGCCCTTTACCCACTGATATCCATACCCCTCTCCCTCTGCCACCCAAACCTCCTCCCTCGTGACGTCACAGGAATGACGCCTATACCCCTTGCCACGTGCCCCTCCAGCCGTGTGTCGGACATAATATTTTAAAGTCCAGGATTGAGCCATTTGTCAACCTGATTTGCCACACTCACTTGCGATCAACGGAAAGGGGGGTGGGGGGGGGGAGTAGGGGGGGAGGGTAGAGTCACACTTGTGGATTGGTCACACTTGTAGGTCACACTTCACGCTGCTAATGCGACTCTCCACTTCTTTTCTCTCCTCGCTCTCGCTTTCTCGCATACACACACACACACACACTCTCTCTCTCTCTCTCTCTCTCTCTCTCTCTCTCTCTCTCTCTCTCTCTCTCGTGAAGTGGATATAAGCATTCCTAAAGGGACTGAATATGGCTTAACCTGGATTTTAACACACTGGGTGAATGGTCTGGAGGCATGATAATTGCCACTAAGCTTGTGGAAGTGCAAGGTGATGTACAGCCACTGACAAGTGTTCGTAGAGATGAATGCTCAGAATTAATTGGGATATATTAAGAGACAGTTTCAATATAGGAACAAGGAAATAGGCCTTCCATTCTATTATGATCTAACACGGCCTCTTCCGGAATATGTTGTGTTATTGTGGTGTTTAGTACTCAGGAAACACAAGTTAAGGGGAGGTTTTTAGTGTGTTTCCTAGACTTCCATCAAGCTTGAAATTACACCCCCTTGACCCCCTTTCAAGATAAATTTGTAAATTTTTCGGTAGAAAAATGTCCCGGCCAAAGCCCGGTTCCTCTTAAATTACAGGCTCGCTATCGCTCGCCAGGAAAAAATCGATACCTAAATGGGACAAAAGGTCTTAAAATTGACATAAATGGGGTGCAAGTTCTTATAATCGCCAAACTAATGGGGCGAACGTCTGAAAATCTCAAAAGCAATGGGGCCTAATCATGAGGGAGAAAGGGGTCAAGAAAAAAATCCCTCAAGTAGAAATCTCCCCTTAAGGCTATAAACTGATCCTATCGATTAAAAGGGAGCTATGAAAACAGGTTGAGAACTCTCAAATTATTTATGTTGCAAAACGGAAATTGGAAAGTCAATTGTTTGAAGTCATTAAAATACTAAATGTGTTTGACAACGTGGATTACACCTAGATGATTATCCTCTATGTCTAGCTGGAAGTTGGAGGTAAAGAAACTTTTCACTTATAATTTATGTTCTACCTGAAACAAACTTCCCCCATTAGTTGTAAAAGGTTCTTCAGTAGAAAATTCATGGACAGTAGATACTGTTTTGCACATTCTTCAAGAAGTGCAGTGCACTTCACTTTCTCTTTTCACCTAAACTATCTCCCCGGAATGAACCGCAAAGTCTTTGGATTATAACAACTTGTAATTGCGTGTACCGTATCTCTTTTCTCATATACTTTCCACCCATCACCCCTCCCTCCCTCTCCCTCTCTCTCTCTCTCTCTCTCTCTCTCTCTCTCTCTCTCTCTCTCTCTCTCTCTCTCTCTCTCTCTCTCTCCCCCGTACCATACTTTGTTTACATCATACAATGTTCGGGAGTATCGCCGCCTTTGTTTTCACCCTCTCAATCAACCCTTTTTATCGCCATTTATCAACAAAACCCTTAATAATCCACAATCCCATTTCCCCGCACTAACCTAATATTTTTTCGCAATATATATATATTTTGTTTTATGTATAGTCACGTCTGTATGTCACTCTTTCAATAATTGCTGAATTTCCGTTTCTCATTAATATTTGTGCTCTCTCTCTCTCTCACTCACACACACACTCACTCACTCTCATTATAACCCCTAGACACCAAGAAGCCATATTTTGGATACTAATGAAATCGTCTACGGTGAGCCACAATGAGATAGAAATATTATCCGAAAGGAAAAATAATAACATAGCCTATATATAATTTTAAGGGGAGATTTCCACTAGAGGGATTTTTTTCTGGACCCCTTTCTCTCTCATGTTTAGCCCCATTGTTTTTTAGATTTTAAGACGCTCGCCCCCTTTAGTTTGGCGATTTTAAGAACTTTCGCCCCATTTCTGTCAATTTTAAGAAATTTCGTGCCATTTAGGTGTCGATTTTTTCCTGGCGAGCGATAGCGAGCCTGTAATTTGAGAGGAAGCGGCCTTCGGCCGGGACATTTTTCTACCGAAAAATGTACAAATTTATCTTGAAAGGGGGTCTAGGGGGTGTAAATTTAAGCTTGATGGAGTTCTAGGGAAGAAACTAAATACCTCCCCTTAACCTACAGTACGAGTGATAAATTGTGATGAATAAATTGTGATGAATAAATTGTGATGAATAAATTGTGATGAATAAATTGTGATGAATAAATTGTGATGAATAAATTGTGATGAATAAATTGTGATGAATAAATTGTGATGAATAAATATTATAAATCGGTTCCACTATAACGACTTTGGTGATCGTGTCAATTGGTTGCTACACATGAATTCACAATTATGTAATGTATAAAGTGAAGCCATTTAGTGATTGGCTGACATTATGTAGTAGCCTACTGGGGTTGTGAGATGATGAAATAATTAACCCTGTGAGTACCAGCGACGTGTGTTATATTATATGAGTACCAGCGACGTGTGTTATATTATATGAGTACCAGCGACGTGTGTTATATTATATGAGTACCAGCGACGTGTGTTATATTATATGAGTACCAGCGACGTGTGTTATATTATATGAGTACCAGCGACGTGTGTTATAGTATATGAGTACCAGCGACGTGTGTTATATTATATGAGTACCAGCGACGTGTGTTATATTATATGAGTACCAGCGACGTGTGTTATATTATATGAGTACCAGCGACGTGTGTTATATTATATGAGTACCAGCGACGTGTGTTATATTATATGAGTACCAGCGACGTGTGTTATATTATATGAGTACCAGCGACGTGTGTTATACTATATGAGTACCAGCGACGTGTTATATTATATGAGTACCAGCGACGTGTGTTGTATTATATGAGTACCAGCGACGTGTGTTATATTATATGAGTAACAGCGACGTGTGTTATATTATAGGAGTACCAGCGACGTGTGTTATATTATATGAGTACCAGCGACGTGTGTTGTATTATATGAGTACCAGCGACGTGTGTTATATTATATGAGTACCAGCGACGTGTTATATTATATGCGTACCAGCGACGTGTTATATTATATGAGTACCAGCGACGTGTTATATTATATGAGTACCAGCGACGTGTGTTATATTATATGAGTACCAGCGACGTGTTATATTATATGAGTACCAGCGACGTGTGTTATATTATATGAGTACCAGCGACGTGTGTTATATTATATGAGTACCAGCGACGTGTTATATTATATGAGTACCAGCGACGTGTGTTATATTTTATGAGTACCAGCGACGTGTTATATTATATGAGTACCAGCGACGTGTGTGTTATATTATAGGAGTACCAGCGACGTGTGTTATATTATATGAGTACCAGCGACGTGTTATATTATATGAGTACCAGCGACGTGTGTTATATTATATGAGTACCAGCGACGTGTTATATTATATGAGTACCAGCGACGTGTGTTATATTATATGAGTACCAGCGACGTGTGTTATATTATATGAGTACCAGCGACGTGTGTTATAGTATATGAGTACCAGCGACGTGTGTTATATTATATGAGTACCAGCGACGTGTGTTATATTATATGAGTACCAGCGACGTGTGTTATATTATATGAGTACCAGCGACGTGTGTTATATTATGAGTACCAGCGACGTGTGTTATATTATATGAGTACCAGCGACGTGTTATATTATATGAGTACCAGCGACGTGTGTTGTATTATATGAGTACCAGCGACGTGTTATATTATATGAGTACCAGCGACGTGTGTTGTATTATATGAGTACCAGCGACGTGTTATATTTTATGAGTACCAGCGACGTGTGTTATATTTTATGAGTACCAGCGACGTGTGTTATATTTTATGAGTACCAGCGACGTGTTATATTTTATGAGTACCAGCGACGTGTTATATTTTATGAGTACCAGCGACGTGTGTTATATTTTATGAGTACCAGCGACGTGTGTTATATTATATGAGTACCAGCGACGTGTGTTATATTATATGAGTACCAGCGACGTGTTATATTATATGAGTACCAGCGACGTGTGTTATATTATATGAGTACCAGCGACGTGTGTTATATTATATGAGTACCAGCGACGTGTTATATTATATGAGTACCAGCGATGTGTGTTATATTATATGAGTACCAGCGACGTGTGTTATATTATATGAGTACCAGCGACGTGTGTTATATTATATGAGTACCAGCGACGTGTGTTATATTATATGAGTACCAGCGACGTGTTATATTATATGAGTACCAGCGACGTGTGCTATATTATATGAGTACCAGCGACGTGTGTTATATTATATGAGTACCAGCGACGTGTGTTATATTATATGAGTACCAGCGACGTGTTATATTATATGAGTACCAGCGACGTGTGCTATATTATATGAGTACCAGCGACGTGTGCTATATTATGAGTACCAGCGACGTGTGTTATATTATATGAGTACCAGCGACGTGTGTTATATTATATGAGTACCAGCGACGTGTTATATTATATGAGTACCAGCGACGTGTGTTATATTATATGAGTACCAGCGACGTGTGTTATATTATATGAGTACCAGCGACGTGTGTTATTATATGAGTACCAGCGACGTGTGTGTTATATTATATGAGTACCAGCGACGTGTGTTATATTATATGAGTACCAGCGACGTGTGTTATATTATATGAGTACCAGCGACGTGTGTTATATTATATGAGTACCAGCGACGTGTGTTATATTATATGAGTACCAGCGACGTGTGTTATATTATATGAGTACCAGCGACGTGTGTTATATTATATGAGTACCAGCGACGTGTGTTATATTATATGAGTACCAGCGACGTGTTATATTATATGAGTACCAGCGACGTGTGCTATATTATATGAGTACCAGCGACGTGTGCTATATTATGAGTACCAGCGACGTGTGTTATATTATATGAGTACCAGCGACGTGTGTTATATTATATGAGTACCAGCGACGTGTTATATTATATGAGTACCAGCGACGTGTGTTATATTATATATGAGTACCAGCGACGTGTGTTATATTTGAGTACCAGCGACGTGTGTTATATTATATATGAGTACCAGCGACGTGTGTTATATTATATATGAGTACCAGCGACGTGTGTTATATTATATATGAGTACCAGCGACGTGTGTTATATTATATATGAGTACCAGCGACGTGTGTTATATATATGAGTACCAGCGACGTGTGTTATATTATATATGAGTACCAGCGACGTGTGTTATATTATATATGAGTACCAGCGACGTGTGTTATATTATATATGAGTACCAGCGACGTGTTATATTATATAGGCGTACCAGCGACGTGTGCTATATTATATGAGTACCAGCGACGTGTGTTATATATTATGAGTACCAGCGACGTGTTATATTATATGAGTACCAGCGACGTGTGTTATATTATATGAGTACCAGCGACGTGTTATATTATATGAGTACCAGCGACGTGTGTTATATTATATGAGTACCAGCGACGTGTGTTATATTATATGAGTACCAGCGACGTGTGTTATATTATATGAGTACCAGCGACGTGTGTTATATTATATGAGTACCAGCGACGTGTGTTATATTATATGAGTACCAGCGACGTGTGTTATATTATATGAGTACCAGCGACGTGTGTTATATTATATGAGTACCAGCGACGTGTGTTATATTATATGAGTACCAGCGACGTGTGTTATATTATATGAGTACCAGCGACGTGTTATATTATATGAGTACCAGCGACGTGTGTTATATTATATGAGTACCAGCGACGTGTGTTATATTATATTCTAGCTATATGTACATTGTATGAGGCAACTTAGGAAGGATCTGTGCTCGTTAAAAGGGTTGGTTGAGATAGTTTGAAGCCTTATAATGGCTAGAGGTCCTTCCTAAGCTGAATAAACTCGTCGAATAGGTGCCAAAATATGATGAAATGAACGTCCCTGGCACTGAATGGGTTAAATGAAGAGGGTAGTTTCTTAAGCAGTGGTTAACTCCTCTGATTAGTCAACTGATAGTTAAGAGAAGCCACGCAACCGCAATTAAAGGGAGATATGTCGCTTTTCTACACCCCCTTCTCCCCGTGTGTTTAGCCCCGTTTGTTTTAAGATTATACATCGTTCGCTCTATTAGTTTGGCGATTCTAAGACCTTGCACCCCATTTCCCTTTGTCAATATTAGAACCTTGCGTGCCATTTAGGTGTCGATTTTTTCCTGGTGAGCGATAGCGAGCCTGTCATTTTAGGAGGAATGGGCTTTCGGCCGGGATATTTTTCTACCGAAAAATGTACAAACTATTCTTCAAGGGGGGGTCTAGGGGGGTATTCTTTAAAAGCTTGATTGATGTCTAGCGAGGAAACTAAAATAAAAATAAATTAATAAATAACCCGACCAAAAACAAATATATACCCTAGCCCTTTAACTCATACTATTATACTTGCATACAGAAAATCACAACGAATAACATAACTTAAGTGGGCGACTGTACACTCTAGGATATATACAGTGGTCTTAAAGGGGAGATGGTTCACTTTTTGGCCGATTTTTGCATGTATTCATTATTTTTCTAGTTTCCTCCCTAGACCTCCATCAAATTACCAAAAAAAAAAAAACATCCATTAGATCCCCCTTCTAGATTAATTTGTAAATTTTTCGGTAGAAAAATGGCCCGGCCGAAGGCCGCTTCTTCCAACATTACAGGCTCACTATCGTTCGCCAGGGAAAAATCGACACCTAAATAACACGAAAGGTCTAAATATTGACGAAGAAATGGGGCGAAATGTGTTAAAATCGCCAAACTAATGGGCCGAACGTCTTAAAATCTCGAAATTAATGGTGCTAAACACGAGGGAAAAAGGGACCAGAAAAACGACCCATGTCCCCTTAAGTTTTCGAAGCTATCCCGAACTGAATCGAATCTTCTTATCAATTGCTTACCTCTGAAAAAAATGTACTTTAATTTACTTAGACCATGCATTGATTGTGAGAGTTGTCATTGTATGATTTATTAAAGATGAGTTAATTCTAAAATTCCCAATTAAATTAGCCTACGGCGTGTATTGCCAGACCAGCAGCGATACAATAGCCTCTAGACCGTAATCTCGATAATGTATTTGTTTGTATCATTCTATTGAGTATCGCCACGTCTTATTATCCCTAAACAAGTGGAGTGAAACGCCTTAAAATCTTGAAAATAGTGAAGTGAAAACGGGGGAGGTACAAACTGACCCCCCTTGGACCCAATAGGGTTTAGGTGCATCCTAATAACGCCCTCAGGACCCCTCACATTTACACTCGGGATCACTCAATTAGCTTTATTATCCTCATATAATACTTCTTGACTCTATTTAAGATACGGCTTTACTCTATTAAACTACTTATGCATCACTCAGACCAAATACACTTAAGGGCCACTCACTCTATTAGCCCTTTTACCAGGACCCCAAACATTTACACTCGGGGTCCCTCAATTAGCGTTCTTGTCCTCATATAACACTCCCTTCCTCTATTAAGCTACTTATTAATCAATCAAACTAAACACACTTGACTCTATTAGCCTCTCTACCAAGCTAATAACGCCATCATCATCATCATCAGGACCTCAAACATTTACACTAGGGGTCCCTCAATTAGCGTTCTTGTCCTCATTATACTACTCCTATACTCTATTAACCCCTTCTGTACCAGCGACGTATTTTTTATTATATTCTAGGTACATTAGGCAGATTTTGTGCAGTTCAAGAAGGATCTGTGGTAGTCAAAAGGGTTAAGCGAGATAGTTTGAAGCCTGTTAATTGCTGGAGGGCCACTTTATTAGCCCTTTTATTAGCTTAATAACGCCATCATCATCAGAACTCCAAACATTTACACTCGGGATCCCTCAATTAGCCCGGGAGTCGTAAACCCCGGTGCCGTATATAAGGCCGCTCACAGCATAGATCGTTTATTACACTCTAGACATGGCCCGGGGATGGTGTGTGGGGGGAGATAGGGGTAGAAGGATGGGGAAGGGAAGGGAAGGGAGGAAAGGGTAGAGAAGGGGGGAGGGAAGAAAGGGAGGATGCGGAAAGTCAAAAGAGGAGGGGAGAAAGGGGAGAGGGAGAGAAAGGAGAGATGCAGAGAGAGAAGGGGGGATAGGGTGAGAATGGAAGAGGAGAGGGGCAAAAGAGAGAGGAGGAGATGGGAGAATGAGAGAAGGGGAGGGGAAGGGGGTACCATACTATAAATCACAGCTAGGGTGGGGTTGGGGGAGGGGAGGGGTAGTGATGACAGATGGTAGTGGAGGGAGGGAAAGGGATGTGCGTTTAGCAGCGGGGCGACGTGGTGGTCCAGTGGATAACCTGCCCTGCACATTCGGCCTAATATGTGATGTCTCGGCACGAAGTTTATTTGATAAATAATTGGTATCAGCAATACCTGAACATGATTTATTCTTTTCGAGTGAGATATACAGTACATGTTCCTACACTTACACACACTATTCAACATCTGACAGACATTAATACAACACAGAGCTAGCCAAACGTAATGACAGCATAGACTTGACTTATTAGCACTACCGTACATACTGTAGGTGGGGCCGAAGTGTAGAGTGGGTTTGGGTCCTCTCTCGACTGTCAGAGTTTGTGGGGTGAATTAGCAAGTGGTAGGAAGGCTAATTTGCAAGAAAGAAAACATTACTGTCCTTGACCATTATCTTCTGTGTCACTTCCTGTACCCCTATCCAATCCATTGAAAGGTTCCTCCTATCCAACCCATTGAAAGGTTCCTCCTATCCAACCCATTGAAAGGTTCCTCCTATCCAACCTATTGAAAGGTTCCTCCTATCCAACCCATTGAAAGGTTCCTCCTATCCAACCCATTGAAAGGTTCCTCCTATCCAACCTATTGAAAGGTTCCTCCTATACTCTTAATATTTCCTTTTCCTGACAGCATTGAGAGAGAGTGTGTGAGAGTGAGAGAGAGAGGTGAAGCAGGTGAAGCAGGTGTTGAGAGAGTGTATGTGAAAGAGAGAGAGAGGTGAAGCAGGTGTGGAGTGAGAGAGAGAGAGAGAGAGAGAGTGTGTGTGTGTGTGTGTGTGTGTGTGTGTGTGTGTGAGAGAGAGAGCTAGTGAGAGTGAGTGAGAGAGTGAGAAAGGTGAAGCAGGTGTGGAGTGAGAGATATAGTGTGTGTGAGAGAGTAAGAATGTGAGTGAGAGAGAGAGAGAGAGGTGAAGCAGGTGTGAAGAGAGTGAGAGTGATATAAAACAGCCCCGTCACTACCACTCATCTATATAGCCAACAGCTGAGGCAACATTTTCACCTACAATTATTAAGCTAACCTCGCAAAGATACCTATATTCGCTAAAAAAATTAAAAATTAAAAAAATAAACGAAACATCAACAACAACAAAACATCAACAACAAAACATCAACAACGAAACATCAACATCGAAAGCAACATATAAGTATGATAAACACAATACCAACAACATCGTTAGTGTGCACGTAAATCAATGTAACACACTAAACACTTATAGGTGTAAAATGGGCAACTAAAGTGTACTTAAGGGGAGGTATTTAGTGTGTTTCCTAGACTTCCATCAAGCTTGAAATTACACCCCCTTGACCCCCTTTCAAGATAAATTTGTACATTTTTCGGTAGAAAAATGTCCCGGCCGAAGGTCGGTTCCCTTTAAATTACAGGCTCGCTATCGCTCGCCAGGAAAAAATCGACACATAAATGGGACGAAAGGTCTTAAAAGTGACATAAATGGGGTGAAAGTTCTTAAAATCGTCAAACTAATGGGGCGAACGTCTTAAAATCTCAAAAGCAATGGGGCTAACCATGAGGGAGAAAGGGATCCAGAAAACAATCCCTCAAGTGGAAATCTCCCCTTGATATAAATTTTTATGGGAGTGGAGAAAAAAGGAAAAAGCTCCCTCAACGTTGAAAAAGTGACAGAGAGCCAAATTCAAGGTACGTTAGAGTCAAAATGTCCGGACACACGGAGCTTGAAGCAGTTTATATCATAGGATGAGAGAGAGAGAGAGAGAGAGAGAGAGAGAGAGAGAGAGAGAGAGAGAGAGAGCGAGAGAGAGAGAGCGAGAGCGAGAGCGAGAGAGAGAGAGCGAGAGAGAGAGAGCGAGAGAGAGAGTTCCAAAGCTTACTTACCGTATTGAGTAGAAGACAGACGGGGAAAATTGGTTCACTCATGGGTGGTAACAAACCAATCTGATATAAGAATAAGACAGGTAAACCACTCGCAAAATACCCAATGATCTGATATTATATATACTTTCTCCCTACCCTTTCCACTGCCCTAAAATGAAAAATAAGTACAATTATTCGGTTTGGCTTCACTAATAATCTAAGCATGGGTGAAAGGTATAGAAAAGTTGTCAATATTAGCAAAATAATTATACACAAAGGAACTTGACTTTTTTGATCCGAGGGAGATCTTTTTGGAGGTCCCATGTTTCGCTCCACTAGTTTGGATATTCTAAGACGTTTCACCTCATTAGTTTGATGATTAGAAGACGCTTCGCCCCATTCAGGTGTCGATTTTTTTCTGGGCGAGCGACAGCGAGCCTGTAATTTAGAAGAAATCGGCCTCCGACGGGGAAATTTGTCTATCGAAATCTGTACACATTTAACTTGCAGGGGGTCTGGGAAGGCGTTTTTGTTGGTTCCATGTCTTCTCAACCAGTAGACCATTTCAACCAGTAGCTCTCAACCAGTGCCAAATTAACCCAGACCAACCAAACCAGTGCCAACATGTAGTACTATCCTAACCTAACCTAACCGTATTGGTTGATTTGGTACTGGTTGAGAGCTACTGGTTGAAATGGTCTACTGGTTGAGTTGACCGGTCACCGTTTTTTTTAGCCTAGGGGACAGCGTAAAATACA
Source organism: Paralithodes platypus (assembly GCA_032716605.1). Lineage (NCBI taxonomy): Eukaryota > Metazoa > Arthropoda > Malacostraca > Decapoda > Lithodidae > Paralithodes > Paralithodes platypus. The sequence continues at coordinate 78,608,404 of CM064492.1, read as the reverse complement.
TTGCTCGAAAGTGGCAAAAGCAAGCAAAATCCTCAACCATATTTAAACACAATGCAATAATAACCCCCAAGATATAGGACCAGACAGTGTTAAGGGGGGTGACCTGTTTTTGTTCTGTCCTTTTCTATCTTTCTCTGGCTTGTATCCATTTGGCCCCATTCAACCTACTGTTTTAGGACGTTTATCCCCATCCAGGTGTCAATGTTTTACTGGTGAGCGGTAGCGAGCCAGCATATTTTTTATTTTTGTTTGACAGCAGGCTAAATTTGTAAATTTTTCGATAGAAAAATGTCTCCGGCGAAGCCGGATTTCTTCATATAATGCTGGCTCGCTATCGCTCGCCAGGAAGAAATCGACACCTAGATGGGGATAAACGTCTTAAAATAGTTGGCTGAATGGGGCCGAATGGATACAAGCCAGAGAAAGAGAGAAAAGGACAGAAATAACAAAAAGCAGGTCACTCCCCTTAAGTACGGTATTTGGGCAGTGTGCTGAGTAAAGATGGGAGTATGGGTGAAGAAGTGTGGGAGAGGGTGCAACAGGGGAAGAGGGTTGTAGGAACGCTGAAAGCAGTAACAAGAAATAGGGTGGTTAGAATGGAAGTAAAGAAGTCCTTGCATGATAGGTGGTAATCCCGACATTGACTTACGGGAGTGAAGCATGGACGTTGTTGGAGAAACACAAACCAAGAGTGAGAGGGGTGGAAATGAGTTACTTGAGAAGTGCGTGCGGAGTTACATGGAGGGATAGACAGACAAATGAGGAAGTACGAGAGCAGTGTGGTGTGGATGTAGATGTGCTGGAAAGTGTGAAAAGGAACACCTTGAGATGGTTCGGCCATGTGAACGTATGGGAAGCAAGAGTACAAAGGAGTACAAAGGAAATCAAGCAACAACAGATCTAGTGACCCTTCTAGGTTGCTTGTCCTCCAAAACACTGAGGATCAAGTGTCCAAACAGTGGTTTAGAGTGGGTAAGGGAACATTGGAAAGAGAATTACTGCCCTGGAACTAATGTCCGTGGCAGAGAATGACTAAGAGAGTGTACGAGAGCGAAGTGGAAGGACAAAGAGGGAGAAGTAGACCGAAAGAGAGGTGGAAGGATGGAGTTAATAAGTAAATTCGTGAAAGCGGTGCTGGATGAGAGTAGAGGTGTTGGCTGACTGGGGACAGAGGTGTATGGGGGCAATTCGTTCGTAGTCACCTCTTCGGGGATCACGGCATCCGGCAATAGATAGATAGATAGATAGATAGATAGATAGATAGATAGATAGAGTTCTAGGGGTAGATTATAGACTAAAGAAAATCGTCTAATGGTAACCAGAATAAGATGAAATAACGTGATGGTAGTGAAGGGGTTAAACACGGTAGAGGCAGCACGTAATTTTCGTAGGTGACTGACTTCTCCAATTGAGCGAATCATTAATATCACGCATGATAAACCTAATCCACTTGGCCGATAAAATAAATCTAATCCACTTGGCCGATAAAATAAATCTAATCCACTTGGCCGATAAAATAAATCTAATCCACTTGGCCGATAAAATAAATCTAATCCACTTGGCCGATAAATTAAATTGGCGATCTGATTTATCCTCTAGTCCATTTATTATAGGTAGGTCAAAAATCGTGAACTCTTATCCTCTGTAACTCAAAATGGGCTAGAGCAAACGGGCTGTACATTTTCACACCCATTCCCCGGCCGACTCTTCCCAGATGGTGGCAATATTAGCTTCGGGTTACAGAGGTTAGGGGTCACGTTGTTTAGCCTACCTATGATGATCAGGGTATAGCATTGCCTAAGCTAAAATACACTGTTAATTGTGTAATGCGCATAATACAACACGGACTAAAGGCAATGTTCACACGAGCTATTTTTCCGTCATTTTTTACGGGCAATTGTAGTCTGGCATCATCAAAAATAAAGCTTTATTAGAAATCTACCACCTATAGTCTGTTCATTCTAGGTAGGGTACAAAGGAAATCAAGCAACAACAGATCTAGTGACCCTTCTAGGTTGCTTGTCCTCCAAAACACTGAGGATCAAGTGTCCAAACAGTGGTTTAGAGTGGGTAAGGGAACATTGGAAAGGGAACTACTGCCCTGCCACTAACGTGGCAGGACTAGGAAGTTAGTAGGGGACATATGGGTTAGTAACTGAGGGGAGGATAAAGTTATTCATTTACAAACGCAGTCAGTCGCAGGTTTGATGCGAGATATTTGTCTAGGCGGAATTTAAATGAATCAACGGTGCTGCAGTCTATAACGTCTCGGGAAGCCCATTCCACAAGTTGACAACTCGATTGAAGAAGAAATTCTTAGATTCGTGCGAGTTAAAAGATTTACCAATAATTTTGCAACCGTTTCCCCGCGTGTAATTAGATTGGTCGATAGTGAAGTACTTACTACAGTTCATATTGTCGATGCCTTTGATGATTTTGAACACTTGAATTAAGTCGCCTCTTAATCTGCGCTGGGTTAAAGGAAATAGATTTAATTCTCTAAGACGCTCTTCGTATGGTTTGTTCTTTAGGCTAGGTATCATTTTGGTAACTCTACGTTGAACTCGTTCTAGCTTGTTTATATCTTTTTGGTAATAAGGGCACCAGGATTGAACGCAGTATTCCAGAAGAGGGCGGACTAAGGAATTGTAAAGGGTTAGGATAACTTCTTTGGATTTATGCTCAAATGACCTGCCTATAAAGCCAATTATTTTGTTTGCCTTCTTAACAACTTCTGAACATTGTTGACTCGGTTTTAGGTTACTCGATATTGTTACTCCCAGATCAGTTTCTCTGTTTACATTCTTAAGCTGAGTGCCATTCATCGAATAGTTTGCTTTCTCATTTAGGTATCCGACATGTAGTACTTTACATTTATCCGCATTGAAACTCATTTGCCAAATTTGGGCCCAACATGACAATTTATCTAGATTGTGTTGCATATCGTCAACTTGTTCTTTTGAGAGTACGCTATTTGCAATTTTTGTATCGTCAGCAAATTTTGAGATTGTGCAGGTGAGACCCTCATCTATGTCGTTGATGTAAATTAGAAAGAGAATTGGTCCTAGTACCGATCCCTGGGGTACCCCGCTACTTACATTGGTCCATTTAGATGCCTTACCGTTTATGACTACCCTTTGCTTTCTGTTGCTGAGCCAATTTTCTATCCATTTCAACACACCGTCTTGTATTCCATGCGCTTTTAGTTTTAGCAGTAAACGTTTGTGGGGAACTTTGTCAAAGGCCTTTTGAAAATCAAGGTATATAATATCTACAGCTTTACTCTCATCGTAGAGGTTGAGGATATCGTGGAAGAAGTCTAAGAGGTTTGTTAAACAGGAACGTTTTTTACGAAAGCCGTGTTGAGTATCTTTAAGTATGTTATTTTCCTCCAAGTGATTTACGAGTCTGTCTCGTATGACCGTTTCTAGCATTTTACATACAACTGAGGTTAAGCTAATTGGACGATAGTTACTCGGTAGGGATTTGCTGCCTTTTTTGAATATCGGTGTTACGTTGGCTAGCTTCCACTGATCAGGCATAGTTCCAGACTGCAAGGATTTATTGAATAGTAATGTCAGTGGTTTGGAGAGCTCATTCTTAGCTTCCTTTAGAACTCTAGGCGAGATTGTATCAGGTCCTGGCGTTTTATTTACCTTGAGTTTATCTAAACAATTCAATACTTCTCTCTCGGTAGACATCGTAACCTCTGTAACTAAAAAAAGGACTTGAGTAATCGAGTCATTTTGCTATCAAATAGAAAGACTTGGCTAGGGAATAGGTGTGAAAATTGACAGCTCATTTGCTCTAGCCCTTTGTGAGTTACCGAGATTAGAAGGTGCGATGTCTGCCCAACCTAGAATGAACGGACTATGGCATAATCTACCTTCAGTCTAGTTTCCGATTCCAATGTGAAAGAGCCTAAAATATTACCAGAAAAACTTGTTCATCGAAAGTTGCCGGAAAAAGCGTTTGTGTGACACTGGTTTAAATAGACAAGTACAGATGGCAAGAACATTAATTTATCACCCGTGGTGTTACCTCTCTCTCTCTCTCTCTCTCTTTCTCTTTCTCTCTCTCTCTCTCTCTCTCTCTCTCTCTCTCTCTCTCTCTCTGTTTTCTAGATAATATTCAATAGAAGGAATTCGTGTATTTGTTTGTGGTGGGAAAGCAATTGGGGAGATGAGGAGGAGGTGGAAGAAGAGGAGGAGGAGGAGGTGGAAGAAGAGGAGGAAGAGGCATTGGAGGAGGAGGGGGAAAGATGAGGAGGAGGAGAAGGAAGAAGAGGAGATAGAGGAGGATGGAGGAGGAGGAGGAGATAGAAAAGGAGGTGGAAGAGGAAGAAAACAAATGCGAAGAAAGGACCCAGAAGATAAAAGAGAGATGGAGAAGAACCCATACGAAGAAAAAAGGTGGAAACAAAATGAGATAAAGGTAGAAGAAGGACTCGTACCACAAAGAAGAAAAGAAATGCTCGGAGTAGAAATAGAAACAACCCGACAACAAAGGATAATGGTCAAAGTCAGTCTACTACAGTCCGTTCATTCTAGGTTGGGAAGAAAACGTACGGTGGCGCTAATAAGTCGTGGCCCAGCTGTCATTAAGGGGAGATTTCCACTTGAGGGATTTTTTTCTTTACCCCTTTCTCCCTCATGTTTAGCCCCATTGCTTTTGAGATTTTAAGACTGTCGGCCCATTAGTTTGGCGATTTTAAGAACTTTCGCCCTATTTATTTCACTTTTAAGAGCTTTCGTGTCATTTAGGTGTCGATTTTTTCCTGGCGAGCGATAGCGAGCCTGTAATTTAAGAGGAACCGGCCTTTGGCCGGGAAATTTTTCTACCGAAAAATTTACAAATTTATTTTGTAAGGGGGTCAAGGGGGTGTAATTTCAAGCTTGATGGAAACTAAGAAACTCACTAAAAACCACCCCTTAAGTTTGGCTTTCTCTATGCTGTAGGCTATTAATGTCTGTCAGATGTTGAATAGGGTGGGTAAGTGTAGGAAAATGTTTGTATATTTCACTCGATATGAAGAAATGAAGCATAGATATGGCTGATACCAATTATTGATCAAAACATACTTGGTGCCGAGACCTCACTTATTAGCGCGACTGTACGTAACCTCTCATAACTCAAAAAGGGCTGGAGTAAACGAGCTAATATTGCTACCAAATACGAAGACTTGGCTAGGGAATAGGTGTATAAATTGACAGCTTATTTGCTCCAGCGCTTTTTGAGATACAGAGGTCAAGAGGTCACGAGGTCAAGATTATTGGCCTACCTATAATGAACGGACTATAGTTATTCAGTCAAATTAGTTACGCCGGTTACTCTAAATTAACCCGGCATATTTGCCCACCCTTCTCATTAAGGGGAGGTTTTTAGTTTGTTTCCTACTCCTCCAGCAATCTTAAAATGTCACCCTCTTGACCCCCTTTCAAGATAAATTTGTAAATTTTTCGGTAGAAAAATGTCTTGGCCAGAGGCCGGTTTCTCTTAAATTACAGGCTCGCTATCGCTCGCCAGGATAAAATCGACGCCTAAATGACACGAAAGGTCTTAAAATTGACAGAATGGGGCGGAAATTCTTAAAATCACCAAACTAATGGGGCAAACGTCTAAAAATCTCAAAAGCGATGGGGCTAAACATGAGGGAGAAAGGTGTCAAGAAGAAAAGTCCTTCAAGTGGAAACCTCCCCTAAAGTTCTTCGCGAGTGGTTCAATACAATTTCATGTTTTATACAATATTTTTTTTTTTTTGGTATACTACTTCACTGCCAGCTAATCCTGTTCAGTTACCACCACCCTACGTATGGGAGTGAGGGTTTGTTGGCCATTGTCATTGGGAAGGAGTATATGGTTCGTTAGATCACTCGACTCCTGTGTAAGAGAACTGGGAAAGGTGATATGAAAGAGAGAGAGAGAGAGAGAGGGTGTGTGTGTGTGAGAGTGAGTGGAAGAGAATGTGAGAGTGAGTGTTTGTGTATATGTGTGTATGTGTGTGTGTGTGAGAGAGAGAGAGAGAGAGAGAGAGACAGGTGGCGGAGTCAGAAGGGGGAGAGGGGGGGTAGGATACAATGGGAGGGGCGTGGGATTACATAGTAGTAGGTAATAAAGGAGGAATTACATGGGATTACATAGTAGTGGCTGATAAAGGAGGAATTACATGGGATTACATAGTAGTGGCTGATAAAGGAGGAATTACATGGGATTACATAGTAGTGGCTAATAAAGGAGGAATTACATGAGATTACATAGTAGTACCGTAGTTAATATAGGAGGAATTACATGGGATTACATAGTAGTACCGTAGTTAATATAGGAGGAATTACATGGGATTACATAGTAGTACCGTAGTTAATATAGGAGGAATTACATGGGATTTCATAGTAGTAGGTAATATAGGAGGAATTCCATGTGATTACATATTAATAGGTAATATAGGAGGAATTACATAGTAGTGGTTAATAAAGGAGGAATTACATTAGATTATATAGTAGTGGCTAATAATGGAGGAATTACATTGTGGTTAACAAAGGAGGAATTACATGGGAATACATAGCAGTAGTAGGTAATACAGGATGAATTACATGGGATTACACAGTAGTGGCTAATAAAGAAGGAAATATATGGGATGACAAAGCAGTAATGTACCGGTACTGTAATAACATAATTACATTGGATTGCATAGTAGCCTAGCAGATAATTAGGAAAGGATAATAATTATGTAATCATATAGTAGTAAGGATAGCATATAGGATTACATAGTAACTAAAGAGGAGGGAATCACGAGGCATTACATGGAATTAACCTCTGCTGTACCGACGACGTGTTTTCCGTTTCATTCTAACTACATTCAGACGATTTTATGAAGCTTAGGAAGGACATATGGTAGCTAAAATAATTAATTGAGATAGTCTGTGGCCTTTTAATTGATATACATCCTTAGTAAGCTGAATAAAATAGTGTAATAATTGCCAGAATATAATAAGAACATAAGAAAATGGGAGTCTGCAGAAAGCCGATTGGCCTACACAAGGCAGATCCCTGTCACACCCAACCCTAATTATAAGCCCAGCTTAAAAACACCATTAGGACTTACCTCACCGAAACGGTCAGAGGTCAGAAAAACGGGGATCTGCAGATCCCCACACCTGGGCCACACCTGACAGATCACCCTCACACCCAACCCATCTCGTCCATATGCCTATCTAATTGTATCTTAAAGCTCCCTATCGTTCTTGATCCCACTATAGCACTTGGCAGCCTATTCCACCTATCTACAACTCTGTTACCAAACCAATATTTGCCTATATCTTTCTTGAAACGAAATGTATCTAATTTGAAACCATTTGTAAGAGTTCTTTCGCTATCACTGAGCTTTAGTACATTTTTCATGTCCCCTTTATTAATTCCACTAACCCACTTGAATACCTCTATCATGTCCCCTCTAACTCTGCGCCTCTCTTAACGAATGTAAGCCTAATTTCTTTAATGAGAAGGATATCACCGGTACAGAAAGGGTTAAGGATTGCATGGGATTACACACAACCTATACTATACCACTGTCGACTACTACTACTATCTTCTGCTTAACGTTCTATCCTATGTCCCTATCCCACTCCTAAATAGGATCCTACTAGCCTTCATCAATTCTTTCTTCTTATTCCAAGCAAGAGGGGCTTTTTGTTGGCCTTTATTAGGGTGACGGGTTCAAATCCTTCTCATGACCAGTCGAGTTTGTAGGGTGGATTCTTACAATTTAAAACTCATCTTCCACTCATCAAGTAAATTCTGGAACTATCTCCCTACATCCATCTGTCCCTCAAATTACGCCTTTACTCTTTACTTTAAATTGGTGTGTACACAGGAGTACAAAGGAAATCAAGCAACAACATATCTAGTGACCCTTCTAGGTTGCTTGTCCTCCAAAACACTGAGGATTAAGTGTCCAAACAGTGGTTTAGAGTGGGTAAGGGAACATTGGAAAGGGAATTACTGCCCTGGAACTAATGTCCGTGTGTGTACAAAGGAGTACAAAGGAAATCAAGCAACAACAGGTCTAGTGACCCTTCTAGGTTGCTTGTCCTCCAAAACACTGAGGATCAAGTGTCCAAACAGTGGTTTAGAGTGGGTAAGGGAACATTGGAAAGGGAACTACTGCCCTGCCACTAACGTGGCAGGACTAGGAAGTTAGTAGGGGACATATGGGTTAGTAACTGAGGGGAGGATAAAGTTATTCATTTACAAACGCAGTCAGTCGCGGGTTTGATGCGAGATATTTGTCTAGGCGGAATTTAAATGAATCAACGGTGCTGCAGTCTATAACGTCTCGGGGAAGCCCATTCCACAAGTTGACAACTCGATTGAAGAAGAAATTCTTAGATTCGTGCGAATTAAAAGATTTACCAATAATTTTGCAACCGTTTCCCCGTGTGTGGGGGAGGGGGGGGGGGGACACTCGTTACAGGAAGCTTTGCCTTTTGCCTTTTTCTTACACATAGGGAAAAAAAATAGTCTTGAATCAATCTAAAAGTCGGATTTCGTATCTCTATCTATTACAGTATTTGGGGGCGGATGTTTACACTGTATTTGGAGGCGAATGTTTACACTGTATTCCGATTGTCATTAGATGATTTTATGCAATTTAGGAAGGATTTCTAGGAATCAAACATACCACAGATGATAAACAATATTAAGTCATTGTGAAGGTTACACTTGATGGAGCATGAACTAAGAATAGTAACCGGCAGAAGGAGTCGACACCTAGCTGAATTGAGGATGAATACCATGTCTATAGAATGTACAGCCGAGGTCAGGACATTCTGGACTAATTATTGGGGAAGCGCAATTATGATACATCGTCGAAATATTACGATACGTACCAGTAGTGCTTTAACGCGACGCTTATCTCTGTATAATTACTCTTGGACCCTGTGAAGGGGTGATTTAACCAGCCTGGTACACAGGGTTTACTGCACACTGTCCACAGTTTATTTCCTCGAATGGTGCGTCACAAATGTCCACTATATTTAGGTTTATATCTATACTGCTCGGTGAACAAAGCTACAGAAGGAAAGGACAATTACCGAATCACGATCCCTCTGGTTGCGAGCCGAGTGGTAACCAATACGGTACAGGACACCCAGTATATAGCCAATGGATTTTATAATTTGAAGGAAAAAGCTATAAGAAAAAAAGGGCAGGAAGAACCATGTTATGTATAATATAGGATTGATTAAGAAATATTGAATAAAATTCACTCTGACCAGATTGCATGGCTGTCTAAATTTACAGGATTTAGACTGTCAACTTAAGGGGAGGTTTTTAGTTGGTTCCCTAGAATTCCATCAAGCTTAAAATTACACCCCCTAGACCTCCTTTCAAGATATATGTGTAAATTTTTCAGTAGAAAAATGTCCCGGCCGTAGGCCGGTTCCCCTTAAATTACAGGCTCGCTCTCGCTCGCCAACAAAAAAACGACACCTAAATGGCACGAATGGTCTTTAAATAGACTTAAATGGGGCGAGGGTTCTTTAAATCGTCAAACTAATGGGGCGAACGTCTTAAAATCTCAAAAGCAATGGGGCTAAACATGAGGGAGAAAGGGGTAAAGAAAAAAATCCCTCTAGTGGAAATCTCCCCTGAAGATATTATATTAACATGGATTGATTGACAGGATAAAATCACTGAAACACTTGAAATCATTTCTTAATAAACGAAATCTTAATGACAACTGCAAGATAATTTCAATACATTTAAGCACAGGGTTGAAATAAGTATATTTTGGTAATTATAGCAACATTGTATTTACATTGATCGCGCCTTATCAAGAAAACAAATGTTGAGGAGTAGCACATTATTAACAACGTTTCAGTAATCTGAAGAAACTATTTGCGAAACGTTATACTTAAGGGGAGGTCTTTAGTTTGTTCCTTAGACCTCCATCAAGCTTATAATTACAGCCCCTAGACCCCTTTTCAAGATAAATTTGTAAATTTTTCGGTAGAAAAATGTCCAGGCCGAAGGCCGGTTCCTCTTAAATTACAGACTCGCTATCGCTCGCCAGGATAAAATCGACACCTGAATTGCACGAAAGGTCTTAATATGGGGTGAAAGTTCTTAAAATCGATAAACTAATGGGGCAAACGTTTCATAACATCAAAAACAATGGGGCTAAACATGAGGGAGAAAGGGGTCAAGAAAAAAAATCCCTCAAAGTGGAGATCTCCCCTTCATTGTCTACTGTTCATCAGCAGACGATATTAAACAGCTTAGGCTGCAAAATGTATGGCAACCAAGGAGCTAGAAACACCTCCATTGACCACTTGCGAGTTTCCGGCTATAAGGAAGTTCGGCCTGTAAACATCGATACTCTAAAACACCAATACAGTCATTATGGTTTAGCTTCCTGGTGAATAAATAGTATGTTGAATTGGGTTCGGTGTATTCATGTATGTACTAAAACCGTATTATAGCTGGTCCATTCTGCTAAACATCGATGTCTACAGCTCCAACTTCCTTATAGAACGAAACTCGCCAGTGGTCAATTCACCCTCCGACTCCACCATAATCTAGGTTAACCCCTTCACCACCATCACGTAATGGTCATCATATTCTGGTTACCGTCAGACGATTTTCTTCAGTTTGTAATCTACCTATACGACTCCAATGATCTTAATAAACCCACTTAGTAACATAGGTCCTTCTTAAAGAGAGGTTTTTAGTTGATTCCCTAGACTTCCATCAAGCTTAAAATTACACCCCCTTGAGCCGCTTTCAAGATATATTTGTACATTTTTCGGTAGAAAAATTTCCCGGCCAAAGGCCGGTTCCTCTTAAATTACAGGCTCGCTATCGCTCGCAAGGATAAAATCGACACCTAAATGGCACGAAAGTTCTTAAAATTGACATAAATGGGGCAAAAGTTCTTAAAATCACCAACTAATGGGGCGAACGTCTTAGAATATCAAAAGCAATGGGACTAAACATGAGATAGAAAGGGATCCAGAAAAAAATCCCTCAAGTGGAAATCTCCCCTTAAGGGGAGGTTTTTAGTTGATTCCCTAGACTTCCATCAAGCTTAAAATTACTCCCCCTTGACCCCCTTTCAAGATAAATTTGTACATTTTTCGGTAGAAAAATTTCCCGGCCGAAGGCCGGTTCCCCTTAAATTACAGGCTCGCTATAGCTCGCCAGGAAAAATCGACACCTAAATGGCACGAATGGTCTTAAAATTGACAAAAATGGGGTGAGGGTTCTTAAAATCGCCAAACTAATGGGGCAAGCATCTTTAAATCTCACAAGCAATGGGGCTAAACATGAGGGAGAAATAAGTTGAGAAAAAAATCCTCCAGGTGGAAATCTCCCCTTAAGAAGATGCACAAAATCATCTAATTTTAGCCAGAATCAAAGGTAAAAAGGCATCATGGTACTGAAGGGGTTAAACTGCATACAATCGACCCATGACAACCAGACTAAAATAAAGAATAGTACCATCGAATACTGAAAGGGTGTTCGAAAGGGTAGAGTCAAAAGTCATTCTTCTCACCAATCAACCTCTTACTAATTCTCTACACGCCGCAATGTAGCATCTCTCTCTCTCACTCTCTCTTACAAAAGGTACACAAGATGGCGGCTACAGTGAACCGTATTGGATGTGGATCCGGGTATTGACGCTAAGGTAACCGACGCCACAATTACCGGGCGGAACCCAGCGGGGGGCGTCGCTGGGGGGGCCAGGGGGGGCTTTGTCCGGGGGAGAAAGAACACTGGGGCACCTCGCAGCGGGGGGAGGGAGGGGAGGGGAGGAAAGGAGGAGGGGGGAGAGTGTGTGTAGGTTAGTGTGTGTGTGTATGTGTTTGATATATGTGTGTGTGTATATGTGTGTGTGTGTGTAATATATATATATATATATGTGTGTGTGTGTATGTGAGAGAGAGTAGATTTGTGTGTATGTGAGTAGATTTGTGTGTGTGTGAGTAGATTTGTGTGTGTGTGAGTAGCTTTGTGTGTATGTCTGTGAGTACATTTGTGTGTGTGTGTATCTGTATGTGTGAGAGAGAGCAAGAGTGTGCGTGAGAGCGAATGTGTGTTCCAAGGAATAAATATAAGTTCAAAATCCTTAACAGTCCATTTCAGAAAGATAAAGTACTCGAGATAATAACAAACATAGTGTCGTTGTTGTAATGCAGTACACAAAATACTGTCTATTCCCCATATACTGAAAGCGGGTTTACTGAAGAATTACTTAACAAGAATTACTTAACAAGAATTACTTAACAAGAATTACTTAACAAGAATTACTTAACAAGAATTACTTAACAAGATAGCAGATATTATTGCAATCACTTGGTAAAGAATGTGCAGTTGCTCATATAAGTTTTGTTCCTCGTTGGGATCGTATGTATGGAAGCAAAATTAGTATTGCCAGTACAGTTACTTTAAATTAGTATTGCCAGTACAGTTACTTTAAATTAGTATTGCCAGTACAGTTACTTTAAATTAGTATTGCCAGTACAGTTACTTTAAATTATTAGTTGTTATGCCAGTCGAGTTAACCACTACACTCGTAATTCAATCATGCACATCATAAGATCACGGAGAGGAACAAGACTATTGTGGGCAACTGTACATTCATAATATACAATTCGCCGCAAAACTGTATGATATATTGTGTAAAAACTTGAGAAAGGAACATTAACTACCGGTAGATATTAACTACCGGTAGATATTAACTACCGGTAGATATTAACTACCGGTAGATAGATAGATATTTTTAAACATGAAACAAGCAGTACTGTACTCCGTTCATTATAGGTAGGCCAGAAATAGTAAACCCTAACCTCTGTAACTCAAAAAGGGCTAGAGCAAATGGGATGTAATTTGTCCACACCTATTCCCTGGCTGACCCTTCTCCAATGGTAGAAATATTAGCTCGATTATCCTGGTTGTTTTATTGCTATGGAGGTTAGTGGACAACATGTTTGGCCTAACTATAATGATTAGACTATAGACACTGCTACGACGTGAAACAATTAGTACTATACCATGTTCAATATAGGTAGGCGAGAATTCTGCACCCCTAACCTCTTATAACTCAAAAAACGACTAGAGTAGGCCTAATCGACCTTAAATTTCTACCATTTAGGAAGAGTCGGGCAGAGAATAGGAGTGGAAATCTACTGCCCTTTTTGAGTTACAGAAGTTATGGGTCAAGATTGCTGGCCTACTTAAGGTGCATGGACTCTAGGCACGTACTACCCCAAACGTGCGTGAAAGGGTTAAGGTGAATGGACTCTAGGCACGTACTACCCCAAACGCATGAGCATTGTGAAGGATAATTATAGTAACTTAAGGGGGGTGACCTGCTTTTTGTTATTTCTCTCCTTTTCTCTCTTTCTCTGGCTTGTATCCATTCGGCACCATTCAGCCAACTATTTTAAGAAGTTTATCCCCATCTACTGTAGGTGTCGATTTCTTCCTGGCGAGCGATAGCGAGCCAGCATTATATGAAGAAATCCGGCTTCGCCGGAGACATTTTTCTATCGAAAAATTTACAAATTTAGCCTGCTGTCAAACAAAAATTAAAAATATGCTGGTTCGCTACCGCTCACCAGTAAAATATTGACACCTGGATGGGGATAAACGTCTTAAAACAGTAGGCTGAATGGGGCCAAATGGATAAAAGCCAGAGAAAGATAGAAAAGGACAGAACAAAAACAGGTCACGCCCCTTAAGGGGGAGGTAGTTGCTTTTTCTGCACTCCCATCTCCCTCGTGTTTAACCCCATTAATTTTTAGATTTTAAGACGTTCGTTGATTTAGTTTGGCGATTATATAACCTTTCACCCCATTTCTTTGTCAATATTAGGAACTTTCGTGCCATTTAGGTGTCAATTATTTCCTGGCGAGCGATAGCGAACCTGTAATTTTAGGACGAACCGGCCATCGGCCGGTACACTTTTCTACCGAAAAATGTACAAATTTATCTCGAAGGAGGGTCTTAGGAGTGTTTTTTTAAGCTTGATGGAGGTCTAGCGAGGAAACTATAAAATATATGAATAAATAAATGCATGTATTAATTATTTTTCTAGTTTCCTCCCTAGACCTCCATCAAATTAAAAAAAAAAAACATCCATTAGATCCCCCTTCTAGGTTAATTTGTACATTTTTCGGTAGAAAAATTTCCCGGCCAAAGGTCGATTCTTCCAACATTACACTATCGTTCGCCAGGGAAAAAATCGACACCTAAATAGCACGAAAGGTCTAAATATTGACGAAGAAATGGGGATAAAGGTCTTAAAATTGACAAACAAATGGTGCAAACATCTAAAAACTAATGGGGCTAAACATGAGGGAGAAAGTGGTCCAGAAAACCGGCTCATCACCCCTTAAAGTGTAGACCATTCTAACCAGTACCTCTCAACCAGTAGTGTATGAGTTGTCACTGGTTGAGAGCTACTGGTTGAGTTGCCCGGCCACCACAGGAGTCCACTATCTTACTATAGTCGCTTTCACTTCAGCTGGCAGTAAATTGACCCCCTTAGCAACTGATTTATCGATACGTAATGGTAAAATAGTAAAATATGATGTGTGTGCGTCCTAATTTTGCCAAGTTATCATTCTTGGATTAACAACATATTTTGCTACAAACCCCTCGTAATAGCCGAGTAATCAAGATGGCAACATGGCAGTTTACCAAATATAAATATATATATATATATATATATATATATATATATATATATATATATATACCGGGTATATATATTTTTTTTTTTTTTTTTTTAGCCAAGTACTCGGAGCCCAGAGTAAATTTAGTGAACATTCAACTTTTCAAGGACACTGAACAGGACCATCAGTAAGGTGATTCATACATTAAAACAAGTACAGCACATATGTTCAAAACTGTAGGAACACACACACACACACATATATATATATATATATATATATATATATATATATATATATACTATAGTTAGTATTCAAGAGGAAAATAACATAAAAAAATAGGAAAAGTGTGGATTGGGCCTGAGCATATAGATAGATAGATAGATAGTATTCAACGCAAGTACAGTAGGTCTACCTATCTTTTACCGCTTCATTCTGACGCAAGGTACGACCAAATGAAAATAAGCTAATTATGGACAGCACATATTCGTGCCCAAAGTTCTGTAAACAACCTACTCTGGCTAACCGTAACCACAAACACACATTCCAATACACCAAACACACAATGACATTCCAACAATCAATAGCAACAACACAAGTAAACAACAAGAGCAGGTGGACAACAAAAAGAACTATACCCTCCAACAAAAGCACCCCCCCCCCATGTTTGTTATGTGTGAGCGTGAACAAGAACACCATTGTCTGACCCGTGTATATATATATATATATATATATACACACCAGCGGTATATATAGTAGTAGTAGTCCTCCGATACGCCGCCAGGGGGACAATAACGAATATACAGATTATACTTACGTTCAAGAAAAATACTATAAATTACAAAAATATGGAGTTTAACAAGAATGATTATATATATATATATATATATATATATATATATAAGGTATATATATAGGCTATATATATACATTGAAAAACAGATAGAAAGAATGGAGCGTACAGAAGAAAAAATATATAAATATGCACACACGCTAAAAAAAACGAGTTAAAATATAGAGAGGGGTTGATAGAGGTGGTAGACAGGGGGGTGGGGGGGGGGGGGGACAAGTGGGTAAGGCGTCAAAACACTAGAGTCTATTTATGCACCTGTAGTACAAAATATATAACCCTGCCCAGCGCAGCTCTGGATACTTAAGGGGAGATGGGTCGTTTTACTGGTCCCCTTTCTCCCTTGTGTTAAGCCCCATTTGTTTTGAGATTATAAAACGTTCGCTACAATAGTTTGGTGATTTTAACACCTTTCGCCCCATTTCATTGTCAGTTTGAAAACCTTTAGTGCCATTTCAGTGTCGATTTTATTCCTGGCGAGCGAAAGCGAGCCTGAATTAGTTAGAGGAACCGCCCTTCGGCCGAGACATTTATCTAACGAAAAATGTACACGCACACACACGCACACGGACCAAATAGGGTTAAACCATATCATGCACTTGCCTTTTCCACCCCCTCCCACCTTGCCCTTTCATCCCTCCGTCCCATTATGTGCCCTCTCCATTAGCCTATGTGCCCTCTCCATTATGTGCCCTCTCCATTAGCCTATGTGCCCTCTCCATTATGTGCCCTCTCCATTATGTGCCCTCTCCATTATGTGCCCTCTCCATTATGTTATGTGCCCTCTCCATTATGTTATGTGCCCTCTCCATTATGTGCCCTCTCCATTATGTTATGTGCCCTCTCCATTATGTGCCCTCTCCATTCTGTGCCCTCTCCATTATGTGCCGTCTCCATTATGTTATGTGCCCTCTCCATTATGTTATGTGCCCTCTCCATTATGTGCCCTCTCCATTCTGTGCCCTCTCCATTATGTGCCGTCTCCATTATGTTATGTGCCCTCTCCATTATGTGCCCTCTCCATTATGTTATGTGCCCTCTCCATTATGTGCCCTCTCCATTATGTACCCTCTCCATTATGTACCCTCTCCATTATGTGCCCTCTCCATTCTTTATAGCAGCGTGTGTATATATTGGCATTCTTCCTATACAATCCAATATTTCAATCAACGTGTATATATATTTTCATTCTTCTTCAACTTCCCATTCTTTTTATTAGCGTATATATATATATATATATATATATATATATATATATATATATTTATATATTGGGCCGATGAACGATAATTAAGGTGAAAACATTGAACCGGGCATGAGTCTAAAGGGTATATATGTATGTATGTATGTAAAAGGGAAGGTTTCAAAATATTTCATCAGCGACTCAAAAGTGTTCAATAAGTCTGTCCCACCTTTCACTGCAGGGGACTCTACCTGTTGTGCTGTTCAGACTGTATGGATATGTTTTGTCATTCAAATATATATATGTCGCTCGATAGGCTTGGGAATTTGAATTGAAAATAGCCTATTGTTTGCTTTTACGTCGTATTTTGTCTTTAGTTAATGAATTGTGATTTTATTTATCGAACATAATACACACACACATATATACAATATATATATATATATATATATATATATATATATATATACTGTATATATATATGCCTCTAAATATTTACAAAGATATTTAGAATTTAAGCTGATGGGTAAGTTTTCTGGTAAACATTGGACGATTTTATTAAGTTCAGGAGACGTCTCTCTCTCTCTATATATATACACACGATGAATAAAGCAATAAAAAGAATGGGGTGCAGAGGAAGAATGGATATATATACACACGCTGATAGAAAGAATGAGAAAGAATGGTGTGTAGAGGAAGAATGGATATATATACACACACGACGAATAAAGCAATAGAAAGAATGGTGTGTAGAGGAATAATGGATATATATACACACACGACGAATAAAGCAAGAGAAAGAATGGGGTGCAGAGGAATAATGGATATATAATTATACAGACACGCTGAATAAAGAGCCTGGTATGTATAGAGAGGAGAGGAGAGGGGTAAGACAAAGGCGAAGGTAGGAGGGTGGGGACAGGCAGGGGGATATGGCTCGTAAGCAAGTGCACTAGAAAGTCACTCATGCTAATTTTACACACACACACACACACACACACAAGGGACTGGAGTTCTCGCAGAGGGGCTCCAGTCCTGACGTTATTCTTGACTTACAGTGTGCTGGCTTAATAATACAACTATGGTTGATAGCCTCTGAAGTCCTATTTTAACTAACCAACACACACACACATTAGGCTACGGGATATTAAATAGCTATAGATAGATAAATATATAGATATAGATATTTATATGAATTCAGTTGTGTATAGTAATTAGAAAACCCTATCAACCACTTACTGCAAAACCAAATGCATGTATGAACCGATCTCAAATTGATACATCTACACTCTAGGATATATATCGTGCCCTTAAGTTTTCCTACAATATCCCGTACTACTTCCAATGTTCTCATTAATGTTTTACCCAATTTCCGCCCGAACGTAATCGAATGTTTACATTTTGAAGGTTCGTTATGATATTCGAGGGTTTATAGTACGCCAGGATATAAGGTTTTGATGGTATGTACAGTTTGCCCCACATATTCCATTTCTTAACCATCCCAGCAAATCGTAACTTGGCAGCGCCGCACCCACCTCCTCAACCCCCCTCCCTCACTCCACCTCCTACCAATAGTGGAAGGTAGGAGGTGGAGTGAGGGAGGGGGGTTGGGGAAGTGGGTGAAGAGCTGCCAAATCACGACCCCAACGGAATAGAATATGTGTGGCAAACTGTACTTGTTGTTTAGCCCAGACTATTATATTTGTGTTGTCATTCACATATATTCCTTTCTCTCCTTTATTCACAATAGGCATGGGAGTCTGACTTGAGAATAGCCTATTATATGCTTTTGGATCGTGGGGTTTGTATATTGTCTTTGTTTATGTTGTTTATGAAATGCGAAAAGGCTTAGGAAGTTGACTGCTCAGATTATATTTTGAGATTATAATTTGTCATGTTCCCTTGCATATTTACAGTGGGTTTGAAAATGTGAGTCAAGGTTATCATTTGATTATTTTGAATCGGCACCTATATAGGCTATTCTAACAAAATTTCGCGGTTCTTCCACATTGGTATTTGCTACTATAAAACAGGTAAATTATAATAAGGTGTTGCATTCTTATAATAAATATCGAAAGCTGTAAGACCAGATATGCTGAAAAAAATATGCCAGAAATATTACGTGATAAAACAAAAAGTAAAGAGAAAGATAGACGAATAAGAGACAGGTTGACAAGTAAGAGAAAGATGGACGAGAGACTGCAATATATATAGATAATGGTAGAAGCAAATTAGATCGACAGAGAAACAGACAAGCATAAATGAAAGATGAACAGATAAAAAGACAAAATATCAAATAAATAGGAGGCGAGGGAAGCAAAAAAGGACAATGCAAACCATACAACAACTAAGAGAAAAAACGGAGTAACGTAAAATTATGAAAGGAGAGATAAGACACAAAGAATGGGGAAATAAACAGAATGATATGATAAAGAGGGAAAGGGAATATACGTAATAGCGAATAACAAAATAGTAAAGGAGAACGAAAGATTCCATAAAGGCCCAACTCGCACCAGATAGAGTTAGGGCAGGAAGATTACGATGCAGGAATATAGAAATACTACAAATAAAGAAAAGATAAGTCATAGCGAGAAAGAAAGGGATGAATAATGGGCAAGACAGGAAGAGGTGATGGTCGGAGTGGTCACGTGAACTAGTGAAGCTGAAACATCGAAGCACTGAATCTGTCCACCCTCTCACTCACAGGCTTCAATAACGCTTACAAGAGCAGTGAAAGAAAAGAAAACAATACAGTATATAATAAAGGAGAGACGTAGAATAAAGCCAAGAGAGATAATGAATGCAAATAAAGACATAGGTACGAGGGAAAGAAAGGATATTTAAAAAAACAAAAAAAACACAAAATAGGTAAATATGAATAAAAACAAAAGAAGGAAAATGAAAAACAGAACAGAAAAGGAAAAACAAATAAGAACGCATGTACAAAACAGACAAACACGAAAATAAACAAGAGATAGGAAGGAAGGGAAATGAAACACAATAAAAAGGAAATAAGAAAAGGGAGGAATAATGGTCAAGGCAGGAAGAGAGGGGTGTGATGGTCGGAGTGGTCACGTGAACCAGTGAAGCCGAAACATCGAAGCACTGAACCTTTCCACCCTCTCACTCCAATACCACACGGGAGAGAAGAAGAGAAAGGAAAGAAAACGATATATGCAGCAAAAAAGGAAGGGGGGACAGAGAGAGGAAGGATGGGAAAGGAATAAAGGGAGTAGAACGAAGATAAGGAGAGAAATTAAAGATACAAAAAGGGAAAATGAAGGAAAGAAAATAAGATAATAATGATTGCAGTAAGAAGGAAGGAAAATCAGATAATAATGATTGAAGTAGGAAGGAAGGAAAATCAGATAATAATGATTGCAGTAAGGAGGAAGGAAAATCAGATAATAATGATTGCAGTAAGAAGGAAGGAAAATAAGATAATAATGATTGCAGTAAGAAGGAAAGAAAATCAGATAATAATGATTGCAGTAAGAAGGAAGGAAAATCAGATAATAATGATTGCAGTAAGAAGGAAGGAAAATAAGATAATAATGATTGCAGTAAGAAGGAAGGAAAATAAGATAATAATGATTGCAGTAAGAAGGAAGGAAAATCAGATAATAATGATTGCAGTAAGAAGGAAGGAAAATCAGATAATAATGATTGCAGTAAGAAGGAAGGAAAATAAGATAATAATGATTGCAGTAAGAAGGAAGGAAAATATATAAATTAAAGATACAAAAAGGGAAAAAGAAAGAAAGAAATTAAGAAGACAAAAATACTGCAGAAAAAAGGAAGGGGCATAATATTGGAGAGAGAGGAGAGTGAGAGTGAGATATGGTGGAGTGGAGAAGGAATGACTGTCAGAGTGGTCATGTAAATCAATGAACCCGAAACATCGAATCACTGAACCTTTACACTGCTTCACTCACAGCTTTATTTTGGAGACTTGCAAAGGGTTGCTCACGGGCAGCAAGACCGGTAAAGGTATACACTGTTTTAGGGGGTGGTTCCCGCCTTGTAGATTTGTATAATTTCCACGCAGGATGTGTATTATGATGTCATTATTGCACTGTAATTTGCATCTTGATATATAAACCATTCTATGTTTGTCTTAATATTTAATTAATCCAACCCCCTTCCTTCCCCTGTCAATGCTAAGTAATGCATATTATTGTCAAAACCCAACCAAACGACCTAATCTTACCTAGCATCTTACATGGGAGCTGCCCCCCCCCCCCCCCAAGCGTGTTAAAATACTACAAAATACGTGAAGTGCGTTGTAACAAATTCGTCAACAGCAAATGGGTACGGTGCGAGGGTAAAGTCGTCCGTGAAAGCATCAATGCTATAGTAAGCGTTGGTTAGCGCTTTTATGTTTGCGGGTGTGTGGGAGCGGTGGCCACCACATAAGATACTTAACTAGATTAGGACTAAATTCATAGTCAATCCAACAGTACAGCACTCCACATGCACCTCACATAAGAATGGGCGGGTGGGATACCAACCATCCCCTGAAACAACCTAGGAAAACCAACGAATTACCTCGATGGAGGCGATTTATTAGTGGCCACCCTCTCGTGGGTCAAGGCATCTTTCGATAGATTATGTAAAGTTTAAGATAAGTATACGAAGTATGTTATTATGTACCATTATTGTGGAGGGTAGAGGCCTGCATCAGCCGGTAGTATATAACAGAACCTTTTTCGTGATGAAGGATGGCCTTCTTGTACGTAACCAGCATATTTTCCTTCTTAATGCTTCGATTACTTTAATGTTCACAGTTTCACTTCCTCTAATGTCACTTTTATAAGCTAGGCACTAACAAAATTGATAGACGAGGATCACCGCAGGCTAGAAATTGTTGACAAATGTAATGAATTATCAGCATTTAGTGCTTACAATTTTCTAGGAACTCGCAGCCGGTAGTGTTACATGTCAGCCATGGCCAGGGTTCACTGAAGTAGCTAAGGTTCTTCATCTCTCAGTCTGTGCCCTTAATACACAGAGTTTCTACTTCTATACATCTTAACAAACGCTCGTAGCTTTCCAATACCAGATGGCGCCACTATACTTGCACACTCATATATATATAATAAACATTCCTAAATCGTCATATGTGTGTAATTAAAGATGAGTCTATAAGATAAACATATACCGGTACAGTACTTTAGTAACCATATGACTGTTAACACTTTTTCTCCTTGTCGTTTGCACCAATAATTTGCGAATCAAATAATAGAAGTGCATAGTGAAGCCGGGCCCATGATTGCTTGGTGTGTGGTGTGTGTGTGTTTTTTTTTTTTTTTTTTTTTTATATCGCGACTGATGACGTATGGATCACGTGATGGGTTGAAGTTCCCAAGATATTTGCGTAAAGAATATAGTAATGCTGTGATTTTATAATTATTAAATATGCGTTATGGCCAAGGTTCGTCAACTAGAGGGATTGAGATGTAGATTTGATACACGAGTAAACAACATATTAGTTTATTTACACAGAAGTAGTACAAAAGTAGGGACCCTTATAGCTAGCACGAACACTGAACATGCACTTATCAAGACATTAACACGTGTGGGGTGGAGTGGGGTGGGGGGGGGGCGTGTGACTTCAGAGTAGAACTACTGCGGTGGTCTTCTCTGTAATTTAGAACATTAGGCGATTGGGGAGGGGTTCTATGCGTGTCACAAAGGGCGACTAAAACCCGAATGGCAACAGCGTTTTTGTTTTCTTTATGGATCTGGGTACTGAGGGATCTAGGGCAACTTATCTAATTAATGCAAGAGGGGAACTATTGAACTTAGTACTTATGGAAGCGAGTCTGCGTGACAATTTAGCACTCTAAAGGGCGGGAGCATTGGTAACGCAAATTAACTTAAGGCGGGTGACCTGCTTTTTGTTATTTTTGTCCTTTTCTCTCTTTCTCTGGCTTGTATCCATTCGGCCCCATTCAGCCAACTATTTTAAGACGTTTATCCCCATCTAGGTGTCGATTTCTTCCTGGTGAGCGATAGCGAGCCAGCATTATATGAAGAAATCCGGCTTCGCCGGAGAAATTTTTCTATCGAAAAATTTACAAATTTAGCTTGCTGTCAAACAAAAATAACAAATATGCAGGCTCGCTACCGCTCACCAGTAAAAAATTGACACCTGGATGGGGATAAACGTCTTAAAACAGTAGGCTGAATGGGGCCAAATGGATACAAGCCAGAGAAAGATAGAAAAGGACAGAACAAAAGCAGGTCACCCCCCTTAAAGAAGGGAGGGGGAAGAGCTTGACAGATTACATAGGCACTCAAGGAAGGGAATAGAGGGTGGCGTGCGAGTCTAAATTATATTGCTCTCAAGGGAATGGGGGTCGATCGTACACAGGTCATGCCATAGTTGCACAAACGGAGGTCTCACCACACAGGTACACTTCTGCACCGCAAAATGCACTCATGGGTCGACCACGCTTCCGATCGACGTCTGCACACCACTTGTGCACTCAGGTAACTTCAGCACTCCTCGACTGCACACTCCTGGGGGTCGACCTCACTTCAGGTTAACTTCTGTCTACCCCAGGGACTGGAACACCAGCTGCTACTTCTAGGCATCCTCGACCAAGTGAGAGCTAGCAAGAAGCTGCCTACTCTCCTATTTGTGCTGGTGACGGCGATAGATGATATTCCTGAAGCCAATAGTATAGATTTGAGCATAAAAGAATATCTAATTAAATACTATGTACCCACACACATAGAATGTTGTATAACCGATTTAGACGTTAGACATTTTAAATATTTGCACTGGTACCGGTAACCTAATACGGAATGATGTAACATAGAATCGTGTTTTATAGAGATACATATAGATAAATAATTTAAGTAAGATAATTGTCAATATTGTACTAACATGACATAATATAGTTGCAACATTTACACGTCACTTTGCAGCATGCTTTATGGTTACCAAGTCAAATAACCTCTAACTTGTATATGAAATTTCATCGATGCTGCATATTGTTACAATTTCGCTGAGCTTGTTAGCTAGACATACGATAGGTAATTATAAAAACTAAACTATATATATATATTAATTGCAATAACACCATTCTGTGTGTATTAGTTATACCGAGGGACTTACAGCAGTTGAAAAAAGAACACAAGAAATAAAAAATAAATAAAAAATTCACAAATAAATAAAACAAATATTAATAATGATAATCCGTACGCCAACATTCCAATAGTACAATACGGGACCAAGTTGAGGAATTTCCCCGGAGGGTCAAGCGGGGCGGTGTGAGACTGACGAGAGGGGGGTCACATTAATTGGCAGAGAGAGTCAGAGGGAACCTGATTCATTACGACCATTCTCACGGTCGACCCCGGCGGACACCAGTACACCGCTGAGGGGAGGCCGAAGTAGTAGTTGCATGTCACTTCGGCCCAGGTCCAAAACGTCACAAATCCAATGCGGCCGAAATCGAAAGCTGCCAAGTATTTTTTTTTTTTTTTTTTAATCGTTGCTGTCCGCGTAGTTTTTTTTTTATTATTTTTTTTTTCATTATATCGTTACGCATATTGTCTTTGGGACTGGATTTTGGATTATGTTATGGCCAGGATTAGGTTTGCTCAGGTTTGGTGAAGTTGTTATGATAGCTAACCTACTTTGAGCAACTCGTCTTACCACTAACTGTCAAGTTTGGCGGCGTGCATTGGCAAACTCAGTCTACTGCCAAAGTTACGTATAGAGGCTAGTAACACACATAACAAAGCCATTCCAACACCCCTTCTCCCGTCTCTACACTCTTCAGAAAAATAGGAAAAGTAGAATGTAGATACGAGGTGCCGTTGTAAAGGCTTATCCCTCAATACCTTCACCTGACCCAAGGTTAAGAGATACAACTGTTGTATCTCTTAACCTTGCACCTGACCTGACCTACACCCGTACGTTTGGCTATAATAGTTATTGAGAGTGTACAGTCGTGCTAGTAAGTGATTTCTCGGCACCAAGTGTGTTTTGATCATTAATTGGTATCAGCAATATCTAAGCTTCATTTCTTCATGTCGAGTGAAATATACAAACATGTTCCTACACTTACCCACCCTATTCAACATCTGACAGACATTAATACAGCACAGAGCGAGCCAAACGTAATGACAGCTGGGCCATGACTTATTAGCGCGACCGTACATAAGGCAATAAGTCACCGTGTTTATGGCTACAATAGTTACAGGTAGTGCGGGTGTATATCGTGTATATCGTTAATAAGTCAATCCTAAAACACAATCTGTACAGTCGCGCTAATAAGTTATGTCCCAGCTGTCATTACGCTTGGCTCGCTTTGTGCTGTATTAATGTCTGTCAGATGTTGAATAGAGTGGGTAAGTGTAGGAACATGTTTGTATGTTTCACTCGATCTGAAGAAATTAAGATTAAATATTGGTGATACCAATTATTGATCAAAACATACTTGGTGCCGAGACATCACTTATTAGCGCGATTGTACAACAATTTGTGGATAAAGAGCTACCGTACGACAAAACGAATGTGGAACCACGGGAATATAGGGTCCGCGGCCGCAATGGTCTGGAACCGACGACAGAAGGAGGGAGGGAGGGAACATGGCCGCAAGGTTCCTACAGGCTCAGTAGGATATCACCACCTGTCACTCCTCAAGCCGATCTGTGATATCACTTAATCTAATAACCATTCTATTATGCCCTCGCTAGTAAGTATCCCCTAACATCTACCACCCAACTCATTTAATGCACTGAGTCCTTACCCAACCTCTAGCTAAGATCAACTCGAAACTATAATTTGAAATCCTACAGTAGAGGACCGGACGCATAAATAAATTGACGGATGGTGAACGAGACGCGAATCAAAAGGAATCAATTGTTTACACATCAAAAGTCGGTGTGTTTCCCCCACGGCTCCCCAGGTCCCCACCACCTCCCCTGTCACTCTGGGAAACTGTCTTGGCAGGGGGAGAGGAAGGGAAGGGAGAGGTAGGGAGGAGAAGGAACTAGGGGGAGAGGGAGGGAGGGTGCAGAGTAGGGGGTGGGAGAGAATGAGTGAGATAGAGAGAGAGAGCTGGAGGGAGGGAGGGAAGTTTTGCGGGTGCCTTTACAATGGACATTCAACACGAAGGGGACTGTTTTGATTATCTCTTTCCACGTCAACGAAGAGGAGGTTCAGCGTTGCCAATCGACGAAGCGTCACCAAAATCTCGTAGAAATGCCGATATACAGAGATCATTCCCCACATCAACTCTTAACACTACATCTAAGTTTCACTCGCGGCTGCCAAGATGGTCTCCACATAGCCCTAGACGGAGAGGAAAAGATTTAAAGGTATGCAAGAAAGGATGAAGACGAAACTAGGAGACGTTGGCGGCGGTGAGAAGCGGGAGCTGATAAAGGCAGAGTCACACAAACATATCTCCCGGCATCTTTCCACGGCAACACTGACTTGGAAGCTTCGAGTGCAAGTTTAATAAGCTGTCAGGCAATTATAACAAGCCAATACCCTCCACACCAATACCAAAACACAGACCCTTGAATTGTTACCAGACCAATGTGAGAAACCGACAGCCATGCATCAATAAACTATAGACCCCCCCCCCCCCCTTCTCTTCCCAAGAAGTTAAGCCAGAGTAAAGTTGCCAGAAAGACCAACCGCCCCCAAGAAGTTTTGCCAGATTAAAATTGCCGGAAATCGTGCCCTCGTGTGACTGCGGGCGGACAAGTCAAGTGGAAAAGGGGCGTTCGTTGGACCTCCTCCCATGTTTGTCTTTTGGTGGGAGTGCCGCCCCGCATGCCCTGTTCTCACCGGCCCCCCTTATACACTTTTGTCTCGCGCTTTTTCTTTCGGGCGAAGGGGGGCGTTCCGGGGGGTTGGAATAAGGTTTTCTGGAGTGGAAGAACTTTCGTTTGGCCTGTCTCGGCATGGGGTTGTCGCAGGAAATCAAAGCATCTGTCCTAAACAATTGTATTATTATTGTACTTATTCATATTATTATTATTATTATTTGTATTGTAATATTATTATTATTATTATTATTATTATTATTATTATTATTAGTAGTAGTAGTAGTAGTAGTAGTAGTATAATGCTGCCTTACATGTTTGCAACGAATTGACTGTATGTATTAATTGCAGTCAATAATTGGGATTTGGGTAACGATATAATACATATATTTGAAATTCATATTCGAGAAAAAATTGAATCCATCGTTAACAGAAACGCCTTCCCAAACTTCCTTCTAACTAAAACTAGACCCCTTCAAGCTAAATTTGTAAAAAAAATAAAAAAATAAAAAATAAATAAAAAAAAATAAAGTAGAAAAAGGTGTGAGGCCACTGTATTCTAAATAACAGACTCGCTCCTTCAGAAAGAAATCGACACCTGAATGGGGTGAAACGTCTTATTATCCTCAAACTAATGGGGTGAAGCGTCATGAAATCTCCAAACTAATGGAGCGAAACAGGGGAGATCCAATAAGCCCTACCACGGACCAAAATGGGTTAATGAGTTTCGACTGATGATGACGGATAATAATGAACGTAACAGTACATTTAAGGGGGGTGACCTGTTTTTGTTCTGTCCTTTTCTATCTTTCTCTGGCTTGTATCCATTTGGCCCAATTCAGCCTACTGTTTTAAGACTTTTATCCCCATCTAGGTGTCGATTTCTTCCTGGCGAGCGATAGCGAGCCAGCATTATATGAAGAAATCCGGCTTCGCCGGAGAAATTTTTCTATCGAAAAATGTAAAAATTTAGCCTGTTGTCAAAAACATTTTAAAAATATGCTGGTTCGCTACCGCTCACCAGTAGAAAATTGACACCTGGATGGGGATAAACGTATTAAAACAGTAGGCTGAAGGGGCCAAATGGATACAAGCAAAAGAAAGAGAGAAAAGGAGAGAACAAAAAGCAGGTCACCCCCCTTAAGGAAATATGGACGGATAATAATGAACGTAACAGTACCAGTACATTAAGGAATAATATTCCTTAATGTACTGGTACTGTATTATGGTCTGTCTTCGTAGCGCAATGGATAAATGCACTGAATTTCGGTGTGAGCATCCTAGGTTCGAATCCCTGGACTGCCACATGTATTTGTTGATTTCATTAATTGAGTTTAGGAGTAAAGTCGGTTGGTGGAGGTAACATAATAATTCTGGACCACTTTCTCCCTCGTGTTTAGCCCCTTTAGTTTTCAGATTTTATGACGTTCGGCCCATTAGTTTGGTGATTTTAAGACCCTTCGCCCCTTTTCTTTGTCAATATTAAGAGTTTTCGTGGCATTTAGGTGTCTATTTTTTAGCCTGCGGCTGGTAATTTTTTCTATCGAAAAATTAACAAATATTTCTTGAAGGGGGATCCTGGGGTTGCTTTTTAAAGTTTGATGGAGATTTAGGGAGGAAAATAGAATAATAACAAATAAATGAAAAAAAAAAAAAAAAAAATTAACCATGCCCCCTTAATATTGCATTAGTATCCTCCCAAAATCAACACATATGTATACACTGACAAAATCAACACATATGTATACACTGACAAAATCAACACATATGTATACACTGACAAAATCAACACATATGTATACACTGACAAAATCAACACATATGTATACACTGACAAAATCAACACATATGTATACACTGACAAAATCAACACATATGTATACACTGACAAAATCAACACATATGTATACACTGACAAAATCAACACATATGTATACACTGACAAAACTCTATCTAGGAAGCTGGTGGCAGTTATGTACAATTACGTATGTGGTGCCTTACGCCATGCTTGGGCTTACATGATATAATACTCTGGGCCTTGCTAAAGTTGCAGTATAATGAAACTTATGACACGGGATTATGTAGCTAGATAGATAGATAGATAGATAGATAGATAGATAGATAGATAGAGATAGATAGATTTATTTATTGACAGTTTGGGCCGGAAGTTTATAAGTAATAAATCCTGAATTGGTTAAATAGTTAACCTAAACCATACATGTAATGTGTTGGAAATAACTCTTTCAATATAAGGTGATGTGTTTTATTATATTCGATCATTATTAGACTAGTGTTCGGAAGTGCTGCAGGGACCTGGGTGATCCTGGTCTCTGGGTAAAGGGAAGGGAAAAATAAATTATAGGAAAAGTGGGAATTGAGCCTGAGTATATACATACAGTACATAGGCCTACATACATTATTAGACTATTCTATTAACTTTAACTAGTGGGAATTACATGGTTAACCCTCTCCGACATATGATGCTATTTTGAGCCTATTATGGATACTTTAAACCCTGTGTTACCATCAGGGGTATTTAGAAACCTTTAGTTTAGTTACTTCAACCTCTTCAGTTGTCTTTGAGTTAGCTGTGGACAGAAAACTAAATTTGGAGAGGTAATTATAAGAGTGAGAGAACTCTATTTCTTATTACTGATCTGGCAACCTCTGCGTCATATGAGCGTGAGGGTTAATAAAGAGAGGTCCCATCCCTTCCATTCCTATAGATCCTTTCTTATATTGCAAAATATGCATATTAACCCTGTCAAATACCCGTTGAGTTACTATGGCTGTTGAAAGAAGAGGGCATATTATATATATATATATATATATATATATATATATATATATATATATATATATATATATATATATATATATTATATATATATATGTGTGTGTGTAGTGTACATATTGGATATTGGTGTTGTGTAGTGTACATATTGGTGTTGTGTAGTGTACATATTGGTGTTGTGTAGTGTACATATTGGTGTTGTGTAGTGTACATATTGGTATTGTGTAGTGTACATATTGGTGTTGTGTAGTGTACATATTGGTGTTGTGTAGTGTACATATTGGTGCTGTGTAGTGTACATATTGGTATTGTGTAGTGTACATATTGGTGTTACAGATTGTACATATTGGTGTTGTGTAGTGTACATATTGGTGTTACAGATTGTACATATTGGTGTTGTGTAGTGTACATATTGGTGTTGTGTAGTGTACATATTGGTGTTGTGTAGTGTACATATTGGTTTTACCAGTGTACATATTGGTGTTGTGTAGTGTACATATTGGTGTTGTGTAGTGTACATATTGGTTTACCAGTGTACATATTGGTGTTGTGTAGTGTACATATTGGTGTTGTGTAGTGTACATATTGGTGTTGTGTAGTGTACATATTGGTTTACCAGTGTACATATTGGTGTTGTGTAGTGTACATATTGGTGTTGTGGGGTGTACATATTGGTGTTGTGTAGTGTACATATTGTTATTGGTGTTGTGTAGTGTACATATTGGTGTTACAGATTGTACATATTAGTGATGTGTAGTGTACATATTGGTGTTGTGTAGTATACATATTGGTGTTGTGTAGTGTACATATTGGTGTTGTGTAATGTACATATTGGTGTTGTGTAGTGTACATATTGGTGTTGTGTAGTGTACATATTGGTGTTGTGTAGTATACATATTGGTGTTACAGATTGTACATATTGGTGTTGTGTAGTGTACATATTGGTGTTGTGTAGTGTACATATTGGTGTTACCAGTGTACATATTGGTGTTGTGTAGTGTACATATAGGTGTTACAGATTGTACATATTGGTGTTGTGTAGTGTACATATTGGTGTTGTGTAGTATATATATTGGTATTGTGTAGTGTACATATTGGTGTTGTATAGTGTACATATTGGTGTTGTGTAGTGTACATATTGGTGTTGTGTAGTGTACATATTGGTGTTGTGTAGTATACATATTGGTGTTGTGTAGTGTACATATTGGTGTTACAGATTGTACATATTGGTGTTGTGTAGTGTACATATTGGTGTTGTGGGCTGTACATATTGGTGTTGTGTAGTGTACATATTGGTGTTGTGTAGTATACATATTGGTGTTACAGATTGTACATATTGGTGTTGTGTAGTGTACATATTGGTGTTGTGTAGTATACATATTGGTGTTGTGTAGTGTACATATTGGTGTTGTGTAGTGTACATATTGGTGTTGTGTAGTGTACATATTGGTGTTGTGTAGTATACATATTGGTGTTACAGATTGTACATATTGGTGTTGTGTAGTGTACATATTGATGTTGTGTAGTGTACATATTGGTGTTGTGTAGTGTACATATTGGTGTTGTGTAGTGTACATATTGGTGTTGTGTAGTGTACATATTGGTGTTGTGTAGTATTCATATTGGTGTTGTGTAGTGTACATATTGGTGTTGTGTAGTGTACATATTGGTGTTGTGTAGTGTACATATTGGTGTTGTGTAGTGTACATATTGGTGTTACCAGTGTACATATTGGTGTTGTGTAGTGTACATATTGGTGTTGAGCTGCTGTGGAATGTACATATTGGCATTGAGGTGTTACAGAGTGCACATATTGGTGTTGTGGGGTGTACATATTGGTGTTGTGGGGTGTACATATTGGTGTTATGGGGTGTACATATTGGTGTTGTGGGGTGTACATATTGGTGTTATGGGGTGTACATATTGGTGTTGAGGTGCTGTGAAGTGTATCATATTGGCGTCGAGGCTTTATTGACAGTACATTTTGGCACATAGGTGCTGTGAAGTGTACATATTGGAGTGAAGTGTTGTGGTGTGTAGGCTATGATATTAGCGCTGAGGTGTTTTCAGAGTGTGCAGTACATATTGGCATTAAGGCTTTATTGACAGTACATTTTGGCATAGGTGCTGTGGAGTGAACATAATGGCGTGGAGGCGTTATAGACAGTACATTTTGGCATATAGGTGATGTGAAGTGTAAACATTACCGCTGTGACGGGTCCCAGCAGGGGGTAGTGACAGAGACTGCCACCACATACACACACACACACACATCAGTACACTATTGGGCACGGGGGCCACTCAAGCAGAACGGCCCTGCTTCCCAACTGTTCGCCATATTGTAGACCTCGGGGCCGGATTTATTCACGTTATCATTTCGCCGTTACTATCTACTATCGCACTACCATCTTCATAGAGTCTCCATTTTCATTGTATGGGTGCTCAGATCAGGTGAATGTTAGTGATTTCCGAGGATATATTAGTGTTTGTACGAATTTGACCTTAATGTTCTGAAGAAATTGTATATAAGGGTAGTGGAACATAGGGTAAGGTATGCACTATGGCTCTCCTCAAAAACGCAATGAACAGAACACTCCCTGTAGGCGATTTAGCATTGACTCTGGTCGTTGAAGCATGAGTAGTGTTGTAGGAGGGGGCCAAGGTCCTTCCAAGTCTAGCAGATGTTTGGTGCCCGGTGTGTGCCAGTGGTCGCTATAACGAACATATTATGGAGTCAACATTATACGGAAGTCAAGGCATGGAGGGGGGGGGGGGGGGGCCTTTGTGCAAAACCAAAATCTGAACAATGAGACATCCTTAATTCGGTATAATTAAGTTGATATTAAGAGGCAAAGGATGAAATATACATTCAACAACAGAGGTTATACATGATATATGGAAGATAAGAACTATTTAAACAAAACAAAATAATGTCTAATAAAGGAAACATATGAGCAAACAAGAAAAAACAATCACAGAAACATAATAAAACGCCTTGTAATGTGAAGAGGAATAACGACTATCGACACCATTTTGCTTAGTGTATCAGTATCAGTAGTAGATTATATAGCTGGGGAATATTCAAGGGTATGGTACCCGTACACTATTATTAGGTGTACACGATATTATATGTTGTGTAGATATCCTGGTGTACACGATATATGTTGTGTAGATATCCTGGTGTACACGATATATGTTGTGTAGATATCCTGGTGTACGTACAGTAGGAGAGAGTGGCTATCCTTTTCTTTAGACGTCATTTCGGTGCCTCAATATTCAAACAACGAGGTTTTATTATATTTTTGATCGCGTAGAATATACATCCAAAGACCAAACTACATAATTATACTGTCCCAAAATTGTACCGTATTTAATTGTTGTCTATATTCCAATACTCCCTCTCGGGCATAGGCTGAGAGCCTGTACATTCAACCGTTACACATTGAACGGTGAAGCCCGTGAGGTCTCGTTCCAGTCTAGAGGGTGAGACATGTGAAGCACTTTTAGGTGCAACCAGCCCCTGCCATCTTGCCTTCGCAGGATGCATGAGGATTAGTTGCCCACTCACGTCTCGAAGCAGCCCCATCTCTGAAGCTGCCTCACTCCAGTGCTTCACTGTCTCACCTCCTAGACTCGTACCCTCACTCTCAGAACGCCATCTATTGAGTAATGAACTCAATAAGTATTGCCCCCTGTAGCATATTTTGAATATGAAATATTCATACAGGGCTATATACTCAGGGAACAATGAGGTTATTTATTTGGCGTTTCGGTGGGCTTTGTGGTAATGCACTGATACTAGGTACCGGTACAGCATAAATTCCATCCCAATAATATCTTCCCATTGACATATTGGGATTCGAACCCGGGTCCATTGGATTACCAATCCAGTGGCAAGACCACTCTCTCTCTCTCTCTCTCTCTCTCACTATAACACCCCCACACTTCTCGGTCACCCTCCTTTGTGACTTCTGGTCTCATTATTACCATTATTATCATACCTCATCTCTCTGTCTCGCTCTCTCTCTCTCTCTCAGCTGCCTCCCCTCTCTGTCACCCTCCCTTTATGACTTCTAGACTCATTATTATCCTCTCTCTCTCTCTTTATGACTTCTAGACTCATCATTATCCTCTCTTTCTCCATCATGAGCGGTTCACCATCTCCCTCTCTCTCACCCTTATATCATCCTATATATAATTATATTATAATAATATTATTATCTCCTCCTCCTTAATGTACCGTACCCACAGTTTCCGTCGCCCATAAGATGTGATGGCCAAGTCAAAACAGTATGCGATTTGGATACTCATAGATGCCATAGTTACAGCGGCAAGAGGTATAACAAACCAATGGAGGAACAGATTATTATGCCTTGCCCACATTATACCTTCCTTCATATAATCAAGCAAACTAGAGTATTATAAGTAATGATTTATATTTCAAAGATGACAGTAAATCATAATCAGCCTAACAGCATACAATATATCAATCGAAACAGAGGGGTCATTTATTCTTGTGCGAAGGAAGACATAAGTGAAAAGTCAATTAAATTAAGTTTATTTTCTATTGCTATATTCTAAAGTACTGGAATATTCTGTTTTAACCTAGATTATCTCCTTGGAATGGATTGAAAGCCCGTTGAGACACTAACTCTTCCTTATAAACCCTATATCCTTCCTACCACCACCACCATCTCTTCCACCGCCTCCTCTTCCTTTCTTTCTTCCACCACCACCACCACCTCTTCCTCCCCTTCTTCCTCCACCACCTCCCCCTCCTCCTTTCTTCAGCACGACCACCTCTTCCTCCCCTTCTTTCTCCACCTCCTTCCTCCAAGACCACCACCACCACCTCCTCCCCATCTTCCTGAACCACCACCACCACCACCTCCTCCCCCTATTCCTCAACCACCACCACCTCTCCTCCATCTCTTCCTTCCCTCCTCTTTCCACCACCATCTCCTCTTCCTCCTCCTCCTCCACCACCACCACCTCCTTCCCTCCTTCCACCACCACCACCACCACCTCCTTCCCTCCTTCCACCACCACCACCTCCTTCCCTCCTTCCTTCACCACCCTCTCCTCCTCCCCCTCTGCCTCTTTCCTTCCTGTGGACTCAATCATGCAAGAGAACGCCTCTTTCCTCTTGGCTTCTTGTTCTCTCTGTTTCCTCTCCTCGATATCTCACTCACACTTTTTCTGCTTCGAGATCTCAGTGTTTTTGCTGTTTATTTTTAGTGTGTGTGTGCGTGTGTATTGTTGTTTTTATTGTATCAGTCCTTTATCATAATTTTCTTTCTTCTTGTCTTTTATGGTGCTTATTCATCTTCATATTTTTTTTCCTACTCGATATCTCACTCACATTTTTACGGTTTCTGGATCTCGATGTTGTTGTTGTTGTTTGTTGGTTTTTGTTTTACGTACGGTATTTATTTTCTTTAGTAGTCCTTTATCATTCATTGCTTGCTTCTTGTCTTCTAGTGTGTTTTGTCATATTCATACTTGCATTCTTCTCCTTCTTATCTCACTCTCTCTATTGCTGCTCCTATATATCAATGGTGTTGTAGTTTTTGTATTTAATTTGTATGTATTTGTAGTTTTTGTGTACCTATTATTTTCCATGTCATTGTTTGTTTTTTTCTTCTTGTCTTCTGTAGTAGTTCGTCATCTTCGCATCCTTCAGATTTTTAACCCTCTTCTAGATATCTCACTCACAGTTTCCCTGTTTCTGGATCTTAGTTTTTATTTATTAGCTCCTCCAATGAAGTTAGAGGTTATCTTTTTTGCTTCCGTTTGTCTCTCTGTCTGTTTGTAAACAAGATATCTCCAAAGTTATGAACCGATTATCATGGAATTTGGTTTGTAGATAGGATATATGCCAATTAAAGAATGGTTCAATTTAGAAGAGATTTTCACGAAATTTAGTGGGATGAAAGGATATGATGAGCTATGAATCGATTTTAACGAAATTTGGTGGACAGATAGGATATGCACCAAGGAAGAAGTGATTCAATTTAGGAGGCAATCTGGAGATTTCCACTAAATTTGGTGGGCAAATTGACTATCCGGGAGGTCCGGAGCTAATGTGAAAACGTTTTAAAACGTTCTTAATCATAATTCATTAGGAACCAAGTTTCACAAAATTTGGTGGGCAGATGAGACATGTGCCAAGGAATCAGTGATTCAATTTAGGAGGTGATTGGAGATTTTCACGAAATTTGGTGGGCAGATAGAATATGCAGCCAGCGTAGGTGGAGGTACGGTATGCGCTTTACCGAGTGCCCCTCTAGTATTGTTCTTCAGTACTCCAGTTCAATGTTTTCATCTATGAAATAATTTATAATTTTGGATCTCAATGTCGTGGTTATTTATGCAGGCTTTCCATCCCATTGTCTAGCTTCAGGTTGTGTACAGTACTTCAGCCTTTTCATAGTTTTATTATTATTATTATTATTATTATTATTATCATTATTATTATAAAATTATATATATATATATATATTTTTTTTTTTTTTTTTTTTTATCTTCTCGGTATGCCAGCTTGTATTGCCTTTCGATCTTAATGTTGGTGGGATTTTCTTTGCCAGTCTTTCTAATTCATTGTTATTCATTTTGTCTATTACGGTACTTCACTGTCATCGTATTCTTCATTATTTGTATTCCCTTGCTAGCTATTGTTGTTGTTATTTTGTCTTGTATTTTCCTTTGGCAGTACTTTCTATTGAAGGGGGGATGGGCGTATTTATTAAGGGGGGATGGGCGTATTTATTTGCTTATTTATATATTGTTTTACTTTTTTTTTTTTTTTTTTTTTTTTTAGTTTCCTCCCTAGACCTCCATCAAGCTAAATATAACACCCCCTAGAATCCCTTTCAAGATAAATGTGTACATTTTTCGGTTAAAAAAATCCACGGCCATAGGTCGGGTCCTTCTAAATTTACAGGCTTGCTATCGCTCGCCAGGAAAAAGTCGACACATAAATGGCACGAAAGGTCTTAACATTGACAAAAGAATGGGCGTAAGGTCTTAAAATCGCCAAACTAATGGGCCGAACGTCTTAATATTTCAAAACTAATATGCTAAACATGAGGGAGAAGGGGGTCCTGATAAAACCAGCCCATCTCCCCTTAACTGTTTTCATTATTCCCATAGACCTATAGCTACTTCCTTTGCTCTCTTTTTCTGTTACTTCATTTGTGTATTGTCTTCATGTTATCTGCTGTTGATCTACTCTCTCTCTCTCTCTCTCTCTCTCTCTCTCTCTCTCTCTCTCTCTCTCTCTCTCTCTTTATATTTGTACTACCGGTATCTCCTCCTTTATCATCAATTCACATGTCATCAATTCACATGCTAAATATATTGTGTGGTATTAATATGTAGGATTCGAAACAGCATAATAAATCGTAGGCTTGTCCATATTTCTTTAACTGACTTGATAGCGTAATGCATAGTGCGCGGAATTTCGATGTAAGTATGCTGGGTTCGAGTCCTCGGCGTTCCACATGTATTTATTGATTTCATTAATTGAGTTTAGATGTGAAGTTGGTTGGTGTAAAAAACCATAATAATTCCTGTGAGATCGTAATTCATTGGGCAATATACGTAGTAATGTATATGTTTTAGACACATAAATATAGTGAGAAATACATGTATTGGGCTATACATATATGACATACGACTTTTGGCAGGGGCACAAACCGGGATCCATATATCATTTTTTTTTTTTTTTTTTTTCAGAGACACATTAGGGGACCTGACCGGGAGGATTTTTAATAGTTAATATTTTTGTTTATTATATACCAGTGTTTAGATAAATAGAGAAATATATGTATGGTGTAGATAGCCTATTTAGAGAGAGTAAGTCTATACCTTTAATTTAGAAAAATATAGATAGATGAATAGTCGAGAGAGAGAGAGAGTGAAAGAAATTGAGATAAAGAAAAAAGTGAAAGAAATTGAAAGAAAGAGCAAGAAAGACAAAAAAAAAGAGAGAGAGAGAGCGAGAACGAGAGCGAGAGAGAGCGAAACGAGCCCCTACACCCCCTCTATCTTCGCTATCTCCCCCCCAGATGGCAGCACCGTGGCAACGTATATAAACCTTCACCTCTCCAGTCGGGCGAATATTTAAGGGGAGTCAGACCGTTTTTCCTGGACCCCCTTCTCCCTAATGTTTAGCCCCACTAGTTTTGAGATTTGAAGACGTTGGTTCCATTAGTTTTTGGATGTTATGACCTTTCACCCCATTTCTTTGTCAATATTAGGACCCTTCGTGCCATTTAGGTGTCGATTGTTTCCTGGCGAGCGATAGCGAGCCTGTAATTTTAGGAGGAATCGGCCTTTGGCGGGAAAATGTACAAATCTATCTTGAAGGGGGGTCTAGGGGGTGTTTTTCTAAGCTTGATGGAGGTCTAGGCAGGAAACTAAAAAATATATATATGAATAAATGAATAAATATACCAAACAAACAGCCACTGTCCCCTTAAGCCAAGGAAGAATCTTGAAACATTTAGAAAGGCAGGGAGCCATTGTAGCCACGTCCCATAAAGTACCAATATAGTCCTTAGGTTTTCGTTCGGCAAAAAAAAAAAAAAAAAAAAAAAAAAAGTGGCTGACTGAGAACAAAAATGGCAAGGGATTTTTGTGTTGTTGGGGTAACCGTTCAATAAGATGGAGTCATTTAATCTATATTCTGGCTCACATTAGACGATTTTACTCAGCTTAAGAAGGGAAAACCCACTTGAATAGCTATATTGAAAGAATGTAATAGAGAAGCAGTGGAGGGGATCAGGAAGGCAGAAATGTGAGGCTTTAACACCTTACGAGCGGCCTAGGCGGTAACTTCTACTACTGCCAAGCGGGGGGTTTTACCCTAAACGAGCTTATTTCCGTGCTCTTTTTCATGCATAAACAAGAGCCAGAGCGTAATACAATTATGTATCCCTGAAAGGGCGATAATTGAGCTTTCCAATGACACCAGAACCTTCTACGACCACGCGTTCTCTTGCAACGATCGTGCAAGACGAGTGCAAAATCCCTAAAATAAGGAAATTTCCCGACATAATTCCCTGTCTAGCGAGGCAGTGAGTGTGGGTGTGTGTGTGTGGAGTAAACATCAGTAGTCGCGCGGGACCCGTGCCGAGCGGTCATGAGCCAACCTATGCTCCTCCCACCGCTCGGCTCTCGCTCAGAGCATATTACGTGCTCAAAATTGCATGCTACTATAGCCGGGCCCCGCTCTTTAGGTTGGGGTTCTCTTGTCCGACTATAGCCGGGTGCTGCCAAAGAGGGGTTAAAGAGCGTGAATATGGGTAAAGCATCAGGGATAGATGGAGTGTGTGGCGAGATGGTGAAGTATGGAGGTGAAGTAGTGATTAAATGGGTATGGAATATGTGTAGCCTAGCATGGGAAAAGGGAAGTGTGCCTAAAGACTGTAAATCATGCATAATATTCCCCCTGTATAAGGGGAATGAGGAGAGAGTAATATGTGGCAATCACAGGGTGATATGCTTCCTTAGCAAGTTAGCATAATTGAGCTGATGTACCGGTACTGTAGGACATTGGTCGAGAGAGTGAGAGAGGTACCGGTAACAGCAATGTGTAGATGAGGAACAGGGTGGGTTTAGGAAAGGAAGAGACTGTGTAGACCAGATATTCTTGATAATTGTTGTGGAGAAGTATATGTAGATGAGACGGAAGTTGTATGGTGCCTTCATGGACTAGGAGAAAGTCTATGACAGAGTTGATAGTGAAGGTTTGTGGAAAGTACTGAGGAGTGGTTGTTGGAAGTGGTGAACAGCATGTAAGAGGGTAGCAGTGCATGTACAGAATGAGCAGAGCAAGTTTATATGAATGTTGTGTTAAAGCAAGAGTGTGTGATATCCCAATGGTTATTCAGTATGTATATGGATGGAGTCATGAACAAAATACAAAAAAGGGCAGTGGATGTTGGGGTACCCCTGGTAAGGGGCGGGAGTGAGTGGAAGTTATTTGGGCTACTGTTTGCTGACGATACAATTCTGATGAGTGACAATGAGTGGGAGTTGCAGGGTTTGGTAAATATGTTTGGCACTGTGTGAGAAAAGGAACCTGAATGTCAATGTGGCGAAGAGTATAGATATAGTCTTTGACAGGGATGAAGTCACAGAGTATGAGGTGAGGTTAACACTTTGTGGGGCGGGAGTGTTTTTTTGTTTGTGTTTTATCAGTTCCAAATTTTGTTGATCCCTCACATGACTAAATTTGGTAACTTGCCATATAAAGAGTTAAATGGTCAAATAATAGAGAATTTTACCTCACAACTGTCTTTCGATGTAAAAGCTTGGAGTGTTTAAGATCTATATGTGATAACCTAGGTTTGAATCCCGGTAGGATCACATGCTTCATTAATTTCATTGGGAAGTGTTTGGTGTTGGGAGTGAAATAAATATATTAGATTAAGTATCTGGACAGTATGAACAAAGATGGGAGTAGGCCTATAGAGGATGAAATGCGAGAATGGGTACAACAGGGGAAGAGGGTTGTAAGAATGCCGAAAACAGTGACAAGGAATATGGTGGTGTGCATGGAAGTTTAGAAGTCACTGCTTGATAGAGTGGTAATCCCGACATTGTAGTATGGAAGTGAAGCATGGACGTTGTTGGAGAGACATGAATCAAGAGCAAGGGCGTGGAAATTAATTACTTGAGAAATGCTTGTGCACTCGCATGGAAAAATAG
The DNA here is from genome assembly GCA_032716605.1 of Paralithodes platypus. Classification (NCBI taxonomy): domain Eukaryota; kingdom Metazoa; phylum Arthropoda; class Malacostraca; order Decapoda; family Lithodidae; genus Paralithodes; species Paralithodes platypus. The sequence continues at coordinate 78,568,391 of CM064492.1, read as the reverse complement.
TCAAACAAATGAGGAAGTGCATGAACGTTGTGGTGTGGATGTGGACGTGCTGGAGTGTGTGAAGGAGGAACACATTGAGGTGGTTCGGCCATGTGGAGCATATGGCGAGTGAAAGAATGACTAAAATAGTGCGTGAGCGTAAGTTGGACCGGCAAAGGGGGAGAGGTAGACCGAGAGTGAAATGGAGGGATGAAGTTAAGTAATATATGAGTGAAAGTGGTATTGGGTGGGAGAAGGGGGGCTTACAGATGACAGAGTTGCATAGAGACGATTTATTTGTGTTTGGCCCCTCGGGGATGGGGGTGTCTGGTAATAGATAGATAATGTTAAACATTGCCCTGCAGTAAACAATATCATATGGCTTGCTTCGGCAGCGGATGATCCCACCCCGACACGTGAACACAAACATACACACACACACACACACACAAACACACTCTTATATAACGCTATGAAACAATAATAGCCATAATAAGGATATCCCTGAAAAAGTGTCCTTAAAAATAATAATAAAACTCTTGTGTTGTGCCTGGCTTTAAAGAGATGACCTCTCCACTTCTCATAAATGACACGAAATCTCACTAGGCCTACCGATTTTTCCCTCAACTTTGTTTTCGTCAATACTGGTCTGGCAGATTATGAGGTAATCTTTTTCAATAATGTTATCACTTAACTGCATCTATGTTCAGTCTACTTGCCGATACGAGCACAAAAGATCCCGGAAATGTTGCTGATAAAAATGTTGACCATGACAAATTGTCGATAAAAGCTCGCATGTGATAGGGCCTGCCTCCTTTAGTTTATATTTATTTATTTGTTTGTACGGTAGCCTGTAGGCTAAATAGAAGATAGCATATATGATACCAATAACGAGCTTGGTAAGATGTGAATACTATTTATATTATTTATAATGCAATTCAAACTTGATTATGTATTTACTTTAGTTAATTATACAGTGCAATTCCGATCCTTTAGCTTTAGCAAGCGAATTTCTTGAAAGATGTTGGATGTCGTCTTCAAACAGCAAACGCCTTGACAACAGCAGCTTCTTCAAGTTCAGTTCACTTGTTTATTTGCTTTTCTTTCTTTGTTTTCCTAGTTGATGTCGAGTGTTTCAGTTTTCTACATTCATGATGCAAAGTCATGCACTTAATTCAATTGATATTTTATTGTCAGACTATATTCTCATGCCCTAATCCTTTAACCAAGTTGAGTTTGTTTTGACAACTTTAATTCAGAAAGCTCTTTCTAAACTGCATAAACTCGTCAAATGATAATCAGACTAAGACAAAGCACGTTCTGGAATACTGAAGGAGTTACCCATCGACTTCACTAGCTATCACGGCGGTGTGTTGAGGAATCTGGCCTCTCATGAACGCTGGTTGAAGAGGATCGGAACCCCCGCCCATAAAGCCAATCCCACCGTAAACAAACAGAGGGGGGCCGCTGGAACACCACTAACTGCACCACCATAACACCACCACTAACTGCACCACCACTAACTGCACCACAACACCACCACCACTACTAACTGCACCACAACACCACCACCACTACTAACTGCATCACCACCATACCACCACCACTAACTGCACCACACCAACACCGCCACCCATCACACCATAACACCACCACTAACTGCACCACCACTAACTGCACCACAACACCACCACCACTACTAACTGCACCACAACACCACCACCACTACTAACTGCATCACCACCATACCACCACCACTAACTGCACCACACCAACACCGCCACCCATCACACCATAACACCACCACTAACTGCACCACAACACCACCACCACTACTAACTGCACCACAACACCACCACCACTACTAACTGCATCACCACCATACCACCACCACTAACTGCACCACACCAACACCGCCACCCATCACACCATAACTGCACCACCGCTAACTGCACCACAACACCACCACCACTACTAACTGCACCACAACACCACCACCACTACTAACTGCATCACCACCATTAACTGCACCACACCAACACCGCCACCCATCACACCATAACACCACCACTAACTGCACCACCACTAACTGCACCACAACACCACCACCACTACTAACTGCACCACAACACCACCACCACTACTAACTGCATCACCACCATACCACCACCACTAACTGCACCACACCAACACCGCCACCCATCACACCACCACTAACTGCACCACCACTAACTGCACCACAACACCACCACCACTACTAACTGCACCACAACACCACCACCACTACTAACTGCATCACCACCATACCACCACCACTAACTGCACCACACCAACACCGCCACCCATCACACCATAACACCACCACAACACCGCCACCCATCACACCATAACACCACCACCACAACGCTACCACTAACTACACCACCACAATACCACCACTAACTGCACCGACAACACCACCAATAACTGCACCACAACACCACTAACACCACCACAACACCGCCGCCCATCACACCATAACGATTGAGTCACACGAGGGCTTCTTCCGGCAACTTCCGATCGGCAATTTTTTTTTTTTTTTAATGTGTCTGAAGGAGACAAAAGGTAAAACTGCTTTTAACAAGTGTCTCCCCAAAAAGTTGAAAGAGTGAGAGAGCCAAATTAAGCCTCAAAATGATACCCGGTACGAGAAAAAACTTGCTCATCGAAAATTGCCCGAAAATGCGTTCGTCTGACATTGTCTTTACCCTGGCAACATTTCGGGGGGGGGGGGGGGGAGGGTTTCTGCCTGGTTGTCGGTAAGTAGACTGAAGGTAGATCATCATTGCTGGTTTAAGGGGGGATGGTTCACTTTTTGGGCGATTTTTGCATGTAGGCTAGGCCTATTCATTATTTTTCTAGTTTCCTCCCTAGACCTCCATCAAATTTTTATAAACATCCATTAGATCCCCCTTCTAGATTAATATGTACATTTTTCGGTAGAAAAATTTCCCGGCCGAAGGCCGATTCCTCCAACATTACAGGCTCACTATCGTTCGCCAGGGAAAAAATCGACACCTAAATAGCACGAAAGGTCTAAATATTGACGAAAAAATGGGGCGAAAGGTCTTAAAATCGACTAACTAATAGGGCAAACATCTTAACATATGAAAACTAATGGGGCTAAAAATGAGGGAGAAAGTGGTCCAGAAAACCGGCCCATGTCCCCTTAACTCATTCAGTTCCGGTGACGACTTTTCCATCATATTCTGGACACTATTAAACGATTTTATTCAGCTTGGGAAGTATCTGTGGTAGTTCAAAGACTTAACCGAGATAGTCTGTAGCCCTTGTAATCGCTAGGTCCTTCCCAAGCTGAATACAATCATCTACGAGTTGCCAGAATACAATGAAAAAGGAAGGCACCGGTACATAATGGGTTAAATCGTAATAAGCTTGAATGCAGACGCTTCCAGACCTAAGATAGATGCCGAGACAAAATACCAAGGAAAAAAAAAAAAAAAAACGCTAAAGTGACTCGGCCATACAACCCCCCCCCCCCCCCCCCACCACCACCACACACACTGCCACCGCCTCTTGCTTTAAGGGGAGGGGAGATGGGCCGTTTTTCTCCCCCCCCCCCCCCCCCCCCCACCACCACCACCACACACACACACACTGCCACCGCCTCTTGCTTTAAGGGGAGATGGGCCGTTTTTCTGCCCCTCCCCTCCCCCCCCCCCCCCCCCCCCTTCTTCCTCATGTTTAGCCCCATTAGTTTTCAGATTTAAAGATGTTTGCCCAATTAGTTTGTTTTCCCCATTTCTTTGTCAATATTATGATTCTTCGTGCTATTTAGGTGTTGATTTTTCCCCTGGCGAACGATAGTGAGCATGTAATGTTGGAAGAACCGGCCTGGAAATGTTTCTACCGAAAAATGTACAAATTAATCTAGAAGGGAGATCTAATAGATGTTTTTTTGATTTTTAAAGTTTGATGGAGGTCTAGGGAGGAAACTTTGAAAATAATAAATATATGAAATAATCGACCAAAAAACATACCCTTAACGTACCAGAACCGGACACCGCCAAAAAGGGGACCCAAAAAAGAGAAAGGAAGGCAAGAAAAAGCGTGAATCTCAAAATGTTATGGTCGACCATAGAGAGGGGAGCGCCGCCCCCGCCACATAACTACCACTTGATTTTATACAACTGGGATCGAGCCAGTCACATCTTTAGTCTTTACTGTAGCTTAAGGGGAGGTTTTTAGTTTTCTCCCTATACCCGGTATCTCCATTTAAGCTTAAAACAAGACGAGATGTGTGTACATTTTTCGGTAGAAAAATTTCCGGGCTGAAGGCTTGTTCCTTTTAAATTACAGGCTATCGCTCGCTGCATTGATAAAAAACAAAAAAAAACAAAATACAATTTACTGTAAAGCAAATTTCATACATAAATCATTCCTGATGACTGTATTTGCATAACGAATTTATATGAGGTCTACGGACTTTTCTAAAGTGACTGTGCTAGGTTCATCTGTCCCCTGCTGTACGACCGGTCAGTACAGGGTTGCTAAACAAAAACATAGTGCCCCCCCCCCCCCCACAATCCTCCACACTTCCCGGTGACAAGTGACGATCGCGGGGTTCGGCCGATTGACGCCGAAAGGAACCAATGGCGGGTGAAAAGTATCGCTCTTCATCCTCCGCCACATGTGTGTCTCTCCAGGGACCACCGAGGTTTGGGGGGGGGGGGGGGCTTGTTTTGGAGGGTGTCTGTCTGCGGTTTGGGGATTATTTACGAGCTAGTTGTTGTATCGGTTGTATTGTTTTGGAGGGTGTCTGTCTGCGGTTTGGGGATTATTTACGAGCTAGTTGTTGTATCGGTTGTATTGTTTGGGAGGGTGTCTGTCTGCGGTTTGGGGATTATTTACGAGCTAGTTGTTGTATCGGTTGTATTGTTTTGGAGGGTGTCTGTCTGCGGTTTGGGGATTATTTACGAGCTAGTTGTTGTATCGGTTGTATTGTTTTGGAGGGTGTCTGTCTGCGGTTTGGGGATTATTTACGAGCTAGTTGTTGTATCGGTTGTATTGTTTTGGAGGGTGTCTGTCTGTGGTTTGGGGATTATAATTTAGGAGCTAGTTGTTGTATCTGTTGTATTCATTATTCCACTTAAAATCAAAATAATGTTGTAATATGTTTTTTTTTTTTAGTTGATGTTCGTATAGGCTACCTTTTTATATATACTGTATATATATATTTTTTTTTTTTTTTTTTTCTATTATTTTATTTGTATATTGCCAGGCTGGGTCAAGTTTATATTGAAACTATAATCTAAAACTTCCATTATTAAAGTATCTCTGTTGATCCTCCGCCACTTGTGTGTCTCTCAAGGGACCACCGAAGTTTGGGGGGGGGGGGGGGGGAGCTTGTTTTGGAGGGTGTCTGCGGTTTGGGGATTATTTACGAACTAGTTGTTGTATCTGTTACATTTGCATTGCTTTAAGGGGGGTTATCTTGTTTGTATTAGCCTTTTTTTTTTATTATCATTTGTATCTTTCATAGTTTGCTCCCTAGACTTTTTATCAAGCTTTAAACATAAATTTTTGAGGATTTAGCTTGCTTTCCCCCATTTTTGAGGATTTAGCTTGCTTTCCCCCATTTTCGAGCAATGTATTTTAGGCTAACAAAAACGCCTTCCTAGACTTCCTTCAAATTTAAAATAGCCCACCCAGACCCCCTTCAACTAAATTTCAAATAGCCCATCCAGACCCCCTTCAACTAAATTAAAATAGCCCACCCAGACCCCCTTCAAGCTAAATTTAAAATAGCCCACCCAGACCCCCTTCAAGCTAAATTTGTACTTTTTGTTTTTTTACTTTTTTTAAGAACAATTTCCCGGCTAAAGCCCCCTTCTCTTTTAAGTTAATGGCTCGCTATCGCTCGACCAGACAATAATCGACACCTGAATGGGGTGAAGCGTCATAGTATCGCCAAACTAATGTGGTGAAACAGGGAATGACCAAAATGAACCCGCTGGGACCAAATAGCATGAATGAACATAATGCATATTTGGCCAAGAATCCCGCACCTGCTTGCATAATTAGCCTATGTACTGTATATATCCTACCTGAGTAATACACATTTGTTCACATATCAAGGAAGGGGATAATAGAGGTGACTGAATGTTGTTGATCGTATTACCTCCGCCATCGAAGTTGGACGGAGGTTATGTTTTCACTCCTTTGTCTGTAAACAATATATCTCACAAAGTTATGAACCGATTTTTGTGAAACTTGGTGGGCAGATAGGATATGCGCCAAGGAAGAAATGATTCAATATAGAAGGCGATTCGGAGATTCTCACGAAATTTGGCGAGCAGACAGGATATACACTATGAACCGATTTTCACGAAATGTGGTATTCAAATAGGATAATCGCCAAGGAAAATGTGCTTCAACTTGTTGTTGTTGTAGCCTCAAGATACCCTTTATGGGAATCCCGCAGCATCCTACCTACCTATTCAGGTAGTCCAAAGAGTAGCACCTCACCTGGGAGAGGTAGGGTAAAGCGAGATCTGTTTGTGAGGGGGCAGCGGGGGAGGTCAGTTTCCTCCATCCGCAGCTCTCCCAGCAGCGCCACCGTTGCAGGCGGATCTCATCAGCGCGTTATTCCCCCTTTTAGTCGCCTTGTACGATACACAGTAGGATAAATATATGGGGCATATTCTTTTCCTCCACTAAACATGAGGGACCCCCTTACCGCCAGGAAGGGTAATTCTTTAACTTAAAAGAGGCGATCCGGAGATTTTTATGAAAAATGGTGTGCAGATAGGATATGTGCCAAAGAAAAGTGGTGTGCAGATAGGATATGTGCTAAAGAAAAATGGTGTGCAGATAGGATATGTGCCAAAGAAAAGTGGTGTGCAGATAGGATATGTGCTAAAGAAAAATGGTGTGCAGATAGGATATGTGCCAAAGAAAAGTGGTGTGCAGATAGGATATGTGCCAAAGAAAATGGTGTGCAGATAGGATATGTGCCAAAGAAAAGTGGTGTGCAGATAGGATATGTGCCAAAGAAAATGGTGTGCAGATAGGATATGTGCCAAAGAAAAGTGGTGTGCAGATAGGATATGTGCCAAAGAAAATTGTGTGCAGATAGGATATGTGCCAAAGAAAAATTTGATCCAATTTAGGAGGCGATCCGTGTCATATCCTGGTACCCAGATCCAAAAGAAAACTTAGGCCTATGTTAAGGGGAGATGGGCCGTTTTTCTGGTCCCCTTTCTCCCTCGTGTTAAGCCCCATTTGTTATGAGATTATAAGACGTTCGGTCCATTAGTTTAGCGATTTTAACACCTTTCGCCCAATTTAGTTGTCAATTTTAAGACCTTTCGTGCCACTTAGGTGTCGATTTTTTTCCTGGTGAGCGATAGCGAGCCTGTCATTTTAGGAGGAACCGGCCTTCGGCCGAGAAATGTTTCTACTGAAAAATGTACAAATTTATCTTGAAAGGGGGTCTAGGGGGTGTTTTTCTTAGTTTGATGGAGGTGTAGCGAGGAAACTAAGAAATACAGGAATATATACATGAATTAATAGGCCAAAAAACGGCCCTGTCCCCTTAACAATGATAAAGAACCAGCCAGCAAGCCAGCTAGGCGGAGGTCTGTGGTACTAGTTATTATCTAATTCTCTCTCTCTCTCTCTCTCTCTCTCTCTCGTTCCCTGCCCTCCTCTGCTCCTTCACACCTCACTAGCCCCGGGTGTGCAAAGTGAGAGAGAGAGAGAGAGAGAGAGAGAGAGAGAGAGAGAGAGAGAGAGAGAGAGAGAGAGAGAGAGAGAGAGAGAGTAAAGTGAGATTGGGGTTCAAATGACCTAATGTTTTCTTGCAGATCTCCGTCTGGCCTTGTTTACTCAGTCTGTTGTCTGTCTGTTGGTTTTAGTTCTGTTTACATCTCTGTTTACATCTCTCTCCACTCTCTCTCTCTCTCTGGTGGGTGGGGAGAGAGCCTTCCGTTTTGCTATCCTTACCATTCACTTAGTAGCAAATTTTGCTGGAATCAAGTCCGGACTGCCTTGTTGGGGCCGCAAAGTTTGTGCAGTCTGTGTATCTATGTAACTCACTCATTCACTCACTCACTCTCTCTCTCTCATTTACTCCGCCTATTACCAGTATATGTCAGTCTGTTTGTTTTACTCTATCTGTCTATCTGTCTCTGTCTATCTGTGTCTGTCTATCTGTCTCTGTCTATCTGTCTATCTGTCTCTGACTCTCATATATGAAGACAATAAACTTTATGATCTAGGAATAGTTAGCCTATAATAGGCTATTCAGTATTGTGGGCGCTATTGAAACCGCGGACGAGAATTGGCGCTTATAACAATAGAAAACTTCAGTGTTATTATTAGTAGTACCGGTAGTAGTAGTAGTACCGGTAGTAGTAGTAGTAGTAGTAGTAGTAGTAGTATAATTAGTAGAAATATTATTAATAGTAGTAGTACCCGGTAGAGCGCATACCTCCACCTTCTTCTTCTTCTTTAGAACCCGCCCGCAGACCGTGCAGATCCACAGGGCTGACCTTTGTATCGGTACTGGCTCAGAAACGTTAGTAGGAGGGAAAGTTTAGAGTAGAAGGATAGTTTAAGAGACAGATTTTTTTTTTATAAACCCCCCCTCACTTCCTCCCCCCTCCCCCTCACCTCCGCTCCCCCCTCTCCCCCCCTCACCCATTTATCTTCCTCCACATTTTCTCCAACATCCTCTTCACCATCTCCATGTCTTGTGTTTCCATCTCCTGTGTTAACCCCAATAGCGCCCCCACCCCTCTATCTTCCCTCTGCTTAATCCCCTCCCACCCCCTCTCCCCAACTCTATTCCTCATGTACCTCTCCTACACTGGCATTGTCATAAAATATATTTAAGGGGAAGTAGTTTCTTTTTATGGACCCCCTTCTCCCTCATGTTTAGCCCCATTAGTTTAGATATTTTAAGACGATCGCCCTATTAGTTTGTCGATTTTAAGACTTTTTGCACCATTTCTGTAGGCTATCAATATTAAGACCTGTCATGCCATTTAGGTGTCGATTTTTTCCTGGGGAGCGATAACGAGCCTGTAGTTTTGGAGGAATCGGCCTTCGGTCGGGAAATGTCTCTACCCTAAAATTTACAATAGAATCTCAAAGGGGATCTTGAGGATGATCTTTCTTAAGCTTGATGGAGGGCTAAGGAGGACACTAAAATATTAAATAATACATTAATAAATAAATAGCACCTACCCCTTAAATGCACAACAATGACACCTGCGTAACATAAGCTAAGAAACTGACTATGTACGGATCACCCCTTAAATTGTATCACTTCTTCCTTGTCGCATATCCTATCTATCGTACCCATTGTATTAACTGTATTTAAATCAGGTGACTTTACTTTTAGAGTCGGGTATACGGAGGGCTACACATGGCCCCCCCCCCCCCCCCCCGCCCCCAACACACACACACACACACACACACACACAGCCTCACCTGACCCTAACAGAACAGTTTTTGTATGTATGTATGTTTGTTTGCATACGTGAGCGTTTATGTATACGGGCATGTGCACACTTACTGCATGTTCTTATGTTCTTAAATATATGTATGTATATAATATTATATGCGTATGTATGTGTGTACGTACTGTATGTGTATATATGTATGTTCTGTATATATATAAGTAAAATAAATGTATACTGTATATGTACTGTAAATCACTTACTCTCATGGTTAATTTATGATAATTTGTATTTTACACTAGCATAATTTATTGTATTAATTTCTATTTTTTAATGTTAAGTATATTATACTCACCCATTGTAAACTGAGCTTACCATTTTCATATCTGTACATCTCAAGTTCATCCACTAAATTGTAAAATGTGTATTTTCAGCTCATGAGGCTGCCATTCTTTAATAAACCGTTTATTATTATTATTATTATTATTATTATTATTATTATTACACACACACACACACACACTCAACTCACGCCAACTCAATTCAAGTATATATAAGTTTCTGATGCTGACAAATAACGTCCACGTGTTGAATAACGTCCACGTGTTGAATAACGTCCACGTGTTGAATAACGTCCACGTGTTGAATAACGTCCACGTGTTGAATAAACTAGCACTCTTTTTGAGAGCAGTGTTTAGTATAATTAGATAATTAATTAATTGTAATATACATTGTAATAGGCCTATGCATTGAGGTGCTGCGCTTCATACTTTTTTGTAAATGTCTGAGCAAATATATATATTTTATTCTATTCTTTTAACACACGAATATACACCCACACAAGGATATAAACACACACACGGATATATATACAGCACACCCATAGGGATAAATACAGCACACAGGGACACATACCTATAACACGGACCATCTAGTACCCAACACATTACTGTTGCCTACCTTTACACTACGAATTTAATACTACTAATTCTATCCCCCTCCCCCCCCCCCCGTCTCTCTCTCCTCTCTCTCTCTCTCTCTCTCTCTCTCTCTCTCTCTCTCTCTCTCTCTCTCTCTCTCTCTAAATATATATATATATATCAAGATCTCTATCTATGTGTCTATCTCTCTGTCTCCCTCACTCTCACTCTCTCTCTGCTCCTCACTTTCACTCTCTCACTCTCTCTCTCTCTCTCTCTCCCTTCCTCTCCTCTCGCGTGAGCTGGCGTGGACGGAAGGGAGGGGTGGAAATATGAGTGTGACCCAATGTACTGTATAGGCTCATCAATCCGAGGACCTGGGGAAATCGCCTGGTGGGGAAACGAGAGAGGAGTGTAGGGGGGGAAAGGGATGGTGAGGAATCGATGGTGGAGTGTGTGTGGAGGGAGGGAGGATGCTGGGGAGTTGATGGAGGAGTGTGGAGGGAAAAGGTTGGTGAAGGTGCTGATGGTGATCCACAAATATTTCTGATTGGGCCAGAGACTACGGTATCCGAGTGTACAGTCGGCCTAATAAGTGATTTCTCGGCACCAATTATGTTTTGATGAATAGTTCGTATCAGCAATATTTACACATGAGTTCTTCTTTTTGAGTGAGATATAGGACTACCAACATTTTCCTACACTTAGGCCTACCCAACCTAATCAAAATCTGACAGACACAGCCTATATACAGCACAGAGCAAGCCAAACGTAATTACAGCTGGGACATGACTTATTAGCGCCACTGTACAATGCTGACTGTAATGTCGGTGGGAGTGGTGGGTGGGGAGAGAGATTGCTGCTGTACTGTCCTTGTCTTCCACTTACTATAAACTGTTCCAAATTGGTAGGCCAGAAATCATGAACGCTAATCCCTGTACCGGTAACTCAAAATGGGCTAGAGCAAATGAGCTGAAAATGTCCACACCTATTTCCTGGCTGACCTTTCCCAAAGAAATATAAACTCGATTAATTCTTAGTATTTTTTGTTAGTTACGGTATCAAGTTAATGTTTAACCCCGTCTGTACCGGCGACGTCTTTTGTATTTTCTTCTAGCTATATTTAGACGATTTTGCGCAGTTTAGGAAGGATCTGTGGTAGTAAAAACGGTTAAGGGGGATAGTTCGAAGCCTTTTAATTGCTGGAGGCCCTTATTAAGCTGAATAATATCGTCTAATAGTAGCTAAAATTAAATTAAAAGAACGGCACCTGTACAGAAGGGGTTAAGAGTTGTAACCTACTTTTTGGGGGAACAGGCTAAGTCTATAACAACTACTAATTTAGACATAAGACCGGACCATCTTCTAGGGACCGCAAGGACTGTGTATCCGTGTAACTCTCACTTTCTACACCGCCTTAAGGGGGTAGTACTCGCTTTTTCTGGACCCTCTTCTCCCTCATGTTTAGCATACCGGTACTAGTTTTGAAATTGTAAGACGTTCGTTCCGTTAGTTTGTCGATTTTGAGACCTTTCACCTCATTTTGTTGTCAATATTAAGACCGTTCGTGCCCTTTAGGTGTCGATTTTTTCCAGGCGAGCGATACCGAAAAATGTACAAATTTATCTTGAAAGGGGGTCTAGGGAGTGTTTTTCCAAGTTTGATGGAGGTCTAGCTAGGAAACTCAAAAACATTAATATATAAATATATAGACCAAAAACCAAGCACTACCCCCTTAAGTTTTTTGTGTGGAGAGCGTTGCCTTGGAAAATCCGTGCCAGGGAGCGTGAAATATATCCTTCCTATACTACCTACCATCTACCTACCTACCTTCCTACCTACCATCTACCTAGGCTATACTACCATCTACCTACCTACCTACCTAGGCTATACTACCATATACCTACCTACCTACCTACCATCTTCTAATACTACCTACCTACCTACCATCTACCTAGGCTATACTACCATATACCTACCTACCTACCAACCATCTACCGGTACCTACCTATACCTACAATCCGTGCCAGGGAGCGTGAAATATATCCTTCCTATACTACCTACCATCTACCTACCTACCTACCTACCTACCTACCTACAACCTACTTACTGTATATCTATTTAACATACTTTACACTTACATTCATATATCCTTCCCATACTACGGTACCGTACCTATACTTACCACCTACCTACGCCTACTTACTATACCGTACTTTACACTTCCAATGCTACCATCTACCTACCTTACTTACTGCCTACTTACAGTATGTTGGTATTTCCTTCCAATACTACCTACATACCATCTACCTACCTTAGTTACTGCCTACTTACATACAGTATGTTGGTATATCCTTAATTTACTCCTTACCACCGGTACCTACCATCTACCAACCTTACTTACTGCCTACTTACTGTATATTAGCATACCCTTCCTATACTACCGGTACCTACCAAAAACCTAAGTCATACCCACTAACCCTACCAACCAACTTCCTACTTACATACGGTATATCTTAAGAGAGAGAGAGAGAGAGAGAGAGAGAGAGAGAGAGAGAGAGAGAAAGAGAGACAGAAAGAAAGAAAGAGAGAGAGAGAGAGAGAGAGAGAGAGAGAGAGAGAGAGAGAGAGAAAGAAAGAAAGAAAGAAAGAGAGAAAGAAAGAAAGAGAGAAAGAAAGAAAGAGAGAAAGAAAGAAAGAAAGAGAGAGAGAGAGAGAGAGAGAGAGAGAGAGAGAGAGAGAGAGAGAGAGAGAGAGAGAGATTACATATTAAGATATACATACACATAGGCCTACAGTACATAATTATATTCGCGACAAAAACTACCTCTACCTTTTCGTGATTTATAATATGAGGAACATTGAACGGCCAATCCATAAGCTCAATGTTTGAAAATATACTATCGTCCATCATTCATTATTATAACTACCTGGGCTTAAGGGGGTATGGTTCGCTTTTACTGGGCCCCCTTCTCCCTCATGTTTAGCATATTAGTTTTGAGAAAATAAAGACGTTCGTTCCGTAAGTTTGGCGATTTTGAGACCTTTCCCTCCATTTATTTGTCAATATTTAGACCTTTCGTGCCATCTAGGTATCGATTCTTTCCTGGCGTGCGATAGCGAGCCTGTAATTTTACAAGGAACCGGCCTTACAAAATTATCTTGAAAGGGGATCTAGGGGGCGTATTTTCAAAGATTGATGGAGGTCTACCGAGGAAACTCAAATACCGGTATATATATAATAATAAATAAATATATAGACCAAACAAAACAAGCGCTAGGCCTACCCCCTTAAGGGGAGATATCCACTTGAGGGATTTTTCTCTTTACCCCTTTCTCCCTCATGTTTAGCCCCATTGCTTTTGAGATTTTAAGACGTTCGCCCCATTAGTTTGGAACTTTCACCCCATTTATGTCACTTTTAAGACCTTTCGTGTCATTTAGGGATCGTTTTTTTATTCCTGGCGAGCGATAGCGAGCCTGTAATTTAAGGGGAACCGGCCTTCGGCCGGGAAATTTTTCTACCGAAAAATGTACAAATTTAGCTTGAAAGAGGGTCTAGAGGGTGTAATTTTAAGCTTGATGGAGGTCTAGGGAACAAACTAGAAACCTCCCCTTAAAGATAAGTTTTGAAACACACACACACACACACACACACACACACACACACACACATTCCAGACTTACAAGCTACTCTCCAGCTTCCTTACCTACAGTACCGGTACCTACTTAGTTATGTATCTACCTACCTATTATATATTCTTTTTAGCAACACACATACTATGAACAAACACATTAAACACACACACAAACACACAAAAACAATAACAAACATATGAGGGAAGCTGAGAATATAATAAAGCTAAAAGAAAGGGAAGAAGAAGACAAAAAGCAGGACAAGCGACGATAACAGAGAGGCCACGAGAGATAAGAGATAAATGACGAACATAAATTGTCTGCAAGGGAGGATATAGCTTTTTGGAAGGAAGGGGGGGGGGGAGAGGGAGGGAGGGAGAGAGAGAGAATGTGCAGATATATAGATACATAAATATAGAGATAAACGAAAGGAGGAGAGAGAGAGAGAGAGAGAGAGAGAGAGAGAGAGAGAGAGAGAGAGAGAGAGAGAGAGAGAGAGAGAGAGAGAGAGAAGTGCAGATATATAGATCAATAGATATACAGAGAGAGGAAAGGGGGGAGGGGGGATGCCAATATATAAAACATTTTTTTTTATTAACTTCACCACAAGTAATATAGTTCTTAACCCTAATAACCTCCAAGTGAAATTAATGAAAGCATGTGATCAAACTGGTCTTGTTGCCACCTCCTCTTCGTATTAGTATTAGTATTCGTATATTCGTAAGGCTATTCACTAAACAAGCAAATAACTAAATAGATAACCTTTGTTAACCCCTTGAAGCCCTAACGCGTTTTAGCAGTTTATTTTGTCTATCATTAGACGATGTTATGCAGCTTAGGAAGGATCTATGGGTATTAATAAGGTACAGACTACCTCAATCAACCCTTTGACTTCCATATACAGTTACTAATCTAAATAAAATCGTCTAATTGTAGCCAGAAAACAGAAAAGAAACGCATATTGGAGCTTGAAAGGGTTAACATTATGGAGGTATATAGTACACGATACTTGACCGTGACTGTACGGTTGGCCAAATAAGTCATGCCTCTGCTGTCAGCACGCTTTGCTCGCTGTATGCTGTATTAATGTCTGTCAGATGTTGAATAGGGTGGGTACATGTAGGAACATGTTTGTATATCTCACTCGAAATTAATAAATCAAGTTTAGATATGGCTTGATACCGGTACCAAATATTGAGCAAACTATACTTGGTGCTGCAACATCACTTATTTGGCCGACTGTACCTCTAGGTGGACCCAGTGTGTTAGGAAGTCACGTCACGGAGAGATAACCTGATAAATGGTGGAGAGAGAGAGAGAGAGAGAGAGAGAGAGAGAGAGAGAGAGAGAGAGAGAGAGAGAGAGAGAGAGAGAATGTAAACAGTCATATATTTATCTTGCATTTCTTTTAATGACGAAATAAAAAGTAGATTATATCGGTTTAAAGGGACTCAATTGAATTTTTAATTTATATTACTTAAAAAATAAAAAAAGGAAAAGTGGGGAATGGGCCTGAGTATATAGATAGCCTAGACAGATAGTTAAATGTAAATATAATAATCAATGTAAATGTTGGTTTGACAAGCTCAATAACAATTCCATTAAGTACGGTATACAGCAGATCGATGCATTTGTTCACTATACTCGAGCTAACATAATATGATATTACTCAGCTTAGGAATGACCTATTGGATTCGAAATGGTAAAAATTATACCAATGAATCCTCTAACTCCCACAAGTTCTTCCTAAACCGAATAAACAAGTCCAACAAAAATCATAGTTGTTTTCACCAACCCACCAATTAATTTAAACTTAACTAATGAAATCAATGAAAGTACAGCAACATTGTACCGGTATTCAGACCAGACAAGATGGCTGAAGTAAAATAGGAAAGAAGAGTAATTGGACAGAGCAAGAACAAGCTGATAAGTGAGAAGTATAGCCGAAGACTGAAAGTTATCGGGTTCAATCATGTATATATATATTTTTTTTTTTTTTTTTTACCCTAGGCGGGTCTAAGGGGGGAGAGGGAAGAGAAAAGTAGGAGAGTAACAGTTGCTGGGCAGACCACCTTGACTCAGAAGTTGACAATAAACTTTAAAAGTATTTACTGCTAACTATAAGGTTGGAAAAACGCAAGACCATAATTTATGTCCACGCATTTATTGGCCATAAATACAACGTTTATTTACATTTCGCCTTCCAAGATTTCTATTTAAAATATACCGTAATATACGAGTTCGGATATCAAGTAAGGAGGAATAAATGGGGAGGAAGGGATAAGGTTCGATAATAGTGAAAAATAAGAGAGAGAGAGAGAGAGAGAGAGAGAGAGAGAGAGAGAGAGAGAGAGAGAGAATAAAGAATTAATTGAGATCCAAAAGAGGCATTTCACACCTGATTACACATTCACTGATCTTTTAGTGACTGTTGGCCATGTGTGTGTGTGTGTGTGTGTAGGTATATGTAGGCTACGCGCGTGCATAATGTATTACGATTGGGAATATGTGTGCGTCCTTGTATGAAAGTGTGTGCATGTTAATATGTGTAGCCTATGTACGGTACTTTGCGAATCTATGTATGTGTGTGTGTGTGTGTGTGTGTGTGTGTGTGTGTGTGTGTGTGTGTGTGTGTGAAAGAGAGGGAGAGAGAGTGTGTGTGAGTGTATGTGCGTCTGAATGGGGAGTAAAAGAGGAAATGTAAAAATAATGGCTGGAATACTAAAGTGGTATTAATAAGGGAAAAGTGAGGGACTCCCCCCCCCCCAACATTCCCCCCTTCTCTCTTCTCTAATATATAATTTATATATATATATATATATACAGTATATATTCGCTTACGTGTAGTTATAAGGTCTAGGAAACATTTCATAGGCTACAATGCTACATGGCCAAATTAATAGAGCACACACTCACTCTGACTCTCTCTCCCTCTCTCTCACACACACACACACACACACACACACACACACACACACACACACCAATCTGTCGTCCGAGAAACACAGCCATTCATTGCTCTCTATAGATCTGAATTTACAAGCAGTTCCCTTTCACACCTTCCCCGTCCCCTGGTGTGCCCTAAGTTGCCGTAATTCCTTAAACTGATTACGGTACAGGATGGCTTGGGTCGACAGATGTGACGCTCTTGTCATCACATACACACACACATGAATGCACACACATACAAAAATGTTGGCTATACTCAAACGTCAAGAAGCACACACACACACATACACAAATGCACGCACATACGCGGATATAGGCTACACACACAACTACAGGCCTAAGTACAAAAATCACGCCATTACATTAAGAACACATACCGGTACTGAACATACATACCGGTACATAAAAACACACACACTCAACAAATTGCCTGAGAAGTTCATTTAATTTATAGTTTGTCTAGACTTCAGATACACGTTTTATATTTGTAAATATATACAGTACCGGTATATACATATATATATATATATATATATATATATATATATATATATATACAGTATATACAGTACGGTACATACTGTATAATTATATCAATTAAGCTTACATGTTTGTAGTAAAATATAAGTTAGCAAGACTGTTCGTAATTTCAGGACAACCTTTCATCCTCTGGCTTCAATTCTAAATAAACCGTTTATTGTTATTATCGGTATATAATAATTCTAAATAAACCGTTTATTGTTATTATCGGTATATAATAATTCTAAATAAACCGTTTATTGTTATTATCGGTATATAATAATTCTAAATAAACCGTTTATTGTTATTATCGGTATATAATAATTCTAAATAAACCGTTTATTGTTATAATCGGTATATAATAATTATAAATAAACCGTTTATTGTTATATCGGTATATAATAATTTACACACATGATTTGGGTTTCCTGAAGGAAGAACCAAATGTAAAGCTAAATGTAAGAAGAAGCTAAGGCTTTGGTGTATGTGTGTGTGTAGGGTACTTGAGTATATGCCGTGTGCGCGCGTGAGTGCATGCTTAAGTGCCTTGAGCGTATTTCTTTGTGTGTAGGTGAGATGAAAATCTAAGTGCATGCGTGTGTATGTGTGTGGTATAAATTTGCTGTGCGCGTGTACAATGTAAGCTTAAGTGGGGATGGGCTGGTTTTTTGTGGGCCCCCTTCTCCCTCTTGTTTAGCCCCATTGGTTTTTAGATTTTAAGACGTTAAACCCATTAGTTTGGCGATTTGAAGACTTCACGCCCCATGTCATTGTCAATATTAAGACATTTCGTGCCATTTAGGTGTCGGGTTTTTTTCCTACCAAGCGATAGCGAGTCTGAAATTTTAAGAGTAAAATTTGTCTACCGTAAATGTAGAAATTTATCTTGAAGGAGGGTCTAGGAGGTGTATTTGACAGGTTGATGGAAGTCTAGGGAGGAAACTCATATATACCGATATATATATATATATATATATATATATATATATATATATATATATATATATATATATATATATATATATATATATAGAGAGAGAGAGAGAGAGAGAGAGAGAGAGAGAGAGAGAGAGAGAGAGAGAGAGAGAGAGAGAGAGAGAGATAGATAGATAGATAGATAGATAGATAGATAGATAGATAGATAGATAGATAGATAGATAGATAGATAGATAGATATATATATATATATAGATAGGCCTATATAGATATATATATAGATAGGCCTATATAGATATATATATATATATATACAGTATAAGCAAATAAATAGGTCCATCTCCCCTTTTAAGTGTGTTGCGCGTGTATGTACCGTATGTGTTGTTATGTACAAGTGCATATTGTAAGCTATAGTGTGCGAATGTAAGGTGAGATTGAGTGTGTACGGTATGTATGGAAAGCTAGCGTGAATATGAGTGTGCGTATGTGTATGCCTTGGCCTGTGTACTATAAGCTCAGAGTGTGTGTGTATAGGATAAGCTTGAGTGTGGCCATGTAAACAAACCGCCCCCATTCCTAAGACATTGTTCCCTCCCCCCAGTGGTCTATGGGGAGCTTTGTAGCCTACACCTCAAGTCACGCCTCTCAAATAGTTCTCACACTCATTTAATCCTAGTTTATCCGTCATATCCACGAATGTTTCGAGATGTAATTCAAGATGCAGGTATTTTGACATATCAAACTATCAACTACAGAATCAAGTCACTGATTCAAGGATATAATTAGTGGCACAATACGAGAGCACAAATCCGATTATCTGACCGTGTGGATCAGATCCGTATAATCGACCCTACGCATATGTCAGGTTGGGTAAGGAACACCCTGAGTGGAGGAGACCTAGGGAACGCTCATTCGATCCACGTCAGTAATAAGTCAATCGAGCATGCCCCACTGTGCTTGCTTACTCTCTTCCACTTCTAGTTATAGTTTGGCTTATAACTCTTATATAATATGCTTCATAAGGGTGCTCCTCAAAAGTTAAAAGTAAGTGCCCCTGCCCGAAATGCCCTCTACCCCCCCCCCCCCCCCCCCACACACACACACACATACCTCCACCAACAACAGTATTACCAGCACATCCCTTCCCTCCCCACCAATACTGCAACCCCCCCCCCCCCCCTTACATACCTCCACCACCACCACCACTATATCACCACCACTACCACCAGTATCACCAACATAAACCCCCCACCACAAGCGCCACATACACCTACCTTCCCTACCCACCAATACCACACTGTGAACATTGAACTCTTAATTGTACCGGTAACACAATGTGGATCAATCGCTTACGGGTTATAATTATAATAGATAAACCGACTAACACGGATAATGTGTACCATTTGTTTTACAAATATGTGCTCAATATTTACAGAATACCTCTTCCACTTCCCTCAGTACCAGTACGGTACTACCTCCACCAATACCAGTACAAACTCCACCTCCACCAGTGCCACTATCACCTCCACCAGTGCCACTAAAACCTCCACCAGTATCCCCACTCATTTCCCTTTCCCCATCACCACACCACCACCACCCCCTCCTCTCTCCCTATCACCACCACCAATCATCCCTTCCTCTGTACCCACTAGAGATACTATAGTAACTATTTTTGTATTAATAACTATAGGATCTCTAGGACGGTACCCACCACCCCCTCCTCTCTCCCCACCGCTAGTACTTCACCTTTCTCCACCAGTACCGGTACCGGGTACCTCTATCACCTCCACCACACCACCACTCCTTCCCCTTTCCCCAACAAGCACACCCCCCTCCCCCACCACCCCCTCCCCACCCCACCACCATCTGTCCTTTTGGGGAATTCCGGTGCAAAAATGTCTACCCCAGTTTGTCCGTGAATGAGGTTAGCCAAGCGGCGACAAGCCCCATTGATTCCGTCACCTAAGGGGACGCCTTTATTGGGGGTTGGCGGCGGCTGCTCTACATTCAACGATCAAGGGAGAGAAGAAAAAGTATTGAATAATTTGTTAATCTCATGACGGGAATTTAGACTATCGACTTAACCCTTTTAGTAGTACGGTATGGCGCTGTTCTTCATTTTATTCTAGCTACTCTCCATTCAACGCTTAGAGAAAAAACAGCATTCAATATTCTGTTAATCTCATGACGGCGGGAATTTTAACTATCGCTTAAACCCTTTCAGTAGTATGGCGCCTTTTTTAATTTTATTCTGGCTAACTTTTCACGATTTTCCTGGAATTAACTCCTTGAGGATCCAAGACACAATTTGTTTCTATATGGCTGGCTATTATTAGACAATTTTATTTAGATTAGGCATGGTATATTGAAGTCAGATGGTTAATTGAGATAGCCTTCACCCTCTTACTTCCCACAGATCCTTCCGAAGCTGTTTAAAATCGTTTAATGGTAGCCAGCATGCATTGCCAAAACGCGTCATATTCCTCAAGGGGTTAAGAGGGATCTGCGCGAGTTAAACGGATATTGAAAACTGTTCCTCATTCGATCCCTAGTGGCCTTTCCTAAATACAAAATGTAATCGTCTAATGTTAGCCAGTATTCAATATAGATACCGCCGTCTTTTATTTGAGAGGCCAAGTGTTAATTGAACTGAGAAAGAACAACTGCAGATGTATATTGGATAATGTATTGATATTAGGACTTCTATACCGTGCACTATTGTATTATTTTGGAGTATTGGGTGGATTGATAAAGAACAAAATGAATGAGTGTTTGAGAAATAATTTTATCTTAGAACTGTATTTTGTACTAGTGTTAGGTGATGGGGGAATTAAAATTATCTGGCCCGACGTCTTGTAGATTAATATAATATTGTAATTAAATATTTTTGAGGATTATGCTTGCTCCTACCATTTTCGAGCAATACATTTTATTTTGTCCTTTAGGCTAACAAAAACGCCTCCCCAGAATTCCTTTGAACTAAAAAATGCCCACCCAGACCCCCTTCAAGCTAAATTTGTAAATTTTTCGATAGAAAAACGTCCCGGCCGAAGACCAATTTCTTCTAAGTTACAGGCTCGCTATCGTTCACCCCGGAAAAAAAAAAAAAAAAAAAAAAAATCGACACCTATACGGGATGAAGCGTCTTATTATCGCCAAATTAATGGGGTTAAACTTCTTAAAAATATCCAAACTAATGGAACGAAGAAGGGGAGGTCCATAAAGACCTCCCTCGGTTTGAATAAGGTCAAGAGAGAACGACTGATACTCTATCTTAGATAGTGAACTAATCTCATGACTGGAAATGAAGATGATTGACTTTGAGGTTGGCTGTATTGAAAAAGAGAGAACAAATAGAAGACGTGTTGTTGACCTGACTGGTGGTATTATTATCGGTACCGGTACAGGCATTGATGGGGTTCAACATCTCATGTCAGATTTGTCAGGAATCCCCCCCCCCCAATCCAAAAATATAAATACAAAACGGTACATAAAATAAAATTATAATATACCGTATAATTATAATATAATAAAATATAATAAAATTAACAAATACATTAATAAATCAATATATATATATATATATATATATATATATATATATATATATATATATATATATATATATATATATATACCGGTATATACAGTATATTGATATACATAATAATAATACAAATAGGCCTCATAATCATAAAAATAATATCAATACAAATATAATTGAATAAATACATAGGCCTACTGTATATGTAGTTTTTTTGAGATATCGTAAATTCTAGAGTGACGAGATGCTAGCCATTATTTACAAAGGTGACGTGCGCTCACAAATGATATATGGGTCACCTTTAAGGGGTTCCATGTCATCTCAACCAGTAGACCATTTCAACCAGTAGCTCTCAACCAGTGCCAAATCAACCAAGACCAACCAAACCAGTGCCAAAATATAGTACCGGTACTGTACTGTACTAACCTAACCTAACCTAACCGCATTGGTTGATTTGGTACTGGTTGAGAGCTACTGGTTGAAATGGTCTACTGGTTGAGTTGACCGGTCACCCCTTTAAGGGGGTGGGGTGGGAGGGGGTACGGAGACGGCTACAAGATATTCTAAACAGAGTTAGAAGAATTATTTGTATTGTATCGATTGTACAGGAATTCCCCTTTAAATATAAAGAAATGTTGCATCACTTGTATTGTTTTATATATACTGTATGTTTACAATACATTTTCAGATTAATTTGCATATCTCCCACACTCTTCAAAATAGAGCAATGCTTAAGAATAGGTGGGTATTGAGAGAGAGAGAGAGAGAGAGAGAGAGAGAGAGAGAGAGAGAGAGAGAGAGAGGGAGAGAGAGAGAGAGAATGAGAGAGAGAGAGAGAGAGAGAGAGAGAGAGAGAGAGAGAGAGAAAGAGAAAGAGAGAGAGAAAGAGAAAGAGAGAGAGAGAGGGAGGGTAAGGGAGAAAGAAAGAGAGAACAAGGGAGCGAAATAAAGCAAGTCAGTCCATATAGATGAGGCCCCCCCCCCCCTTCTCAAACTGTAGCGTGATGGGCCAACAAAAGTCGGATAATGCGATCACCGAAGTGCATCATCATTTGAGCGGTAACGAGCGTGTACGACAGACCCTGCGGTGGTGAAGGAGGGAGACTGGACAACGGGGCGGCCATCTTGTGTCCTTTACCCTGTTTCAAATATTTAGGCCAGAAATCGTAAAACCGTAACCTCTGTAACTCAAACAGGACTAGAGCAAATGGGCTGTACATTTCCCCCACTTATTACCTGGCTGACCCTTCCCTAAATTGGTGGCAATAATTATTAGCTCGATTACTCTAGTCGCTTGTGAGTTATAGAGGGTAATGTTTACGATTTCTGGCCTATCTACTTGGGACAGGGTATAGGTAGGGTCAATACAGTAATAAGCCTATAGCACTTCCGGTAAGATCAATTTGACCCGTTGAAGATTATGGCGCATTTTTGACAAGTTATTCTGGCTATCATGTAACGATTGTCTACAGTTTACGAAGGATCAGTAGGAATTAGAAGGGTAAAGACTAATCTCAATTAACCCTCTGACTTCCATATAGCCTTTCTAATCTGCATAAAATCGTTAAATAATAGCCAGAAGACAGAAATATATACATAATCGGTTCTTGAAAGAGTTAGGATGCACTATAGTCAGTTTAGGCCTATTTCTAGTTTACGGTAAAATGAATCCCTTTTCAGAAATTGCAGCCGATTTTCGATACAAAATGGCCAAAATATGTACCGGTATGAAACTACTTTCTCTGCGTGATATAGACACATTTTCTATATTAAGGGGGAGCACCGTTTTTTTGTTTTATCTTTCTCTCCTTTTCTCTCTTTCCCTGGCTTGTATCTATTCGGCCCCATTCAGCCAACTTTTTAAGACGTTTATCCCCATCCAGGTGTCGATTTCTTCCTAGCGAGCGTTAGCGAGCCAGCATTGTATGGAGAAATCCGGCTTCGCCGGAGAAATTTTTCTGTCGAAAAATGTACAAATTTAGCTTGCTGTCAATACAAAAATATTGACACCTGTATGGGGGTAAACGTCTTAAAACAGTAGGCTGAATGGGGCCGAAAGGATACAAGCCAAAAAGAGAAGAGAAAGAGAAAAAAAAAAAGCGGGGTTCCCTTAAGAAGTACCGGTAACAACATACATTGGTACAAGATAGTGGTAATACCCGCCGAGTAATCATGATCAGGACAGGTATTGATGGAGGTGTGTGTGTGTGTGTGTGTGTGTGTGTCTTGAGGTATGGGTGGCCAGTTTCGAACCTGCCGCTGAAATGTGCATGTGGTGAAATAAACAACTCAGACCACTGTATGACTTGTAAGAAAGGAGGATTCATCAGTCTGTATCCGGCATGATGAAGTACGAGACATCACTGCACAAATGCTGGACGAGGTGTGCCATGATGTCAGAATCGAACCGGAACTTCTGCCTATGGACGGACAGCGCTTGGCCCACAATACTGCAAATACTTCAAATGAAGCAAGAGTGGACGTAAGTGCTCGAGGTTTTTGGACGAGGGGACAACGGGCTTTTTTCGACATCAGAATCTTCAACCCAAGAGCACAAACATATCGTGAGCGAGGACACAAGGCGGCATACTTGAGAAACGAAAGTGAGAAAAAACGCGCTTATGAAGAAAGAATTTTGAACAGGGATCAAGGAAGCTTTACTCCTCTGGTCTTCTCATCGTCGGGAGGTATGGGACCTTCTGCAAGTGTCTTCTATGCCAGATTAGCTGAACAAATATCGGAGAAAAAGCGCCAGCATAGAAGCCAAGTCATAACTTGGATGAGATGCCGGCTCTCTTTCTCTCTTCTCAGGTCTGCACTCCTATGTCTCAGGGGTACAAGGTCCTCCCCGCTACAGAGGACAAGAGTGAGAGACTTGGACTTTGAAATGGTCGTGGCGGAGGGACGAATTGGGGAACAACTAGGTTGATGTAGGGAGGTACTGGTACAATAAGATAAACTACAATGTAACTAGAATAAGATAGATTGTACACCACTTTGTAACTGTCACCTTAAACAAAAAAAAAAAAAAAAAAAATGTGTGTGTGTGTGTGTGTACCGTAAACCATTGGCGTACCATAGTTCACCCTTGAGTCTGGTCTGGTTGACTAGAGGAGTTAATAAAGAGGTTGTCAGTCAATACTTTGCTTCACTGGGTCTTAAAAAGGGGGGTTATTAGTTGGCTCCCTAGACTTCTTATCAAGCTTATAACACACACACACACACACACACACACACACACACACACACACACACACACCCGTAGCCTAGTAGGTAGAGCTCTCGTCTCACACACGAGGGGTCGGGGGTTCAATCCCCGGCCGGGCGGAGACAAATTGGGCTTGTCTCCTTTCATGTGTTAGCCTCAGTTCACCTAGCTGTAAATAGGTACCTGGAATAAGTGGACGACGTTGTGACGTCCCATCTGGGGTTGGCAAAAATGGTGCAAGGCGAGATGGGTATCATATGGTTCACCTAAGCTGATGGCTACCTAAGCCTTCGGGCGAGACGGTACCGTCTATAGTGAGAATGGTACCATACAGATCCACCCTAAGCCTTCGTTTCCGATGTCGCCAATTGGCTAAAATACAGACTACACACACATCCACAGCCATTCCAACAGTACATAAAACACTTAACATGCATTTCACGCAATACATTCCCAGTTAAGGAGGCGCGATAATAATGAGCTTAGCTCGCATTGCGTGCATTCCCCTTGACGAACAAGTAACTGAGTAACACACACACACACACACACAAGACCACCCTTCGAGATGCATTTGCAAATTTTTCGATAGAAAAAAGAAAAAACCCAGCCGAAGGCCGGTTCCTGCACAGAACTTATGTGACCAACTGTAACTCGATAATTATGTCATATATACAAGCTTTATAACCCATACATAATTTGCCGCATATATGGGCTAGATTCTCCTATACTAACAATATAATATGTTCTCTATCAGCAGGCACTCACTTCACAGCGCCACACTTCACTCCCCATGGTCAATTCTTCTGCACATGCGCCACCCTCTCCACACACCCCCTTCACCCACTCACAGCTCCTAAGGGGTGATGGTTGGTTTTTATGTCCACCCCTTCTCCCTCATGCTTAGCCACATTCATTTTGAGATTTTAAGACGTTCAGCCCAATGGTTTGACGATTTTAAGACTTTTCGTCCCATTTCTTTGTCAATATTAAGACCGTTTGTGCCATTTAGGTGTAAACAAAATTACTGGCCAGCGATAGCAAGCCAGTAAGATAGGTGGAACAGGCCTTCGACCAGGACATGTTTCAACGGAAAAGTGTTCGTGTGTGTTTTTTTTTTTTTTTTTTTTGTTAAGGTTGATGGAGATGTAGGGAGGAAACTATAAAACTAATATAAAGATAAACAAATATGCATATACATACGCCCATCCCCCACTCTCTCCTTTCAAAGGGTAATTTGCGAGGTCTGGACGCTATATTGGCCACTAATTTATGGACAAATTATTATTCCAAAAAGGTGATAAATGGAACGGCAAAACGTCTGACCACTTTCCAGTAAACCCTATTATTTACCGAGAGTAAAGTAGTAAATAATGTTCCTATTTTATTGCAATTTATGGTAAAGATGACAGACTGCTTTAGGCGATGCATGGAGAGGGTTTCATGGGACTTAATATACTGTTCTACGGCCCTAATATATACCGGGTATTCAAATTTGCATATAATATTTGGTGCATGTTTCAATAAACATTTATCTTAGCAATAAGAATATTAAACCTAAGCATCTCAATAAACCCTATATTACACCAGATATGCAAGCCATGATAACTGACAAGAATAAGCTTAAAAGAAATCACGCTAAGTATCCTATATTTTTAAAGAGAATCTTTTCGACAACTATACGTAATCAAGTAACATGTAGAGTACGAAATGCAATAGCACAATAGTATAATAAGAAACTTGCAGACCTAAAATACATACATATTGACCCAACTTTCTAGTAGCCTACATCCAAAAGATTTCTACACTAGCCATTACCAATCTATAGAAATGTTACCGAAAATATTACGTTAACCCTTTCAGTACCGGTGACGTCCTTTTCATCATATTCTGGACACTAGTCAACGATTTTACTCAGCTTAGGAAGGATCTGTGGTAGTTAAAAGGATTAAATTAGATAGTCTATAGCCTTTCAATTGTTAGAGGTCCTTCCTAAGCTGGATAAAATCATGTAGTAGTTGCCAACTTGCCAGAATATAATGAAAAGGACGTCGCCGGTACATAAGAGGTTATAGGCAAGGTTACAAACTGAAACTAAACCCTTACCGTGAGTAGTACCAGTTGTAGTAGTACGGTGGTGGTAGTAGTAGTAGTAGTAGTAGTAGTAGTAGTAGTAGTAGTAGTAGTAGTAGTAGTAGTAGTAGTAGTAGTAAGCAGCTCGGCAGATTAAACCCGTAAGTATTCGAGGACATTTTGGTATTATGGCTAGTTTTAGTGTTCTATTCAGCTTACGAGGGATCACTAAGAATCTTAAGATTAAAAAACAACTTCATTATGCCTTTGACTTCCATAAATTCTACACAAGCTGAATAAACGTTTTAATGGTTCGGGAAACAAAAAGTTAAAACTACCCATAATCTTCAAAGAGGTAACTTGGCGATTCACTCTTAGGCCATTTCTCATTGTAGCAACAAGTAATTTCCGACATTAGCTTCTATATTATTCCCATATACAGTACTTTGAATTGGCACTTCAAGTTAGACAGCTGCTAATAACTTTCACCGAAAACTCTTAGGGTGGTATTCCTAAGCCATTCTTTCCCTTCGCAGCGCCTGATACCAAACGAATATTGTTTTTAGACACTAGATGGAGTAGCATGCCTATTTCTAAAGTTAACGCAATTTTCCAAGTTTTTTCATCTATTATCAGCGCTGCGAAGGGAAAGAATTGTTTAAGAATACCACCGTTAAAATCTTCACATAAATCTTCGCACAATCACTAGTTTCGGATTTTGTTAGTAGTTTTCTTAGGGAATATTTAATGTAAGTTTAGTTTACTGATGGCAGTTTTGTTCCTGGAACTTTGAGATCTCTAAAGCAAATCAAGAACACTAAAACTATATATGTATGGACCTTATGGTTTTCCAATAGTTAAACGGACACAGGATTGGCAATATTATTTTCAACAGACAAATATCATGTCAACTTCAGTGAATACTAAATAACTCGCTTCTCAGACGAGTTAGCAATATACGGGTAAAATATACCAGATATTTAATAGCATTTTCAATGTGAATTTACAGACTAAAATTTCAATATTTTGTTTCAAAGTACCTTCCATAATAGTTTAAAGCTTTCCAAAACGATTGGAGATACTACAATGCAATGGCACGATTTGATTTCACCGATTGTCTTCAATAATTAAACACTTCGACTAAACTATAGTAATCTGGTTCAGTGTTACAAGCAGAAATTATAATTGACCACTTGCGAGGGTAATTCTGCAGAACAACAACTCCATGTTTGTTTTAGGTATTATATTTTGTATTTATTTCTTATTTGTTTAAAGGTTTATTATGGTGTATTTAACTGTTAGAAAGGGAGGTAAGCACTTTTTATTGTAAATGTCATTGTTAATTGCAATTCCGATACCCCCAACAATCTAGGGGAGAGTTTGGGAATGCAGGGTTTTGGGTGGGGGAAAATAGGGCAATATGAAAATAACTCTGATAGGCTTATTATAATAAAAAAATAAAAATAAAAAAAATAAGATGTGAAAATCCGAGCCAAGTTTCGGCAAAAGTTGGGTCGGATTTGGGCATTTTTCAAGGTCCAAAGTTGGGGCCCCCCCCCCCCCCCCCAACTTTGGACCCCCAAAAAAAAGGCTCGGATTTAACCAATGTTCAGAGTAAACAAAAAAGAAACTAAAATTGTAAAAAAAAAACAAAAAAAAAAAAATTAACAAAAATTAACTATCACTAATTTTCGAATGGTTTTCCTTTTTGGTTTTAGGTGGTGTTCATCAATATACAGTACCGGTAGTTGAAATTAGTTACAATGCTCGGATTTTGTTTTTCCCCATTATCCAACGATCTTAACACATTCAGATGTATGTCATTGGGATACAGGATGGGTAAAACCCAGCCTAGCGCCCCCCCCCCCCCCCCCTTGATAAGTACCAACAAAACCTGACTCAGATTTATTTATTTATTTATAAAAAAAAAAAAAAAAAAAAAAAAAAAAAAAATCGGATCTGGCCAATGTTCAGAGGCAAGAAACTCAAAATTTGAAAAATAATTGCCTCGGATAAGGGCAATGGGTAAATAATATTTATGGCCCAACAGCTTGGTCACAAGATCCACGATGGGCTGAGCCCCCCTCACTCCCCCCGTGACCTATTGAAATCATGATCTAGCCTATTTCGAAGGTACCGTACGGGTTAATTATCTTCATGGCCTACCACCTTGGCCGTGGGATCTCTGCACCCCCTCACCCCTCCGTGACCTAGGCCTATTGAAATTATTATTTATTTAGAACAGTTATGGGCTAATGAAATAATCTATTTAGAACAGTTACGGGTGAATTATCTTTAATTTAAGGCCTAACAGCTTGGCTGTAAGATCCACAATAGGCTGAGGGGGGCTCTGCCCCCCCCCCCCTTACCCTACCGTGACCTATTGAAATCATCTATTTAGAAATAGTGGCGGATGAATTATCGGGTAGGATGTAGTGAGCGGGCGTACCGCCATCTTTGTTTACATTACGCGTAGTTGCGTCGGACCTTTCCCATCATGTTCCCGTCTATTTTAACCTAACCTAACCTAGTAGTAATGACAGGGGGCAAATAGCAGAAAATATAGCGTCGAAATAGACGGGAACGTAAGTGCGACCGCGGCGATCGCCTATGTAAACAATGACGACCATACACCCGAACTCTACATCCATCCCGAATTATCTTCATGGCCTACCAGCTTGGCCGTGGGATCCACGATGGGTTGAGAGGGGGCTATAGCCCTCCGTGACCTATTGAAATTATCATCTATTTAGAATAGTTATGGACTTACGGGCTTCCCAATGGCTGTCCAAAATAGAACATGGTCATGAATTAGTAATAGGCAATGCCTACTCACGAAATAGAAAAACATAAAATGGGACTTTTCAATGTGGGGCTATTTGGACTGTTAAAAATTACCGAATCCGAACCAACTTTTCCCAAAACTAGGGTCGGAATTTCACATTTTGGGGTTGTGTTGCTTTTCATCATTATATATTAAGAGTTAGGCTAGGCCTATTTCCATATTACCCCAATATTATCCCACACCCAAAATCCCACATTCCGAAACTCTCGGCTATCGGAATTTGAACTAGGAATGAAAATGGCCACACAAATTGCTTACCTCACTTTATAACGATGAAATACAGCAGAATACAGCTTTAAAATACAACAATAAATAGTCAGGTAGTTCACATCAAAGTTTATATACATACAAGTTCACATTATCGATCGTAGCAAACAAAGGTGACCAAATAGGCCACCAAAGTCATAGCGACCAGCTGCTTTCACGTCAGTCGTCAGGTGAAGGTATTGAGGGATGAACTTTAACAACGCACGTGCACATGACAACATAATGGCAGATGCGAGTGACATTTGCGATCCACAAACATCTATTTTCAAGGGAAATTAGACAAAGATGACTAAATAAACAAAATGTATATGTAAATAATTATAAGTTAAAAGTAACGACAAATTGTGGAATAAAAAAGTAAATAAATAATAATTTTAGCAGACCACACAATCGGAGTGTTCCAAATGTAGTGACGTCACGTTTGGGTAAGGTTGTAGCTCAATTATGATTGGCTAATAAACATCATAGAATGAGAGAGAGAGAGTGTTCGAGTTTCAGGAAGAGCCCAAAAATGTAAACAAAAGCCTTGCTCATTTGCCAACTTGCGAGTTTCGTTCTATAAGGAAGTTGAAGTAGTAGGGGGGTGACCAGTAGCATTGGTAGAACACTCGGTTTGTAACCGGGAGGCCCGAGTTCGATTTTCGGCTGGTAGAGATCGTTTGGGCAATCTCTTCACACCCCTTGCCTGTTTCGCCCGACAGTAAAATAGGTTACGCAGCAGGGTGAAAAGGGGTCTTCGGATCCTCCGGCCCTTCAACCCATAAAAAAAAAAAAAAAAATTGGAGTAGTAGACATCGATATTTAGCAGAATTACCAGCTAAAATAATGGAGCTGTCGTGGTCTAACGGGCTAAGGCTCTAGCGCTATGTTGGTGACGACTAGCCGCGTGGGTTCGAATCTCGGCTATGCTACGACAGTTTCCAGTGCTATATAGCCTTCGTCGCTTAGTGCTGTAGAATTAATTACAGTTGGGGATATCCCCCAGATGAAATTAATTCATAAGGTTATTCAACCAGCTAAAATACGGGTGTAGTTCAATTGTAAATACATAAAACCCAATTCAATACACTTTTTAGCCATCAGAAACCTACATAATGATTGCATTTCTGTTTAATATCGATGTCTACAGCTCCAACTTCCTTATAGCCTGAAACTCGCAAGTGGTCAGATGGCCGGCAAGGCTCGGATCGCCCAGCTGAGGAAATTAAAATGTTACTGGGGACTCTGGGGAGTGAATATAAAATTGACAAAATTAGAAAAGTAGCACTTATCCGCGCATCAAGGCCCCTTGAATATTATGGTAAGAGCAGACAAAACTATCCATAAGACAGGAATCCCATACCTAGTCGGATAGTCCGACAGTCGAGTTGTTATTCCATAGAATGCCCATTAGTGGTGCTAAATATGAGGTTTACATTTCATAGCCCGAAACTCGTACGTGGTCACTTACATTACTGCATTTCAAACCAAGCATTTTCTCGATAAAAGCATCTTAAACAGTTTGAATGTGTTCAATTATCCTGTAAACGTTAAACAATCTGAATGTAATCATCAATAGACTAATTAAAGTTTTAACAAATACAATATTCAGGATCTCACTTAGGACGAGCATTCCTAGAGCTCACATAGGAAACACGATTGGAAATAAAGGCTCACAAATTAAACCGAAAACAGGCCCCAAGAAGCATGTTCACAGCTATGTTCATCATTAGAGTCCAAAACCAACTGATAAGCCTCGCCTTAGTCCAGCACTCCTCGCCTCGGTTTGGTAGTCGAGATAGATGGAATGATGGATTCACAGTAATTATGCGATTCGAACACCCTCAGTCGAAGCACGCACACGCACACACACTAATTATCTCTCTCTCTGATTAACAGCAAGGGATTGGAGTTCTCGAAAAGGGGCTCCAGTCCTGACTTACATTGTGCTGCTTAAATAATCATGAAGGGTTGATAGCCTATTAAGTCCTATTTTACTTAATTAATTGATTAACCGACTCTTGACCGAATAAATTTCCGTATGCATAATCAATAGCCTAATTATTAATTTTGTTGTTTCACTCGCATGTTCAAACCTTAAACTAATCGACAATTATATTTCGTATATATTGTACTTAGCTTGGGAAGGAGGAAGGACCTGTGGACGTCAATGAATAAAAGGAAATACTTTTATACCTGCTTGAAGGGACATGGGTTCTCCAGTCCTGAAAATATAGCCTACATAACTTAGTGTGCTGGCTAAATAATACAGAAGGGTTGATAGCCTCTGAAGTCCTATTTTAACTGACTAATTAACCCACTTGTGCAGGCGACTGTACAGTCGTGAGCATATAATGTTACACCCTTTGAATAACTGGCCCTTTAACGCTTTCAGTACGATTTATATTTGTCTTTGTTTTCTGGCTATCGTTAGACGATTTTACTCTGCATGGGAAAGATTATTGATAGGCAACGAAATAATGGAGATATAATAGGCCTACACCTCTCTGATTGCTACACGTCCTTCCTAAGCTGCATGAAATCGTATAACAATAGCCAGAACACAAGGAAAAAATGGCAAACCCGAGTCCCGACCTGCAGTAGCCTATTTAAAATCAAGTAGTGAAGCATCTGGAATATAATCAAACATTATAATGTCTCCATGGGTTCGACAAGATTCAAATTTGTGCAACCTTTTATATGCTCACGACTGTAGCCTACCCCTTTACAGAGATATTCAGAAGCTGAATATTATATGATTACCTAGAATCAAATTAACCCAAGAAACGCAATAAGCCTCACGGAAGGGTCACTATAGCGAACGCGACAGACCTCACGGAAGCAAGACTATTAAAAAAAAAATCCAAAACACCCCAGGGACTCTCAATTCAAAGGAATACATGATTAAGTGAGATAATTCCCCTCTAGTACCTCCTAACTCTAATTCACATGTGACCCCCCCCCCCCCAATTATCAGCAATTTTCCCTCTTATTGGTTATTTTCAGCGCGAATAATTCTCACGCGATCTGGGGAACACGGGCGAGTCAATTAGAGACCCTATAACAGTGCAAGTCTGTGAGATTTCTCCTGGAGAGATCAGTTGCAAGCCAGGCATTGGAGGGGGAGGATAATTATCTCTCAGCTGGCCAGTCAAGAATACGACCGGTCAGCGAAAATCTAAGTTTGTCACCCTCCCAGGCTACTGCTATTCCCACTTCTTTTATCGTTCTTCAAGGTTGATATGTTCCTGATATAAGTAAAATAAACGCACATGAAGAAGAAATGCTATATATCGTAAATATAACTAATTCTGTCTGCTAGAAATTCACAAGTAAGTACAGTACCCTAGCCCCTAGGGAATTTTTGCGTTTCTTAGGTTAATATAATGCCATCGTATTGAATTTTGAATCACTTCAGGCTGAATCAAATCTGATTCTTTACCTAATATTTGATTTTAGAGGTTCATTTAAGCAGTTCGAGGGTTTAAGCAATAGGCCAAAATTAGTCTTTTGTATGTATGTATATACCCCATAGCTGGGGGTAGTCAACTCGAGACTGAACCCGAACAGGGAGAAAAAACAAACAAAAACAAAAAATAATAATAATAATAAAACACACACACACATCTAGGTCGCCCAGGCCCATTTGGGGTCTCCATAGCTGGGGGTGGCCGAATCGAGACTGAACCCGAACAGGGAGAAAAAAAAAACACACACACAAAAACACATCTAGGTCGCCCAGAAGACCCAGAGACCCAGGCCCATTTGGGGTCACCAGCAAAAGATTTACAGGTCCCAGACCTCCCGGAGAGGTTCCGGTCTCAGCAGGCAAACAAGCAGCGAAGCTTTACCACCACAATGCCCGCACACCTCACATCCAGGCATGACCCTTCATATACACCGGCTCCCCGGGCCAGGCGCCTGACGGACTATTATCTAGTCCAGCTGGCGCCCGACCCCTTCTCCCAACGACCGCGTTATCACTCATCTATTCACAAGCATTCTCCATTCATCCTATATATTTCCATTTCTCTTGCCTGTTCTACAGTCATCTCTCTATCTGCCAACGCTTGTACTACACAATCTCTCCATCTCAATGGAGGTCTTCCTACCCCTTGTAT
Source organism: Paralithodes platypus (assembly GCA_032716605.1). Lineage (NCBI taxonomy): Eukaryota > Metazoa > Arthropoda > Malacostraca > Decapoda > Lithodidae > Paralithodes > Paralithodes platypus. The sequence goes on along the minus strand of CM064492.1, from coordinate 78,533,951 downwards.
CCATCAGACTCATATACTCTCTTTGTAAGCCTTTCATCTCCCTTTCACTCAATATGTCCATACCAGCACAGCACCCTTCTGTCCACTCTGGCCGACAAAGATTCCTGCTGTCCCACTCTCCTACGTACCACTTCATTCCTCAATCTGTCTCTATGAGTCACTCCACATATACTGTACTCAAGCAGCTCATCTCCATCACATCCAGCTTTCTTCTCTTTTGCCTTCAGAGCCCATGTCTCAGCCCCATTACATCACTGTTGGTACAACTATCCCACGATACATTGCACTTTTAGCTTTCATTCCGAAATTTCTCACCTTCCACATGCAGTACTTCCCATTGCTCCAAAAACTTAATTTCGTTCACATACTCTCTTTTCTATCTCCATTTCCACACCTGTATCCTTGCTTATCACTCCTCCCAGATATTTAAAACACTCTATTTGTTCCAGTATTTCCCCATCCAGCCGCACATCTAGATTCACCCTACGAGCACCTCTATTACACACCATCACTTTACTTAAATTGACTTTCACCCTCAGCTTCCTCCTCCCATACATATACCACACCAAACTCCGTGGGTCCAGGCATTTTGGCTCAAACTTACCTTGATTTTGGCTGTCACTCTTTTAACTCTGGGGGAGGCACTCACTACAGGCAATTCTGCCTTTTGTCTCCCTCACACACACCAAAAAAAAAAAAAAAAAAAAAAAAAAAAAAAAAAAAAAAAAAAAAAACTCTTTGACTATTCACTGCAGTTTCTCCTTAAAGTCCGCCACCAACGCTGGATCATCATCAAACAGAAACTGGTTTGCCTAAGATGAAATGTCATACATATTTCATATATAGTTGTTTGTTGTTGTTCTTCAGGCTGTCTGGCCGAGCAGCCCCAAGGTCCCGAGCGAGGCTAAGGCCATAACCGAGCGCCCCCACAAAACCCCTCCCTGATTTCCACTAATAAAGCCCAGGTGACCGAAGCCACTCCAAGGCGGGGAGCTGAGGAGGGTGCGGAAACGCTCGGGAAACCAAAACCCCACCCAAGGCCCTGTGCCCCTCAGCAATTATGAAGGGAAAATTGAGGGGCAAAGGAAAAATGTGATGCTTTGGCTCCCAATCTGCCTACCTATAGGTTGGCAGTAGAGAGGTCAATCCACGGAAGAGACGCCGTCACTTGAGATCTAGAAAATATATAAGTAAAAGGAACAGTCAGAGTAAGCTATGGGTATGGCAGACATCGCTCAGCTCTCACTCTGATAGACCAGCCCATCACCATATAATATAGTAGATGTATAAGGTTAATTTTTACCATATAAAACTATTCAAAAGATTTTATTAATTGAAAAATTTATAAAATAAAATCATAGTGACTCAAGGATTAAAAAAATAAATAAAAAAGAAAAAAAAATATGTTTAAATATAACAGAAACTGCAATCTATTTTTTTTTATAAATATATAACAAAACAATGTATACTGTACTGTATATTCTTTGGGAATGCTACATACTGTTTGACATACAGTATCAATTACTGTATTCTAAATTATTTTTGTACAATAATGTTATAATCAAAACTATGAAATAAAAGTAATATCATAGTACAACATGGTGCAACACATTGCTTACAACATATTGATGAATAAAGTTGGATTTACACAAAGCCTTTTACCAGCAACTTTCTTAAGCCGTAATTTTATTCTAACATTATGAGACTATTTTGCACTGATATCAACTAGACTTAGTAGATTATTATAAGTAACAAAATATTGCAAAAAGTATATTACAACGCAGCCAGATAAGAGTCTCTTGTCGCAGATAACAGTTGCGGGAAGAAGTGCTTGTGTAAACCCAGCTTAAGGGGGGTGACCTGTTTTTGTTCTGTCCTTTTCTATCATTTTCTGGCTTGTATCCATTTGGCCCCATTCAGCCTACTGTTTTAAGACGTTTATCCCCATCCAGGTGTCAATTTTTTACTGGTGAGCGGTAGCGAGCCAGCATATTTGTTATTTTTGTTTGACAGCAGGCTAAATTTGTACATTTTTCGATAGAAAAATTTCTCCAGCGAAGCCGGATTTCTTCATATAATGCTGGCTCGCTATCGCTCGCTACGAAGAAAGCGACACCTAGATGGGGATAAACGTCTTAAAATAGTTGGCTGAATGGGGCTGAATGGATACAAGCCAGAGAAAGAGAAAAGGACAGAAATAACAAAAAGCAGGTCAACCCAGCTTAAGGCACACAAGCGTGTGATGCATATTTATGAAAGTGTAGCACTCCTTCCAATATCACAATAAGAATCAATTGTACGGGACAGGCATAAAATCTGCTATTCTCAAGTTTTTCTAATCATTCACAAACAACTTCCGCACATAATGCTACCTATGAGCGGCCCTATACAGGTTCCCCAATGGACTAAATAGAAGAATATGGAGAAAATATAGGATAAGTTTAAACCTTTATGTATAGAGTACAGTACATGCTTTCTTTATTACTCTCTATTTGTTGGTATAAAATGAAGAACATAAGATGCTTTTTTTAATTTTCGGCTCTGCAATCGCGGGCATCAGAGGTGCAGTAGACGTCTACAGTGTCGCATTTACGATGTAAATGCGAGCACCTGATTAGCATGATTGAGCCGATTACATTGGTCAAGACTATATTAACCACCACAGCCATTCCAACAGTACGATAACATTCCACATGCACCCCAATATACTACAGTAAACACAACTACAATGTGCAGGTCATGGTGTGTGCATGTGAGTGTTATGTCATCTGCATAGGAGGCTAAGTTTATTTGGGGAGCATTGGGTGTAGTTATATCGTGCATGTACAGATTGAAGAGTGCGGGCGATAGGACGGATCCTTGTGGGACTCCGTTTGGAAAGTTTCTGATTTTAGATGACTGACCGGCAAAAGATACGTGTGCACATCTGCCTGCTAGGAAGTTGGCCAGCCACCTTTTTGTGTTGTTGCGCATGTTTGTGTTGTAGATTTTGTTTGTTAGGTTGTGGCGGGGGATGGCATCGAAGGCTTTACTAATGTCGAGTGTGGCTAATAGTGATCTGTGTGGTGGTCTAGCTGAGTTGATGCCGTCAAAAGCTCTTTGTGTAAGGTCTGTGAGAAGAGTGTTTGTGGAGTGCAGTGGCCTAAAGCCATGTTGTGTTGGAGCTAGGGGTAGGTCGGGTGTAATTAGTTGTAATACTAGGCGTTCCATGACTTTGGAGGGGGAGCAAAGGAGTGTGATGGGGCGGTGCGAGGAGGGTAGCGTGGGGTCTTTGTTGGGTTTGGGGAATGTGATGATGATACCATGCTTCCAAATGTCTGGTATTGTGTTGTGTGAATAGCTGTAGTTTGATATGTTAGTGAGTGTTTGTATGCCTTGTGGTCCCAGGTGTCTGAGGTGTATGTTGCTTATGTTGTCTAGGCCACAGGCGGGTGAGTGCTTGAGATTGTTGATGATATGCTTTGTCTGGTGATTGGTGAAGGGTGTATAGTCAGGGTCTGTGGGGAATTGTCTCTTACGTCGGATGACACGTCGGTCGTCTTTGTGAGGTTTTAGGTGGCTGACATGTGAAAAGTGATTGATGAGAGTGTTTGCTTGTTGTTTACATGAAGGAGTAGAGTCTGTTGTTGTGATTGCAGCATGTGATTGTGTTGTGTTGCTGTGGAAAGTGTGATGCTGTTTAGTGTTTTGTAGAGTTTTTTGGGATTTGTTTTGTGATCAAGTGTTTGTAGGAAGTTATTCCAATTTAGTTTTTGTTGTTCTTGTATTTTGTTGTTAGTTTGGGTGTTGAGTGCTTGAATTTGTTGTGTGATGTCTTGTGTGTGGGGTGCTGGGGAGTGTTTCAGTGTGTCGCGTTGTCTGATGAGGTTTTGAATTTCTGGTGTGAAGTTGGGGTTGTGTCTTTTTCTGTTACCTCTTGGAATGTGTTTCTTGTCAGCATTTTGGATAGTTTTATTGAGTATGTGTACAGCATTGTTGATGTTAGTGATGGGTGTACTGTTTAGAGTTGTGAAGTGTTGTTCTGTCTCATTTGTAAATGCTTCCCAGTTAGCTTTTTTATAATTGGTGTATGTGTGTTTGTGGCTAGCTGGGGTGAGTCTGGTTTTGGTGGTGATAATGATCGGGAGGTGGTCAGAGCCTAAGGTTCTGACCACACTCCAGGATGTTGTGGGGGCGAGTTCTGGGGAGCAAAAGGTGATGTCTGGAGATGATGGGTTATAGAGGGCTTGGTGAGGAATATGGGTATGTTGATGGATGTCGTTAAGGATGATGAGGTTATCTGTTTGGTTTGTAGTACCAGCCCTCTGTCTGTGTCGGGGTTGTCGACAAACCAGGCCGACGTCTTGGCGTTGAAGTCACCACCCAGGATGATGTGTGGGGTGTTTGTGATGTGTTGTAAGTGTGGTCTGTATTCATTTGGTACTGTAGGGGATGTTTGGGGAGGGATGTATGTGTTTATGATGGTTATGTTGGATTTGTTGCCAGTGCGTATTTTAATTGATTGTATTTCTGTTGTGTTATCATTTGGGGGGAGGAGGGATTTGGTTTGTACACTGGTTACTATGTATGATATTTCATTGTGTACCAGGGTGATGAGTCCACCGCCCCCGCCGACAGCCCGGTCTTGTCTGATGGTGGTGAAATTATGAAATGTGGGTGTTTTTTGTGATGTGCGGAGTTTTGTTTCTTGTAAGATGGCAATGTGTATGTTGTGTTGTTTGATGAAGTGTGAGAGTTCGTGTTTCTTTGTGTTAATGCCATCTATGTTCAATTGGAGAATGTTAATGTTATGTGCACGATGTATGTTGGGTGCTGCTGCACGAGGATGGGGTGGGGGTGAGGGAGGGGCTGGAGGTTGGGATGGGTGAGGTGGGGGTGGGGATTGGGGAGCAGGAGATGGGGGTTGGAATGGATTAGGATGGGGTGTGGTGTGTTGAGTTGAGGATGTGGATGGTATGGGAAGGTTAGGTGGGTTAGGGAGGAGAGGTGGACGGGTTTTAGGGGGGGGAGTGGATGATATGGGAAGGCTAGGTGGGTTGGGGAGGAGAGGTGGATGGGTTTTAGGTGAGGGATTTGACTGGGAGAGGGAGGGGCATGAGGAACAGGTCCAGGTGTTCGTGTAGTGTTTCTTGGAGGCAAGTGTTGTACAGGTGAAGTGGGTCCAGTTCCTGCATGAATTGCAGAGAACTGAACCCTTAGTGTGGCGACTCGAGGTGATGGGTTTTGAGCAAGTTGGACATTAGCCTCCTATGCAGATGACATAACACTCACATGCACACACCATGACCCAAGAAGAGCAACAGATCTCCTTCAACCCTATCTCAACATACTACATGGCTGGTGCACTACAAACAGACTTAATCTAGCCCCAGCCAAATCCACCGCAACCCTGCTCACAAGCTGGACAGGTGAACACGAATACATCCCTCAACTCACCATAAACAACACACCCCTAACACATACACACACACCCAAAATCCTAGGAGTAACATATGATACTCATATGACATTCAAACAGCACACCACAAACATTAAAAAGAAACTGACACCCAGACTTAACGCCCTCAGGTCACTTGCTCACACAAAATTTGGACACAACAAAGAAACTACCATCACAGTATATAAACAATACATAAGATCAGTAATGGAATACGCAAGCCCAGCCTGGGCTTCTAACCTAGCTGAAACACATCATAAGACGTTACAGACTATTCAAAACAAAGCCCTGAAGATCATTACAGGCTGCACAGCTACTGCACCCACAGATCATCTACATCAAGAAACCAAAATCCTCAAAGTCAAAGACCATCTGGACATGAGAGGCACTCAATTCCTGGCAGCAGCCTCCACGAACCAAGACCACCCACTAAACTACATGGCAACACACCCACAGACACCAAGAAATATCAAAACAACACCCAGCACACGGTATCACACACAATTATTGTCCTCTCTCCCTCCCTGCCCACCCCGAACCAACTTCCAGAAGCACATCCATACTCATATCTCTCGCCAATCCATCCACTCACTCACAGACAACACGCAGCTGCATGCACGACCTCCCGAAATCCATCCTTCCGAATCCTCCCTCCCTCGCGAGGACAGAGTCCACCTGGCCAGGCTGAGATGCGGACACCATCCAGCTCTCCTGAGCTATCAGAAGAGACTGGATGACTCCGTTGTCGACGCCTGCCCGGGATGTAACACAGCACCCCATACCATTAAACACATCATAGAAGACTGCATTTCACACAACCACTTACGCCAACAACACAACCTACACTCAATGAGAGCTCTGTGGAAAAGCCCGATTGTGGCCATGGCCTTCCTCAGGGACTCGGGGCTGTTCGGCCAGGCAGCTTAGGGAACAACAACAACAACAACAACAATGTGCAGTTGGGCTTGCAACCCTCCCTCGAAACAAGCAAGAGAATTGAACGAATTGCCTTGATGGAAGAGATTCGTTCGTGGCTTATCCCTTGGGGATCAAGATGTCTGGCAATAGATAGATAGATTCATGGAGTTCTGGCTGAAATTAATAGAAGTCTGCCTGGATATAAATATATATAAAGGCTTAGTTTCGTTAGGGGGCGCACATAGTACCGCTCTTAGGCAGCATGATGTGCATGAGCTTGGGAGACGGATTAGTCTAAGGTTGTGGGAGTTGAGTTAAACTGTATCCCTCACACACCCACTGCATCCAACACATCCTGCACCAGTTGAGCTTTTTTCTTGCCAGTCACCCGCACACCTTTACCCATCAGCCATGTTTTCAGCACGTCAACTGTTAACTTGTCCGCCTGCCAAAGAAAAAACAATGTAAATAGAATAGAAATACAGTAATTATCACAATAAAAAACTCTCTCCTTGGGACTCGGATATTTGCAAACCCAGTATGTTGACCTTTCATTTATTACATGAAGGACATTTCACACAAGCAAATGTTCTGGAAATATTTGATATGCAATTAAGTATGTTCTCGTAACATTTCAAGGATACTTAATGTTGGTATTAGAAATTGGCTTCCAGTATGTTAACAAAGTGTCTGAATTATTACAAAACTTGCATTTTAAAGCTGTCAGACAAGCATTGCTGAAATTGATCGCATCAAGCATTCAGTTATGTCACATATGTGTGTGTTATACCGCATGGAGGGTGTATGCGCAGGTCTACAGTGGTGATATGGTAAATAAACATACCTTACCTTATATACCTAACCCTAACTTGCATCTTTTCAGTAAGTATTGCAATTCAATTATTTAATTTTATTAAGAAAAGAAAGTTTCCATACATATGGAAGTGGAGGTAAAACAGAGAGTGTGTGAAGGAAGGAAGGTTTTCGGAGCAATGGGAAGTATGTGGAAGACGAGAAATCTCGGAGTGAAAGTAAAAAGTGCACTGTATCAAGGAATTGTTGTGCCAACAGTGATGTATGGGGCTGAGACATGGGCTCTGAAGAAAAAGGAGAAAAGAGGGCTGGATGTGATGGAGATGAGCTGCTTGAGGAGTATGTGTGGAGTTACTCGTAGAGACAGATTGAGGAATGAAGAGATACGTAGGAGAGTGGGGCAGCAGGAACATTGTCAGCCAGAGTGGACAGAAGGGTGCTGAACTGGTATGGTCATGTTGAACGAATGGGAGATGAAAGGCTTACAAAGAGAATATGTGAGTCAGGTACAAGGGGAGATAGAAGGGCAGGAAGACCCCATTGAGATGGAGAGACTGTGTAAGAAAGGCTTTGGATGATAGAGGAATGACTATAGATCAGGCAGGGGAAGTGGTGGTGGACAGGAGTGAATGGAGAATGCTTGTGAATAGTTGAGTGAACACGTGGTCATTTGGAGTAAGGGGTCGGGCGCAAGTTCGACTAGATAATAGTCCATCAGGCGCCTGGCCCGGGGGGACGATTAATATGAAGGGTGTGCCTGGAAGTGTGGTGGGAGGGCTTGTGGCTTTGGCTCCGCTGCATGTCTGCCTGCCGAGATCGGAACCTCTCCGGGTGGTCAGGGGCCGGGGGAGTGCTGGAGCGACCTTGGTAACCCTGGTCTCTGGGTCTTCTCCTGGGTGACCTGGATGTGTGTGAGTTTGTGTTTTTTATCTGTGTTTATTTTTTGTTTTATGTTGTTTTTGTGTTTTCCCTGTTCTTGCTCTGTCTTGAGTCGGCTACCCCCAAAATGGGGATTGGGCCTGAGCATATAGATAGATAGATAGAAGAAAAGAAAAAAAAATAGGAAAAGTGGGGATTGGGCCTGAGTAAATAGATAGATAGATAGATACTGTATCATATGCAGTGGTGGGCACAGCTAACCGAAAAGTTAGCTGAGATAACCGATAATCAGTTAACTTAGAATGTTAGCTTCGATAACGCTGAATCGCTAAATTGCTAAAGAAATTAGTGGAAGCTAACGATAACAGTTAACAGCTAACGATAACAGATAACAGCTAACTTTTATCATATGAATTTAGCATTGGTTTGATTTTTCCCTCTTTAAACCTTAAAAACAAACCTAGAAAGCTAAAACTATGATATGCATTAGGTTGTTGTTGTTGTTGTTGTTCCCTAAGCTGCCTGGCCGAACAGCCCCGAGTCCCTGAGGAAGGCCACGGCCACGATCGGGCTTTCCCACAGAGCTCTCATTGAGTGTAGATTGTATTGTTGGCGTAAGTGGTTGTGTGAAATGCAGTCTTCTATGATGTGTTTAATGGTATGGGGTGATGTGTTACATCCCGGGCAGGCGTCGACAACGGAGTCATCCAGTCTCTTCTGATAGCTCAGGAGAGCTGGATGGTGTCCGCATCTCAGCCTGGCCAGGTGGACTCTGTCCTCGCGAGGAAGGGAGGATTCGGAAGGATGGATTTCGGGAGGTCGTGCATGCAGCTGCGTGTTGTCTGTGAGTGAGTACAAAGTACAAAGGAAATCAAGCAACAACAGATCTAGTGACCCTTCTAGGTTGCTTGTCCTCCAAAACACTGAGGATCAAGTGTCCAAACAGTGGTTTAGAGTGGGTAAGGGAACATTGGAAAGGGAAATACTGCCCTGGAACTAATGTCCGTGGCAGGATTAGGAAGTTAGTAGGGGACAGATGGGTTAGTAACTGAGGGGGGGATAAAATAAAGTTATTCATTTACAAACGCAGTCAGTCGCGGGTTTGATGCGAGATATTTGTCTAGGCGGAGTTTAAATGAATCAACGGTGATGCAGTCTATAACGTTTCGGGGATGGATCGGTGGATCGGTGAGAGATATGAGTATGGATGTGCTTCTGGAAGTTGGTTCGGGGTGGGCAGGGAGGGAGAAAGGACAATAATTGTGTGTGATACCGTGTGCTGGGTGTTGTTTTGATATTTCTTGGTGTCTGTGGGTGTGTTGCCATGTAGTTTAGTGGGTGGTCTTGGTTCGTGGAGGCTGCTGCCAGGAATTGAGTGCCTCTCATGTCCAGATGGTCTTTGACTTTGAGGATTTTGGTTTCTTGATGTAGGTGATCTGTGGGTGCAGTAGCTGTGCAGCCTGTAATGATATTCAGGGCTTTGTTTTGAATAGTCTGTAAGGTCTTATGTGTTTCAGCTAGGTTAGAAGCCCAGGCTGGGCTTGCGTATTCCATCACTGATCTTATGTATTGTTTATATACTATGGTGGTAGTTTCTTTGTTGTGTCCAAATGTTTTGTGAGCAAGTGACCTGAGGGCGTTAAGTCTGGGTGTCAGTTTCTTTTTAATGTTTGTGGTGTGCTGTTTGAATGTCATATGAGTATCATGTTACTCCTAGGATTTTGGGTATGTGTGTATGTGTTAGGGGTGTGTTGTTTATGGTGAGTTGAGGGATGTATTCGTGTTCTCCTGTCCAACTTGTGAGCAGGGTTGCGGTGGATTTGGCTGGGGCTAGATTAAGTCTGTTTGTAGTGCACCAGCCATGTAGTGTTGAGATAGGGTTGAAGGAGATCTGTTGCTTTTGGGTCATGGTGTGTGCATGTGAGTGTTATGTCATCTGCATAGGAGGCTAAGTTTATTTGGGGCGTATTGGGTGTAGTTATATCGTGCATGTACAGATTGAAGAGTGCGGGCGATAGGACGGATCCTTGTGGGACTCCGTTTGGAAAGTTTCTGATTTTAGATGACTGACCGGCAAAAGATACGTGTGCACATCTGCCTGCTAGGAAGTTGGCCAGCCACCTTTTGTTGTTGTTGTGCATGTTGTGTTGTAGATTTTGTTTGTTAGGTTGTGGCGGGGGATGGCATCGAAGGCTTTACTAATGTCGAGTGTGGCTAATAGTGATCTGTGTGGTGGTCTAGCTGAGTTGATGCCGTCGAAAGCTCTTTGTGTAAGGTCTGTGAGAAGAGTGTTTGTGGAGTGCAGTGGCCTAAAGCCATGTTGTGTTGGAGCTAGGGGTAGGTCAGGTGTAATTAGTTATAATACTAGGCGTTCCATGACTTTGGAGGGGGAGCAAAGGAGTGTGATGGGGCGGTGCGAGGAGGGTAGCGTGGGGTCTTTGTTGGGTTTGGGGAATGTGATGATATGCATTAGGTTGTTGTAGTTTATTGCTTAGACACAGCTTTCCAAAACATAGGCTAGAAGAATCATAGAATGCCAATATCAGATGATTAATGAATGTGCATGTGCATCCTTTTGTACATAAATCATTAAATGCACAAATGAAATAAACATTAGCTTACAATCAAATTGATTTGCACACATTAATACAATACTGTTCAGTATTACTACTGTATCACAATATTTACGGACACTGTTAATCAAAATTCAATTCAATATATTAGCGAGTACCGGTAGCTAAAATTAAAATATCATGTTTTTCTCGTGAGTTATGTACAACAGTGTCTGTCTGCAATATCATAAGAACGATAAGATATTACTAGATAGTAAAAAATAACAAAAATATAGTAATTATGATTGATTATTTGTTTAAGAGAAAGAGCCTACGGGCATAGATCAGGAATTAAGAACGGCATCGACTCCAAGATTCTTCTATATAAGCATTTTAACACAGATTGTACTAAATTTGATTGTAAATACAAAATTATAGAAATTGTTCAAAGTAATCAAAATGTTTTAGATAGAGAAAATTATTGGATTGGAAAATTAATGACCATCTATCCATTTGGACTTAACAATCAAATAAAAAATGTAGGCAACATTTTGTATAAAGATTTATTAAAAAACGTTTTAATAACCCATATTTTAACTTCCCTGTTTTAAACAGAAGACCTGGTAGACACGGTAAAAGAAGACTAAATACATTTAATAAAAAGAAAAACAGGTCTGATATTAAAATTATTGTTAATAATTTATATTCATTATATCGAAATTTCGGAATTAAAAAATTAAAAGACTCATTGAAAGGCCTACAAAAGAAAAGTTTTGCTCCTTTTATAGAAAATATTCTTTCAGATAATGATATTTTCAATAATAATAAATGCGTGTGTGAAAGAGTCATGGATATGCCAGCTAGCAGACGTGATGCACTAGCAAAGTTCATTTATAGTCCGATATGTCACATATTAACAGGTGATGTAGAACTAGTTAAACATTTTGCAAACGACAAATTAGCGGAGCTATGTCGTAAAGGGTTTAAATTTAGAATAGGGAGTAATAAAGTAACATGGGACATAATTTTAAAAGATATTGTTTTTTCAGTCAATAAATTAAAAGATAAATTGTTAAAAATTGCGTGCTGCAATGCAAGAGAACTAGAAGCATGGTCTAAATTATTAATTAAGTTAATTAGAAATAAAATTTTCTCGCTTAAAAATGAATTTAATCTTTCAGATTTTATAGACTATAATTATAATAAGCTTAAAGCTGATTTAATAAATTTACATAAACATTTTGTAATCACTACAGTAGATAAAGCCAGCAATAATTATAGCTTCACATGTAAGAAATTTTATCTTGAAAATATGAAAAAAAATTAGGTATTAAGGGTAACATATTACGTAAAAATATTTGCGGTAATTCTGTTTATGAAATTCAAAATAATCTGAATATTGATAACTTAATCGATGAACATACCAAGAAAAATATAATATTTGATATTAAACTTTCTGATAAGAACAAGTGCATTGCAAAATTATACATGTTACCTAAATTTCATAAAAGACCTTATAAATATCGCTTTATTGCCGGAGCAAAATTTGCTACCACTAAAACTCTATCAGAACAAGTCGTAAATTGCTTAAAATACATTAAAAGTACTCATAAAAGATATTGTAATACCATCATATGAAAAACTGGCATTAACTATTATTGGAGTGTTGACAATTCGTTAGAAGTTATTGATAAAATAAATACCATGCCGAAAGTTACCTCGGTACATAGCTTCGACTTTTCAACTTTGTATACCAATTTGCCTTTAGATTTAGTATATTCAGAGCTTTGCTTTATTATAGATTTGCACTTTGACAGGTTCGTTAGGAATGGTAATTATTTCATAAATGTTTATACATATTTTAATAATGCATCACTTAGCTCTACTCCCACTAGTTCTGTATTTTGATAGAACTAAACTTAAAGATGCCCTTAAATTCCTCCTTTTCAATACTTATGTTAGATTCGGGCCGTACATTTTCAAACAAATATTAGGAATTCCTATGGGTGGAAATGCTAGCCCTTTAATTGCAGACTTATTCTTGCTTGCTTTAGAATTTAAATATATAAAAGACTTAGTTGACAGTAGCAAGAAAAATAAAATTCCAGAAAAATTAGCACTTGCTAAACTGTTAAGTAATAATAGTAGATATATTGATGATATTCTTGTTTGCAATTTGTTAAATTTTAATAAAGTTGCTAAACTTATTTACCCTAATTCTATTCCCCTCACACAATGTAACGTAAATTATAAAGTTGAAAATTTTCTTGATATAAATATAGAGATTGTTAACCCGGGAGCTGCGGGGAGACTCTTAAGAGTTCCCCGGCGCACTGCGGGAAGACTCTTAAGAGTCAGAGAAAATAAAAATCAACTTTTGACATCGAAAAAAAAAAAAAAATTTATATTTTTTTTTTATTTTATTTTTTTTTTTTGGCCCCTGGGCCATGCAAAATCTCAGTCCTCTACCTCCCCTCCTTCCCCACTTTCCTCCTCCTCTCCTTCAGTTATCACCTATTTTCCTGTTATTCCCTTATTCTGAGGTATATTTTCGTGCTAACATTAGAAATCCGATTGGAGGGTGTGGTCATCACTGATAGCAAGCGAGTGCAAGAGAGAGAGAGAGAGAGTATCGATCGACTGTGTCTCAGTGGCCTTGGGGGAAATTGGCGGGAAAGCAGATTGCCTCACCATACATTATACAACTCGCTATATCTCCGATTTTGACCATCCAAACGCTGTTTCACTCGTTTTATTGTTTCAGGTTAATACCTTTATAATCAACCCATAATAGGCGCATATGGATAAATATTAATGCTATTAATGGCACAATGAATATTTTAGTGACGGAAACACCTCAAATACGTCAGCACAGGGGGACGTTTCCAATTACCCCCATGCGCACTTCAGAGGTTAATGAACAGTGCATACTTAAAGTATATCACAAAGTTGATGATTTTAATTTTAACGTAATAAACTTTCCTTTCCCTAGTAGTAATATCGATAGTAAAATAACTTATAACTGTTTTTATTCCCAATTAATAAGATTTTGTAAAATCTGCACTAAAGTAGATGACTTTTGGGCTAGAGCTAGGTTACTATACAGACTCTTAGTGGACAGAGGTTTTGAGGCAAGTAAATTGTTCCATAAATTTAATCTTTTTAGGGTCAATTATTGTGACTGTATTCTAAAATTTGACATCAACATTTTAATCAAGCATTTTTAACTTGAAGTTTCTTGTATAACCTCTGCTTACTTTTTGTCTGTATTTATTGTTTATCTTTTTTTTTTTCTATTATTATTATTATTAATATTAATATTGATGATTTTTTAAATTTATTGTTCTTGTTAAAAGAGTACTCTTTGTTTAAATCTGTTGTTACTTCATATTTTGTAATTATTTGTCTTTATATTATATGTATTCATTGTCGATAGTATCAATTGCTTACTTTTGCGATTTCCTTAGTTTATTTGTGCTATAAATGTAGGTTATTTGTAGGGTAGTTATTGATAGGGGTCACTTGAGGCATGCTATGCTTACAGGTACCTACCCGATAGCACTATCGTTAGTGAGTGCTGTACTGTATTTTATATATTATTTTGTAATAGTATAGATATCTTATCAATATTTGTATTTGTACTATTTTAATGTCTTGTCATGTTGCAAATTTGATTTTAAATAATATTTTGACATTTAACATATAGTTTCTTTATTCATGCAGAGTTTAGTAAAATTTGCCAGAACGTCCCGGACTTCCCAAACTTGACTACTTCCTTTAACGTGACGATAGTGCGTTGTTATATGTGCGATTAGTTTGCTTGGGAAACAGATTAACTTGCTCATGTAGTAATGTACACCCTATGTGGTGGATTGTGTTTTTTATTTAATAATTTTCATTTTAGTAAACGTTGTTTCCACATAGCGATTTTGATAATTTAATTTGACTTTATATTGTCCTTGTCCCAATTTTGGTTTGTTTAGTTTGCAAGTTTTACATTTTAATTTATGATTATGACTTATTAGCCTACTCATGAGTCATAGCTAATGAGCTATGTAACGACACTTTTGTCGAATAGATTTGTTTGTATGGAATTAAAAAACTTGGATAGGCATAGACAGTAGAACAAAATCAATAAGCTTAACCCCTAAAGTTAAGTTTTATATCCTAGAAGTAGATCATAATCTAAAGAAAATCATCTATTGATAACTAGAATATAATGCAAATTACATCATGGTGCTGAAGGGGTTAATAGTTATAATAATCTAAGTATTAATTATTGTTAATCAACAATTAAATATAATGCATTTGAGACTGTGGTTGCCTGGGAAACAAATTTACTTTCTAATATAGGAACTTATATAACAATAAATATATACAAATATATACCCAAATAGATCTATGGTAACATTTTGAAAATGTTAATGTCGTAGTTTTTCTGTAGCAAATTTCACAAGTCGGCGCTAGGCTCACGACACGTTGTGACGTTCATGTCAACACATGACTCATGAGTCTTGTATTGTGTACTGTAGGCTACATGTGAATGTGACGTGATATAGTCAGTGTAATACTGCCTGTTGCAATGTTGCAATTACATACTGTACTTACATAAATATGTGTAATTTTAGGGTTTGCAAACGTTTTTGACTAATAATCATATTTTTACCAGCGAATGCACATTAGCTGATTAGCTGCAGTATATCTATCGGAAGCTAATCGGTCCGCTAACGATTTTCAAAGTTAGCTTAAAAGCTAACCAGCTAACAAAATATTTAGCTTCACTATTAGCTGTTAGCTGATTAGCGGAAATCGTGCCCAGTACCAGTACTGTAGTTATAAACTACGGTAATAATGTTGTAGTAGGAAAATTTAAACTCTTTCATATTATTGGCATTAAAGGTATTCCTTACATTGGCATTCACAAGATTCATCTCTAAGATTTTATTACTCGTGTAATTGCTGATCTCCTTAGCTTTTGTCAAGCAAAATAGTGGCAAAATTTCGAGCATTACAAGTGTACTGTATATACGGTACTGGACTGCATTATGGCAAACGATGTCCGTTATTTCCGATATCCGTTGTTTCCGGACCTGAAATTGCAAAATTTTACTGTAAAATACTGTACTAATTTAAATAATTAATAAATATACAAATCAGCACCAACCTTGCCAGACTTGGCCACGCTTTCGACATCAATACTGGCGGGGTCGGGTTTGGCTCTCTTTGGTTGCGAGGCTGCGGAGGTGGCTGGGCGCTTGATTTTCTCATTGGGGTCGTAGGATGAGGGGTACACCAGCGACTTGAAGGATTCCAGTAGAGCGCCGGATTTCTTCTCTATCCGGTCCAAGTCAGGTACTGTTTGAATGGAAGATAAGAGATATTAGGATGCAAAAAATCAAAATATTTTTTTTAAGTCATACTTTTTTTGTAACAAGAAATATTAGATATACTGTACACAGAAATATAGATCTACTGTACAGTATATACTAATGCTTTATAATACAGTAAAACAGAATGAAAGAAAGACAAAAAAAGAGAAGGAAGAGATTAAACGAGCGAGTATTTACCTACGAACCTGTATAATCCTCCCCAGACTCCACATTGGCCCTGTTCAAAGCCAGCACCTTGACGTTCACCCAGTGCTTACGAAGATCTATGTTATTAAAGTTACTGGAACTGTACTGGAAGTGGAGTTTCATGAGAGGAGAAAAAAAAAATAGAGTAGAGATGGGAATAAAAAGTCAAGAAAAGAAAGGAAGAGAAGAGAATAGAGTAGAGATGGGAATAAAAGAGTTGAGAAAAGAAAGGAAGAGAAGAGAATAGAGTAGAGATGGGAATATAAGAGTCAGAAAAGAAAGGAAGAGAAGAGAATAGAGTAGAGATGGGAATATAAGAGTCAGAAAAGAAAGGAAGAGAAGAGAATAGAGTAGAGATGGGAATATAAGAGTTGAGAAAAGAAAGGAATAGAAGAGAATAGAGTAGAGATGGGAATATAAGAGTCAGAAAAGAAAGGAATAGAAGAGAATAGAGTAGAGATGGGAATAAAAGAGTCAGAAAAGAAAGGAAGAGAAGAGAATAGAGTAGAGATGGGAATAAAAGAGTCAGAAAAGAAAGGAAGAGAAGAGAATAGAGTAGAGATGGGAATAAAAGAGTCAGAAAAGAAAGGAAGAGAAGAGAATAGAGTAGAGATGGGAATAAAAGAGTCAGAAAAGAAAGGAAGAGAAGAGAATAGAGTAGAGATGGGAATAAAAGAGTCAGAAAAGAAAGGAAGAGAAGAGAATAGAGTAGAGATGGGAATAAAAGAGTTGAGAAAAGAAAGGAAGAGAAGAGAATAGAGTAGAGATGGGAATAAAGAGTCAGAAAAGAAAGGAAGAGAAGAGAATAGAGTAGAGATGGGAATAAAAGAGTCAGAAAAGAAAGGAAGAGAAGAGAATAGAGTAGAGATGGGAATAAAAGAGTCAGAAAAGAAAGGAAGAGAAGAGAATAGAGTAGAGATGGGAATAAAAGAGTCAGAAAAGAAAGGAAGAGAAGAGAATAGAGTAAAGATGGGGAGACTAGAGAAAGATTTTTTTTTTTAACTGAGTGTTTATCTACAAACCTGTATAATCCTCCACAGGCTCCACATTGGCCCTGTTCAGAGCTAGCACCTTCACACTCTCCCAGTGGGTCTGTAGGTCCGGGTTATCAAAATTATTGGGGCTGTACTGGAAGTGGAGTTTCTTGATCACCTTCTTGGCCGCGTCTACCTGGTCCTCGGTGGCCCGGGTGCGATTGGGAAGTTCAATGTTTCGCAGGTCGTCTGTTCCAGAAGGACACACAAAATTCAGAAACTAAGCTTATTGCGAAGATCGTCTATTCAGAGAGGTTGCACAAATTATGAGTCAGGTTATGTCATAAGAAGAACCAATGTACAGTATATACAGTATGTTGAATTGTTTGACTGCTTGGACCGGATACGCGAATACGAGATTTGCATATTCAATACTTTAGGAAATTGGTAAAGCCAAACCTAATACAGTAATACTTAACTTGAGTATTCAGTAGGCTGGGAACAGGGTTTGTTAAGTTTCAGTGGTAAATATGAGGCAACACAGTAGGAAGCCCTTTCACCCGGGAGGGTGAGCCAGGGACACTTTGTTCCTTAGTTGTAGCCCAGCAATCAAGGGAGTCAGTGTCATAGAACGTAAGTTATATAAGTTTACAGTGAGGGCGAAAGGGTTAAAGCGATTACAGTTACACATAAGACATACATACTGTACAAACATACAAGTTTAAAGTCCATTTCATCAACAAAGAGTGTGGTTTCAATCTCATTTCCTAAATGGCGACAGTCCCGTGCAACCCTGTTTTGGGTTGCCTCTGTCGTCAAGTTCTATGTTTTGACCCCCCCCCCCAAATAAAAAAATAAAACTAAAAGTACCTGATCCCACATCTTCTAGGCCTACTCCTACATGCAGCTCTCCCAACGTTCAGTCTGGCATTTCTTTACCCAGTTTTGATCATCCATTCTCTCCACATGTTCAATTCAACTTAGTCTGCTTGTGTGCATCACTTCATCAATACTCCTAATGCGCAGACGTCTTCTTAGTTCCTCACTCGATACCCAATCCCCGAGGTTAATCCCACATATCCCTCTCAATATTCTCTTCTCATTCCATTCCATTAATATCCTCCGCTTTAACTGGCCATGTCTCCGCGGCATATGTCATCGCACTCCGAACACACGTGGCATACCGGTACACCTTTCCTTTAACCCTTCCTGCCTGGTTGTCATTTTAAAATGACACCACGAAATAAGGGCAGGTGCCTGGGTGTCCTTTCAGGACTTTTAAGCTTGAAAGCCTATTCAGCTTGGTCTGAACGCTGTGCGTCCGACGCATGTAAACAAAGCCGATCGTTGCGTCACCGCACCTCCAAAAACAAGAAGGAGAAGACTCTTTTGTTATTGTATGTCTGTATGTCGTTGTTTCAGTAGTGAAAAGATCGTCGTATTGCTAACATCGCCTGAAAATGCTCTCCACTGAAATCGTCATCACAACTGAACCAGTTGACTTAGAGAGCTCTACTCAACGCCAGTCTACAGATTGGAAACCGCACTACATTTATAGATGCGTGGGAAATTTCTAGCAGTTAAAATTAACTAAAATACGGTAGCCTAGGCCTAGAAGTTTTTCGGCCAGATCGCCAGGGTAGCCCATCCTGTCCTTTGGAGATACAGCCCGGGCCAGGAGGGTTAAAGTGAAGTGGGAGTTCTCTCATGATCAAGAGAGGTAACAGCTCTTTATACTTCCCCCAGCCACTTCTGAGTCCAGCAATGGAGCTAGCTTCAGCGCCACCACCAGCGGAAACCGTATCACCCAAATAGCAAAATGTATTCACACACTCTAGCGCACCAAAATCGATACCATCAGGTGGGTCATTCAACACAAGTTCTCTCTTACACACTGCACATTCAAATTCTATGCTTCTCGAATTTCTTGTCAAAGGTCCTCTCGCCCAACTACACCTCTTGTATACATAGTCGCTACAGACGCAACACTAAATCAAATTACATACCACCATCTTCCCACTGAAAGAATGTTGGCAATCTAAATGAAGAGGTTAAATACGATAAAACTCCATAACTAACCAGCGAAGGGAAGATGGCAAGCAATGAAGCCCGGAGGAACGACCTGGCAGTTAATGTCGTCCAGTTCCTCAGCTTGGGGTACCAGGGCACACAGAGAAGCAGCGGAGTTACGACGGGACACCAGTCGCACTATGGCCGCCACACCCCGGGACAGGCAGCGGTCCAGTAAGGCCACAAACATTTTGGTGCTGCCTGGGGAACAATATTATCTGGTGCTAGCTACAGTAAAATAATACCACTAATAGATTGGGGTAGCAATATATTATATCATTGCCCAGAGATTGTGAAGACAATGGGGGAAAATAAAAAATTTGTCTGCTATTTTTCCCGCCTTTGGTTCGCACCGAACCTAAATTTGTTGCCATCGAGTGAATTGAATTTTTAAAATCGCAGTCATCAAAATATCACTCGATTTCTATAGTCATGAATGTTACATATATATTACTCTCAAATTCTATTCAGTACATTGTCCAATATACAAAGTATTTATGATAAATAAACCCGATTCTATTACGCCTACACAAACACAGGGTAAGCCCCCTAAAAGTAGTCCTGTTAATATTTCAATAGATAGGTATCCATGTCCTAAAAATTATAATAATACAGTATGTATAAAAACTCGAGATGAACGTATAAAATAATCGGCATTAGACACTTTACTGGAAATTAATTATACAATTATAAACTAGTTTCTGAAATGGCACGAGCATCATAAATTGATGCCAGTATTCGCTAGCCATAATTCTCATTTAACCAAACTACTCGAGCAGTCAACATCTGTTCCCCACTTGACTTACTTTGTTAAATTTGACATTTGTTGTGCATCTATGTGCACACTAGCAGTAATGGTGGTAGATATTTGTTTCCCATTGATGGAAATCTTAATATAATGTGGATTATAGCCTTAATAAAGGTAAAATGCTCAGTTAAATGGTGTGCGTGCGTGTGTGTGTATTACAAGGTTGCCAACGCATATCCACTCCCAACTCGCCCAATCACCTAATATCGCACAACACAAAGTTTCAGCTATTTTAATCCTATCACACATTTTCTTATATGTTTATCTTTAACAGCCATGCGTGCATGATACTATGAGTTCCCCATATATAACTAGGCCTAGTCCCATATACAGTATATGAGTAGTACATGTCACATCATCTAAACATTAATGAAATAACCACATACATGATTATCACAATCATGCACTCATCAAATTTACATCAATGTCCCAATCCCCCCTCACAAGCAATCACTTGATTATTCAGTCACCGCCACATAGGTTACCATACATGTATAGTACAACCAACTGAAAGCCATGATGAACGTTTGTATGAAATGTAGCGTAGCTACTCGACACTCGATAGGCTATCTCGACACCTCTACAACTTGAATAATATATAGAACCAGCCCAATGCTGCTTTCCTCAATTTTAGTTAGGATAGTACTTCAGAGGCTAAAACGCTTGAGTTGTAGTCTGCGCATGCGTAGACATTCAACCGCCAAATGCTTCAAACTAAAGAATATAATACCATTTGTTCACCCAATATCTACTGAAACACGTATTTGTTAGTAACTAAAAAGGAAGTAAATACAATACTTCAATGAGTATTACACATTTCGCCCAGCCTATTACACCACATTAGATGAAACTAAATTTCTAGGTCAGGAAGCTGATATTTATGTATAAAATTATGTTAATTATTATATATTCACTGCATTAACGAGTATATAACCATCATATTATGAATCTAGTAAAAATATACTACATAACTATGTGTCATAGATAAGTGTGCGAACTGTATTAAACCTCTTAAATCACGAAAACCCTCAAACACCTCAATGGTGCATCACACACGATAGTCATTTGAATAAGACCCCCAGCGCCATCTGGATTTTTAGTACGGTTTCCTCTCATTATTGTGCGTGATGATTCACCTTGGTACGGCCCACCAGTTAACTCTCTCCGCAGACAACGTAGGAGAGCAGAACGAAAGTGGCGCTTGCAGCGAACGGAGGAAACTCGACTGGAATATATATCGGCAAGAAAAGATGTAGTCTGTGCAGTGAAAGCTGAAAAGTCTAAGTATTATCAAAACAGAGTTGATTCCTGTGGCAATGATCAAAAGAAGCTTGCTGAGGTTGTAAATGGTTTGTTGGGTCGGAAGAACATGGCTCCCTGTCCTGCCTCCGTGCCAAGCGCTCGACTGGCCTCTGATTTTTCTTCATTTTTCACGACTAAGATAACACGCATTAGAAATAAGTTAGATAATACATTGATCAATGACGAGTTTTCGGTGGATTTCCAACCTCCACTTGAAATTAATCGTATCCTTTCATAATTCCATCCAGTGGACACAAGTAAAATTATTAGTTATGTCAGAGACATGAATAAAACTTTCTGCAAGCTTGATCCTATTAATGTATTCAAGATGTCATTTGTCTATCTGCATGTCGCAGACTTCATCTGTAAAATTGTTAACAGATGCTTCATGGAGGGTAACTTTGTTCAATCTGAGAAACAAGCTCTATTGGTGCCTCTTCTAAAGAAACCTGGACTTGATGCTGAGGATATGTCAAATTACCGACCTGTTTCAAACTTGTAATTTCTTTCAAAAATAATTGAGCGGGCCATACTTGATCAATTGTTACCATTGTTTGAACAGAACAAAGCTGTTCCTCTTGCTCAGTCTGCATATAGGAAATACCATTCAACTGAGACCTCTTTATGTAAGATTCAGAATGATTTGGTGGAGAACACATGCAACGGGAAGGCGTCTCTCTTGGTTTTGTTGGATCTTTCTGCGGCCTTCGATAGTGGACCATGACCTACTGTTAAAAGATCTGCACTCTTACGGTGTTCGTGGAAGAGCACTCTTGCTCCTCAAATCATATTTATCAGATAGATTTCAGCGTGTGGTGATTGGCCATGCCATCTCTGACCAAGCCCCCCTGTTGTTTGGAGTTCCTCAGGGATCGGTTCTGGGACCGATCCTCTTTATAGTTTACACTAGCAGCTTGGCATCCTTGCTAGATGCTCATGGTGTTGCCTATCACTTTTACGCTGATGACACTCAGTTGTATGTGAAGATAGAAAACATTAATGATACTAAGACCAAAATGGAATCTTTATTGTCTGACATTAAGATCTGGATGGCAAAGCGGAAACTCAAACTGAATGAGAACAAAACAGAGATCATTATCATTCCTGGAAATAGAAGGGGAAATGATGCTGAAAATGTAGTGACTCTGGATATGGGAGGTTCTCAACTTCGCCCAGTAAGCTCAGTGCGAAACCTTGGAGTATACTTTAACTCTAAATTGAACTATGAGAATCACATCAATCAGGTCATCAAAATTTGTAATCTCCATATCAGAAACTTGTATTCAGTTAGACGGTTTCTTAACAAGCGCTGTCTTCTAACATTGGTTCACTCAATTGTCCTATCACGTGTGGACTATTGTAATGCCTTATTGGTTGGCCTTCCTAATTACTTGCTACAAAAAGTTCAGTCATACTAAATAAAATAGCGAGGCTCATATTTTATCTGCCTCCAAGAACCCCCACTTCTTCATATTTGATAGAGCTGCACTGGTTGCCAGTTAAAGCTAGGATAGAGTTTAAGTTGTGTCTTTTGACTTTTAAGGCACTTATGTTTGGCGAACCTAAGTATCTTGCTGACCTCTTGAGACGCCCTTTGGCACGTTCTGGTGCGATCCTGAGAAGCAGTGATGATGTGCTGCGTCTTGATGAACCGGTAGCTATCCAGCAGTCCTCTTTCTCTGATCGGTCCTTTTCTTTTGTGGCTCCTAGGTTATATAATGAATTGCCTTTATCAATTAGACAGCTGAACTCCATACTCTTTCAAAAAACAGTTGAAAACCTTTCTCTTCTGTAGGAGTTATGATCTTGCAAGTGGCACAGTGACAGGTCGTTACAGACTCTAACTGCTGCCATGTTAAATAATTGTTGTTGCTTGAACTACAGGTGAACTGCACCACACTTCTCTTGATTGTGGTGCACTGAGTTACTAGCGCTAGTGAATTCCTCTGGAAGAACTGGCGCTTGCGAGAAATAAAAGACCAGATTATTATTATTAATGTAAAACTTGCAAAATAAACAAACTAAAACGTATACGAACACAGTAAAAAGACAAAATAACTAATCAAAATCGCTAAGTAGAACGCTTAACCCGTACAGCCCCAGCGACGCGTCTGACGCGTCGGCGATGTATGTAACGCACAGCCCCAGAGACGCGCCTGACGCGTCACCCTAATTGCGCCGACCGTAACCTCAGGTGTAGCCACTCAAGAGGGCTCAGATTTGTATGGGAACTGTGTACGTATCCCACGCAACCGTGCCGATGGTTGAAAACTCTCCAAGTCCACGTGCGTGCGCGTGAGCGCACAATAACCTGGTTTTTTGGGTTAATTGCCTTCAATTTTTTACTCTTGTAAAATACGTTTTCGGGGGCTCTGTAGGACCATTTTATAAGCTTTTTGAGCGGTTTTTCGTGGTTTTTCCTTCATTCCTAACCCATTCGCTATTGTTTCTGGAATAAAACAATTTTTTGAAAACCGGCCGGGTTCTGGTGAACAAACATTACAAAACTAGCCGGGGCTCCACGGGTTAAGTAAAACAATAATTTATAAATTATTAATGTTCCTTCCAACAACCAACTATACTCCTAAAATCGATTAATGAAATTTACAAACACATGTGGCAGTCCGTGGATTCGAACCCAGGACACTCACACCGAAAATCAACACCTTATGCATCGCACCACGAAGACAGTTAATAAAAGAACACAATGTACAGTTTACTACATAAGTTCTGTTCTTCCACATGATGAATATGAAATTAAAATGAGTGCAATTGAATCAAGAGTGTAGCCTGTTCTTAATCAGTAGACAACTTACATAAATTCATTAACTGCAAAACAAAGTACTGTACCGGTACTCTTAATTTACTCATACTAATTTTACTTACATATTGCACTTCATGTTGAAGATGAGAAATTATGTACAGTAGGAGATTCTACATCAACAAGACATCTGACATAAAATGGTTGGATTAGCTAAGCAATAGGAAGTGTATAAGTCTTGTGAAATATAAGTCGGTTCTGAAAAATTAACGTAGATAATTTTTTTGATCCACATCCTATTTCTAGTAGCAATTTGAGACTGGTATTGGAAGATAGAATGAAGACACATTATAGGTGACCCAATACTTGTAAAAATATATTTCAGAAACTGTCAAATCAATGTTACAGGAAAAATTAAGGTATAGATTCACCATTATGCTGTATCAAAAGCAACTCAAAACTGCCAAAATTCTAAATGGCCACAGTATATACTAGGCCTACCATAAGCAAAATAGGGTTGGTTAGGTTAGGGTTTAGTAATGTTACATTAGATTAGGACAGGTTTATATTAGTTCTTGGTTAAATTGGTTTAGGTTGTGTATGATATGTTTAGGTTAAAAGAATATGGCCAATTTGATCATGGCCATTTAGGATTGTAGCTGCTATGACTTGAGTCCGCTGTAAGTCATCATCATCATCAGTCCCGTAGTCTGGACAACAGTGGGGGCGCCGTTGATAACCTGACCACTAGCTCTCTCCATCCCTCCCTGTCCTCCGTCTCTCTCATGACATCTCTCAGCTTCTTAATTAAAATGTAAAACTTGCAAACGAAACAAACCAAAACTGGGACGATACAAGATAAAGGTAAAATAACTTCTCAAAATCGCTAGGTGGAAAAAACGCTTACTAAACTAAAATTCCCGTCCACGTATTGTTGTTATCTTCCCACCTCATCCGCTGTCCACCACTCCTTCCTCCTTGAACTGTAAGTCATACCTTGCATTGTCTTCTCATCCGGATAGATAAAGTTGGCAGGCTTGACGTAGTGGTCTGGCTTGATGCTGGTGATGGGTTTGAATCCCAGCAGCTGTATACCAGTGTCATACAAATTTTTCACACTTTTCAGCTCCTCCTGTCACGCACCCGGGGGGAGAACAGTAAAGGCGTAAGGTACATTGTAAAAAGGCTAGACTGTAACGTACATAAATAATGAAAGTAAGTGAGCCACCCCCATATAAAAAAAGGGGGTAAGTGCCAGAGTATAATATTATAGCCCTACATAGATTAATACAAGTGAGACTAGCCAATTCATACGTAGAGGTTCAATTAGTACGGGATATCGATAACAACCCCTAATATGAATAGTTTGATAAGCATAACTTCAGTGTAAAAATATACTTTAACTATCGTACATTTTAATCAAACTCTACTAATATTTTATGGGTTGTATTTTGACCAATTTTGCATACTTATTCAACTACCACATGCTGTTCATAATACAGTAATTGATATGCTGTACCTTAATTATTTTAAATCACATTGCTAATCATTGATAGTTAACCCTTTTTATGAAAATATCTGTCATCAAAGTTATCAGTTCAGTCTTTAACCCCTCCAATCCCAGTGCCGTATATATACGTCAGTAGATAAGTAACTCCCCAGTCCCAGCAACGTATATATCCGTCAGTAACGTACTTTCCTTGTAACTGCCTGTACAACCCTGTACCAGTTACCACAACCTTTTGAGCACTGCTCCCGTGTTGGCAACAATTCTCAGCTTATATGAAAACCACTGAAGGGTGAGAGAGCCAGTGTTGCCTCATCTTTGGAGGTGGATAGGTGGTCTCTCCTGCCATTTTTGCCACATTGCTTGGGACTGCTGGGGACTTTTATTACTGTATCCTACGGTACAGTACGGGTTAAGGAGTCCCACATGTATGGGGTCACATATATGATTTTTTAAATTTATTGTTCTTGTTAAAAGAGTACTCTTTGTTTAAATCTGTTGTTACTTCATATTTTGCAATTATTTGTCTTTATATTATATGTATTCATTGTCGATAGTATCAATTGCTTACTTTTGCGATTTCCTTAGTTTATTTGTGCTATAAATGTAGGTTATTTGTAGGGTAGTTATTGATATGGGTCACTTGAGGCATGCTATGCTTACAGGTACCTACCCGATAGCACTATCGTTAGTGAGTGCTGTACTGTATTTTATATATTATTTTGTAATAGTATAGATATCTTATCAATATTTGTATTTTGTACTATTGTTAATGTCTTGTCATGTTGCAAATTTAATTTTAAATAATATTTTGACATTTAACATGTAGTTTCTTTATTCATGCAGAGTTTAGTAAAATTTGCCAGAACGTCCCGGACTTCCCAAACTTGACTACGGTACTTCCTTTAACGTGACGATAGTGCGTTGTTATATGTGCGATTAGTTTGCTTGGGAAACAGATTAACTTGCTCATGTAGTAATGTACACCCTATGTGGTGGATTGTGTTCTTTTATTTAATAATTTTCATTTTAGTAAGCGTTGTTTCCACATAGCGATTTTGATAATTTAATTTGACTTTATATTGTCCTTGTCCCAATTTTGGTTTGTTTAGTTTGCAAGTTTTACATTTTAATTAATACAGTATAAGGGATCCCATATATTGGGGATCCCGTACGTTGGGTGTCTCGTATCTAAAACCATTCCTATAAAATCCTCTGCTCATACCTAACGAAGAAGTACTAAGTAGTACAGTACAGAGTACTGAAAAAGTATTAAAATTTTTGATTAGTTATTTTGCCTTTATATTGTCTTTGTCTAAGTTTTGGTTTGTTTAGTTTGCAAGTTTTAAATTTGAATTAATGTATGTATGTATATACTCAGGCACATACTCCATAACTGGGGGTGGCCGACTCGAGAAAGAGGGTCCGGGACCACTTTCGCGTTCCCACACCCTTCTCGTCTCGTCTAGTAGGTGAATGTTACAATGGGAGGCAGATTCCTGGCCCCCTGCCCCCAGAAGGAAACGTAGGACAGTAAAAGAGACAGACAGAAACGGCTAATTAATGAGTCTGAATAAAAATTACCATAAATAACAACATAGCCTACTGTACCAGTGTAAATTTGATCTGCTCGCAATAATGCTAAAACTTGACTTATTTGTTTTTAACCCGTGGAGCCCCGGCTAGTTTTGTAATGTTTGTTCACCAGAACCCGGCCGGTTTTCAAAAAATGGTTTTATTCCAGAAACAATAGCAAATGGGTTAGGAATGAAGGAAAAACCACGAAAAACCGCTCAAAAAGCTTAAAGAATGGTCCTACAGAGCCCCCGAAAACGTATTTTACAAGAGTAAAAAATTGAAGGCAATTACCCCAAAAAAACAGGTTATTGCGCGCTCACGCGCACGCACGTGGACTTTGAGAGTTTTCAACCATCGGCACGGTTGCGTGGGATACGTACACAGTTCCCATACAAATCTGAGCCCTCTCGAGTGGCTACACCTGAGCTTACGGTCGGAGCAATTAGGGTGACTCGTCAGAAGCCTTTGCTGGGGCTGTGCGTTACATACATCGCCGACGCGTCAGACGCGTCGCTGGGGCTGTACGGGTTAATGAGCCAGAATTTATATAATTATATGACAATTAATCCTAAAACAGTGAGGGACGTATGGATACGTTATAGTGCAAACAAGCGAGGGACGTACCAATACTGTATGTTTAGTTTTCCCGAGCTAAAAAATGGTCCCTGGGTGACATATTAGTACAGAGATTTCACCAGAGTACCAGATGCCACCAGACTCGCCCACCCGAGCGAGGTGAGACCGCAATAGTCCACCAGCCTTGCATGCTTAAAATTGCAGGTGCATGCAAACCTCAAGCACTTGATAGCTCGACCCTTGAATCTCACACAAAAACACCATCAGTTTATCTAGTCGCTGTGAAGGCCACATACCAGCTATAGTCTGTTTTTTTCCAGCTGATGGTAAATTGAATCTCTTAGCAACTGATTTCCCGATACTTAATGGAAAAATATGAAACTACTGTCTCTGCCTCATATAAATACCAAGCTTTCACAATTAACATACTTCGCTATAAAATCGTCATAATAGCAGAATAATCATGATGAGGACATGCCAATTTACCCTCGGCTGAAAATAAACAGCCTATAGCAACGACAAGTTGGTGTCGACGTACAGTCCAGAGCACAAGCTTTCTTACAGTTTTTAATTTTCCCATAACCCTTTGTTTCACAGAGTTAGAGTGAGTTGAACAAACTGGCTGTGTAGCACGGCTAAAAAAAGAATAACCCCACCACGCAAGAGTTAAGAACTTACCAGTGAAAATTTGATCTTCTTCCAGCCATAAGACTGATACTTTTCATAATCAGAAGGAAACATCAGTTGTCCAGTCTCCTGTGAAAGCACAGAAACAAAATTATATTACCTATATATATATACTGTATACAGTATATGCATTGATTACAGTATATTTAGTATTTTCATGCTTTTTTTTTATACACGAGAAGACAAAAGGTACAGCTGCTTGGAGCTAGTGTCCATTTAAATTGAAAGAGTGATAAGAGAGCCAAATTCAAGGTACGTTGGGAATCATAACGTTTGGACACACAGAACTTGAAGGAAATTAAGTCAAAGGATGAATGAAAGATACACTGAGGGAAGAAAGTTCCAGAGTTTATTTGTTGAGCGGAAGACAGATTGTGCTAATTAGTTCACTCTTGGCTTAAAGAGTTACTCACAAAGCTGCTATTGAAAATCTATTAGTTTTCCTACAAATAATAAGGTACTTGCCTCCAGGTACTCTTTCTTCATGTAGCGCACGTCCTCGTTGGTGTCCTGCCAGAGAGACACTTTCCTTGGCTTGTTCATCTTACTGTGGGGTGCAAAGTAGGAAATACATACATTACACAGGTACTTCAAATGAGTCATCAGTATACTGTACTATTCCCTCACCCTAATTATTAATTGTCCTTAGTCCATTCAATCCTATGTTCTATCTATCTATCTATCTATCTATCTATCTATCTATCTATCTACTGTATCTATTTACTCAGGCCCAATCCCCCCTTTTATTTATATTTGTATGGGGGGGGGGAGGGGGGCAACTCAAGACAGAGCAAGAATAGGGACAACACAAAACACAACAGAACACAATGAACACACAAAAACAAAATACAAATTCAAACACATCTAGGTCATCCAGAAGACCCAGAGACCAGGGTCACCAAGGTCCCTCCAGCACTCCCACAGCCTCCGACCACCCGGAGAGGTTCCGATCTCGGCAGGCAGACATGCACACACTTCCAGGTGCACCCTTCATATAAATCGTCTCCCCGGGCCAGGCTCCTGATGGACTATTATCTAGTCCAACTTGCGCCCGACCCCTTCCCCCAAATGACCAAGTGTTCACTCATCTATTCACAAGCATTCTCCATTCATTCCTGTTTATTACCACTTCTCTTGCCTGATCTATAGTCATTCCTCTATCATCCAAAGCTTGTCTTAAACAGTCTCTCCATCTCAATGGGGGTCTTCCTGCCCTTCTATCTGACTCACATATTCTCTTTGTAAGCCTTTCATTTTCCATTCGTTCAACATGACCAGACCAGCTCAGCACCCTCCTGTCCACTCTGGCTGACAAATGTTCCTGCTGCCCCACTTAACTACCTATCTCTTCATTCCTCAATCTGTCTCTAAGAGTAACTCCACACATACTCCTCAAGCAGCTCATCTCCATCACATCCAGCTTTCTTCTCTCCTTTTCCTTCAGAGCCCATGTCTCAGCCCCATACATCACTGTTGGCACAACAATTCCTTGATACATTGCACTTTTTACTATCATTCCGAGATTTCTCGTCTTCCACATACCTGTATCACGTTTCCCAAATCCACTCCTCCCTCTCCTTTCATCTTTGTTTCATTCAGTGCAAGCACATCATACTTCCTTCTTTCAAATAACCTTCCAATTTCCTCTCGCTTCTCATTCGTACTACATCCTTGCACATTTAAAGCTCCTATTCTTAGGGTTCGGGAACACGAACGCGCTCCCTCGCCCTTTTGTTCTAACCTGGTCTAATTCAAGTTACTCACTACTAATTAAACTAAACTGGCCTACACCACAAACAAAATTGTTATACAGTAAACTTCCGTTAATCCGAAGGGCAGCGGACCGGCCCTTGTTCGGATTAGTGGATTTTTCGGATTATCGGACTTTACCCCTATGAACCTGTGGCCTGACGAAAACATTGAGGCATTAGGCCACCCAAATGACACAATGGTGCACACATATCGGCTCATATGTTCATGAAATCACTTCAAAAGTTTACCATTGTCATTGTAGCCTATTACCTACTTCAAAACATTCAGATTAATGGTCAAAGGAATCTGCTGATATAAACGTAAACACCATATGTCCGCATCGTCTTCTTCTTCTTCTTCCGTCTACTAGCGAGTTTGTCTTGCTCTTGAAGATCAGATCAGATGTGGTTCGGGAAGTAATGCCTTAACAACGGCACTTCCCTGAGAGGTTCTTGTAATTTTCCTTTTGTGACGTGCTCTGTTATATTATATTGTATTGAAAGCACCCTTGTCTTGTTGTCTTGAAAGCACCCTTGGGACGCTCCGATCACTGAACTATAAATAGTAGCGTATCGGAACGTCCAAAGGTGCGTTTTCAAGCTCAAGACTGAATGCGCTTGCAGAAAATGCGGTGCAAGCCAGTAGCGCATCGGAGCGTCCCAAGGATGCGTTCAAGAGCAAAACAAACTCTCTAGCAGACGATGTGGCGTTTACGTTTATATCAGTAGCTTCCTTTGACCATTAATCTGAATGTTTTGAAGTAGGTAATAGGCTACAATGACAATGGTAAACTTTTAAAGTGAATTCATGAACATATGTCTGCAAATAGCTCACATTCAAGACCAGGTTGATAACCTGGAAAATTAAAT
Source organism: Paralithodes platypus (assembly GCA_032716605.1). Taxonomy (NCBI): domain Eukaryota; kingdom Metazoa; phylum Arthropoda; class Malacostraca; order Decapoda; family Lithodidae; genus Paralithodes; species Paralithodes platypus. Next base: position 78,502,892 of record CM064492.1, on the reverse strand, counting down.
CTAGATGTGTCAGATGTGGATGTTACTTGAGTCTCTGTCAAAAAGTGTATGTTATATAAAGAGGGTTTCTGCCTACCCCTACTACCTGCAAGATATGCATATGATATGTGTGTGCTCCATTATGTGTCATTTGAGTGGACTAATGCCTCAAAAAGGGGACTTTGGGACTTCTTGAAATTCGGACCATCGGGTGAATTCGGATTTGGCCTCAAATTGAAAAATTCGGACTATTGGGAGATTCGAATCATCGGTCGTCGGATTAAAGGACTTTTACTGTACTTTACTAATAATTAATTGTATTACTGAGAGGTCTAAAAAGGTACTCTGAGCAACAACATAAGCCTCATAGCCTGTGTTCTCTGGACAGTACCACAGACATTATAAAAGTGTAGATTAACAAGGACATCTTGGTTCCAGGAGCAAGAGTAAACACAACTCTGACAAAAGCACTTTGTGTTAAAGATGCCATACAGATATTTGGTCAATCAGCTGTGCTGGGTCCGCCAGTGTGAGACACCTTACAATAATCTGGTATAATCCAATGTACAGTAATCCAAGCTAACCTCAACAAACTTACTCAACTAATGCGACTAAACCTGAATAGGTTACCTATATAAAAAAAATAAAAATAAATAAATAAATAAAAAATAGTTTTGCTATACTAACTACTGCAAGGGGTAAAATGCTCATTCATTAGTAACACAAACCTAATAGAAGTGTAAACTCCCACAGACATCTCAGCGCCTGGTGCGAGAGTAAAGACAACTCTTCCTGTGGTGCGTTGTTTGTGTTCCAGCCGACACACTCGATCCATCAACTGGTCCAGACGCTGCATAGGGTCCGCCAGGGTGCGACGCTCACGGCTGCTCTCAATATCTTCATTATCGGGGTCTTCGTCATCTGAGATCACTAAGTCCTGCAAATGTGGAGATTAGCCCTAGTTCAGCGTAATTTCCACATAGCGATTTTGATTAGTTCCTTTGCTTTTATCTTGTGTCGTCCCAGTTTTGGTTTGTATATTTTGCAAATTTTACATTATAATATTACCGGCGTCTTTTTATCCAACCTTCAGTTCAATTACCGGTATGTATCTTTGTTCCATACACTTACAACCTCAGGACAAGGTTATCAGCTGGATAGGCTACTTCTGATCTTAAACTTGTTTACATCGAAGCCAGGTCACAGATGGAGGATCTCAAAGATAATACTAATTTTATAAAAATTTAAGTAGGTAAGTTAATAATGACCTTATAGAACTTAAACTTTACTAGCCACAGGCCGTAGCTCGATTGGTAGAGCGTTCATCTGCTAACCGTGAGGTTGACGGTTCGAGCCTTGGGCCAGCCAGTGTGTTATTGGCAGATGTCAGTGCTGTTGGTGAACGGTGCGGTCTAGCAATCTGTGGCAACTGTTCACGAAGTCCCTGATTCATCAGGGCACCCACCCTAGCCTTGCTATTCAGCAGGGAGTGTATGGTGGTAAAAATTGCATCATCATCATCATCACTAATGTAAACTTCACAGGAGCATAAACTTTAAAACTTGTTAACATTCAAGCCAGCACCCAGGTAGATAGGCTGCTGCTGAACTTAAATAATTTGTGGACAATAAATTCAGTATCAAGAGAGAAAACTTGTGACAATCTTACAATACTTAAAAGTAGAGTCTGATACAGGCCTAATATTTGCAAGAGATATCTTACAAATAGGCTAACTTAGAAGTAAGGACTTGGATAAAAAAGACTTAGAAAGGATGCTACTGCACTGACCCTATACAAAATTTCAATATCGAACCCAGATAGTAAGAGAAAGATTGGCTGCTATCGGTACTAACTTTATTAAAACTTGTTAACTTTGAAGTCAATGAAGAGACAGAGAGAAAGCAGATAGGTTGATGCAAACTTGACATAGATACGACTGCTATTTGACTACAACAGTATTAACTTTCTAAAACTTGTCAACATCGAAGGCAGAGCCCAAATGGAGGGGTAGGATAGCCCATTACTAACCTTATAAAACTTGTTAACATCGAAGTCAGCCCCCAGATGTAGGATCTCAAGGATAATGCCGGCCTCACTCAGGTCGCGGGCCTTGTTACGGGCCTGCCGCTGAGTCTGGTCCTGCCCGTGGTGGGGGTCGTCTCGGCATGTAAACAGCAGGATACTCTGACCGGCCAGCCGACTCTTGCTGGAAGGATATACAGTATATACATATCTTACTCCATTCAGACGAGGATTTTTTTACTTTATTACTGCTACTACCAGAGGATTTTACTTGCCTTAGAATGGTAGGAAAAAGCAAAAGCATCGTCTGTGATAAGAAGAGACAGGGTCTGATTGTGGAAGCTAAATATAACTTGTGCTGGGAAATTGCTATTCTAGATCGGCAAGCTAGTGAGTACGGTGTGGTATGTGATCGAAAAAGTACATGTGAAGGTTTTTTTTGTTTTAATCTATCTATCTATCTATTGCCTGACGCCGTGATCCCCGAAGGGGTGGCCACGAACGAACCGCCCCCATGCACCTCTGTCCCCAGTCAGTCGACGCCCCTCCCCCCAACCAGCACCGCCTTCGTTCATGTACTTCCTCACTCCATCCTTCCACCTCTCATTCGGTCTACCTCTCCCTCTCTGTCCCTCCACCTCGCTCTCGTACACCCTCTTAGTCATTCTCTCGCTTTCCATACGTTCCATATGGCCGAACCATCTCAAGTTGTTCCTTTTCACACTTTCCAGCACATCTACCTCCACACCACACCTCCTTCTTACTTCCTCATTAGTCTGTCTATCCCTCCATGTAACTCCGCATGCACTCCTTAAGTAATTCATTTCCACTGCTCTCACTCTTGGTCTGAGTCTCTCAACCAACGTCCATGCTTCGCTTTCGTAAGTCAGTGTCGGGATTACCACACTGTCATGCAAGGACTTCTTCACTTCCATACTGACCACCCTATTTCTTGTTACTGCTTTTAGCGTTCCTACAACCCTCTTCCCTGTTGTACCCTCTCCCGCACTTCTTCATCCATAGTCCCATCTTTACTCAACACACTGCCCAGATACTTAAAAGAGTTGACGATCTCCATAGCCTGACCGTTCAGCTTCACCTCACACTCTGTGACTTCACCCCTTTCGAAGACCATAACCTTGCTCTTCCTCGCATTTACCTTCAAATTCCGTTTTTCGCACACTGTTCCAAACTCATTTAACAGACCCTGCAACTCCCATTCATTATCACTCATCAGAACTGTATCATCCGCAAACAGCAGTATAGGTAGCTTCCACTCAATTCCCTCCCTTTTCAGCGATACACCAACATCCACTGCTCTTCCTAGTATTTCTTTCATGACTCCATCCATATATACAGTAAACAACCACGGGGACATCACACACCCCTGTTTCAAACCAACATTCAGATCAATGAACTCGCTCTGCTCACTCTCCACACGTACTGCCGCCTTTGCACCCTCATACATGCTCTTCACTGCTTTCAGCAACTTGCCCTCTACTCCGTATATTCTAAGTACTTTCCACATACCTTCTCTATCCACTGTCATAGGCCTTCTCCAAGTCCATAAAGGCAACATACACCTTTTGTTTCTTCTCCAGATATTTCTCCACAACACAATTCAGGGTAAAAATCTGATCTACACATCCTCTTCCCTTCCTAAAACCTCCCTGCTCGTCGCCTATCCATTTCTCCGTTCTCACTCTCACTCTCTCAATCACTACCCTACTGTATACCTTCCCTACTACGCTTAGAAGACATATTCCTCGGTGGTTACCACACACTCCTCTTTCCCCTTTGCCCTTATATAGGGGGACTATTATGCCAGTCTTCCAGTCATCGGGTGCACTCCCCTTCTCCCATGCTAGTTTGCACATTTTCCATACCCATTCTATCACTATCTCACCACCATACCTCAACATTTCCCCACACACTCCATCTGTTCCTGGTGCTTTCCCCAACTTCACTTTCTTCATGGCTTCCCACACATCTGACCTCCTGATCCCCACCTCCTCCTCCACTTCTCTTCTTCTCCCTCCCATACCATATCCAGCTATGTTTGCTGGCTCTTCATTCCTTACATTTAGCAACTCATTGAAGTACTCCCTCCATCTTTCGACTCTCTCTTGCTTCTCGGCTAGCATTCTCCCATTCTTATCTTTCACACCCTTACTGTTTCCCTTGCTACCTTCCCTAACTATTTTGACTTCTTTCCAGAACAGTTTCTTACTCTCCCTCCATTTTACACTCAGATTCCTTCCAAATTCCTCATCTACTCTTCTCTTACTTTCCTTCACTACTCTCTTCACCACCCTCTTACTCTCCACGTACCTCGCTCGTTTCTGTCTCTCGAAATCTTCATTCCCTTTACTACCCAACCACTCTCTATATGCTTTCTTCTTTTCTTCCACAGCTATTCTTACCTCTTCTGTCCACCATGCTGTACCTTTCACTCCCCTCCCTCTTCTCCTCACTCCACACACCTCCTCACATGCTGCACAGATCTCATCGTTAAACACCTTGCTCATCTCCTCCACTTCCTCCATAACTTCCAAGGTCGAACCCACCTAGTCGTCTTTCCACTGCTCTCCTGTACTCCTCCTGCAACCTCTCCACCCTCCTCACCATTCCACCCTCCTCTCGCCTCCCTCCAGCTCTCCTCACCCACTTCTTTTGTATCCTAACCTTAGCTACCACTACATAATGATCAGACAGACCCCCTCCAATACCCCTATACACCCTAGCATCCATCACAGATTTCTTCATTCGTTCATCCACACATACATAATCAATCAATGACTTTCGTTCCACCACTGTCTTATCCTTCATCGTCAACATCCGTTTCCACGTGTACCTGTGGATCATTCTGTGTCGGAAGAAGGTGTTGGCTATCCACAGCCTCCTCCCCACACATACGTCCACAAGTGCACTACCATTCCCATTCACCTCTGATGGTACCCCCCACCCTCCCACCACTCCCTCAACTTTCCTATCACCCACCTTACCATTCATATCACCAATCAGAAATATTCTTTCGTTCTTGTCAAACTTCTCCAGGCACACCTCCACATTCATCCAGAACTCCTCTTTCTTTCTTTCAAGTATATCCTCTGTCGGGGCATACACGCATACAATCACCCACGTTTGTACAGTATTCCTACTTTCATTCTCACCCACACAACCCTTGAACCCACAGATCCATACTCTCTTACACATTCCTTCCATTTGCTACTTACAAATATGCACCTTCTCTCGCTGTTCCTTCACTCACTCCAGCACACACACCCATTCCACACTCCCACTCTCTCACATCTGAACCTTTCCATTTGGTCTCTGTCATTCCACATACATCCAGCCTGGCATTCACTAACACTTCCAGAACCTCTCTCTCTTTTGTGCCATCATTCATGCCACTAACATTCCACGTAGCCATTCTCAGAATGTCCAAAGGAATGTCCTTAGTCGGTCGTGGTTCGTCAACGTAGGTTCCGTCTGCATCCGAGGCTGTTCGTTAGTTTTTCTTTGCTTAGATATTTTTTCCGGGTGGGGGTCGCAAGCCCACCGACCCAACCTCTTTAGTCGCCTCTTACGACACGCAGAAGGCTAATTTTTTGCTAATTTTTCTTGTTTTTTGTTTGTACTTTATTGAGTCACTTTGCACAAGCAGGACACACAAGTAATGCACATAAAAAATGGTTACATATGAAAACATGGAATTATTATGATGCAAAGACCTAGCATTACTGTATCTTCTTTTCTCACTATTGGTACTGGTAATTATCGAGAAATCAGCTGCTGAGGGATTGAACTTTCTGACAGATGAAACAAAATTTGTACTGTATACGGGTTAACATACCATTGGGTGAAGACGCTCTGGCAGACTCGTAGTGCTTCATGGAGGGGAGTGGTGGTAGAGTGTCCGTAGTCTTGACTGAACTTAGCTTCATTCACTGTTGAAACCATCATCATCACCAACACAACACCAATACAATACCATCGTCATCACCAACAGAACACCATTATCATCATCACCAACACAATAACAACACAGTATCATCATCACCAACACAACAACAACAACACAGTATCATCAACACCATCATCATTTCACCATGTCAGCACCATCACCAATTCATTGCCACCACATCATAAAGAAAGGGAAGAATGAAAGATTGCATTAGTAACAGTAATTCAGATTATATTAACTGGTTGCATAACACAATCACCATCAACCAAGCATAGCTTTACGTAGGTCATAGATATATGCCAGTAAAATGTTCTAGATCTATCTATTACCAGACACCTTATCCCCGAAGGGGGTGACCACAAATTAATCGCCACCATGCTCCTGTTATCCGTCCACCGAACACCACTTTCACTCATACATCTCTCAACTCCATCCCTTCCCCTCACTCTCTGCACTTCCACTTCACTTCCATACACTAATTTAGTAATTCTCTCACTCACCATATGCTCCACATGACCAAATCATCTCAAGGTGTTCCTCTTTGCACTCTCCAGCACATCTAAATCGCTTCCGGCCAGGGCCCCCATGGGGATAAAGAAAATATCAAAACAGCCCCTTCTGGGTGAGGGGCTGCTCTGGGTCTGCTCCTTCAGTGCTAATGGTCTTAATCCATTCGGTGGAGGTGGCACTGTGGAGTGGGACAGTGGGGGCATGTCTGTGAGCCTGGAAGCAGTTTTTGCCATGGCCATCCATTTTTGGGGTGCTTCCTTTGGAAGCAAGGCATCTCATTTATGTACTTTATGTATGTCTCATACTTCCTCATTCTTCTGTTTATTTCTCTATATAATTCAACATGCACTTCTCATGTAACTCGTTTCCAACCCCCCTTGATTAATTCTCTCCAACAATGTCCATGCTGCACTCCCATATGCTAATGTTGGAATTATCACACTATCATGCCACTAGAGACTTCTTCACTTCTATGCCTAACATAACTCCCATTCACTCACCAACTCTATGCAATCTCTCGCACTATTTTATCGCTATTACAATAATCAGTGTTTCTCAGAGCTCTCCCAGTGTATACCACATCCTCTACATAGGGTACGTGGTACCCGTCTTGCAACACAATCCCACCCCTACTCTGGGCAACTCTCCAACCAAAGAGTGAAATGTTACTCTGTCTTTCTTCTATTCAACAGCTGAGCTCTGGAACTCTCTCCCAGAATCAGTCTTTCCCTCTTCCTATGACTTAAATTGCTTCAAACTCCTTGTGTCTAGGTATTTTGGCTCGAATGTCTCTTGATTTTGGCCCTGTCACGCTTTCAACTCTCGGGGAGGCACTCGCTACAGGCAGTTCTGCCTTTTGTCGCCCTCACTCACATAGAAGAAAAAATACTATACCTTGTTACTGTTTTCTACATTCCTACAACCCTTCTGTGCAGTACAGTATACACAAACTCACACACATTCTGTCTCTTTAATATTCAATCTTATAACTTTCTAAGCTCACATATGATCCTTTTATTCTCAAATTTGGTTCCTTTACCCATTCATCATTTCCCATGCGATTCTCTAAATTATATTCACCACCCATAACAAAGCTGTCATTAGGATGAGACTAAAACTTTACCTCTTATTGATCACTCAGTTTTTAAATGTTCCTTTTCTGCAAATCTAACTTGTATTAAACCTATTACAAGGGATGTTTAATTCTTACAATGCAATGGCCACAGCAATCATATTCTTTAAACCACAGTCCCAGCGACAGACGTTGTCCGTCAACACAAAATGTGCGCTACAGATCCAGCGATGTTGTCTGTCAGCTGATTTAGGGCAAACTGTAGATATGGTGAGCGTTTGGATTCTGTTAAATACTGTATTAGCACAAACCTAGCTCAAGTTATTGGCAACAATGTCTGAGCAGTGGGGAGTGTGTCTCAAGGCCGTGTATGAGGCACAGGCAGTTGCTCCTCCGAGTTCAGGAAGCACAGTCACATTGTGCCAAACTCCTGATTTCCCCAGCTTACTTGGGATTGAATAAGCTATTCCAACGGCTAGTTTCACCCCTCAGGACCTGCAGAAGGACAAAGATGATATTCCTTTGGCCTTTCCATACCCGCTTATGAACGAGAAACACACTAGATATGGGAGATAGAATTCTCCCCATTCCTCTCCTTCCCACAGCTCTGTAGCTCCCAGGAAGGATAAACTGGGCTACTTTCATGCCTGGTGCCACTCTTACACGATTTTTTACCTATGAAAGGTATCTTGGGGATGTTTCTTGTTTTTTGGGTATTTCTCTTTACTTTTAGCGACTAATATTGTTTCTTCAAACTCTCGTGGTAGGGTGAGGGCTTATAAGTTACCAAATAACACTGTAATTGGTTGAAAATGCAGTTCTATGTTATACACAGGCATGCCTTGGGCATTATGGCCACTCTTCATTGTACACTATCTCATAGTGTCCCTGTCAAAGTCCCTTATCTGAAATTCTTCCCGATGATTTTTTCCCAGGTCTTCATCAGTATATTGAAGTTGCTGTCCTTCCCTCTACTAACACAATATTAACCCTCTCACGACCATATGACGCAAAGGTTGCCAGATTAGCAATACTAAACAGAGTTCTCTCACTCTTATAATTACCTCTCCAAAATTAGTTTTCTGCCCACAGCTACCTCAAAGACAACTGCAGAGGTTGAAGTAACTAAACTAAAGGTTTCTAAATACCCCTGATGGTAACAAAGGCTTTAAAGTATCCCTAATAGGCTCAAAATTGCGTCAAGAACGTGAGAGGGTTAACAAGCTTCATACACATCCATTCTCTCTATATGACCAAACCACCACATCCATCAAGTAGGTATCACCTCACTGAGACACTTTATACCAAGTCTCTTTCAACTCTATTCTAACTTGTATTTCTCTCACTGAGGCCTTGCACATCCATTTCATTATACAGCACTGTACTCATTTCAGTATATAACAAATAATGAGTATCTTTCTCTTTAACTACCCCTGTCACACTACCATATATTATCATCTTACTGTTTACACATGCATATACTGCATTGCAAGACATACAGTAACAACTTCTATACACATTCTTAACATAATTATCACTCACTTTCTATGAGTTTCTCAAGGCTCAGGATCTTCTCAGCACCAGGCTGTTCCAGCGGCTGCAGGACATAGACCCCGTTATATTGGAGGGAGTTATTTGTCTTCTGGGTGTTGAAGAGAACCACGGCTAACAGGTCCTGGTCGTTAGACACTACCTTCCGCATCAAGGTGGCATGGGCCGCCTGTGTAAAGAGGTGACAGACCACATAAGCTTGGGGTGTATATATTGTCTATTCCTTATGGAGAGTCAAGATATCAGGACCCCTAACCTCTCACAACTCAATAAGGACTAGAGCAATTAAGCTGATAATATAATTTCTATCACTTTGGACAAGTCACCCAGTAAATAGGTGAGAAATGACTATGGAGTTAATGCACAGTACCGTATTAAATTGAATAAGCATGAAAAGTCATATCCACTTCTAAGAACATAAATACAAATGGGAAGCTCAAAAATGTAAGATTAAACTAAATATAACCCTGTTCGTGTACATACATACAGTAATTTCAAATAAAGGATAACCCACATGGAGCACAGTTTCAGTCTCATGTTTTAATGGCGGTGTTGCAGGCAGCCCAGAAACTTATCAGTATTTATTTTTTTAGATCAGAAATTACGGTAGTTTTTCTAAGTTGAACTCTACATTCAGCTCGCACAACATTTACAGGCTTTCATCTCTTCACCCTATTTAGATAAATCATCTTCTACACATGCCCAACCTAACCAAGCAGCCAAGCCTACTTGTACAGATCTCCTCACTGATACTCTCCGTACCTAACCAACTCCTCAGCTCTTCATAAGATATCCATCATTCAGTTTAAGGGGAGGTTTTTAGTAGTTTCCTACTCCTCCAGCAATCTTAAAATTTCACCCCCTTGCAAGATAAATTTGTACATTTTTCGGTAGAAAAATTTCCCGGCCGAAGGCCGGTAACTCTTAAATTACAGGCTCGCTATCGCTCGCCAGGAGAAATTGGACACCTATATGGCACGAAAGGTCTTAAAATTGACATACTGGGGGTGGAAATTCTTAAAATCACCAAACTAATGAGGTAAACGTCTTAAAATCTCAAAAGCAATGGGGCTAGACATGAGGGAGAAAGGGGTCAAGAAAAAAATCCCTCAAGTGGAAATCTCCCCTTAACCCCACACATCCCTCTCGCCTTTCTCAATTTGCTATGTTCCAGTTAAGAAGCCATCTATCTTAACTGGCCATGCTTCTGAAGCATAAATCATTGTGCTTCTAATAAAGAAAGCATACACCTTTCACATGAAGTGAAGTGTAATACCAGTACTTCTCATCGTTAGAATCTGTAGCAATTTTCTAAACATCTTGGTAACCTTCCCTGAACACCCAATACAAGAGCTAGGTCACAATATTATGAGTACTGTACTGTATTATACATATTATGAGTACTGTACTGTATTATACATATGGTAGCTATTAGTATAGTGCTAAATACATACATACATACATACATAAAATGTTAGTTCCACACATAAGTTCAGTTTCAGTCTCTTGTCCTAATGGCGGCGTTCCAGGCAACCCTGTTAAGGGCTGCTTCACTTGTCAAGTTCTTGGATTTGAGATCGGCGCGTATAGTCCGAGCCCAGGTCTTCCTCGGTCCACCCCTTGGTGCAGCTCCCTCCACAATCACAGACCTGCATTTTTTCACCCAATTTTGTTCATCCATTCTCTCCACATGTCCATACCATCCCAGTCTACTTGTACGCATCACCTCGTTAATACTCTTTATACCAAAACGTCTCCTCAGCTCAACATTTGTTATTATGTATTTGTATGTATGTATGTATGTATGTATGTATGTATGTATGTATGTATGTATTAGTATAGTGCTAAATCAAATTTCAAGACTAAAGAAGTTACCGTACCAGTATTCTAAATAATACTGGATCTTGGAGCTTTAGCATGACTAAGATACTGACTTTGAATAAGACTGGCTATCATGGCTTCAGACCTTAAACATGGTAAGGAATCTATTACGAACATGACTGGATATTAGGATTGCAGATTAAGAATTTGACTGTACAGTATAATATCTATAAGGGATTTATTATGTATGGTACAGTATAAGGAAATTATTTTAAGCAGAGCTTTAATACAACTAAGGACCCAATTTTAAAAGGGACTTATTTTCAGAGCTTCAACATGGCTAAGAATATAAATTGTATCTAATTCAGTTCTCCCTCCTCATTCTTCTTTTATTCAATATTTTATGATCCTATCCTAGTCCTTTTCCCCAATATCATGCTACCCAAAAACAGTCCTCTGCAGATCCCAAACTACTACTGCTAGTAGTAATACTGTACTGGTAATATTATCAGGGTGGCAAACCAGGACAATGTTGCATCAGGACTAAGTTGATTGTGAGAGGGAATACAACAATATTTGTGTGTAGTTAGATTGTTTTGGGGCATTTATCACTTCCAAGGGCATAATAGGACCTATTGAGCATAACTTTAACTATGTATGGTATACTGTATTATATAAATAATAATGACTAAAACCAAGGGACAATCAATTCAGTCTCTATAAAACATTGCCCTGGTTTGCCACCCTGACTACTACCATACTGTACTTAAGAACCAATTATGAACATGACTGATAATCTGACCTTCAAGGAACACACAAGTGGGATCTCCTTCTCCTCCTTTTCTTCACTTTCCCCCTCCTTCTGCCTCATGGGTTGGAACATCTCCTGGGCGGCGTCAATGAGGAAGATGGTGGCAGTCTTCCCTCCGAAGAGCCACTCACCGCCCTCCTCTCCTTCCTCATCATTCTCTGGATCGTCACCTCCGCCATCAAACCTGAACGTGTCCATGGCTTTTTTGTTTTAAGTCTGCAAAATGTACAGTATTAGGATACTGGCTGTTATAAATAAATCTTAATGTCAGTCAGTCAGTCAGTAGCCAGCCCTTACTCCCACTAGTAACAAGGGGTAGGGAGGATCAGCAAGAGACTCAAGAAAGGAAAAGGAGGTGACAGGAGAAGAGCACATACTGACAGTTCGCCCACAAGCATTCAGAAGCACCAATCACTCATCAACCCCCAAAATCAATGGCTTCACCTCAGACGTTATAGGCCTACTTCCGGACAAGGTCTCTTCTCATCAACATCTGGGATAAAGACCTTCCTGGATTGTCTTTTAAAAGGGTCCAGAGACCTTCATGTACTCTCTCTAACAAACTTCCTTCATTCATTCCTGTCATTTGCTAATTAATTTGTTTCAACAATTCCCTTTTCATGCTTTGACATACATGCTGACACCATATCATACCATCTTCTTCTCAGCTTTCCACGCCTTCTTCTTCCTTCAACTTCACTGACATATATCCTTTTAACTATTCTTTCTTCAGGCATTCTTGTTATGTGGCCATACTATCTGAGAACACTTTCTTCAACCTTTTGCTCTACTGACTTCTTAACTCCACATGCGGCATGCCTCCCTTGTGTCCACACTTCTTACTTTGTCTATTATTCTAACTCCTCACTCGTATTTTAGCAAATCCATTTCAACTGCTCTTACTTGTGACTTTTCATTACTATACCATAGGCCTATACACCAGAGTTTCACAGCCATACATCAATGTTGGCACCAACACACCCTCATGCAATCCTCTCACTGCTTCCATACTCCAGTGTCTGCTCCTAAACAAGGGTAACATGGTAACACCCCTAAACAGTGTTCCTTAACCCGAGAAGTGCAAAAAAACTCACGGAAGTATGTGTATAGCGAATGCAATAGGCCTCACGGAAGTATGATCATGAACAAAAACTTTAAAAATGCCCCAAGGGCTCTCAAAACAAAGGAATATGTCATTAGGTGAGATAATTCCCCTCTAGTACTTCCTACCACTCATCGATATGTTCCTCCCCGAGTCCCCCCCCCCTACCCCTTCCCCATCTTTTCCCCCCTCCTCAATTTTCACCTATTTTTCCTCTAATTTTTATAATTTATTGGTTATTTTTCGCGCGAATTTCTCTCCCTCGATTACGTGGCACTAGTGATTTACATAAGAGACCTTATATAACTCTGAGACTTCACCCACTCGCTTCAGTATAGCGAAGCGAGAGAGGTCGAGGAGGGAGGGTGTAGGACTCCCCGCCACTACAACAAATCGCAAACACCCCATACATTATCCTGGGTGGTGACTTCAACGCAAAGACATCGGCCTGGTTTGTCGACAAACTGGACACAGACAGAGGGCTGGTCCTACAACACCAATCAGATAACCTTTTTCATCCTCAATGACATCCATCAACATACCCATACTCCCCACCAAGCCCTCTACGACCTATCATCTCCAGATATCACCTTTTGCTCCCCAGAACTCGCCCCCACAACATCCTGGAAGGTGGTTAAAACCTTAGGCTCCGGCCATCTCCCGATCATTATCACCACCAAAACCAGACTCACCCCAGCTAGCCACAGACACACTTACAAAGGAGCCAACTGGGAAGCTTTCACAAATGAGACAGAACAACACTTTGAAACCCTAAACAGTGCACCCATCACTAAAATCAACAATGTTGTCCACACATTCAACACAACTATCCAAAACGCTGACAAGAAACACATTCTAAGAGGTTACAGAAAAAGACACAACCCCAACTTCTCACCATAAATTCAAAACCTCATCAGACAACGCGACACACTGAAACACTCCCCAGCACCCCACACACAAGACATCACACAACAAATCCAAGCACTCAACATCCAGATCAACAACAAAATACAAGAACAACAAACACTAAACTGGAATAACTTCCTACAAACACTTGATCACAAAACAAACACCAAAAAAATCTACAAAACACCAAACAGCATCACACTTTCCAACAGCAACACAACACAATCACATGCTGCAATCACAACAGCAGACTCTACTCCTTCATGTAAACAACAAGCAAACACTCTCATTAATCACTTCTCTCATATCAGCCACCTAAAACCCCATAAAGACGATTGACGTGTCATCCGACGTAAGAGACAATTCCCCTCAGACCCTGACTATGCACCCTTCACTAACTACCAGACAAAGCACATCATCAACAATCTCAAGCACTCACCCGCCTGTGGCCTAGACAACATAAGCAACATACACCTCAGACACCTGGGACCACAAGGCATACAAGCACTCACTAAGTTAACATATCAAACTACAGTTATTCACACAACACAATACCAGACATCTGGAAGCATGGTATCATCATCACTTTCCCCAAACCCAACAAAGACCCCACGCTACCCTCCTCACACCGCCCCATCACACTCCTCTGCACCCCCTCCAAAGTCATAGAACGCCTTGTACTACAACTGATTACACACGCCTTACCCCTAGCTCCAACACAACATGGCTTCAGGCCACTGCACTCCACAAACACTCTTCTTACAGACCTTACACAAAGAGCTTTTGACGGCATCAACTCAGCCAGACCACCACACAGGTCACTACTTGCCACACTCGACATTAGTAAAGCCTTCGATGCCATCCCCCGCCACAACCTAACAAACAAAATATACAACACAAACATGCACAACAACACAAAAAGGTGGCTGGCCAACTTCATAGCAGGCAGATGTGCACACGTATCTTTTGCCGGTCAGTCATCTAGCATCAGAAATTTCCCAAACGGTGTCCCACAAGGATCCGTCCTGTCGCCCGCCCTCTTTAATCTGTACATGCATGATATAAATACACCCAGTACATCCCAAATAAACATAGCCTCCTACGCAGACGACATAACACTCACATGCACACACCAAGACCCAGCCACAGCAACAAGTCTCCTTCAACCCTATCTCAACATATTACATGACTGGTGCACTACAAACAGACTTAATTTAGCCCCAGCCAAATCCACTGCAACCCTCCTCACATCTGGACAGGAGATCACGCATACTCCCCGCAACTCACCATAAACAACATACGCCTAACACACACTCACTCACCCAAAATCCTAGGAGTAACATTTGATACTCAAATGACATTCAAACAGCACACCACAAACATTAAAAAGAAACCGACACCCAGACTTAACGCCCTCAGGTCACTTGCCCACACAACATTTGGACACAACAAAGAAACCACCACCACAGTTTACAAACAATACATAAGATCAGTGATGGAATACGCAAGCCCAGCCTGGGCTTCTAACCTAGCTGAAACACATCATAAGACCTTACAGACTATTCAAAATAAAGCCCTAAAAATCATCACAGGCTGCACAGCTACTTCACCTACAGATCTCCTACATCAAGAAACCAAAGTCCTCAAAGTCAAAGACCATCTGGACATGAGACTGATGAGAGGCACTCAATTCCTGGCAGCAGCCTCCGCAAACCAACACCACCCACTACACTACATGGCAACACATCCACAGACACCAAGAAATATTAAAACAACACCCAGCACACGCTATCACACACAAAGTACTATCTTCTCTCCCTCCCTGCCCACCCCTAACCAGCTTCCAGAAGCACATCCATACTCATATCTCTTGCCGTTCCATCCACTCACTCATAGACAACACGCAGCTGCAGGCCCGACCTCCCGAAATCCATCCTTCTGAATCCTCCCTTCCTCGCGAGGACAGAGTCCACCTGGCCAGGCTGAGATGCGGACACCATCCAGCCCTTCTGAGCTATCAGAAGAGACTGGATGACTCCGTCGTCAACTCCTGCCCAGGTTGTAACACAGCACCCCATACTATTAAACACATCATAGAAGACTGCATTTCACACAACCACTTACGCCAACAACACAATCTACACTCCTTGAGAGCTCTGTGGGAAAGCCCGACCGTGGCCATGGTTTTCCTTAGGGACTCCGGGCTGTTCGGCCAGGCAGCTTAGGGAAGAACAACAACTTCCCGCCTCCCACCTGAGGATACGACCGGGTGGCGAATATTTAAGTTATTCACTACCCCAATGCTTTCCCCACTTATTTTATCACTCTTTAAGGTTCATGTTGTTGTTGTTGTTGTTGTTGTTCCCCAAGCTGCCTGGCCGAACAGCCCCAAGGCCCTGAGCAAGGCCAAGGCCATAACTGAGCAGAACCCTCTCTGCCTACCACAATAAAGCCTGGGTGACCGAAGCCACTCCATGGCGGGGAGCTGAGGAGGGTGCGGAAATGCCCGGGAAACCAAAGTCCCACCCAGGGCCCTGTGCCCCTCAGCAATTATGAAGAGAAAGTTGAGGGGCAAAGGAAAAATGTGACGCTTTGGCTTCCAATCTTGGTAGATTGGGAGGTCAATCCACGGAAAAGACGCCGTCACTTGAGATCTAGGAAATACATAAGTAAAAGGAACAGTCGGAGTAAGCTATGGGTATGGCAGAGATCGCTCAGTTCTCACTCTGATAGACCAGCCCATCATCATATATAAGGTTCATGTTCTATCATATTAGTAAAATAATTGCTCATGGAATATACATTATGCTTTATAAGGTAGATATAACAAATTCTGTCAGAATATTGGGTAATTAATTCACATAGGCCATATGCACGCTTGCCAGGTTAATTTCATTGGTCCAGCTTAGCCAGCTACCTTTCTTCCTTGTGTTACTCTGTTTTCTATTTCCCCTCTCTACGCATTATTGTATCCCACGGCCGGTAACAAAACAATTTAGGGCCTACCCAACACCTGACCGTAGGATACAGTAATGGGTTGAGGGGCCCCCTCAACCCCCCATGACTTATTATCATCATCACATTCATATATAAGCTAGCCTATTACCAGCAGGGGTAACAACAAAGAAACTACCACCACAGTATATAAACAATACATAAGATCAGTGATGGAATACGCAAGCCCAGCCTGGGCTTCTTGAACTAGCTGAAACACTTTACAGACTATTTCAAAACAAAAAAGCCCTGAAGATCATTACAGGCTGCACAGCTACTGCACCCACAGATCACCTACATCAAGAAACCAAAATCCTCAAAGTCAAAGACCATCTGGACATGAGAGGCACTCAATTCCTGGCAGCAGCCTCCACGAACCAAGACCACCCACTAAACTACATGGCAACACACCCACAGACACCAAGAAATATCAAAACAACACCCAGCACACGGTATCACACACAATTATTGTCCTCTCTCCCTCCCTGCCCACCCTGAACCAACTTCCAGAAGCACATCCATACTCATATCTCTCACCGATCCATCCACTCACTCACAGACAACACGTAGCTGCATGCACGACCTCCCGAAATCCATCCTTCCGAATCCTCCCTTCCTCGCGAGGACAGAGTCCACCTGGCCAGGCTGAGATGCGGACACCATCCAGCTCTCCTGAGCTATCAGAAGAGACTGGATGACTCCGTTGTCGACTCCTGCCCGGGATGTAACACAGCACCCCATACCATTAAACACATCATAGAAGACTGCATTTCACACAACCACTTACGCCAACAACACAATCTACACTCAATGAGAGCTCTGTGGAAAAGCCCGATCGTGGCCATGGCCTTCCTCAGGGACTCGGGGCTGTTCGGCCAGGCAGCTTAGGGAACAACAACAACAACAACAACAACAACAACAACAACAACCAGCAGGGGAAAATACCAGCAGTCAAATTAGACGCAAAAGTAACTGCGACTCTGCGAGCGTGCGATTTAGCAGCGACTAGGCTACGTAAACAAAGCGGACGGTATGCCCGCTAACACAACTCTTACCCTAATGGCAAGAATGGGGATGGATGTAGAGTTCGGGCGTACGGTCATCATTGTTTACATAGGGCGATCGTCGCGCTCGCACTTACGTTCCCGTCTATTTCGACGCTATATTTTCTGCTATTTGCCCCCTGTCATTACTACATGAATACTAATAAGGGCGGGTGCCCAACCCCGAAAGGAGTTGAAATAGGGGAGCTATCCCCCCGCCAAAGGCGGCTTTCTAGGGCCTTTCCTAGCTGATGCTGAGAGGATTGGGTTCTAGTCATGTGGTGATGGGCTGGTCTATCCGAGTGAGAACTGAGCGATCTCTGCCATACCCATAGCTTACTCTGACTGTTCCTTTTACTTATATATCTTCTAGATCTCAAGTGGCGGCGTCTTTTCCGTGGATTGACCTCCCTACTGCCAACCTAGAAGTTGGCAGATTGGGAGCCAAAGCGTCACATTTTTCCCTTGCCCCTCAACTTTCCCTTCATAATTGCTGAGGGGCACAGGGCCTTGGGTGGGGCTTTGGTTTCCCGGGCGTTTCCGCACCTTCCTCAGCTCCCTGCCTTGGAGTGGCTTTGGTCACCCAGGCTTTGTTAGTGGTAAGCAGGGAGGATTTTGTGGGGGCGCTCGTTTATGGCCTTGGCCTTGCTCGAGACCTTGGGGCTGTTCGGCCAGACAGCCTGGGGAACAACAACAACAACAACTACATGAATACTAGGTTAGGTTAGGGATAATATTCAAGACCTCTTTCGCAGCCCTATTAGAAATAATTTATTAGGGAAAATAGGGACCAATAGACTCGCCATATTTTTCTCATTATAGTCCGCATGGAGGAATTTCGTTATCGACACTTGAAAAAACCCGATTACACCGAAAAATAGCACAAAAATAATGTCCCGAACGTAAACAAAGCATTGCACCCAATGAATCCTTCGACCTGGGTCCTCTTCTTCTTGTTTTGAAAGATGCGGTGAGTGCGATTCACCCAATAAATGGCTTGAACGTTACTCACAAAAACGATATTATATTATATTATATTAGGGTTAGGTTAGGTTAATCTAATCTAATATAATATTTGTACATTTTGGAAGCGTGCATGGCCTCCCCACAATTTTCCTTACCTACTGTAAAAGCGTGATTCACCCAATAAATGGCGCCATTTGACGGAGTGTCTTCAGATTAATTAATAATGGGTAAGTTAATGCAAATCCTCCACTCAAACCATGAAAACAACAATTAAACACTATATTCCTTGGAAAAAATATAAAGAAACTTGGTAAATAAGGCAGCTCTAGCTGTCTTGAATGTTACCAGGTTAGGTTAAAATACACGGGAACATGATGGGAAAGGTCCGACGCCACTACGCGTAATGTAAACAAAGATGGCGGTACGCCCGGTCTGCCGGTCACTACATCCTACCCCAAGAATGTTAAGTGTGGGCGTACTGCCAGCCTTGTTTACACTACACGTAGTGGCGTCGAACCCTTGCCATCATGTTCCCGTCTATTTGGACTGCCTTTGGATACAATATGTTGAGGAGGGGCTTTGCCCCACTCAACCCCCCCCCCCCCCCCCCCATGACATATTGTCATCATCATATAAATTGCCAGCAGGGTAGCATTCAAGGAGACTACTGCAGGACTCTTCTTCTTCTTCTTACCTCTGACAGACTGACCGGGTATAGGCTATCCTAGTGTTTACTAGCCTATACCCCTTTGAAAGGACATTACCTAACCTAACCTAACAACCTTACCTATCCTAGTGTTATAGGTGGCATTCCACACCCCCGCTTTGACTTAAATTTTTGATGTATTTGTCTGTGAAGTGGGTATTTTTCAATTTGTTTATAACGAAAATCCTCCATGCGGACTAGGCCTATCTTTTTATCCACCAGAAAATATTATTTTTCTTGTTTTTTTATTTTTATTTTTAGGTTTTATTTTTTTAGCATTAACCTAACCTAAAAACGTAACCTAACCTAACCTAAATGTATTTGGGGGCTATTAGGTTAGGTTAGGTTAGGTTAGGTTAGGTTAGGTTAGGTTAGGTTAGGTTAGGTTAGGTTAGGTTTTTTGGTTATGTTAATGCTAAAAGAAAAAGAAAAAAGGCCAAGAAAAAAAAATATTTTCCGGTGAATAAAAAGTAGGCCTAGGCTATATAGCAATGATAGGAACCCAAAACTACCGTTAAAAATGAGATCCCAGCTGTGGTGTGACTCGTAAATATTGACCACAACAACCTAAAACAGCCTAGCTAGGCTAGGCCTATGTAGCCTACAGTATGATTTACTAGGCTATTAGGCACTAACTTAGGATAACAATGTTTAAAATACTTCATCCAGTGTGTTCTGCCATCATCAGACCATGTCACTATAAGAATCCTGCACTAAATTAAATACCTTGATAATATTTGAGGAGAGATTGACACGCGCGGCCCACCTCACAGTCACATCAACTCCCGCCCGCTATAATGATAATGACGAAATCCGATTCCTTACCCTTTTCGAAAACAATGCCTCACAGGACATAGCCTAACAAGGTATACAATTATTGAAAAATAGCTAATGTGGAGTATTTCTATAAAATTAGGTGTTTATATTTAATCTAATGTTATTTGCTGGAAGAGTAATGAGGAGAATAGAGGCAGCTAACGATGTGGCCCTGCTACAAGAGGATCTCGCCTTTTGGACTGGGCAGATTCCAACATGATTATGAACGGCGAGAAATTTGAATTGCTGAAGCTTGGGGTACGGCCCTCTACAAACCATCAAAGAGGGCCCCAGCTACCAGGTCAACCAAGAAACCATCACTCCAAAAGAACATGTGCGGGACCTGGGAGTAACTATGAGTACCGACGGAACCTTTTCTCGCCACATCAATCTAACCACTGAGACAGCTAGGAGACTCGCAGGATTTTGATTCTCAAGACCTTCCAAACCAGGGGGAGGGCCTGTATGCTGACACTCTGGAAGGCCCTGGTCCTCCCAAAGGTGGAATACTGCTGCCAGCTATGGACTCCCCACAAGACAGGTGACATCGTCAAGCTGGAGTCTCTATAGACAGAGGACCTTCACCAGCCGGATCTGGGGTCTCCAACATATGAATTACTGGGAACGCCTGAAGGAGTTGCGACTCTACTCCCTTCAGAGACGATGAGAGCGTTACCTAGTGATATACGTGTGGAAGACCCTAGAAGGGCTGGTACCTGACGTGGGACTAGGCATCAATAACCACATAAGAAAAGGGCGGCTGTGCTACATCAAGAGGACCGAGGCTACCTCTCGGAAGATAGCAACAGTCGCCTACAATAACTACACCAAAAATGGGGCTCATCTCTTCAATACACCTCACACCTCACAAGACTCCGATCCAACCAATGGAAGCAGTACAAAGAAATGAGGAGAATCCATGGCGGACAGTCCCATCAAGTGCAGCAATCCCTCTTCACCTTCAACTCCAATGACCGACTGAGAGCAACAACAATCTCACTACAATCCGACTACGAAAACAACCTAGCCAGAAATCGCAGCCTCAAACCGAAACTATTTCACTCATATATCCGGAATAAAAAAGTAAGCAGAACCCGGATAGGCCCACTAATGATCAACGACACCCTCACCGACTCACCAGAAGCAATGGCGGAATCCTTCGCCGAAGCCTTCTCCGGGGTGTACGAAATAATCCAGCCAGTGAACCCATTCCCCCACCAGATAGGAGCCGCCCCCCTCCCGACAGTCCCCATCAGGCACTCCGAAGTACTGAACCTCCTAAAGTCCCTAAAACCCGACAGCGCCATGGGGCCTGACCTCATCCATCCTCGCCTCTTGAAGGAATGCGCTGCAGAACTTGCCGTTCCCCTCACTGCACTCTTCACCCTCTCCCTAGCCACCGGGAGAGTCCCACCAACCTGGAAGGAGTCCCACGTCTCGCCTATCTTCAAGAAAGGAAGCAAATCAAACCCGCTAAACTACCGCCCCATAAGCCTAACCTCAGTTGTATGCAAGACCATGGAACGACTGATCACTAAATCTCTCTACAGCTTTCTGGATGACCATCTCCTGTTCGAAAACAACCAGTTTGGCTTCAGGCCTTCCAGATCCGTGGTCAACCAACTACTACTGACATATACAACTACATCACCACACAATATGACAAAAGTAAAACAGTAGACCTCATCCTGTTCGATTTCCAAAAAGCGTTTGATAAAGTCCACCACCAAACCCTGCTAAACAAACTGAGAGACATAGGAATATCGGGGAACCTCCTTAGCTGGATTAAGAGCTTCCTGCTCGACCGAAAAATGAAGGTGCGCATCAACGGAAAAACAAGCTCAGCAAGACCAGTACTCAGCGGGGTCCCCCAAGGCTCCGTCCTAGGCCCACTGCTGTTCCTCATCTTCATAAACCACATAGGATCACTACTAAGCTGCAAATACTTCATATTTGCAGATGACCTGAAAATATACCTCAGCTGCCCATCATCCTCATACCAAGCCCACGGTGGTATGGCAACCCTTCAAGAAAACATCGACCGGCTGCATGAAATTGCCTCCTCGTGGGGTCTAAGGTTTGCCACGGAAAAATGTGCTCACATGCACTTCTTCCGCCACAAAACGAACCAGCCTACACAACCCATCTACTTCCTCCAAAACCTGCCCATCCAGCCATCAAACCTGCAGAAGGACCTTGGGGTATTCGTCCCAACAATCCTCAAATTTCACCACCATATCCGCCAGGCGGTAAACAAAGCGGGAGGAGTCGCACAAAATCTGCTCAAGAGTACTGTAAACCGCTCCCCCCAATTCATGTTATCCCTCCTAAAGGTCGACCGAAGACCCATCCTCGACTTTGCGTCCCCACTCTGGAACCAAGACTACCTGACCGACAGCAGACTCACAGAGTCTGTCCAGAGAAGATGGACGAAGCAGATCTCCGGCCTTAGCGACTACCCTTACGACGAGCGCCTACAAAGACTCAAACTCCACTCAGTCAGGGGCAGACTGATCAGGTACGACCAAATCTACTGCTACAAGATCTTCCATGGCCTCTCACCCATCCACCCCACAGACCTCTTCACCATGGCCCCTAGGACTGGCACCAGAGGACACAGTTACAAAATCCAAGTAGCCTACAGCACTGCTCCTCTGAAGCCAGAAGAAGATTTTTCTCCCACAGAGTCGTCAAGAGGTGGAACTCACTTTCAGAGGACACCGTTACTGCACCAAATCTCAGACTCTTCAATACAACGCCTCCAAGCAGAAATACACGACTCCCTCCACGAATTTCACTAAAACACTCAAAACACACATCTAAAACACCTAAAATACATCTCAAACAAACTAACACAACTAAAAAGCTAGTCTCCAACGAGGGCACATTATAAACTAACTATCTCTGCCGGACTCCCAGTAACTGCTACTAATCGTGCATCTAGTTAGAGTGCCTGTATTCATGTCTTGGGCCCCAACTGAACACAGCTGTGCTCCGTGGACAGTGCGTGGCCCTACCTGGTAAGTAAACCTGGTAAGTACCAAAGGCCATCCGGGAACTGACGGGAGTCACAACCAACGCCTTCAAGCGTCAACTGGACCGATGGCTGGCTACAGTACCAGACGAGCCCCCAACACCAGGATACCACAGCATCCAACTCGTTAACAAATAGACGGAACGAGGGAGATGCAGAGCTGCCTGGTCGCAGCGGAGGTCCACTTTAGCTGCATCCACAGAGGACGGAATTCTACCAAGTATGACCAAGTAATTAAGTACGTATAACCACGCTTTTTGGTCCTGATGTGGCGGCGTCTACGCCATGGGGCCACCTCCTGAAGCTGCCAACCGCGGATGGCTGCCGACCCTCCACAGCCGAAGACAAAATCAACAACCATAGTGGAGGACAACCGGATGCCGGCCGCGGGGAGCAGTCTCCGAGAGCCAAACCGTCACAACCATCCCCTGCCCCCTCCCTGGGGGCACGGGTCCTTGGAGCGGCTTCGGTCGCGCCGGGAATTTCCACACCTCTCACACCACACACACACATTACACAGTTTTTCCTACACCGAGAAATGACTCTCCGGCTGTCATTTCTCGAAGACTTCTTCTAGCCGGAGACATTGAGAGCAACCCAGGACCCACCTACACATACATATATGTCCAACTTGCTCAAAACCCATCACTTCGAGTCGCCACACTAAGGGTTCAGTTCTCTGCAATTCATGCGGGAACTGGACCCACTTCACCTGCACAACACTTGCCTCAAAGAAACACGTACACAAACACCTGGACCTGTTCCTCATGCCCCTCCCTCTCCCAGTCAAATCCCTCACCTAAAACCCGTCCACCTCTCCTCCCCAACTCACCTAACCTTCCCATTTCATCCCCCCCCCCCCTAAAACCCGTCCACCTCTCCTCCCTAACCCACCTAATCTCCCCATACCATCCACATCCTCAACCCAACACACCACACCCCACCCTAATCCATTCCAACCCCCATCTCCTGCACCCCAATCCCCACCCCCACCTCCACCTCATCCATCCCAACCCTCACCCCTACCCCATCCTCGTGCAGCAGCACCCAACATACATCGTGCACATAACATTAACATTCTCCAATTGAACATAGATGGCATCAACACAAAGAAACACGAACTCTCACACTTCATCAAACAACACAACATACACATTGCCATCTTACAAGAAACAAAACTCCGCACAACACAAAAAACACCTACATTTCATGATTTCACCACCATCAGACAAGACCGGGCCGTCGGAGGCGGTGGTGGACTCATCACCCTGGTACACAAAGAAATATCATACATAGTTACCAGTGTAGCCTACATACCAAATCCCTCCTCCCCCCAAATGATAACACAACAGAAATACAACCAATTAAAGTACGCACTGGCAACTACTCCAACATAATCATCATAAACACATACATCCCATCCCCAAACATCCCCTACAGTACCAAATGAATACAGACCACACTTACAACACATCACAAACACCCCACACATCATCCTGGGTGGTGACTTCAACGCCAAGACGTCGGCCTGGTTTGTCGACAACCCTGACACAGACAGAGGGCTGGTACTACAAAACCAAACTGATAACCTCATCATCCTTAACGACATCCATCAACATACCCATATTCCCCACCAAGCCCTCTATAACCCATCATCTCCAGACATCACCTTTTGCTCCCCAGAACTCGCCCCCACAACATCCTGGAGGGTTGTCAGAACCTTCTCTGACCACCTCCCAATCATTATCACCACCAAAACCAGACTCACCCCAGCTAGCCACAAACACAAATACACCAATTATAAAAGAGATAACTGGGAAGCATTCACAAATGAGACAGAACAACACTTCACAACTCTAAACAGTACACCCATCACTAACATCAACAATGCTATACACATACTCAATAAAACTATCCAAAACGCTGACAAGAAACACATTCCAAGAGGTAACAGAAAAAGACACAACCCCAACTTCACACCAGAAATTCAAAACCTCATCAGACAACGCGACATACTGAAACACTCCCCAGCACCCCATACACAAGACATCACACAACAAATCCAAGCACTAAACACCCAGACTAACAACAAAATACAAGAACAACAAAAACTAAATTGGAATAACTTCCTACAAACACTTGATCACAAAACAAACCCCAAAAACTCTACAAAACACTAAACAGCATCACACTTTCCAACAGCAACACAACACAATCACATGCTGCAATCACAACAACAGACTCTACTCCATCATGTAAACAACAAGCAAACACGCTCATCAATCACTTCTCACATGTCAGCCACCTAAAACCTCACGAAGACGACCGACGTGTCATCCGACGTAAGAGACAATTCCCCACAGACCCTGACTATACACCGTTCACCAATCAGTGATCACCAGACAAAGCATATCAAAAACAATCCCAACCAGATCTTATAAATTCAAAAATAAACACTGCAATTTCTCTGAACCAGGACCTTTCTAGAATTAATGAATGGGGACAAAAGAATCTAGTTTCCTTTAATGCACAGAAAACCAAGTACATTTTATTTTCTAACTGACAGAATCTCACTGACTCCCATATATTTTTTAATGATGTAAATATTCCCACTTCCCCTAGTATTGACATTCTCGGTGTAACATTAACTACTAACTTGAGCTGGACACATTATGTTAGAAGCATTGCTAAGAATGCCTCTAAAAAACTGGGACTCCTGTACAGAGTTCGAGAATTCTTCACTGACGAGCAGTTGGCCGTAATATATAAAAGTCATGTGCGTTCTCAGATGGATTACTGTTCACCTCTGTGGAGCGGAAGTGGAGTGGTTGCATTGAGGCAGTTGGACAAAATTCAAAATAAAGCTATTAGATTAATCAATAACCCTGCAATCACACAGGACCTTCCTACATTATCCATACGAAGAAACGTTGCATCCCTTGCATTATTCTACAGATATTTTCACAGCAATTGTTCCGAGGAACTTGCTTCAATTGTGCCGCCTCTCTACATCTTTCCCCGTAGAACTAGGGCAGCTGAGAGCGCCCATGAATTTACACTTTCTCCTCCACAATGCAGAACTTCTGCTTATCAAAATTCATTTATCCCTAGAACTACTACTCTTTGGAATTCACTTCCCTCGAGTTGCTTTCCACAAACTTACAATCTACAAAAGTTTAAATCCAGTTGTTACAAACATTTTATGAATGGAGGATGCCTTTAGGCACATGGACCTTTTTGTTTTATCTGTGTTTTTCCTTCCTCCGTTCATTGTCTCTTTAAAAAAAAAAAAAAAAAAAAAACTCTCAAGCACACTCACCCGCCTGTGGCCCAGACAACATAAGCAACACACACCTCAGACACCTGGGACCACAAGGCATACAAGCACTCACTAACATATCAAACTACAGTTATTCACACAACACAATACCAGACATTTGGAAGCATGGTATCATCATCACATTCCCCAAACCCAACAAAGACCCCACGCTACCCTCCTCGCACCGCCCCATCACAGTCCTTTGCACCCCCTCCAAAGTCATGGAACGCCTAGTATTACAATTAATTACACCCGACCTACCCCTAGCTCCAACACAACATGGCTTTAGGCCACTGCACTCCACAAACACTCTTCTCACAGACCTTACACAAAGAGCTTTTGACGGCATCAACTCAGCTAGACCACCACACAGATCATTATTAGCCACACTCAACATTAGTAAAGCCTTCGATGCCATCCCCCGCCACAACCTAACAAACAAAATCTACAACACAAACATGCACAACAACACAAAAAACGCTGACAAGAAACACATTCCAAGAGGTAACAGAAAAAGACACAACCCCAACTTCACACCAGAAATTCAAAACCTCATCAGACAACGCGACATACTGAAACACTCCCCAGCACCCCACACACAAGACATCACACAACAAATTCAAGCACTCAACACCCAAACTAACAACAAAATACAAGAACAACAAAAACTAAATTGGAATAACTTCCTACAAACACTTGATCACAAAACAAACCCCAAAAAACTATACAAAACACTAAACAGCATCACACTTTCCAACAGCAACACAACACAATCACATGCTGCAATCACAACAACAGACTCTACTCCTTCATGTAAACAACAAGCAAACACTCTCATCAATCACTTCTCACATGTCAGCCACCTAAAACCTCACAAAGACGACCGACGTGTCATCCGACGTAAGAGACAATTCCCCACAGACCCTGACTATACACCCTTCACCAATCACCAGACAAAGCATATCATCAACAATCTCAAGCACTCACCCGCCTGTGGCCTAGACAACATAAGCAACATACACCTCAGACACCTGGGACCACAAGGCATACAAGCACTCACTAACATATCAAACTACAGTTATTCACACAACACAATACCAGACATTTGGAAGCATGGTATCATCATCACATTCCCCAAACCCAACAAAGACCCCACGCTACCCTCCTCGCACCGCCCCATCACACTCCTTTGCTCCCCCTCCAAAGTCATGGAACGCCTAGTATTACAACTAATTACACCTGACCTACCCCTAGCTCCAACACAACATGGCTTTAGGCCACTGCACTCCACAAACACTCTTCTCACAGACCTTACACAAAGAGCTTTCGACGGCATCAATTCAGCTAGACCACCACACAGATCACTATTAGCCACACTCGACATTAGTAAAGCCTTCGATGCCATCCCCCGCCACAACCTAACAAACAAAATCTACAACACAAACATGCACAACAACACAAAACGGTGGCTGGCCAACTTCCTAGCAGGCAGATGTGCATACGTATCTTTTGCCGGTCAGTCCTCTAAAATCAGAAACTTTCCAAACGGAGTCCCACAAGGATCCGTCCTATCGCCCGCACTCTTCAATCTGTACATGCACGATATAACTACACCCAATACGCCCCAAATAAACTTAGCCTCCTATGCAGATGACATAACACTCACATGCACACACCATGACCCAAAAAGAGCAACAGATCTCCTTCAACCCTATCTCAACACACTACATGGCTGGTGCACTACAAACAGACTTAATCTAGCCCCAGCCAAATCCACCGCAACCCTGCTCACAAGTTGGACAGGAGAACACGAATACATCCCTCAACTCACCATAAACAACACACCCCTAACACATACACACACACCCAAAATCCTAGGAGTAACATATGATACTCATATGACATTCAAACAGCACACCACAAACATTAAAAAGAAACTGACACCCAGACTTAACGCCCTCAGGTCACTTGCTCACACAAAATTTGGACACAACAAAGAAACTACCACCACAGTATATAAACAATACATAAGATCAGTGATGGAATACGCAAGCCCAGCCTGGGCTTCTAACCTAGCTGAAACACATCATAAGACCTTACAGACTATTCAAAACAAAGCCCTGAAGATCATTACAGGCTGCACAGCTACTGCACCCACAGATCACCTACATCAAGAAACCAAAATCCTCAAAGTCAAAGACCATCTGGACATGAGAGGCACTCAATTCCTGGCAGCAGCCTCCACGAACCAAGACCACCCACTAAACTACATGGCAACACACCCACAGACACCAGAAATATCAAAACAACACCCAGCACACGGTATCACACACAATTATTGTCCTCTCTCCCTCCCTGCCCACCCCGAACCAACTTCCAGAAGCACATCCATACTCATATCTCTCACCGATCCATCCACTCACTCACAGACAACACGCAGCTGCATGCACGACCTCCCGAAATCCATCCTTCCGAATCCTCCCTTCCTCGCGAGGACAGAGTCCACCTGGCCAGGCTGAGATGCGGACACCATCCAGCTCTCCTGAGCTATCAGAAGAGACTGGATGACTCCGTTGTCGACACCTGCCCGGGATGTAACACAGCACCCCATACCATTAAACACATCATAGAAGACTGCATTTCACACAACCACTTACGCCAACAACACAATCTACACTCAATGAGAGCTCTGTGGGAAAGCCCGATCGTGGCCATGGCCTTTCTCAGGGACTCGGGGCTGTTCGGCCAGGCAGCTTGGGGAACAGCAACAACAACAACAACAACAACACAAAAAGGTGGCTGGCCAACTTCCTAGCAGGCAGATGTGCACACGTATCTTTTGCCGGTCAGTCATCTAGAATCAGAAACTTTCCAAACGGAGTCCCACAAGGATCCGTCCTATCGCCCGCACTCTTCAATCTGTACATGCACGATATAACTACACCCAATACGCCCCAAATAAACTTAGCCTCCTATGCAGATGACATAACACTCACATGCACACACCATGACCCAAAAAGAGCAACAGATCTCCTTCAACCCTATCTCAACACACTACAAGGCTGGTGCACTACAGACTTAATCTAGCTCCAGCCAAATCCACCGCAACCCTGCTCACAAGCTGGACAGAACATGAATACATCCCTCAACTCACCATAAACAACACACCCCTAACACATACACACACCCAAAATCCTAGGAGTAACATATGATACTCATATGACATTCAAACAGCACACCACAAACATTAAAAAGAAACTGACACCCAGACTTAACGCCCTCAGGTCACTTGCTCACACAAAATTTGGACACAACAAAGAAACCATCTCCACAGTATATAAACAATACATAAGATCAGTGATGGAATACGCAAGCCCAGCCTGGGCTTCTAACCTAGCTGAAACACATCATAAGACCTTACAGACTATTCAAAACAAAGCCCTAAAGATAATTACATGGCTGCACAGCTACTGCATCCACAGATCACCTACATCAAGAAACCAAAATCCTCAAAGTCAAAGACCATCTGGACATGAGGCACTCAATTCCTGGCAGCAGCCTCCACGAACCAGGACCACCCACTAAACTACATGGCAACACACCCAGACACCAAGAAATATCAAAACAGCACCCAGCACACGGTATCACACACAATTACTATCCTCTCTCCCTCCCTGTCCACCCCAAACCAACTTCCAGAAGCACATCCATACTCACATCTCTCGCCGATCCATCCACTCACTCACAGATAACACGCAGCTGCAAGCACGACCTCCCGAAATCCATCCTTCCGAATCCTCTCTTTCTCGCGAGGACAGAGTCCACCTGGCCAGGCGGAGATGCGGACACCATCCAGCTCTCCTGAGCTATCAGAAGAGACTGGATGACTCCGTCATCGACGTCTGCCCGGGATGTAACACAGCACCCCATACCATTAAACACATCATAGAAGACTGCATTTCACACAACCACTTACGCCAACAACACAATCTACACTCAACGAGAGCTCTGTGGGAAAGCCCGATCGTGGCCATGGCCTCCCTCAGGGACTCGGGGCTGTTCGGCCAGGCAG
Source organism: Paralithodes platypus (assembly GCA_032716605.1). NCBI lineage: Eukaryota > Metazoa > Arthropoda > Malacostraca > Decapoda > Lithodidae > Paralithodes > Paralithodes platypus. The sequence goes on along the minus strand of CM064492.1, from coordinate 78,472,201 downwards.
CTTAGGGAACAACAACCATGTTTAGTCGCAGCTTACTGACCTTCCCACCCTCAGACCATTCCGACTAGAAGATTCCGCCCGCTCAGCTAGGTCCTTCCCGCCCGAATATTGTGGGCGGGAAGAGCCAAGCAATCAATCCTTCCTTGGCTGATTCCGCCATCTAAGACTAGACTGTCCCGCCCGTTTGTAAGGTTCGCGTATACCTTAAACTGTTCTTGCCAAAATGTGATCTGTGCCCCATGAATATTCTTTCCTCTCACATAAGCATTAGGCTACCATAGCGCGGTTGGGAATATGTACATGATTAGATTAATATCCAGTATTCGAGAATGGATAATAAGTTGTAGGCTTGTGCATGAACCTTTAACCGTCTTGGTGGTGTAATGGTTAGAATGTTTAAACATTTGTGTGTGATAACCCAGGTGGATCACATATATTCTTTCATTAAATTTCATTGGAGGTGTTTGGTGTTGGGGTGAAATAAATAAAAAATAGATTAGATCAATTAGATCCTTCTTGGGTTGGAAGCAGGTTAGCAGGTTGGAAGACAAGAAGGATATATTATTATGTTACCTCCACCAACCGACTAAATTTACTCCTAAATTCAATTAATGAATTCAACAAATACATGTGGCAGTCCAGGGATTCGAACCTAGGATGCTCACACCGAAGTTCAGTGCATTTATCCATTGCGCTACGAAGACAGCTAAGGGCTATAGCGGACTCTCTGCTTTTGGTTGTAGGCCCCTGATTCTTACCCCATCACACACACACACACCTTCACACACACATACACACCTTCACACACACACACACACACACCTTCACACAGTAGGCTACTCAGACAGACACAGAGAGAGAAAGTGAGAGTGTGTGTATTGGAGTGAGTGAGAGTGAGAACAAGAAAATGAGAGAAAGAGTGTGAGAGAGAGAGTAAGGGTGGGTGTGTGTGTGTGTGTGAGTGAGAGAGAGTATTACATAGAGTGAAGCAGATAACAATATGGAGCGCAGAAACCCTGTGAAACAGTTTGGACTTTAATTCAGAGTTCCTAGGCAATACTGTGTAGAAAAGCAAAATAATAAACGAGAAAGCCCTCTCCCCACCCACCAACCCCTTCTATATTCAGGTAGGCATGAGAAAAGAAGCTATAGTCTATTCGCATAAAGTAGGCGAGAAATTATGACCTCTATCCTCTATAACTCAAAAATGGCTAGAGCAAATTGGCTGTAAATTTCTACATCTATTGCTTGACTGACTCTTCCCAAATGGTAGAAATATTAACTCGATTACTCTGTCGTTTTTTAGTTACAGAGGTTAGAGGTCATGATTTTTCGCCTACTTACAGCGAATAGACTATAGTAAAAACGGTGTCCCTGCAGCTCACTTGAAACAAACATAATTTGATAGTAAAGGCTAAAAAATACAATGGCATACCGACAATTTCAGCCTTTTTGCTCGAGCCCTTTTTGAGTTAATTAGAGGTTGGGATTTACAATTTCTGACCTACCTATTGGGAACATGGTATAGTTAGTTTTGAAGTTAGCTTAGCATTTACTCTTTAGCCTACATGTTTTACCCAGTATGCTGCTAAAGTCATGGTCAAAAGTAGTGTCTCACCTCCAAAATTTCAACACTGGTTATAAGTGAAAAATATCCTTAACCCCTTCAGCACGGTCATGTTTTTACCTCCGCTAACGAAGTTAGACGGAGGTTATTTTTTTTGCCTCCGTTTTTTAGCTTGTAGACAAGATATCTCGCAAAGTTATGAACCAATTTTCATGGTATTTGGTGGGCAGATAAGATATGCGCCAAGGAAGAAGTGATTCAATTTTGCAGGCGATCCAGAGATCTTCACAAAATTTGGTGGCAGGTAGGATATGCGCCAAGGAAGAAGTGATTCAATTTAGGAGGCGATGCAGATCATATCCTGGAATCCAAATCGAGAATAAGATTTAAACCTATGATAATAATGATAAAGAACCAACTAGCGGGGCGTTTCCGCACCCTCCTCAGCGCCCTGCCTTGGAGTGGCTTTGGTCACCCAGGCTTTATTGTGGTATGCAGGGAGGGTTCTGTGGGGGCGCTCGGATATGGCCTTGGCCTTGCTCGGGGCCTTGGGGCTGTTCGGCCAGGCAGCCTGAGGAACAACAACAACAACAACCAGCTAGCGTAGGCTGAGATATGCGCTCTACCGAGTGCCCCTCTAGTTACCTTTGATTGTGGCTAAAATTAAACAGTATTATTCAGCTCAAGAAGGACCTATGATATTAAGAGTTTTGTATTGGTTACCAAAATACTGTATGCTGAAAATAATGTCACCGTGCTGAAGCGATTAACATACATATACAAAGCCTTTATATTCAAGGTTTCTTCAGTGTGGTTCAAGAGTATTGTTTGTATTAATAGAGGATAATTGTTTTGAAGTTCTGAAGGTGGTACAGTGGTTTTGTCCGTGGGAGACCTGGTGTTTCATAAGGCGACTAAGCTCATTTTTATCATTAGAATTTTACTAGACCATCTTTCAATTGCCAAAGAAACTCAAATTTTTGTACTTTTATAAAAAACACAACTTGTCCATTCCATGTAGGCTAATACTAATACCCGGTACGTATACATTCATTCCATACGTCAAGATCATTCGTCATGTGTCGTATTATGATTACGAGTTTAGTTTTTTTGGCCATATTGTTTTAACATGGTGTTCCCTGTATGAAAGTTACTGCAGACATTATCGTAACTGCATTAATTTCAAGAAATATTAATAAGATGATAATTAGCAAGGCAGCTAATATGATTTTATATTTCTTATTCTCCAACATTTTGGCACGTTAGCTCGTCTTTTATTTCGCAAAAGCACCAGTTCTTCCAGCAAAATTCTCCTACTCAACGAGATCGAGAAATGGGCGAGGGAGCGCGACATTGGTCCCGGACCCTAAGAATTGGAACTTTAAATGTTGTTTCTGTTCGGGCGGTCTCGAGTCGGCCACCCCCAGCAATGGGGTATGTGCCCGAGTATATACATACATATACCAGTCCTTCCAGATGAATCCCGAGTTAATTTTTGTAGCAGTAATTGGAATAAGATGCTAACATACGTAGATCACCACCTGTTCATAACCCATTCTGTATGATTATTATTATTAAAAGTTTGTTTAATACCTTTATTTTTTATTGTGGCTATTCTATTTAATTTAGTTAAAAACGGACCAGTGGTAGTCCACAGTTGTTGAAGGTTTGTTGCCTATCAGTAATTACTGGAAAAAAATACTTATGAATCCACATTACGAGGGAACACCATGTTAAACACTGAACTGTTGTCATACCCCCCACACTCGGTTGGGTGACATTGAGTGAGGATTCCTGCATTTGAAGTTGGCTCATATTTAGGTATGGTAATGTTGACTTTCCTTTACATTTGTATTTTTAATGTTAAGAACGGTGTGTTCCTTAATATATTTAAACTGCAAAAGAAAAAATTATACAAACCCTGCCATCAGCTTTTTATCACAATATTTGGTGCTTAAATTAAAAATGTAATCCAATTTTAATCTTGTTTGATACTTATTTCAATATCCTTATACAGCACTCTTAAAGATATGTGAAGGAAGTACAATGTGCTACCATGTTTTCTCTGTGAAGGCAATAGAATAGTCCATTTGTATGTGTGTGTGTGAAGAGTCCCGAGAGATTGTAAATATGTACATAACTCCGTCGACCTCATTTATACTTGAATAGTTTTACAAGATAAGTTAATGTTTAGCTTTAACCAATACATATACCTCTCTGTAGGAACGTGTATAAAAGTAGCGTGTAATGTTTAAGTTATGGCTTAGCTCTTCTCTTGCTTGGGGTTAGGGTACCTTTCTGTCCACTCTGGAATATATTTACCTTTGTAAACGATACACAATATACTTATAGTTATGATCAGGGTGGCAAACAGAGGCAATGTTGTTTCAAGACTGAGTTACGAGAGGGATGCGGCGACCCCACCACCCGCCACTTTGGTGGTGCAATCAGCTTCTGGAGCAGTGGACCACGGGTTCCTATCTTCAGAAAATTCCTGTGCTTGGTATGCTTCCAGCCAGGGCCCCACTGGGGTAAATAAAATAGCAAAACAGTGGTGGAACTGCCATCCGGGTGAGGGACTGCTCTGGGTCTGCTCCTTCAGTGTTAATGGTCATACTCTACTTAGTGGAAATAGAACTGTGGAGTGGGTCATTTGGGGCATGTCTAGAAGCCTGGAGGCTGTTTCTGCCATGGCCATCTCTTTTGGGGCGCTTCCTTTGGAAGTGGGGCGACAGATTTGATGATAATGATGATGAACACACAAAAATGTACAAAATGTTGAATGGTTTTGGACATTTAATCACTTCCAGGGGCATAATGGATAATATGAAGCATAACTTTTAACATTAAAATGTAAAACTTGCAAACTAAACAAACCAAAATTGGGATAAGGACAATATAAAGTCAAATTAAATTATCAAAATCGCTATGTGGAAACAACGCTTACTAAAATGAAACTTATTAAATAAAAGAACATAGAACATTGCATATTTAATAACAATGACTAAAAACAAGGGACATTTTTCTTTTTAGACTGGATGTGAGATAAGTCTCCCGTTTGTCAGCCTGGTTGTGATACTGATCCAGATAGTTTACACAATACTGTAGGCCTACCAGGTGGTTGGTTGGGGGCATTTACCATCCGTTTATTTCTACCGTGTAAATCAGTGAACTCTGTATAGTATTTCCGGTAATTGTTTGACATTACAATACTTGGCGGGTTAAACTTGGCAATGGAAAGTTCGGCACTGAATTTTGGACACTGGGAGTTTTGAGTAGTATGAAACTTGGCAAAACGTCTTGGTGGTTTAATAGTTAGTGTTTAAAAATCTGTGTGTGATAACCCAGGTTCGAATCCCGGTGCATCATATATATGCTTTCATTAATTTCATTGGAGGTGTTTGGTGTTCTGGTGAAATTAATAAAATATAGATCATCAAAATTGAACACCGTTAATTAGTGTTTCGGTACCCAAAATTAAGTGTTAAACTTTCCAGTGCAGGTGTTTCTAGTTCCCAAATTTCATATTTGGCGGAAAAGATAAACAAAGCCAATAGAATTGTAGGGCTGATAAGGAGGACATTTGTGTCACTTGACGAAGAAATCTTCAGGAATCTATATACAGCGCTGGTTAGGCCACACCTGGAATATGCAAACCAGGTGTGGGCTCCATATATGGTAAAGGATATAGAAGCAGTGGAGAAAGTGCAGAGAAGAGCTAGCAAGCTGGTACCAACGTTGAAGAACGCGGGCTATGAGCAGAGGTTGAGGACACTGGGACTTCCGACACTGGCATATAGGAGAAAGAGAGGGGATATGATAGAGACTTTTAAGATAGTGTCAGGAAAGTACGATGAGGATGTGTGTGAAGGTATCTTCTTGATGCGGGAGGGAACAAGAACGAGAGGACACTCTAAGAAAATTTACAAAGAAAGAAATAGGCTTGAGAAGGCGAAGAACTCATTTTGTGATAGAGTGGTAAATGAGTGGAACGCACTGCCCCAGTATGTAGTCGATTCCGAATCAATAAGGGAGTTTGAAAGTAATCTTGATAAAGCATGGGGAAGACAAGATTTGAAGTTTGATTATAAAACAAAAATACAGAATAGTAAAAATGTTGCGTCTGCTACCGCCGCCGCCAACACCGTGAACGACCGCAGCAGTGCAAGCACTGGTACTGAGCTGGATACACAGGCATAGTTTGCCTTTTTCCAGAGGATCTACTGTAAGAAACTGTAAGAAATATTTGTAACCTCATAGTATGGGTATATAGGGCTTGTAAGCTTAATTAGGGGTCACCTGCTTTTTTTATCTTTCTCTTCTTTTCTCTTTCCCTGGCTTGTATCCATTTGGCCCCATTCAGCCAACTGTTTTAAGACGTTTATCCCCATCCAGGTGTAGATTTTTTCCTGGCGAGCGATAGCGAGTCAGCATTGTATGGAGAAATCCGGCTTTGCCGGAGAAATTTTTCTATCGAAAAATGTACAAATTTAGCCTGCTGTAAAGCAAATATATATATATGCTGGCTCGCTACCACTCGCCAGGAAAATATTGACACCTGGATTAAAACAGTAGTCTGAATGGATACAAGCCAGAGAGGAGAAAAAAAAAAAAAAAGCGAGGTGGGCTCCCTTAATTGGAAACTCACCATTTCCTTTCCATGCAAAAATATATCTACATATGAGTTATAGGTAGCACCCACAAAGTTGACAATAATCCTGATCCCTTACCTCTCTGTAACTCGAAAGGGTCTAGAGCAAACTGGCTGTAAATATCCACACCTATTACCTGGTGGACTCTTCCCAAATGATGGAAACGCCAGCCCGATTGCTCTTGTACATTTTAAGTTACAAGAAGTTAAGGGGTCAAGTTCGTTGGCGCTACCTATAGTAACTATTGTGCTGACTTGGTCCTCAACAACAGTTAGTCTGATCTCTGGTAAATTTGTATGGGCTTGACACAAGGCCAATCAACAGGGTATAGTAGAAATTCATGCTCATATCTGGTTCACAGGATAGCTTTGCAGATTTTTTTTTTTTTTTTTTTTTTTTTCATATGGAGAAAACATAAGGGTATTATTATTCAGAATATGGTGACAATGTTCCTGTTTGCACATTAACCCTCTCAGGATCCGATGGTTCATTTAATTTATGTTTTCTGGCTGTTATGAGACTATTTTATTCAGATTAGGAAGGGTATATGGAAGTCCGAGGGTTGATTGAGATCGTCTTTACCATTTGAACTCCCACAGATCCTTCCTAAACTGTAGAAAATCGTCTCATCATAGCCAGAATAAACTGTCAAAATGTGTCATAAGCTTGAAAAGGTTAAAAATAATCTTTGGGGGTCTTGCACTGGTAAAGCTCCAGTTTCATTCAAGGACACTGGTGGTTAGCACAGAATTAAGTCTCCACAGGGTCAACCCAAGTGGGGAAGTAAACCGATACGTAAAGTATAACTGTATGCAAACTGATACACTATACTACTATTTCAATAACCTTACATAGTTTTAGCAAGAGGTGTGTGTATATTTTGTAACACACATCGCCTGGGATATATCTCCTATAAACACTTGACCAGGATTCAACCTAACTCGGTCTATTACACCATAACCTCATATTGTGGACAATACTCTATAGCTGAGAAATTTGTGTCCCTATCTTGACATAATTTATGTTACGAATAAATTTCTCAGCCGGAGTATATAGCATATGTACACTTGTTGTTGTTGTTGTTGTTCCCTAAGCTGCCTGGCCGAACAGCCCCGAACAGCCAGGTACACTTGTAAGGAACAAGGGTTGAATTCTGATCGGGTGTCTGTAGAAACAAAAGTTAAGACGATAATTAGCAAGGTGTGTTGTGTAAAGATCGGAGACCAAGTTATGTGGCTTGATTTCAAGTACGTAAGTTCTATCATATTGGTACAGGGTGAGGGACAAGTAGGATGGTAAGGTATTAGGCTAATAAGTTATACTCTAGCTGTAAATGTTCAAACCGAGCGTCTCGTTTCTGTTTTTTTCATGGTTTCCACCTTAGGATAACATTGAACTCCCTAACCCTAGTAAATTTTCTAACCAAGTGTCTTTTTTTTTTTTTTTTTTTTTTCTTCTTTTCATGGTTTGCACCTTAGGATAACATTGAACCCCCTAACTCCAGGTATTTTGAAATTGTATATCTTCTTTAGCCCTGCCTTACACAAGTCACTAAGGAGAAATGCCAACAACACTGACAGCGATGAAGGTTTCTATACTGTGACAGTGTTCCCCCGAGTGCCATCCTACCCACTATAGTCCGTTCATTCTAGGTTGGGCAAAAATCGTAACTTCTAACTCAAAAAGGGCTAGAGCAAATGAGTTGTCAATTTCCACACCTATTCCCTGGTCAAGTCTTCCTATTTGGTAGAAAAATTTGCTTGATTACTCTAGTCCTTTTTGAGTTACAGAGGTTACGATTTCTGCCCAATCTATAATGAACAGACTATAGTTAAATCAGAGTAAATTCTCTCTGCCTTGTAGGTAATACTTCCTGTGAGCAAAGGCTAGATCAGTTGCCGATGACTGTGAATGGGATCCGTAAGTGCATGCACTCAACAAAAACAGCACCATTACTGCCCAATGGCAGCCCGAGACTGGAACCATAACTTTGTATGGATCAGTTTGCCTAAAGTGTGTGTACTGTATGTATGATTAACTAGATCTGCAAATACAAAATGGGCTTGTTTACCTTAATCAATCCTTCCACATAAAATATATACTCCACATACTCTTAAAAACTGTTTATACAACTTCCTTGCCGCTCTACATATATGGTACAGTACCTTTGATTTTGAGCTGTATATAGAGTGAAATCAAAATAATTCTAGTAGATAATTTTTAATATAAAAAATAAATGCACTTGCTTTACATTTCAAAATAATATCTTAAACATTATCATAATCATAAAATTCTTGTATAGAAAATTAATACATGGGACTCAAGCCATACAAAAATAACACTGGAAATGGAATTCACTATTTAAGTACAGTAGTTGTACACTGAACACATTAAATGTCTTCAATATAAGTCTAATTTATACTCAATTAATGTTAGAATTTATGAAGATAAATTAACCTACTTTTCAAGCAACTGGGATCAAGGCGATACAATGCTTTACATAAAAACATTAAATTAAATATAAATGATCATGGTAACGATTTTGATAAGTTCTTTTGCCTTTATATTGTGTCATCCCAGTTTTGGTGTGTTTATTTTGCAAGTTTTACAATATAATTTAAACAAAATTACACTTTATACAGTACCAGTCTATGGTACCAGTATATTGTACAACGACATCCACATCTTTGCAATTCTCTTTTTTTTTTAATTCATATTGCTGTACTTTCCTTTTGTCAGTCTTCTACTGTACCTCTTCATTGTTCTCCTGCCTTTAATTTAGCGGGACTCCATCATCACCAACTCCTTCTTCCCATTATCATCTTATTACAGTTTCTCCCTCCACACTTACTCTTCTCTTTTCCTTCCTACAATTGTTACATTATTATATTTATTAATTCCAATTTATCTATTTGTTCCTATACTGTACTTGCATTATCCTCTTCAGTCTCCTACGACTTTTGTTTCTTTGACTTGCGTCCCTTGCCTGAATCATCACTCCCTTTGCTTCTCTTCCCCTCTCCTTTATTTTCCTCATTATTATTCCTATTAGCCAGTTTCTCTCGCCGGGCTTCCTTCTTCTCAGTTTCCTCGGCCTCTCGACTTTTGAACATCCCAGCGTCAGTGAGGGCATCTGGGTTGTGGTGGCTAAGCAGGTAATATGTCCATACTGCTAACTCCGCCTGGTGGGGCGTCCACTTGGGCTCATCTTTTATCTGGGGAGTGTATGGGTGATGTTAGAAAAATATAAATTGATAGGTCTGAGTTAAGAAAGATTGTTAGACACTGCAAACTGTTTGGTCTTGTAATATATTCTAAACTTCTTTGATCAGGTATTATGGTGAGTTGGTGAAAACAAATATGAAATTATGAATAAATAGCACTACTGCAGGTGATTATAAAATGTCCGGGATTAAATACTTCAACAACAATACTCGATTGAATCCAAGGTAATTTCTAGTCCTACTAAAATAATTTGAAAATATTTACAATAGAGTACCGGTATTCACTTTTATTTTATAGCCTCAAGTATACCTTACTGAAAACCGTGCATATCCTAAGGGCAGGAGAGGAGAGTGAGGACAAGATAGGATATGCGATGAGAGAAGGGAAGGGGAGAGGATAGGATATTATGAAGGGAGGAATGGGATAGGAGGGAAGAAAGAGGAGAGGAGAAACACAAAGCATTCAATTTTCCTATTTTCCTAGTCCTGCATATTGCTGGTATTGAGCCTTTTAGGGGAGAGGATGGAATTGGATACGATAAAAGAGTAAAGAGAAACTAACAGAGAACTGATTTTACTATACAGTAGTACATTCGCTGTAAGTAGGCGAGAAATCATGACCTCTATGATCCTTTGTAACTCAAAAAGAGCTAGAGAAAATTGTCTTTAAATTTCCACATATATTCCTTGACCGACTCTTCCCAAATTGTAGAAATATTAGCTCGATAACTCTAGTAGTTTCTTAGTTACAGAGGTTAGAGGCCATGATTTCTCGCCTACTTACAGCGAATAGACTATAGTCAAAGTCTTTAAGTCTACTATACTGTACCTCGTCTTGTTTATCGCTACTATTGAGCCTTTTAGCCAGTTGTACCATCTCTGCGTTGAGGTCCTTATAGTCTCTGAGGGAGTACTTGTGTGCAGCCAGAGATGGGATTGATGCGGCCACCTCGTCGGCGTAGAAGCTGAAGTGCTCTGGTGCCGCTGCTGCCAGGATTGCCGAGGCCGTGGCCGGTCCTACACCTCGGAGAACAGCTGTGGAGGTTTACACTTTCTATGAGGTAATGTCTATTCAACTTGTTTCAATTATATAACAACTTTATTATATAATTTATTCTAGTTACCCTGAGATCAGTTTATTGTACAGTATTTAGCTTATTTAATTTTTATTATTTATAATTTATAATACTTTGGGATAGGCCTATGCCTTTATATCATAGCAAATATTATGTTCCTTCCAACAACCAACCATACTCCTAAAATCGATTAATGAAATTTACAAACACATGTGGCAGTCCGTGGACTCGAACCCAGGATGCTCACACCGAAAATCAACACGTTATACATCGCACCACGAAGACAGTAAAAGGTTGGTGGACACTGCCTACGATTTATTATGCAACTTCGAATCCTGCATATCAATCTAAGCATGTACACACATCCCAACTGCAACTCACGTAGGCTATGCATATGTGAATGGAAAGAGCAATTAATGGGGCCTTAACCACTTAGGGAAGTCCTCTCGATAAATTACTCCTGAACCAATATCAATTATTATGTTCCTTCCAACAACCAACCATACTCCTAAAATCGATTAATGAAATTTACAAACACATGTGGCAGTCCGTGGACTCGAACCCAGGATGCTCACACCGAAAATCAACACCTTATACATCGCACCACGAAGACAGTTAAAGGTTGGTGGATACTGCCTACGATTTATTATGCAACTTCGAATCCTGCATATCAATCTAAGCATGTACACACATCCCAACTGCAACAAAGAACCTGACAAGTGAGGCAGCTCTTAACAGTGTTGCCTGGAACACCGCCATTAGGACGTGAGACTGGAATCGCGCTTTGTGTGGAGCACTCGGGTTTAAGTTAAATTTGTGTACCGGTATGTACAGTATATAGAATAAAAGAGTACACCTTAGGACATGAATTCTTTCCTATTCTGATTCTTCGACCAGCACATACCAATCTCTGAAATATTATGCAAGGAATTAATGAGAAGATTAAATTTGTTCCGTATTAACTTCTCTCACTTACTCAGAGCTCCTATTGCCTCGGTCAAGGAATCCTTTTGTGCCAACTTGACACCTTTCGTGGTGGCATCAATAACAGTCTTCTCAGCGTTCTGTTTGACCAGTCCCATCAGCATTGGTCTGAACTTCCCCCGGCCCAGCTTCCAGCTCATGAGGCGGGTCAGGTCGTCTGAGGTCATGTGAGGAGGCTGTCGGGACAGTATAGAAGCCCCCAGTTCTTCTTGGTACCATCTGCAGGTGAACAGAGTTGACAATTACCGTGCTTCAGGAACGATTACGGCTATTAGGCCTACCCCTCCTAGTTTGAATAAAAGTTAAATTAAGATTAATTATTAATTAAAATATATAACTTATATATATTATTTAAACATTGGATAATTAGTGTTTTACTGTATAATGTTAAATAGAACTCACTTGTCCAGTTGTTTTAGTTCTTTTACCCCCTTCTTGTTCTTAGCCTTGTCAATGACCACATCCAGGGCCTCGGGGTACAGCTTCAGCACCTCTCGAAACTCCTGCCCCGTCCCTGATGATAACATATCCACCACCTTCGGCAACATTTTCTATATCGGTCGGTTTGCGTATTGTGGGAAGGGATGGGATGTGACCCGTATTATTATGCCGTATAAGTCGTTCTTGCTTTGTGCGTCTGCTGGTGAGTAACTTAGCGTTGTTTCTTGCCTTGCGTGTTTACCAACTTTACCTTGGGCTGAATGATCTGTATGTTACCTTCTGAAATAACAAGAAAGGGGAAACATTAAATTACAGCTTGATTTCTTGACTTCTGGATAAATCTACAGTTATACTACCCCTATTTTGTCGCTATTCTGTTGGTACTAATGGGTTAATATTATTAGTAGTAGACTTAGTATGGTTTGATGATGCGCGGAAATGTATATTTGACTTGAAATAGATACATTGAAGTATTACAAACCTTCACGAACCCATAAACAGGGAACGTGAGCTGGGTTTAGACCGTCGCGCACCCATAAACAGGGAACATAGCTGGGTTTAGACCGGTCTCGAGACAGGTTAGTTTTCGGTTAGGTTAGGTTAAGTTAGGTTAGGCTAATGTTAAAAATACTAAAATGTGACGGTCCTCGGTATTAAACAACACTGAATATCAAATAAAAAACAACAACAAATTACCTGAAAAACTCTGATCTGGTTGGTGATAAATTTTTATCAAAATAAGTTTTTTCCAGTTTCCGCGTCTGCTGAACCATCCAAAAACACGCTAAAAGGCGTGTTTTGAAAGGGGGAGGTGGTGGGGGGTAGTGGGGGAGGGGTAGTATAACTGTAGATTTACCGACTTCTGTGCTGTTGGTGTGTATTTTTTTTTATTTTTTTTTTAATAGGCATAACATAGAACAAGGATGAGGTGGCTAGATCAAGTTGGGTCAAGTCAGGTCAGGTTGATGTTGTGTTATATCAAGTTAGTTTGGGTTGGGTTAGGTTGTCAGAATACATTGAGTTTGATCTGGTTAGGTTAAGGTTTAAGGTTAGCCTATGTCAAATCGCATCAGGTCAAGTCAAATTAGGTTAGGTAATAGGCCAGGTTGGGTCACATCCAGTTAGGTAAGGACAGACTGTCAGTTCTAGTTAGGTCACTAAGGTCAGCTTGGATAAGATCATGTCTGATGTCAAGTTTGGGTCAAATCAGGTTGGGTAAGGCTAAGTCAGATTTAGCCTACTGAGCTTAGGTAAGGTCAATTTAGATTAGGTTGGTTTAGGTTGTCAAGTTGGGTTAATTTTACTTAGGCCTAAGCCAAGAAACAAGGTTCCAGGTGGCCATATTGCATCCCTTTATTTTGCACTATTTTCACTTACCGTACTAAAATAAACTTTCATGGATCTATATAGCCAACCCATATCAATCTAACCAAAGCTAGAAAATCTTCAAAAGGTTAATATTAGTTACGGGATAGCGAAAACATGCAAATAAAAGGTTTCTAAAATGGCCGCCGCGAACAATATTGGACGCTCTCCGTTTTCTACCATGAAGTGAATAATCCTTTAATTTTATATATTAGACAAGTTTTGGCAATAGGTGGGCAGCAGAAATGAAGGGCAAAAGTTACTGTATGTGTAGATAAACGATAACATTAGTAATAGGTCTATATAATCCGTGAAAATTGGATCTCCTTTCAGATTTTCTGCATGGACAATTCCATATAGGCCTAGTTTTGAATAATACAGCATAATTGTAACTACAATGTGTTCTAAAGCCATAACGTTGTTTGAGTTGCATCACGCTATGTATGTCAAACCATAATTCAACTATAAATACCTTCAATAGCTGTGGAGAAAATTTTCGTTCGAGGGAAGGCGGGAAGTTTTCGAGGAGGGCGAATGTTAACGCCGACTCGCCACTTTGCAATTTTATTTTGAAAACAAAAATATACAGTACATAATTATTTTCACGTTATTTTCGCTTTCTGAACACAGTTAATTATATATTAAATGCCTCAATAAAAGAACATAGCGGATATGTGGCGAAAAATCGGAAGTGACAATATAATTATTATACAGTATATTGTTTTCTGTTCTCATAAAGGGTAGGTAATGTAGGCCTAATCATATAATAAAATGTTATGCCCGAAACCTAAGAACCATGATGACTCGCTTTATTAAGCACCCAGGGACTGTAATCTTCCTTCCATTCCGGAAGGATTAACCCGAGGAGTACAAGAATGGGATGTTTAAAAATGTCCTTGTATGCGCAATTAAAAGGTGAATTACACAAAGATGAAAAAAGTGAGATAAGTTATCTAGCAGATTGTTTAACCCTTGCACGCACATGACACAGAGGTTGCCAGATTAGCAATAAGAAATAGAGTTCTCTCTTATAATTACCTCTCCAAAATTAGTTTTCTGCCCACAGCTAACTCAAAGACAACTGCAAAAGTTGAAGTAACTAAACTAAAGGTTTCTAAATACCCCTGAAGGTAACAAAGGCTTTAAAGTATCCCTAATAGGCTCAAAATCGGGTCATATGTCGGAGAGGGTTAATAGTATACTCTATAGTTGTTGTTGTTGTTGTTTTTCCCCAAGCTGCCTGGCCGAACAGCCCCAAGGCCCCGAGCAAGGCCAAGGCCATAACCGAGCGCCCCCACAGACCCCCCCCCCGCCGACCACAATAAAACCTGGGTGACCGAAGCCACTCCATGGCGGGGAGCTGAGGAGGGTGCGGAAACGCCCGGGAAACCAAAGCCCCACCAAGGGCCCTGTGCCCCTCAGCAATTATGAAGAGAAAATTGAAGGGCAAAGGAAAGATGTGACGCTTTGGCTTCCAATCATGGTAGATTAGGAGGTCAATCCACGCAAGAGACGCCGTCACTTGAGATCTAGAAAATATATAAGTAAAAGGAACAGTCAGAGTAAGCTATGGGTATGGCAGAGATCGCTCAGTTCTCACTCTGATAGACCAGCCCATCACCACATGACTAGAACCCAATCCTCTCAGCATCAGCTAGGAAAGGCCCTAGAAAGCCGCCTTTGGCGGGGGGATAGCTCCCCTATTTCAACCCCTTTCGGGGTTGGGCACCCGCCCAACTCTACTCTATTACTCTATAGTAATACACCATTATCGGGAATTAAAATGCCCCAGAACGAGAAGCCCACCACAGAAGCCACGAGCGAACACCACACAGAAGCACCCGAAAGAAAGGTCCAAAGAACGAAAGGACCAGCTGACCGAGCCAGCCAATTCAGACAGGCCCAAGCCCGCAGGGCTAAGCAGCTCCAGGCCGCACCTACCTACCCCTTCTAAACTGACCATTTTCCACACCTCACGTACACTACCCCCTCGTGTCCTACACTTCTAACTACAATGATGATGACCAGGAATATACATTCATATTAAAAACACCCATGCCCTGTCCCTAAGTTGAGCCAATGCCAACAAATCAGACAGCCATATATCTATGTATGTTCTTACATCCGAGAAGTAGATGTTATATATCTTAGAAGTTAAAACACCCACGCCTGTCCCTAGACCTCGTATATCATTTCCCATGACGAGTATAGATATATGTAACCCGTGCTCAGTCGCCCCCTTGCATTGTTCCTCTAGTAACTAAGTGTCTCTATAATATTAACTGCCACCAGTATTGATACGACATAGCGGCACTGTCCTTGTGTCGTATTGTGCCAAGTGCAGATCAACCAGGTTTCATCACCTTATTAGGACGACGACTATAATGTCGTCGTTCATCGATGTATTCAATCCTTAGGTTACGTATTAATATTAACATTCCCTAACATATCTTGTCTTGCCAGACTAAGTTTCTGAAGACTCATCGCCCCCATAAAATCTATGTATTCAATCCTTAGGTTAAGTATTAATATTAACATTCCCTAACATCTTGTCTTGCCAGACTAAGTTTCTGAAGACCCATCGCCCCATAAATCTATGTATTCAATCCTTAGGTTAAGTATCTTTATCTGCCATTGTGTTCACCTTTTTCCATTTACTTTTCCACAATTGTCATACGTCTTCCACTTACCTCCTTCGTATCCACAGTCCACACTACGCCAATTTGCTTCGTATCCTACACCTCTTACCCCAACCAGAGATTGTATAGATAACCTTGTTACCAGTATCTGTCATAAGTACCTCGAAACAATAACTAAGTACCCCTACGAACTGCCGCTTTTCTTGGTATATATTTCATAGAAAACGCAGTTCCCAGGGACAACTAGCTCGTGCCAACTAATAGTATCCATAACCCCTCGTACTGACGAAGAATAATACACCATGTTTTTTCCCCACTTTATCCACAGTCAAGCACACACCTACAGTTAACCTCCTTCTCACCCACCGCCCCACAGTCCACATGATTCTATCTTTCCCAGACTCATATACCACCCCGTATTTGCATCCCCCGGTAGCATTTGGCTAACGTACTTTCACTGTCCTTTCAAAACTCCAATATCAACTGCAGCCTAATGCCATCCCCACGCCCAGAGACCTTAGGGTCAAATTTCCCTGTAGCCCCCCTGAGCTTCCCCCTCTCATTAAAATACCCCGCGCTTCTCGACTCTTGTCCGACCTAGCCTCTCTCTCATACCTCTTGAAGATCCTTGATTTTTCCGTTGCTAACGCTCTCCAACCTTTTATATATATACTTCTATCCAGCCTGCCTTCACTTAGTAGGCCAGAACAACATTAGAACTTTACTAACCCCTTGCATGCCATCTATTCTCTTACAACCCATTCACAACCCTGCACCCAATGGTCATCGGTGCGAGGCTCGCCGCCTCGCCAGTAACTAACTTCTATTGCCATACTTCCAGATAAATGTGGCAGAGTTAGCAACCAGTCTCCACCACACCAAGCAAACCATGAAATTAACAACCAACCGATTATAACCAGCTAGCTAAGGCACCTTCGGTTTTGATATTAAAAACACCCACATCTGTCTCATAAACAGAGGGTTATTACAAACACTGGTGATATGGCAAGCCCCTAGCCACAGCCGCCGGACGACCATCACAGAGAGAGGGCGCCCAGCTACCCCTTTTTACCCACCTGAGGAGGGAGACCCCCACCCCTGCAGAGGTATACCTGACCCCTGTTTTGACTCCCGGGTCATTGCCAGGTAGCACAGGAATTCTTCCTATCAATGAACTAACCATGCATGACTAACACCTTTACTAACCTCTATTAACTCACAATAAACCATTTACCTTTCTTGCATACTCTGATCACTAAATTAGCACCTCAGCTATACCATAGAATGAAGATTGAACAATCTAAGAGAGACATTCCTATCACAGCTGTCCCCATCCTCCTCGCAAAGTAGATCCAGTCTCTCTCCCCTCAATACTTCCAGTATAGCCAAAATAGTACCTCTTACTAAGGCTCAGTTATATTAAAATATGAAGGCTTCCATAGCCATGTGCCACAACAGTAATCACCATCTTACCTAGTCCCCATATCTATTGAGAGTTCAAATAAGTCCATAAGACTCGAGCTCCCTATTGCCTACAGGGTCCAGAACCGAGCCTATAAACCTAGCTCCCGCCCCCAGTCAAATCAGTTGAAAGCTAGACACCAACCAGTGGTCACCACCCTGAAGTTAACCTCTAGCTCTGCCCTTGTGTTGTTCCTGAGTTGAGAGATTCCCGAGCCGGCAGACTCCATGGCAGAAGTTAAATAGAAGAGCTGTCCATGTACAAGTACCAACGTGCACCTTATGACCTTCACACAAATTAGTGGGTATATAAGTGTGTAGCCAGCACCGATCGTCAAGAGATCAGACTTGAGAACTTCCTACATTTTGGACCACCTGGACGGCCGAGGAACCAGTCGTTAACCCCCAACATCACCGGAAGCAAGATAACCAGGACCAGACCAACAAATACTGTTCAAGATTCACGTTACTGGTACTAAGTGTTATAGTACCAGTTCGACATTCACTTATTAACTTTTCTATGAAGTGGCTATAACTTGCCCAGTGTAACTCATATTTAACCATTCCATTTGGGACGTACTAAGCGTACTAAGGCGACATTGACTCTCGTAATTACCTTATTCAGATAACTCAACTCTAGTGATATCTAACGTTCGCCCACTGATTTGTGTTCTACGTATTTCTGTCATAAGAATATAAATCTTAGATCAGTACCCCCTTGAGGTTACTAGAATTTTCCGTGTTCAAACCTAGACGCGTATCTAATTCTAACTGTGAGCTGCTATTTGGGCACACGACCTGCCAGTAAGAAATCTAATTAGTGAAATTGAATACATAACTACATTGAGGTCTTCCAGTATAATAAACCTTGCTAACTAAACCCGTGATCAGAAGAGTATACCTGAACGTTGGAAGTAGGAGACTAGGCTCCATCCAGATCCACTAATGCTAGCAGTTCCCTTCTATTATTTGTTTTGTACGAGTATTACTCTATTTCTATGCTCTTTATTTACATACTTAAATAAACGTGATCGTGTGTCGTGTTACCGTGTGTTTATTTTGTGTTCTCTATTCCTCATACCTTGTATTGTGCATGCAGCCTTATATACCCAGTCAAATAGATCCCACATTACCCAAGTTAATCCTGTAGAAAAACAGGGCATAACAGGAATATCCATATCTTTGCAGCATGTAATTTTGTTATGTTGCTATTAGAAAGTGTGATACTGTTTAGTGTTTTGTAGATTTTTGGGGGGTCTGTTTTATGATCAAGTGTTTGGAGGTAGGTATTCCAATATAGTGATTGTTGTTCTAGTATTTTGTTGCTAATCTGTGTGTTGAGAGCTTGGATTTGTTGTGCGATGCCCTGTGTGTGAGGTGCTGGGGCGTGTTTCAGTGTGTCGCATTGCCTGATGAGGTTTTGAATCTCTGGTGTGAAGTTGGGGTTATGTCTTTTTCTGCTACCTCTTCAAATGTGTTTCTTGTCAGCGTTTTGGATAGTTGTGTTGAATGTTTGAACAGCATTGTTGATGTTAGTGATGGGTGTGCTGAATATAGTGTTTCAAAGTGTTGCTCTGTCTCATTTGTGAAAGCTTCCCAGTTGGCTCTGTTATAGTTAGTGTATGTGTATCTGTGGCTAGCTGGGGTAAGTCTTGTTTTGGTGGTGATAATGATCGGGAGGTGGTCGGAGCCTAAGGCTTTCACCACCCTCCAGGATGTTGTGGGGGCGAGTTCTAGGGAGCAGAAGGTGATAGAGATGATGGGTGGAAGAGGGCTTGGTGGGGAATATGAGTATGTTGATTGATGTTGTTAAGGATGAAAATGTTATTTGATTGGCGTCTGATTGGCCCTCTGTCTGTGTCAGGGTTGTTGACAAACCAGACCGACGTCTTAGCATTGAAGTTACCACCCAGGATGATATGTGGAGTGTTTATGATTTGTTGTAATTGTGGTCTGTAGTCGTTGGGTACTGTGGGGGATGTTTGAGGTGGATGTATGTATTTATGATGGTAATGTTGGAGTTATTGCCAGTACAGTGCTTTATATTGATGGATTGTATTTCTGTTGTGTTATCTTGTGGGGGAGGAGGGATTTGGTATGCATACTGGTGTCTGTGAAGTTTATTGCTGAGTGAACCAAGGTGATGAGTCCACCGCCACCGCCGTCGGCCCAGTCCTGTCTGATGGTGGTGAAGTCATGAAATGTGGGTGCTTTTTGTGTGGGTGCGGAGTTATGTTTCTTGCAAGATAGCAATGTGTATGTTGTGTTGTTTCATGAAGTGTGGAGTTTGTGTTTTTTTGTATTAATGCCATCTATGTTTAATTGGAGAATGTTGATATTGTGTGTGCATGCAGTGTATGTTGGGTGCTGCTGCACGAGGATGAGGGTGGGGGCGGAGGTGAGAGTGGGGGCGAGGGTGGGGGTGAGGAGGGAGGAGATGGGTGAGGCCGGTGATGGCGATGGGGATTTGGGTGCAGGAGATGAGGGTACGGATGGATTAGATTGGGGTGGGATGTGAGGGGTTGAGGATGTGGATGGTATGGAAAGGATTGGTGGGTTAGAAAGGAGAGGTGTAGGGGGTGTAGGTGAGGGGTTTGACTGGGAGAGGGAGGGGCATGAGGAACAGGTCCAGGTGTTAGTGTAGTGTTCTGTGGAAGCAATAAGTGTTGTGCAGGTGAAATGGGTCCAGTTCCCGCATGAATTATAGAGAACTGAACCCTTTGTGTGGCGACTCGATGTGATAGGTTTTGAGCACGTATTTGTGGGTGGATCCTGGATTGCTCTCGATGTCTCCGGCTAGTAGAAATCTTTGAGAAATTACAGCCTGAGAGTCATTTCTCAGAGTAGAAAAAACAGTGAGAGGTGTGGTACGTGCCCGGGTGACTGAAGCCACTCCCAGGTTCTCGTGCCCCAAGGAGGGGGCAGGTGTTTGTTGTGGCGGTTTGGCTCCCAGGAACTGGTCCCCATGGTCGGCAGCCGGCTGTCCCCCATCTGTCGGCGATTTTGTCCCCGGCCGGGAGGGTTGGCAGCCCCAGGAAGTGGACCAACGGCGTAAACGCCGCCACTCCAGGTCCAGTTCGGGGGTTGCACTGACCAGTGTACTCGCAACCAACCTCACCAAGGCTGGAAACTAACTAACTGCAAGGACCAGTGTTCAGGCAGAGGGTCAATACCCAGGTCTGAGTTATAACAGCCTACACGGACCAGTGATCTGGTAGCAAGCTAAAGGTCGATCAGGAACGGAATCAACAGACTACTCGGACCAGTGTTCTGGCAGTAAGTCAATACCCATGCAGGGTCTGCGCAGTAACTAGAGTTGCACAGACCAGTGTTCAGGCAACTTGTCGTTACTATACAATTCTTCCTTTGCTATCCTTATAGGCAAGTGGGACAGTCCAGGAAGCTCCAAGTCTATATATCTCTCTGCACTGACCAGTGTTCGGGCAAATGGAATAATTTAGACCAGGAGATTGGATAGGGCTATAGACGATGTTAGACTGCACTGACCAGTGTTCAGGCAGATCACGTTTGCACCTTGGAATCGTCAGCTACTCCAATCCCACCCTGTCTGCCCTCTTCTGGTTTCGCTCACCTATAGTCACGCTTTCGATCAGCATCGTAGTCAGGGGCGAGGTATCGATCTGGGGGTACGAGTTGCATGGGGATTAGTGTGTCAATTTCAAAGTCTTGGTGTAGGAATCGGTTTTTACACCATACCTGAAAGAGGATTTATGGAGCTCCGATCTTACTCTCAACCATCTGAACAATTTTACCAATACACCTAAACTTTGTTAGATGCGGGAATAGCCTCACGAAAATATGCCAG
Source organism: Paralithodes platypus (assembly GCA_032716605.1). Classification (NCBI taxonomy): domain Eukaryota; kingdom Metazoa; phylum Arthropoda; class Malacostraca; order Decapoda; family Lithodidae; genus Paralithodes; species Paralithodes platypus. The sequence continues at coordinate 78,450,966 of CM064492.1, read as the reverse complement.
GGCCTAGGATTGAATCCGGGACCCTTGGGCTATGAGGCGAACACATTACCAGTGTCACCAAGAAAGATATCTCACTTGGCAAGGTCGGCTCAAGCTATTTCCGCATCTGGTCTGTTTTAGGCTAACCTATTTTCACTGACTTTACACTACTTCACCTTCCGGCAAGCGAAGGCTCTGAACAGAGAGGAACAAGCCTGAGCCGAAACGACCTGGAGTCCGTCAGAGAGGCGAACGGGAATGGTGAATCAACTTCACTGAGCGGTGCACACACGCACCGTGTGCTACACAGACACACTAACGGCCCAGTTGGCAACTCGCTTGAGCGGCCGGCAACTCCACAACCCAACCCAAGCGAGTTCTCGATCACTACACCCCCTGTACTCTCCTATCTCCTTCCTTGTCCTGTAGGAATCCAAAAGAAGAGATATCTTTCTTGGTGACACTGGTAAGGTGTTCGCCTCATAGCCTAAGGGTCCCGGGTTCAATCCCAGGCCCTGGCATATTTTCGTGAGGCTATTCCCACATCTAACGAAGTTTAGGTGTATTGGTAAAATTGTTCAGATGGTTGAGAGTAAGATCGGAGCTCCATAAATCCTCTTTCGGGTATGGTGTAAAAACCGATTCTTACATTGGGGTCGACCCCCGCAGCGCGGGCACAGCTAGCCTGGGTAGTTGCGCGCTGAGAGCGATCGAGAAAGGTCTGGGCGCTCTCTTTCAAATTTGGCGGGCATCCGGGCTAGAACCAGGTGGGGTGCTCGCTACTTAATCTTCTGTACTCTTCAGGGCCGCGGCGTCTTTTTGGTGTCTGGTGGTGCGTCTTTGATTTGTGGTGTTTGGTTCGTCGATTCTTTGGGTGGTGGGGTGACTTCCTGTATGGCGTTTGTTCTAATTTCTCGGGGTTCTGGTGTTTCTTCCCGTTCTCGGCAGCTTCCAAGTTTTCTTTCTCGATCTCCTCTTCTCTTGTTTCCTACTGTCTCTCGAGTCTTTAATTCTTTTTCCTATCCTTTCTTATTTCTCGCATTTTAGGTAGCGTCAAAGTTTATAATAAAAACATCTACAGAGAATGATGATCGCAAGATAAGGAAGAGGTTCAAGGGTATCATGGAGGGAGAGGATGCAGCCGATGGAGAGGCCACAGGACAGATGTTGTAGGAGACAACAATTGGAGTGGACTAGGAAGGCCCAAAATATAACTGAAGATAGTATCACAGCTCGTGAACTTATCACAATATCCGGCGGGGGGCTCTAGGGGTCCTTGACCTATCTAGCCCCCCACTCCTTTTCTTCTTAAGATTAGCCCTTAAATATTAATAGCACATGGACTACTAGACCCATTGCCGCAAAGCTACACAGGCTAGCTTTAGTTTATCCAGGGCTACCGACAGGTATCGTGTCAAGACAATATTGTTGGACGCCCACAGCTTTGTATTAGCTATGTCGTCAACAGAATAGTTTTTCATGAATCTAAGAGAAACGGCCCATTTCCTTATATCATGGGCCCTACCCAGTATGCCAGGATTACTTTCCTTGATTACATCTACAAGTAAAGACGCCAACTTTCATCTCGTGATGCGATTACCTGTTCGGTTGACCCATAGGAAGCTTGGTTGTCGAGGTTGTGCTACCCTCATAAACTTAAGTAAAGCTTGCACAGGGCATAAAAGATGATGAGTGTGCCCGCGTTTTAGCGCCGGGACAGTGAATTCATGATTACAATGTTCGTTCTTTGCAATGAACGTGGGAGACGGAGCAATTTGTACATGTTCATCCAGTCTCCCAAACCTGAGGCAGTTGGGTTCGTTGCTCATCGCCGCCAGCTCAGATACCCTGTTCCCTGTCGCCAGAGCCATAAGGAATACAGCCTTCTTTATTACTGAATCAAAGTCCGGCGCATGGTTATATTTCCGTGAGTGAAGCAACGACAAGGCTTTGTCTAGCGACCAGGTATAGGCATGAGCTGGCGTGGTGGTGGGCGAAGCTTGAAACATGCCCTCATGAAGCCCTTTTCCTCTGCCTGCGGTATGGATAGACCTGTGAGGTCGAAGAATGGGGTTCTAATAGCTGACAAGTGATTCTTTAGAGTAACTACTGAAAAGCGCTTCTGTTCAAATAAATAATCTAAGTATTTAAAGATAAGAGCAACTGAGGCATCTGTTTGCGCTGTCTCTACTATCCAGGTTGTGAACGTTTTCCAATGTGATTGGTATTGCCATCTGGTAGACATAGTATACTGGTTAAGAAATTTACTTGTAACGTTCTCTCCATATTGAGCTAGCCATTTGGCATTTTGAATGTCCATAAGGCAAATGTAAGCGAGGTCTTTAGGTTGCCAATTGTTTCTAAGTGGAAGGACGAGACCGGGAGTAATAGCGGGTTCTCGCACCAAGTTTTCAATTGGTGGTACCACGTCTGAGCCGGCCAAAGCGGCGCGATCATCGAGACTATGCCCCGGTAACCCCGTAGTTTGTGAACTACCTGACACATGAGTGAAGAGTCCGGAGGCGGAAAAAGATAGACGGAAGTCCACCTGTTCCAGTCCTCTAACAATGCGTCGGGCCCCCCCGCCGGAGTCACTTCTCGGCGGGACAGGTAGAGAGGGAGCCTGTGGTTGCTCTCTGACGCAAATAGATCCACTTGTGGACGGTACGAGTCTGCAATCATCTTGTTGAAGATGTTTTGTCTGATTGCCCATTCTACTGAGGTGCTCTGTCTCCGGCACAAGGCGTCTGCCCAGACGTTCACCACGCCTGGGAGATAAGATACCTGCAGATGAATGCTCAGCGATTCGACTAGAGCAAAAATCTGTTCCGACAATTCCAACAACCTTCGAGACCTCGTTGACCCTTGCTTTTGAATGCAGTGGACTGCATTCAAGTTGTCCATTCGAAACGCAACTGACTTGCCCTGTAAAGAAGAGCCGTGAGTTTGGAATAAAAACAGAGGGACTAAGAGCTCTTATTGGTTTATATGAAAGTTCGTGTCTTGGGATCAAAGCCCTTGCCCCTGGTGGCCTAGGCTTGACTGATATCCCCAGCCTATTGTCCCTGAAGCATCTGTGTCTACCCATGCCGTAGGCGGAGGAGAAACCCATGTCATGATCGAGTGCAATGTTTCCTTCTTCGCCCAGACCGACAGTAAGTTGTGAATTAACGGAGGAATGGTCCATAAATTTCCCGCCGGCAAAAGCGGGAAGAATCTGTTTCCTTCCATGATTAATCTCTTTACTTTCAGCCGGCCCAACTTTACAGTTAATTGGATCCATAGCTGCGGTTGTGGATGGCCATCGCTCATTTCCTCATCCTATCAACTCCGGTGTTCCTCAGGGTTCTGTCCTATCTCCTATTCTCTTTCTAATTTTCATAAATGATCTTCTCAACTGTACATCCAGTCCCATCCATTCATATGCAGACGACTCTACTTTACACCAGTCAATTAGTTTTCCTGAATGCCCCAGCCAGCAGTCCCTCAAAAGTAAACGTAATGAAGCCATAAAATACTTATCTTCTGATCTAGCTACTATTTTCAATTGGGGTAGAGAAAACCTTGTTGCATTTAATGCTTCCAAAACTCAATTTATCCATCTTACTACCTGTCAGGAACCTCCAGAGGACTATCCCTTATTCTTCAATAATACAAAAATCAACCCTTCATCTTCCCTCAATGTTCTTGGTGTCTCTTTTTCTTCTTCTCTGTCTTGGAAAGACCATATTACCAGTCTCGCTAAGGCAGCCTCCCAGAAGTTGGGTGTGCTCAACCGCCTCAAGGGGTTCTTTACCTTTACCCCTGCGCAGCTTCTTGCTCTGTACAGGGGCACAGTGCGTCCTTGTATTGAGTATTGTTCACATGTGTGGGGAGGATCCTCTCACACTGCACTCCTAGATAAAATAGAAAGGAAAGCCTTTCGTATCATTAACTCCTGTCCACTCACCAACTCTCTGCAATCTCTTTCTCTTCGCCACAATGTTGCATATCTCTCGCTATTCTATCGCTACTACAATAATCAGTGTTCCTTGGATCTTTCCCAGTGTATACCACCTCCTCTACGTAGGGTACGTATATACCCACCTTGCAACACAATCCCACCCCTACTCTGTGCAACTCTCCAACCCAAGAGTGAAATGCTATTCTCAGACTTAAATTTCTTCTATTCAACTGCTGAGCTCTGGAACTCTCTCCCAGAATCAGTCTTTCCCTCTTCCTATAACTTAAATTGCTTCAAACTCTGTGTGTCCAGGCATTTTAGCTCGAACGTCCCATGATTTCGGCCCTGTCACTCTTTGAAATCTGGGAGAGGCACTCGCTGCAGGCAGTTATGCCTTTTGTCTCCCTCATTCACATAGAAAAAAAAAAAAATTTGAGAGAACCGACTAAGGACTCCCACGTCGTTCTCGTCGTATTCAGACTGTGGAGAAAACGAAACAGTTTTCTGCGGAACCTGTTGCAATTGTCCACACTCTGAGTAAGAGTCAGATCGGCCGTGTCCCAGACCAGTCCTATCCATTGAATTTCCTGTGTGGGGACAAGGAGAGACTTTGCCAAGTTGACCTTGAACCCTAGGGTCTGTACATGAGTTATCACTTTGTTCACATGGATTTGACATAAACTCTCTGACTCTGCCACCACCAGCCAGTCGTCTAGATACCACATCACCTTGATCCCTTGAGCTAGTAGAGGCATAAGGGCTTGCCGGACTAATTTTGTGAAAATTCTTGGTGCTAGGTTCAACCCGAAGGGTAATCTCTGAAAGACGTAAGTCTCGTGTCTGATCCTCAAGGCGAGGAATTTTTGGAAACTTTTGTTTATGGGGACATGCCAATAGTCGTCTTTCAGGTCTAAAGAGCACATCCAACCTTGCGGTGGAAGTGTGAGCCTGATCTGAATCACTGTGAGCATCCTGAAGGGTGAATTGTGAATATGAGTGTTCAGATGCGAGAGATCTAGAACTGGTCGCATCTGCACACTGTCCCTCTTTGGCACAAGAAAAAGTCTGGAGGTGAAAACATGGCAAGTTGGATCTACCGGGACAATGACATGCTTGGCGATCATCTCTTGGACTAGTGACTCCATCTCTAAAGAAACTTGATTGAACTCTCGAGTTTGACGTAAACGAGGTCGCCGGAGCCACTGCCAAGTGATGCCCTTGCTTACCACTGTCCAAGCCCAAGTTCGCCGGGGCCAGGCCCTGCGGCATACCTGGAATGACCCAGTTTCTGTACTGGGTCCGTTCGGTGGAACAGCTGTCGGATCCAGCTCGCCTGCGATAGGCCCCGGGAGAGAGAGAGTGTGACTGACTAGATTTTTGGTGGTGGTGTTTTGGGACGAGGTGGCTGGCTGGGTTTGGCAGACGTCGACCCCTGGTTAGGCTTGTGGTGAGACTTACCTTTGTTGTCCCACTTGCCGGATTGTTTACCCTGTCTGTGTTTGTGCTGAGTACCTCCCTGCTGTTGGGGAGTTCTAGAGTCTCGAAAGGACTGTTTGGTGTTAGGAGTCTGAGGCTTATTCCCGCCTTTTGGCTTAGAGTAAGGTTTCTGAAAAGGCTCCTTCCGTGGCTGGGAGGTACTCCGCCGATAGATGTCTACCATGTTAAAAACTGCACTCCATGTGTCTAGATTCAGTAAGGAGTCAGTCAGTACAGGGGAAAGAGTTGCCCGGCGACCTACTTCGTCCGGCAGCTTCTTAACCAAATATACCCTTAAAAGTTAAATCTTGGCGAGCTCTTACTGCCTCCATGATCGCCGTCCTTATATCCCCTAGAGATTGAATGGAGTTTTGTAACAGAAGCCTCCGTGAAAGTTCCGTGGCCTTCCGTACATTCTGATCAGATATGGCTGTTCTCATGAGTGATTGGGCAACTTGGCGGCTTACTAGGTACTGAGAAAAAAGTCTAAGTGCTCTATTACATAGCTTAAAATCTTGGTCCAAGTGGGCCGGAGGGGGAGTGCAGAATGGTTCATGCAATTCGTAAAGAACTAATTTGGGAGCTGCTAAGAAAGTCAACAAATCTTGAGACACTCCCCCGGCCTTATTGACTGAAAGTGAAGCCCATAAATGGGTTTCTTGAGGGACCTGATGTGAAGATTTGGAAGTAATGGTGGCCGCGAATTGTTGCGCCTCTACTACCCAATCATCCCACGGATCCGCACCTACCTGCTCCACCTGCAGGACTGGATTGTTGCCCAGGTCGAGCGCCGGGATTGTATCCAATTCCGGTGTTAGTGCATTGAGTAACTTTACGTCGTTCAAGGCGTCCGACCGGTTCCAGTCTGCAAATAGTCGTGCAGCTGAGGCAGGAGGTAAAGCCGGTGATGCAGAGTATACAAAGAAATCAGCCCCGTAAACAGTAGGAATTGCCTTAATAGTAACATCTAATACATTTCCTGCAGCATCATTGGCCCTAAGCTTCTTACTCTTATTAACTTCAACGGTCCAATCACTAGGTACCGGAAGTTCGTCCGACACAGTCGTACAAGCTAAATGAGGTTTCTGAGCGATTGCTGGAATCCATGAGCAGTCCGGTCTGTATAGGAGAGGCATAGGGCCTCTCCTCTGTGGGGTTCTGTTAAGAGGGGGAGGAGTCATGTCCGTGATTACTCGGACTATAGAAGTCGTCAAGGAGGCTGGCACTATCGTGCTACATGCCGTGGTTAATGCCGGGTTTACAAGTGAAGGAAAAGAAGTCTGGGGAGACTTAATGCCGGTAGGCTCTAAAGGCCTTACCGGTGTGTCAACAGGGGGAACCGCCGGTGTACTAGTGGAAGGACCTGGGGTAGGAACATATTGTTTTATAATCTTATGAAGAATGTCATTCAGTTCCTCTGTCGTCACACACTTACTGTGGGACTCCCTTGAGGATTGGGAGCTACATTTCACCTCTTCCTCATTGTTCACTTGTTGGGCCGAGGACAGGTCTACATCCTCCGGCTCTCCCGTTAACTCTACCACTTCCGGCGTATGTTGCCGTCTCTCCGCTGCCTGGTTATCCGTGTGGGGGTCGGTTTTTACACCATACCCGAAAGAGGATTTATGGAGCTCCGATCTTACTCTCAACCATCTGAACAATTTAACCAGCACACCTAAACTTCGTTAAATGCGGAAATAGCCTCACGAAAATATCATGCCCTGGTGGGGGCACGAACTCTCGAGCCTTGGGTGTGAGGCAGGCACCTTACCAGTTAGACCAATAGAGATATCCCACTTGGCCTGTTCGGCTCAGGGTATTTCCGCATCCGAGGTCTGTTTAGGCTAGCCTATTTTCACTGACTTTACATCCGGTGGCCAAACCAGGTCAGGGACAGACGAAGGGAGTGTGTCTAAGTCAATATTCTCCCCCGTCAGCGCAAGATTATCACTAGAGGGGTTTAGCTGCGAGGATGATTGTCTCCAGACCTCTTGGTCCTGCGCCGCAGGTGGCTGGGAGTCTGGTATTATCTGAGAGTTATCGTACGTCTGACGAACACAAGTCTGAGAACCTCTATATTTATCTGCTAACACCCTATTGGACACAATCGGTGGGGGTTTACGTGGTACATAGTTTAGTTTTGGTATTGCAAAATTAAAGTCTGGTAAAACACTCAAAGATTGACTATTTCCCACTCTCGGACCCGACTCAATCCCCTCCGTCTCTATCTCCATACTGCCCGTTTGGGCAGTTGACGTGGAGATAGAGATGGAAGGAAGTGGCCGTGACTCCAGCGTAGGCTGGCGGGACGGCTCCGAGACCTCCGACCAGGCACTACTATGACCTGACCGAGATTGTTTTGCCCTCTGCCGCTTAGTTGATCTAGTCGATTCTACCGAAGAATGGCGGTTTTGCTTATGGGGTGACCTACTGTAGATCTCGACCGGGACTTGCGCCTTGGTGAAGGTGACCGTTTCCTCTTTGGCCGGTCAGGGGAGGTCTCCTCGATACTCTCGCTGTCGCTACAAGAACTACTAACCAATTCTTTCGACAAGGATTTAGTTTTCGCTTTCTATTTAGTTGACTTAGCAGAGGATGGTTTTACTAATGGAGATTTTATTACAAGGTGCCCCCACAATGCCTCATCGTCACAGTGTAATGCCTTATGGGCCACATCCTTTGCATAACAATTAAAAACATTCTTAATCTCTTTTAGAGCCACCAGGCATGAAAGGTCTTTCTTATCAAAAAGAGCTACTCTGAGTTCTAGGCACACGGCGCATCTCTTCGACACCCATAAACCCCTTGAACGATCGAGGCATTTAACGCACTTAATGCAAAGTTGGTGCGCAAATACTGGCAAAAGCGAACAGGTAGGCGTAGCGCGTAAGTTAAACCGAGGCATGATGGAGCTAGGACCCCCACCTGTGCCGTAAAAGGCTCACTCACTTGCTGCCGGTGCTGCTACTGTAGTGTTGTGATCTGGAAATAGACATTTCCAGGAATCAATGCTCATAAGGATAGCCTGAGAGGTGTCGACACATCCTACCACATGTCCGCCGGAAAAATTAGCTATAGCCACTGCTACTCTAACCTTCCTTTGGTCTTGGCTACGAGAACCACAACGGTTTCTCCAATGATTAGAACTGCTTACCTGTGACAAAGTGTCACTGGCCTTTAATACCCTTAGCGTATTACCATCCACTAATCGGACTAGATAGATAGCAAAGGTACACTCTGTCTGTTATCACTGACCCGGTCAGAGTTTCCTTTGGCACTGTGCGCCGGGCGTACTAAGTTGCCGCGCGAGGCTAATGGGCAGGGCGAGTTCCCTCGGCGGGCCGAGATTTACCCCCTTAAGGAAATCGGATTTCCGCCGGAAGGTTTGTGGTTTAGCATACCATGCCGGGGTCATTTTGGCCAGTTCCTTGTCCGTCCGCCGGACGAGCACAGCTGGCTTTGAAAGCCGCCGGAATAACTAACCAAAAAAAATGGGGTGTTGACTTATCTGAGAAAGTCAGACACCCCCAACACCCCCACACCACAGGACGTCTCCTGATTCCCTCTTAACATGAAAACTTTATCATGCAACACCCAGGGAAAACGCATAGGCTAAGACATACATGAAAGAATATTATTCATAAATAATGATTCCTAGCCTTACCCGGAGACCCCTACTGAGGCTGGCCACGAGGCACGAAGAAAACAGCACACACGGCAGCTCCCCAATCTCCCGAAGACCCAGCAGCAGCAGCAAGTAGTGAAGAGGCCCACGAAAGAGGCCCACGCGCAGACCCAGACTCTGGAAGATTCCACACCACGTGTGGCAACCCTTAAACCAGAGCGTCTGCTAAAAACAATAATGCAACATCCTCTGAGAGACGGCATGAAGCATAATCCTGCATCGAAGTAGCCTTCTAACTAACGGATAAGCAAAACTAAGGCGCATAAAGACAAAACATAGAAATAACATGATGCGCAGAACCAGGTGAACCCGCTGCGCCTGTTACAAAGTACCCTATTTTAACACTTCCTGCGGGCGTACCAATGGGGTAGCCTGTGCTAGCTAATCTAAACCTTGTTCAATACAACTCAGATATATACAAATGAGTAAGGACTCACTAGAAAGGGAGTAAACGAAGAATGAAGCGGGGCACAGGGACCCCCAACCTCTCGGTACGGCCGCGGGGAAGGGAAGGAAGTATGGCGGACCAGGAGTCAGCGGCAAGGAACCCCACCCAAGAAATCCACGAGATGGAAAGCTATATTATAACAATTATTAAGTATATATTTTTTTTGTATAGGCCTAATTTACGAAAGTTTTTTCGTAGCGGGTACCCAATCATAAGACGATTCCATAAGAGAATAAGCGTTGCCCTTATGACGTGTACTCCGTTCATCCCCGCGGCGGTAGATTCAAACTGCTGACCCGCGGGTGTTTGAATGGAGGCTATTATACTAATAGGCATATCGTCAATGATGGAGGGGCCACTAATAAATATTCCAGAAGTAAAAGCTAACCTTCTCATATATCTCTCCAACATTAACAGTACACAACTCATATAGAAATAAAGAATACCTTCATGAGGTGGGGCAACACCAAGTCCAATAACTCCGTCCCCCCCTTTGAACTCTCATGCTCAGAGATCACCTAGAAATCACCCTCGAAACTCTGTATTAAAGTTCTATTATCGTCATTCCCTTTGAGTTCTTCCGATAACTTAGACAGACAAGTAAAACTTTGATTTACCTCACATCTGCCCATTATATTCTTTTGAATGACTCTTCAAGGATAGTAGAGTATTGTTATACCATAAGTAAGAATCACCTCCCCTAGGACAAGGAGAATGGGTACCCTCCAGTACTGGTGCACATTAGGCCAGGGAAGTTTGAAGGAAATTAAGTAGAAATAAGCTTTCTTGAGATGATCTCAAGAAAGCTTATTTCTACTCAGTATCAGTATCAGGAAGGCAAACCACATGCCCATATAGCCAAACTTGGCATTCACAGACCATGCAAATAATACATCTTGTATCAGTTTCACGGAGTAGTCGCTGTGTTTTTCATTTGATTTAAAGAGATACAGTAGAGGAATGAAAAACAAAGACAAAAACAAAACAAAAATCCATGTGCCTAAAGGCATCCTCCATTCATAAAATGCCATGTAGTGTAGTGGATGGTGTTGGTTTGTGGAGGTTGCAGCCAGGAATTGAGTGCCTCTCATGTCTAGGTGGTCTTTGACTTTGCGGGCTTTGGCTTCTTAATGTAGGTCATCTTAGGTGTAGTGACTGTACATCCTGTGATGATTTTTAGGACTTTGTTTTGAATGGTCTACAAGGTCTAGTGGGGTGTTTCAGCTAGGTTAGAAGCCCAAGCAGGGCTTATACATATTCCATCACTGATCTTATGCATTGTTTGTATACTGTGGTGGTAGTTTCTATGGTGTGCCCAAATGTTGTGTGGGCAAGTGACCTGAGGTCATTAAGTCTGGATTCTTGTTTGTTGATGTTTGTGGTTATGTGTTCCATTTGATATTTCATAGCTCTTAAGGTTCGGATATCACCAATCACATTATCATTAGAATTACTAAAACTTATTTAGTTTAATTTATATACAGTACAGTAAACCCTCGCTATCTCGGACCTCTAGAAGTCGGAAACCCGCACTTCTCGAACTGGCATCGGCCTCTCGGAAAGTTCGCCGTATATCTCGGAAAATTCCGAGATGTAAGGGGAAAACTCCGAGGGCCCACATGGTCTGTCGGACAGGTGTCATATATCTCGGAAAACTCAGAGATCTAAGGGCAAATTCAGAGATCTAAGGCTACAGTGAGGTGGAGAAGGACAGTGAAATGGAGAAGGAAAGTGATATTTATAATATATGTCTGCTGGATACTGTACAGGTACTGTAATTTATCTTGAATCTACGTTGTTATTCATAGGGATTCTCTGGTGGCTCGGACTCCCTCTTCCAATTCGGACATTTTCCTCTCCTAAGTCGGACATAAGTCGGACTTCGGACATTTCGGAAAATCGGACATTTCGGACTGGGTCTCCCCCCAATTAGTCCGAGATAGCGAGGGTTTACTGTATATGGAATAATAAAGAAACGTTTACTTGATTCATACGATAATGTGATAATCTACAGTGGTATTCGAACCTCAAGAGCTATAAAATGCCACATGGAACACATAAAATCTTAGATATCATATAATACAGTAAGCACAAGCAAGGGAAGAAATGCCGTCATTGCCTATTTTAAATATGTGATAAGTTAATCCCGGCCTGTGATTGGCTAAGCCGCGTGAGCGAGTCGGTCAGTCTTCACCTCTCGATTACTTCTTGCGTTTATCATGTATTTATTTTGCTTGTGTTTACTTTATGATATATACGTTATTATTGTGTTTCATAGCACAAATTAACATGTCCTCAAGTACGTGGCATTAGTATCAACAAATTTTCATGGGCTAAAACCCAGGTATTTTCGAAAAAATAGTTTCGATTATGGGCGAATGGCTGGTCGAAATTGTAATCTACGACCATGTATGGAAGCAGCTGGTCGAGAGAAATCGAATGGCACCAGGTAGAATTCCCTAGGACTTATAGTTTGGGCTACAGAGGACTTTTAAAGTCCAAAAACTGGTCATTTGGGCCACTCTGGGAGGCCAAGTCAAATTCGAAATCCTAAACTAATGGTCCGATTTCAATTCTGTTTGCGCCATTCGATCCATACATAGATAACTCGTCCATGGGTTTTTTAAACTTTAAAATAAATTTGAACAAAACCCATACATAGATAACTCGTCTATGGGTTTTTTAAACTTTAATATAGGCCTATTGGGCCTAAAAAATTGTCAAAATTAAACAGTCCATATACCGTTGGAATCGCAACGACGTGACGAATCCAGATATACCCTTGAAAACTCGAAAATCGAAAGTCACCCGCCAGGTGCAACAAATTTTCATGGGCTAAAACCCAGGTATTTTCGAAAAAATAGTTTCGATTATGGGCGAATGGCTGGTTAAAACCCAGGTATTTTCGAAAAAATAGTTTCGATTATGGGCGAATGGCTGGTCGAAATTGTAATCTACGACGATGTATGGAAGCAGCTGGTCGAGAGAAATCGAATGGCACCAGGTAGAATTCCCTAGGACTTATAGTTTGGGCTACAGAGGACTTTTAATGTCCAAAAACTGGTCATTTGGGCCACTCTGGGAGGCTAAGTCAAATTCGAAATCCTAAACTAATGGTCCGATTTCAATTCTGTTTGCGCCATTCGATTCAGCGTGTCAAAGTGTACTTGTGGTATACATTGAACAAAATCCATACATAGATAACTCGTCCATGTTTTTTTTAAACTTTAAAATAAATTTGAACAAAACCCATACATAGATAACTCGTCTATGGGGTTTTTAAACTTTAAAATAGGCCTATTGGGCCTAAAAAATTGTCAAAATTAAACAGTCCATATACCGTTGGAATCGCAACGACGTGACGAATCCAGATATACCCTTGAAAACTCGAAAATCGAAAGTCACCCGCCAAGACTCTGATTGCATTGAATACAAACAATTGTTTTTATTAAGAGCAATTATTGCAAAATTTACGATTGATCAATTGATTAGGGTAACGCAGCTATGCAAGCCAGGCATTGTGCTGGTGTTTGCTAAAAGACAAGCTTTGAAAGGTGTCAACTCAAATGAAATATCTTGATAGAGAAGTTGTTTATTTACAAATACATGAAAAAGCTGAACATATTACTCTTAAATATAAATCTTTTAGCTGTGCTCATAAGATAGTGGTGTAATAATATTGTCTACACTTTTTTTCTCCTTCCCCTCTACACTATTGGTTTGACAGGGACAGATTCAAGACTCCTACATTACTAAGGAGACTTACACAACAATCCATTTCCCTGCAAAGTGTTAATAATTCAATATTGAGATATACAGTAATATTCACAGTCAGTATCTCGCATTATTCATTAACCATGCAAAACATAAGTTACAAACAATATATGTATAGTGAAGGGTAAATATAGGGGCCTTCAAATCTTACAACCGAAATAAATATTACGACAGCCTTTCCTAATTATGTAATTATGGAAAGTATAATTATCTGGTCAATGACACTTTCCAGCATCACATGAAGGTGGTTAACAATGTAGCCCGGTGCGCCAGCAAGGAGATGCGGCAATTTTACATGGTTCCTGGAGTTGATAATGTAGTGCTGGAACCAGGTATGTATGTATGTATGTATGTATGTATGTACTGTATATACTGTAATACTCAGGCACATACAGCATAGCTAACTCGAGACAGAGCTTGAACAGGGGAAAAAAAAAAAAAAAAAAAAATCCCACAGGTACTCCCACATAACAGCTGTGTTACAGTTGGGGAATACCCTCTGTTTCCACAACCACCTTTGGCTGACCAGGGCTCAAATGTGAATGCACGTATCATGTATGCATGTATATTAGGCTTCTAAAATAAATTATTTATTTTTCTTGAGGATTTTGAGCAGCTTCTCTGTCAAAATGTGTTCCTTGCCTGGTTAATTTCGGAGGTAGTGTTTTTCCTTATAAACTAACCATGCAAGGATTACACTTATGGCATAGGTTGTCTAAGAGTTGATGATATATTTCAATATACTGTACAATATGTATGAATATGGTATAGACTCTGAGGTATGTGTGTGTTGAGATGCATGAAGTCAGCATCACAAGGCCAGTTTTTCTGGAGTTTTCTAGCCTGCTGCCAATTCTGGTTTTAATAATTCTCTACATTATTGCTTATATTGCCTACAGTTACTTGATTTATGTATGATCCTCATCAAAACCAGGTACAAACTTAACACTAGAGTGAATTAATTGACCTGAGTGAATCATACTGATATTTTTATTCAAGAATCTGAGGCTAAAATCAAGCAATAGCTAGTAAAAATGCCGGAGAATTGCCTGTGTTCCACAAAAATACCACCAATCCAGTTAGTGGTCTGATAACCAATGAAAAAATAAGGAAACACCGTCACATGCTGGAAAATTTAAAGTGTGACGCCATTTAAGACCTTTATGGAATTAAAGACAGTTTTTAATATGGTTGGATTGAGTTAAATTATGCATATGAGAATTAGTATACTGTATATGAGATTACACAAATTTGAACCTTTGAACCTTTAAATCATCTGGGTTAGCCTATATTAGTCATTGTATTGTGTTTATTATGTTCGACACTGATTCCATGGGTGTCTCCATATATGTTCTTGACTGTACTTTATGTTAGTATTGCTATGCTATGTTCTTACACTCACAAAATGGATGAAAAAAAAGAGCTGCCAAACAGACCGCCTGACCGTCAAGTGAGAGGCGTAGAGAAGGCCCAAAAGATTTTTTCTTTTTCTTTTTTGCCAGACGCCGTACTTCCCGAGAAGGAGTGGCCATGAACATTAGGTGTTTGTAACAAATCAAGTTGCCGGGCTTGCCATCTACCAGTGCGGGCTCGATCCGCCGACCGTTTGATCAGCAGCCAACGCTCTACTGACTATGCCATGGCTTCAGGAGCCAACAGTGTCTCTTTGTTTTCTGTAATGTTACATTGTTATGGTTAGATTTCCAATCCGTATGTTGTGGTGATATTTCCTATTTGCTATGTTGTAGTGATATTTCTTATATCTTATGTTGTGTGATATTTTCTATCTGTTATGTTGGTGAAATTTCCTATCTGTTATGTTGCACTATAGACTGGTACGGTGAAATTTCTTATCTGTTATGTGGCACTATGGTAAGGTGAACTAATAAGAACTATCCAATTTCTAAACTTTACCAAACCCAATGAATTGTCGGACACTGAGAAACTAGTCCCCAGATATCGTGGCTCAACAGGAAATGACTGCTTATAAATAATGTCAAATATATTTTATGATAAAACAAATTTTTTTTTTTTTTTTTTTTTTTGGAATCTATACACAAACTTAACAAGGTACCAGAGAAGTAACATGCAAGACACAGTAGATACATTAATCCACCGGTGCTGTGGCATATAACGTGAGGACCATTTTCTCTAACACAAAAGGCTCGCCAATCTCGACAGAAAAGGGGACCGAAAACAAAAAACTAACAAGATTCAAATAATCGAATATGAGGCTAACTTCTTATGATGAAAAATACAATATGGACCGGCGAGTCAGAAAGTAACCCACACATCAAATCTGACAATGACCACTTTTGATACCCCAAAATCATAGAAATGTAATTTTAAATAATCAACTCTGCGTAATCAGAGTGGTATCGCCCCCCGTATAGTGGTACAGTACATGCCGGCCGAAATGTCTGTCTGTCTGAAAACTCCTCTTAGACCGTTTGACGGATTTTCACTAAACTTCACACGAACATTCGGTGCGTGAATGAGACGGTAATTAAAAAAATATTTTTTGAATTTGTGCAATAGTTATGATTTTAGGTAAAAAAATATGGTTTTGGGCGAAATGGCACGTCTACTTTATTATTATTATTATTATTATAAAAAAGTAGTTTAACCAGACCACTTGAGTTTTAGGCAAAATTCTCATAGGGCTGGCCGTTTCACATAATTTACCATAATATATAAATAGAATGGTAAAAACAAGAAGTTAGGTTCACCTTATAATAGTTGAATAGAAGCTTTAAGGGGTAGAATGTGGGTACCATGGCAATGCAGGAACTATTGCGACTTGATAGCGAGTACAGTACTGTGCCTACGTGTGTATCTGCAGGGAGGGAGAGGGTATGGGGAGTGGGTCACACACATATGCACGTACGCACCATAAAATATTGATCAGGTGGACAGTACGTCACTCCCGATACCCCCTCCCTCCCAGCAGACAAACACTTACGCATGGTACTCATTATCGAGTCGCAGTAGTTCCCACATTGCCTCGTAACCCACACACTTCCACTTAAGCTTCTATTCAACTATCATAAGGTGAATATAACTTCTTGTTTTTATATATGCTTTCATTAATTTCATTGGAGGTGTTTGGTGTTGTGGTGAAATTAATAAAAAAAAATAGATCATATATATTTATGATATACAGTACTATGTAAAATGCTATTGGTCTGATTTTGGAGTATCAAAATTGGTAAAAGCGGCGCATCGCCTAGCATGCGCCTATCAAGAATGATTATATTTCCCCAAGATTCGAGCTTGAAGGTGGTATCGAGAATCAAATTATCGAGATATAAACCCTCGAGATTTGCGAGCCTACTGCATATGCAATGTTAGTACGGTGCGATTTTTACCACCATGCACTTCCTGCTCAAGAGCTGGGCTAGGGTGGGTGCCCTATATGAAATAAAAATACTGTAGAACTATGGTCTATAATCTCAGCGGACACAAAACTCAACCGAACGGGAAAACCACCGTACGGGTGAATTCATGACCAAGTAATAGATTCTGTTTTGCTATTTTTTGCGTTGAAACTTTAGTCAATGTTTTGTTTGCTGTGTTCAGCATGCATTTCAGTTAAGTTGTTGAGCTTCATATTATTTCATTGCAAGATTTCCAATTTGTACATGTTGGTATTCTTGCTTGGAGGTTCATGACTCATTGATCAGAAAGACACGCCTCCTTTATTATACCATGATCTCATAGGCCTCTTAAGGGGAGATGGGTTGTTTTTATTTGCTCATTTATGTATCTTTATATTATTTTATTAGTTTCCTCCCACGACCTCCATCAAGCTCATAAAACAACCGCCCAAGAAACCTGTTTTTGTTTCAACCCCTGACGTCTTTTTGTTTCTATTTCAGCTGCATTTAAACAATTTTATGAAGCTTTGGAAGGCTATATGGTAGCTAAGAGGATTAATTGAGATAGTTTGCAGCTTTTTAATATGTAGACGTCCTTTCTAAGCTGAATAAAATCATCTCACACTTGCCAGAATATAATGAAAAAGACGTCACGGTACAGAAGGGGTTAAAGAAGATAACGTCAATATAGGTGTCTGAAAAATGCCCCAGATACTTAACCCCTTTGAAATCTCATAAATACTTCTTTATAGTACAATATATACTGTGTTTTACTTTAGTAGAAGACAGTTTTGCTAGGGAAGCAATGCAGACAAAGAGTTACAAACATTTTAAATTTAACTCCTCCAATCCAATAATATAATTAATTATTAAGCGTTATTTCCACATAGCAATATTGATAAGTTCTTTTTACTTTATCTTGTGTCGTCCCAGTTTTGGTTTGTTTGTTTGCAAGTTTTACATTATAATATTCAACTATTGCCAGGCGGCGTAATCCCCAAGAGGGGATGGCCGCAAATGAATCTCCTTCATATGCCGAGGCTGAGTGGTTTTACTCAGCTTATGAAGAACCTTGTGGAGTCAAAGGGATAGAACAGATCTTAATAAACTTACAAGTACCGGTAAGCTAAATCATCCATGACTTTTATATTACAAACTTTACAATGCACTCATTACAGTAAAGTTACACCTCTTAGAATAATTTACAATACACATACCGGTATATAATATCATCCTTAACTTGAAGCACTGAATGCAACTAAATACTTTGTACCACAAAACTTGTTTCAAGACATAACAGAAATTGTTATTATTTGCAGCTCATTATCTATTTTTTTTTTTTTTTTTTTTGCAAACTTATCATATTAACTCTTTCAATTAATTCTGGCTTTCATTAGACAATATCATTCAGCTTAGGAAGAACCGAGGAGAATCAAAGGGTTACTTGAGATAGATTTTACCCCCTGGATTCCAAAAGGTTTCCAAATTCTGCATAAACTCACTATCGTAGTCAGAATCAAAGAAGCTGTCGAGTTTTATAAATTTACACCATTATATATTTCAAAAGTAATACTTTCAATTTATAAAAGAAAAATGTATACCTCTATTTATAGACTATCAGTACTGGTAGCCATAGTTTAATGTAAAAATATGAGTAATGTGTTCGTAAAAGAAAAAAAGATCCTGATTGCATTAACCCCTTCTGTACCGCCGACGTATCTTATTTTCTTCTTACTACTAATAGAAGATATTATTCAGTTTAAAAATGGCCTCTAGCAATTATCAGGCTTTGAACTATCTCAATCAACACTTTATACAGATCCTTCTTAAGCTGCACTAAATCATCTAAATGTAGCGAGAATAAAATGAAAAAGACGTTGCGGTACAGACGGGGTTAATAGCAAATAAATGTCTAAATATACTAAGCCTATTTTCAGACCTCTGATAATCCCCTGTATAGTCAATAGTCATCTAATGCAATATATCACGGCTTTCTATATACACTTTAATAAAAAATATATCTTATACCTATAATGTTAATTCTCTATTATCACTAACAGTCCCATGCAATATTATCATGATACTGATCTAGACATCCTTAATCTGCCCACTACTGTATATTATTTTTTTTTATTTTTGTTCTATGTGCATGTTTTTATGTGTATGTATGTATATACTCAGGCACATACTCAATAGATGGGGGTGGCCGACTGGAGACAGAGCCCGAACAGAAACAACAGTTAAAGTCCCAATTCTTAGGGTCCGGGTTCACTTTCGCGTTCCCTCGCCCCTTACTCTGTTTCGTCTAGTAGGTGGATTTTACAAGGGGAGGAGGATTCCTAGCCCCCTGCCCCATTCAATCTTAACACCTTCAATACGTTGGCATCATTTTCATTGTATTTTTGTTAATATCAGACACTTTCATCCAGCTTAGGAAGGACCCCATGGAATAGGAGTAATAATAACTATCTCGACACCCTCTGATTCCCACCAATCCTTCCTAAACTGAATAAAATTGTTTACATGATAGCCAGAATAAGTAAAGAAAATGTGTCCTCATATATTGAAGGATTAATCTATACCTCTACTTTCCAGTTTCATAAGGGTTCTGACCCAGGAGGCTGTGGTCAAATGCTTTTCTTTCATTTGATTACCTCTACCTGTCCATCGAGGTTTACATCTGACATACCTCAATCTCAAAAATTCCTCTAGATATTTGTAAATACAATGCAAACCAAAAAAATACTACTTATATTTATAGCTTTTGATATCTGTAAGCTGGTATACTTAACACACAATCAAATGATCAAAATATACCAGTACCAAATAGTCACAGAATCTATCTGAAAAGTGGAATTGTAGCATTTATTTAAAAAGTGGAAATGTACTTCACATATGCAAAAGAAGTTCTACGTACGACAAATGAACCACACCAGCAACATGACAAACTTACTAGAGGTATAAATCCAGGGTTTGTCCCAGAGATGTTATTCTGGAAGTGTAGTTCATGAAAGAAATGTCTTAGCAATATCACCATAAAGGTGTAAGTGGTAATTATTGTATACAGCGAGTCCTTGAATAGGACAAACTTAGGTAGTACGATTTGGTTGATAACGATCTGATTAAAGTAATCAAGTCCGAGAAGAACACAATCAAATTCGCGAGTTACAACGAATCCCGCCGATACGTTTTTAACCAATGGTTCTCTATCGATACGTTTCCCTTACTCACAAGCAAAGCGGTCAGTTTCCCCCTGTGCTTTGTCAACATCAGATCTTCCTCTATCACCAGTGATTGTTATTTTGTTGAAAAGATAACTCATCCAGTTGTATAGTGACTTTATAAAAACTTAGAACAACCATTAGTGAACAATACCTCCTCCCACAATCTCTGGGAGGGTAAAATAAACTATAGAAGTGTTTTCATACTAATTGAAATAGGAAATATTGAAGTGCGCACATGTAAAGTCACGATGAAAGGACTCTGGGAGAAGTGACCACAAACCAATGAAGTCTGCCAAATGTATTGCTAATATAGAAACTCGTCTATCATAACTTGAACACTATTTCTATTCATTAAAGCATTTACGGCACAAACTTCTTGTTTGTTTACTCACAAACTAAATTTAAAATGCCGACAAAAAATAGGCTAGGCCTAGTCAGCAAATTTAACTTTGTTTGTGAACGTACAAAAGCTTTATTTTATGCTTGTGCCGTAATAGCTAATAAGAATAAAAATACTGTTCAATTTATGATAGACGAGTTTCTGAATTAGATAGGAAATTGACAGATCTTCAAAAAAATAACAATTCCCTAATTTACAGGTTTTTATCGTCATTTCGCCCAGCATCTTTTGTTCTTGAGCAAGCTTCAATATTTCTGTTCTCAGGAATATGAAAGCACATTTCAATTATATTTTTCCTACCTTGATACTGCAGGAGGATAGTCTTGTTCAATAATGGCTGAATGGGCAATCTTTTCATTTTCTACCATTAATGTACACTATCATTCTAAAATTGAAGGCTGTGTAAGGAAGGCCCTGTCCTGAAGGTGGTGGGTGAGGCGAACCAGGGTGTTACGGTGGTATAAAGGTGATATAGAGGTATATTATCATTTTACAGTTGTAATCCTTGGAAGGAAGCCCATCCTACAGGGGCTGTGTGAGGCAGGAAGTGAGATGTGATATAAAGGTATTGTTTGAGATTTAGAGGTACCGGTATTAATACTATCACCAATCCAACAATTAACAAACATACCTAATTAATAAAATCAATGAAACTAATGAATACATGTGGTTCTCCAAGGATTCGAACCTAGGATACTCACACCAAAATTCCGGACAAGTGGGTCTGGGTATTGTGGTGAGGGTTGGAGATATGGTCCACCTCCTGTTATTTCCACATAGCGATTTTGATTAGTTCCTTTGCGTTTTCTTGTGTCGTCCCAGTTTTGGTTTGTTGATTTTGCAAATTTTACATTATAATTTACTATAAAGGTGTAATTAGAGGTGTGCCTATTTTAGAGATGCAGGCAATATAAGAGAGATCTCATTTTGTCATACTGGAGGTACAATTTTAGCGATATCGTTCTAAAGGCATGATGTTAGCGATGTCATTCTAGAGGGGTGATTAACCCTTTGAAGCTCTGACACATTTTAGCAGTTTATTTTGGCTATCATTAGACAATTTTATGCAGCTTAGGAAGCATCTGTGGGTATAAAAAGGGTAAATACTATCTCAATCAACCCTTTGACTTCCATATAGCGTTACTAATTTGAATAAAATCGTCTAATAGTAGCCAGAAACAACAGAAATGCGTATTGGAGCTTGAAAGGGTTAAATAGGTATCATATGACTAAAACGGTAACATTCTAGAGGTATTACGATCCTAGAGTTGCAGGCCCTGGAATGAAGGCCCGTCCTGCAGCGGTTGTGTTAGCCGGGACGAGAGGTGGGCCAGGGTGTTGTGGAGGTGACGGGAGATCTGGTCCACCTCCTCCGTCGTCTCCAGGTTGGCCAGGTCCTCCTTCACCTTGCTCACCAGCTGGTTCATCATCGCTATCGTCACCTGTTTGGGGATAACACCATACACTACAATTACTCTACAGTAGGGCCGCGCGGATAGCGTAATTAAGCATAGCGATTTCGCGGATAGCGACAGGATAGAAACTATCTCATAGCGAACTGGAACCGCGGGTAGCGAAAAGCCGCATATTCGAGAATACCGGGCAGCAGCGGCTAGCCGGAGCAGAGTTGCCAGCGTCGGGACCTTGGCAACTCTGATTTGAGTGCGCAACGCCAACGTCGGCATATGGACGATTCGCCCCCGTATAGGCTTGATTTTTCGTCCCCTTGGTGTAGACTATTCGCCCCTACTGCAAGACTTTTCCCCTAATAATTGTAAATGTCAATGAAATAATGGTTTTGCTTACTTATCCTATTATAAAGTGCAGTATATTCATAGGCCTATTCATATGTCACCCTAACACTTACGCATTGACACTGACCAATCTTCATTAATTACATTGCCACACTGACCCTGGCCCCCCCCCCTGGTACAGTACTACTCTCCTTGTCGCGGTTGGGGGGCTTCGGGGCCAGCGACTGGGGCTTGATGGGGGATGGTTGTGGTCATTTCCCTTCCTATCTCCCCTCGAGCTTTCGTCGTCAGCTTGACTAATTTTGAGTAGTTTTTCCATTTCTCTTTCTATGTTTTTCCCCTTCTATTCTTATTCTGTCCCATTCGGTTGTCCTCGGGCAACCTATATCTCATGTCTCCCTGGCCTGGCTAGGTAGCAGACTCCTGACCTGATTTGTCTCTTCGGTTGCTGTTGTGGCCGGACTGTCTTGGTTCCCTTCGGTAATGCATTTTTTGCTTCTCGATGTGATTTTTTCTACCTTCGACCTGATCTCTCATTCTTCGCCTGATCACTTCTTGGTTGGTGTTGCGGTGTAGCAGTTCTTGCCTCATCCTTCGGCCCTGCCCTATAAGAGCTCTGCTGTGGAGCTCATGTGGTCCGGCTGAACTGGTGAATTGGCGAGAAATATCTGCATGTCTTCGCCTTCCTCGATTTGTTCCCCTACTGCCCTTCCCTCTCTATCTTGACTCGTTTAGTTATATATCTTGATAGAATACTTCAGGCCAGCCCTATGAGAGTTCTTTTATGGAGCTCAGTGGTCTGGTTAACTTAAACTAATACAGTATATTAAAAAAAAAAAAAAAAAAAAAAATTACCCTGGCACCTGTCATGACCTATCCTAGTCTACCAATGGTGAAGACTGAGTTTATTACATGGCTTGCCATCTAGACCAAAAGGAAGGCAGGGAAAGCAGGAAAATAATCAGGATGGAATTGAGAGAGCGAGGAGACGAACGCCCTGCATTAGCATCACGAAAAATAATAGGCCTAGGCTAACCTTACGAGAATAACCTCAGTTAAGCTCGTGTTGTCGTTGTGAAAGGTTATCAGACAGGTTGTTAGGTATCATTGGAACGACATATATTTATATAAAATCATCCGATAATCTTGTATCCATCCAGTAGGGCAAATTGAACCTTGGGCAAATCGTCCTGGTGGCGAATTGTCTAGGATTCGGACAGTCACTTGTGGTAGCCTCACAGGATGCCACTACCTTCCAAGATTATTACTTTTTTGTGGCCTCGACTTCTGGCACAGGTCCCAGCGGTGGGGAAGATGGAGGTGGAGGTGGAGAGAAACGGTCAGGAAAAGAAGGTGTGAAACGAGTGAAACAGGCAAGAGAATATATGCGGGATAGGCCTAGAAGCGATAGTTCGACCAGCAGCGTACCGGTACATACGCATCCAACTTCAATAAACAACACAAACAAATAATATAAAGTAAGTTTTAATATCCACCTTGCATGCCTAATACAAGATTATTTAATTGATGTTGCAATTTTACTTGATAAATGTGGTTTAGAGACGAAAAAGGGGACTTTTGAAAAAGTCTTAGACTAATTCAATTTACTGTATTTAGGTAAGAAGTTTGCCCAGCGGATAGCGATTTCGAGGATAGCGGTCATTTTGCCAGACTAATACATTCGCTACCCGCGCGGCCCCACTGTACCAGTACATAGTTTTAAGGGGGCTCACCTCGTTTTTTTTTCTCTCTCTCTCCCTCTCTCTCTGGGTTGTATTAATTCGGCCTCATTCAGCCTACTGTTTTAAGACGTTTATCCCCGGGGGATCCAGGTGTCAATTTTTTCCTGGCGAGCAGTATCGAGCCAGCATATTTGTTGTAATGTTTTTGTCAGCAGGTTAAATTTGTACATTTTTCGATAGAGAAATGTCTCCGGCGAAGCCGGAATTCTCCATATAATGCTAGCTTGCTATCGCTCGCCAGGAATAAATTGACACCTGGATGGGGATAAACGTCTTAAAACAGTAGGCTGAATGGCGTCGAATGAATACAAGCAAGAGAAAAAGTGAAAAGGAGAGAAAAAAAGCAGGTCACCCTCTTTAACCCTTAAGCAACGGCACACGGCATCTGTCGAGTTAAATAAATTTGGACTATGTGGCGGTGCACGACAGCTGTCGAGTGCCATTTTCAGCACGTAATGTTGCTGAGAGAGAGAGAGCAGAGCGGTAGGACGAGCGTAGTAACCTTATGACCGCTCCCCACGATCACCGTGGACGTACTGAACTGTATTCTACCCTCCCCCTCCCTCTCTCACTCGCTACACAGGGAATTATGTACGGAAATTACCTTATTTTAGGTTTTTTGCACTCGTGTTGCACGATCGTTGCAAGAGAACCAGTGGTCGTACAAGGATGGTTCAGGTGTCATTGGAAAGCTCTGTTTACGCCCTTTCAGGGATAGATACTTGTTTTACGCTCTGGGTCTTGTTTATGCATGAAAATGAGCACGGAAACAACCCTATTTAGGGTAAAAACCCCCCGCTGGGTGGCACAGTGTAAAATACCCTACCAGCCGCTCTTTGTGTGTTAAAGACAGTGCTCCAAATGAGGTGCGGTTTCAGCTCTGAATGGGGCTGCCTGGAATGCTGCATTCCAGGCAGACCTAATCAGAGCTGGCTTTCTTATATGTTTTTTTAAAATTTGATTAAAGAAATTAGGGATTGGGCCCGAGTAAATAGAGATAGATACAGTAAACTCTCTTGTCTGGCGTGTTTAAGCTTGGCGAAATCGTGTTTGGCGCCATAATCTATAAGATACCAAAGCTCTCATCTGGCGGTAAAAATTCGTAATTGGCGGGTGGCCAAGAGACGAAAATAGGCGAGCGGCGAAAATACCCGACCGGCGAGCCGACCCGAGCGCATAGGCTACCTCTCGGCACTTGTCGGTCGTGATAAAGTTACTCTACTCTCTTACCAGTTTCCGTTCGACCTTGACTGTATCATTTATTGCTCGCTCTCTCCATCGATTCATGATATATGGATAATGGTAGCCGTGGGACCAAGTGGTGATGCAGTTGTTCGTGATAGAGGGCCACCTGAAAAACCCAAAATGGAAAAGGACATTCGCAATTTTAGGAAGATGCGCAGAACAAGGATTATACTTAACTTACCTTGCATCACGTTTTATGCCTTTGTGAGTGATATATTAACTGAAACAATACAATCCCAAATGGCAGTATTTTTCATTCATAAGTTCATAACCTTAAAAGAACTTAGCAAAACTTAGAACTTAAAAGAACATGGTTCCGGTTCGCCAGGAATGTACCTTCGGCGGCAAGAAGGATAGGCCTAATGCGACTTAAACCAAAATGGCGACGTGTCTATATCAACGATCCCAGCTTTGAATGCTTTTTGAGGCAAGTCATGAGAACTGAGGACCTTAGATAGCCGACAAGGGAGGACCTTAGGGCCCAATGTAGCTATCATGGTAAAGAGGAGACGACTAATGAGGCGGACAATGATGAGAGAAACAATAATGATGCGGACACCCAGTAGTAGGACGAAGCAAACAAACAATATAGGCCTAGGCCTAATTAAATAAAACACTTTGAAATGTTTCTAGCGAGGCTTAATATCCTTTAATTATTTCAATTGGCATATACTATAGTTAGTATTCAGAAATTTGTGATTAAAAATACGAAAAAAGGGTAAAATAGGCTAACTTAGGGGTGGCTAAAGACTACCATAATTTTATCCCATTTAATTTCCAATGCGTGTCTGGCGAAATCGCGATTGGCGCCGTTTTTCAGACTACTAAGAACGCCAAATAAGAGAGTTTACTGTAGATAGATAGATAGAAAGATCGATACAGAGAGAGCGAGAGAGAATAATTATGTTTTTACCGATCTCCTTTTCCCTTGTACAACGGCACAATACATGCACTCCTCCAGTCTAGTGGTACCATTGACACAACAAAGCACACATTGAATAGTCTCACCAGCCAGTATATCATCACATCTCCACCCTTCTTAATACACTCCACAGCAATACCATTCATACCTTCTGATTTTCCCGCTCTCGATTGTCTCACTGCTTCTTTCACCTCATTCTTCCCAATCCTTTCATTCATTCCCTGCCACCTGGGTGGCCTGGGTAACCTATCTCCATCAACCACTGCTTCAATCACTGCCTCCCTTCCATCTCTTACATTTAGCAAAGGTTAAAAATACTCCACATATCTTTTCCTCACTTGCATTCCTTCCATCAGTAACTCTCCATTTGTATCTTTCACCAACTCTTCCCTCTTTTGTTCTCCTTTCCTTAATCTAATTACCACCTTCAAGAACATCTTCTTTCGTTCCTCAAAATTCTCACTCAATCTTTGATCCCACCAATCATTTGCAATATTGTGCTTTTAATGTACAGTATATGTATATACTCAGGTACATACCTCATAGCTGGAGGTGGCCGACTCGAGACAGAGCCAGAACAGAAACAACATTTTAAGCTCCAATTCTTAGGGTCCAGGACCGCTTTTGCGTTCCCTTGCCCCTTTCTCTGTCTCGTCTAGTAGGTGAATTTTACAAAATTTACAAAATTCTTGTGCTTTTAATACTATAATGAAATGTAATGACCTTTGGTGGGGTCACCATTTACTCTCACATACTGTACATTGTGAAGTCATTATCATAATTTAAATATTCTTTTTATCCTTCAACCCTTTTTTTTTATTATTAACCTCTGAAGTGCGCATGGGGGTAATTGGAAACGTCCCCCTGTGCTGACGTATTTGAGGTGTTTCCGTCACTAAAATATTAATTGTGCCATTAATAGCATTAATACTTATCCATATGCGCCTATTATGGGTTGATTATAAAGGTATTAACCTGAAACAACAATAAAACGAGTGAAAACAGCGTTTGGATGGTCAAAATTGGAGATATAGCCCGCGAGTTG
The DNA here is from genome assembly GCA_032716605.1 of Paralithodes platypus. Taxonomy (NCBI): domain Eukaryota; kingdom Metazoa; phylum Arthropoda; class Malacostraca; order Decapoda; family Lithodidae; genus Paralithodes; species Paralithodes platypus. The sequence continues at coordinate 78,423,952 of CM064492.1, read as the reverse complement.
TATAATGTATGGGTGAGGCAACCTGCTTTCCCGCCAATTTCCCCCAAGGCCACTGAGACACAGTCGATCGATACTCTCTCTCTCTCTCTCTCTCTTGCACTCGCTTGCCATCAGTGATGACAACACCCTGCTTGCAACTCGCTAATGTTAGCACGAAAATATACCTCAGAATAAGGGAATAACAGGGAAAATAGGTGATAACTGAAGGAGAGGAGGAAAGTGGGGAAGGAGGGGAGGTAGAGGACTGAGATTTTGCATGGCCCAGGGGCCAAAAAAAAATAAAAAAATAAAAAAATAAAAATATATATATTTTTTTTTTCGATGTCAAAAGTTGATTTTTGTTTTCACTCACTCATAAGAGTCTCCCCGCAGTCCGCCGGGGGAACTCTTAAGAGTCTCCCCGCAGTTCCCGGGTTAATGATGGAACAAATGAAAGATTAAACTAATATTAAAAAAAAAAAAAAAAATGAGAGGATATAAAACCTCCAAAGCTTGAAATCTTTGGGAGCAGTACTGTACTATGCAATGGAGCATTGTATAGTGAGAATTGAGAGGTGATTATGTGCAGTAGTACAGTATATGGAAGAAAACCAAATTACAGTACCTGAGAGTTGCCTTTCTCGTAGAAGTAGACATAGTGGTTGAGCAGCTCCACAAAGAGCTGTATCTGTGTGGACGGGTCCATACACTGGTTGGCGATCCTCACACCCTTCTTGAGGCACTCCAATACACGCTTCTCATCTCGCAGCTAAGGGAGATATAATTTGATTAGATTTGAAATTACTAACGTGAGCAAATAATAAGATTACCTGTGTTTCCACATAGCGATTTTGAGGAGTTGTTTTGTCTTTTTACTGTGTTCGTCAAAGTTTTAGTTTGTTTATTTTGCAAGTTTTAAATTATAAATCCATGCTACATAATGCAGCAACTCACGATGGGTCAGATTTGTATTTTATTTGATGGTGTGACTCTGGTTACTTCATTATATCATTGTCTCATACGTATTATTGAGTAGAACATAACAAAATTCCTCTGTGCATCTGAACATATGTCCTAATAATCCTACAGTAAATTGCAATGTTTACCTCTTTGTTAGTGACCATTTAAGGGGATGACCAGAATTGCACAAACACTTGTTTGTGGTATAATATTTGATATTATAATAATTACTCCTTCCATTCGTCTATACATTAGGCTACCATAACACAGTTGGAATGTATGTACTGTACATGCTCAGATTAATATGCAAGATTTGAAACTGCATAATAAATCGTAGGCTTATGCATAATTCTTTAACTGTCTTGATAGCGTAATGCATAAATGCGCGGAATTTTGGTGTGAGTTTCCTCGGTTCGAGTCCTTGGAGTGCCACATGTATTTGTTGATTTAATTAATTGAGTTTAGAAGTAAAGTTGGTTAGTGGAAAAAAAATAAATAAATATATATATATAATTCTTACCGGTACCTCTTCTTTATTAGTAGCCAGACAGCGAGCGGACCAGAATAGATGTGAGCAAGTGGTGACCCCTCTGGCCTGGTCGGGTTTCTTGAGCAGCTTGGAGGCGGCCAGGGCACACTGGGTCCGCAGCGGCTCGTGGTTCTCTTCACCGAAGCAAGTGGTTTGTTGGAAGGTGGCCATGATCAGGGTCATTGCCGACAACTGAGCTTTGCTGTCGCTGATCTCATCCTCGTAAAGGGAGAAGGCCTGGGGGAAATAAATACTGTACAGTACAAACACCTAGATGTGTGTTGTTGTTTTTTTTCCTGCTGTGTTGTGAAGTCCATGTTCGGGCTCTGTCTCGAGTCCCCCAACCCCCCAAAAAAAAATACATACAAAGACCTACTAGGCGAGACAGAGAAAGGGGCTCTGTCCTGGTCAGCTACTCCCTGCTATGGGGTATGTTCTTGAGTATATACAGTACATCCTGTACAATCGGCAGCAAAAGTCTTGTCGCCTCTCCTGCCTCACCGTGACCCATGATATTCATAAGACTTTAGAATGTTAGGTTTACAAAACGTGCATATTTCTGCTAACAGATGGCACACTGTGAGGTGTGTGGTTTTGAGGGTAGAGGGTGATGGGGGAGAGGAGGGATTAGAGCTGTTAATGGTCTGAAGATGGGGGAAGGAGGGGCTGGTGCGTGTGATAATGAGAATGAATGAGGGGTCACTGGCAACAGTTAGAGTAAATGGGGGCCTGAGCAAAGAGTTCCCAGTGAAGGTTGGAGTTCACCAAGGTTCATTGCTGAGCCCATTACTGTTTGTTTTAGTCCTGGAAGCTCTGTCAAGGGAATTTAGGACAGGACTCCCATGGTAGCTGTTATATGCAGATTATCTAGAGCGAGGTGGAGGGACAGAGAGGGAGAAGTAGACCGAAGGAGAGGTGGAAGTATATGAACGAGGGCGGTGCTGGTTGGGGGGAGGGGCGTCGACTGACTGGGGACAGAGGTGCATGGGGCAGTTCGTTCGTGGCCACCTCTTCGGGGATCACGGCGTCAGGCAATAGACAGATAGATAGATCTAGTTCTTATCGCAGATAGTGCTCAGGAAGCAGAGGCGAAGTTTAAAAGATGGAGGGAAGGTATAGCAAATAAGGATCTAAGAGTTAACATAGATAAAACAAAGGCCATGAATAGTGAAGTAGGGCGTGGAACTATGGAAAGAAGCGGCGACTATCCATGTGGCAAGGGGATGGGAAGTAACTCAATTCAATGTTGCGTCTGAAGTGACTGGGTACACAAGAGATGTAGTGGAGCTAGAGAACCTTTGACAAGAATCATAGACTTTGAATGTGCAGTGTGCAAGGGAGATCTTGTATTAAATGACCCGCCTGTCAGCCAAACCTCACTCTGGATAGGACCAGCCCTCACGCATGTAAAAATTACGGTAAGGGTAAAACCTAACCTAAGCTAGGGCTCTTTTTGAAAACCTTTGAACAGCTGCCAGGGGCACAATTTTTTTTTTCAAATTTAAATGCAATATACCTTTGGAATCGCAACAGCGTGAGGAATCCAAAAATATCCCTAAAAGTGTAAAATTCAAAAATGACCCGACGAGGGTCACAATTTTAGCAAGGCTAAAACCCAAGGATTTTTAAAAAATTAGTTTTGATTATAGCAAACCGAGAAGTCGCACAATAAAATCATGCATATACAGTACTGTATTTGGAATCCTAACGCCATTGGGAGTCATTGGTATAAGGTAAATTGAATTTGGATCCATAGTTACACATTTTTCTCCCCCTTCCCTTTTTTATATATCTTTCTCTGTGTCACTTGTACATCTCCCTGTTCTCCTTGCCTCCTCACTGACCTGCGACATAAACTCGTAGGCGACGGTCTCATGGTTGTCGAAGGGTATGCGGTCTACAGCCAGTGCCCCCTGCAGGAAAAGTCTGAGGGGAAGCTCGGCGTACTCAGCCTTCACCAAGGCCGTGACGGTCTGGTGGCAGAACTGGAAGATCTTGTGCACCTTCTTGCTCCACTTGTCATCCTACCGTTAGAGAAAAGGCGGTTAACTTACACACTTTACATCCTAACTACTTTAAGTTAGTGGGCCGTATAGGTTAAAACAGATTCTTTTCTGTTCCATTCCACAGGTAAAAATTGTTTTAGATCCGGGATCAAACGTGACGATACCTGTGATCATTAGGTACTGTACTGCTTCAAGCTGAAACCCTACCGTAGACTTTCAACTTAGACAACCCGTTCCGCATGCACACACTCTCAACCTCACACACTAGCTAACTGGTCCCCTCCATATTTCTCGTCCTGTCTTCCAGGTTCCTTCTCACCCACAACTTCACAGCCAGGTAGCACTCTGTAGCTCATATATTTTTTAGGAGAATCAAGGGTCAACCCAGGGAGCTGTACACTGAGCCACATCCAAAATAATGCCCATACACTGTTAAAGTATAGACATTTTCCTCTGCTGTCAACTTCGTTGTTGTCTTCCCCATTGACTAATAAAATGCAAGGACATAACCCTGAGATGATTAAATAACACCCACTGATCAATTCTATCTATCTATCTATTGCCGGACGCCCCCGAAAGAGTGGCCACGAACGAAACGCCCCCATGCACCTATATCTCCAGTCAGTCGGCGTCCCTCCTCCCATCCAGCACCGCTTTCACACATATACTGTACTTCTTAACTCCATCCTTCCACATCTCACTCGATCTACCTCTCCCTCTCTGTCCTTCCACCTCTCTCTCGTACACTCTCTTAGTCATTCTCTCGCTTCCCATACGTTCCACATGGCCGAACCATCTCGAGGCTTTTTCCTTTTCACACTTTCCAGCACATCTACATCCACACTATACATCTCTCGTACTTCTTCATTCATCTCTCTATCCCTCCATGTAACTCTGCATGCACTTTTCAAGCAACTAATTTCCACCCCTCTCAGGTTTGAGTCTCTCCACCAATGTCCATGTTTATTATGTCATATGGAAATTTTATTATGTCATATTATGTCCTGGAAAGCAGCAAACATCCATCCAGTTCCTAAAACAGGTGCCTCTTCAGATCCATCAAACTACAGACCAATAGCTATAACTTCCACTCTTGGTAAAGTCTTTGAAATTATATTAAATAATCACATAATTAAGCATCTTGAGAATAATAAATTAATCAGTGATAGGCAATATGGTTTTAGACGATGACGATCAACTGCAGACATGCTTTGCCTTCTTACGCATCAAATCAACCAAGCTACAGACCAACATGGTGAAACACATACAATAGCACTGGATATATCAAAGGCATTTGATAGAGTCTGGCATCAATCCTTATTGTCGAAGATGTCACACTACGGCCTTGCATCATTAGTTCCACTAATTTCTTCTTATCTTCATAACAGAAAAATACGTGTAATGGTAGATGGCCTTTATTCTCAATTTCACTCAATAAATGCTGGTGTTCCCCAGGGATCAGTTTTGGCCCCAATTCTGTTCCTCATTCATATCAATGATCTCATATCTACCACTCATAATCCAATACATTCCTACGCAGATGACTTAACACTCCACAGTTCCTTCACATTTACCAATTCTTTCACCCAACCCGATCTTATAAATTCAAAAATAAACACTGCAATTTCTCTGAACCAGGACCTTTCTAGAATTGATGGATGGGGACAAAAGAATCTAGTTTCCTTTAATGCACAGAAAACCAAGTACATTCAATTTTCTAACCGACAGAATCTCACTGACTCCCATATATTTTTTAATGATGTAAATATTCCCACTTCCCCTAGTATTGACATTCTCGGTGTAACATTAACTACTAACTTGAGCTGGACACATTATGTTAGAAGCATTGCTAAGAATGCCTCTAAAAAACTGGGACTCCTGTACAGAGTTCGAGAATTCTTCACTGACGAGCAGTTGGCCGTGATATATAAAAGTCATGTACGTTCTCAGATGGATTACTGTTCACCTCTGTGGGGTGGAAGTGGAGTGGTTGCATTGAGGCAGTTGGACAAAATTCAAAATAAAGCTATTAGATTAATCAATAACCCTGCAATCACACAGGACCTTCCTACATTAGCCATACAAAGAAACGTTGCATCCCTTGCATTATTCTACAGATATGTTCACAGCAATTGTTCCGAGGAACTTGCTTCAATTGTGCCGCCTCTCCACATCTTTCCCCGTAGAACTAGGGCAGCTGAGAGCGCCCATGAATTTACACTTTCTCCTCCACAATGCAGAACTTCTGCTTATCAGAATTCATTTATCCCCAGAGCTACTACTCTTTGGAATTCACTTCCCTCGAATTGCTTTCCACAAACTTACAATCTACAAATGTTTAAATCCAGTTGTTACAAACATTTTATGAATGGAGGATGCCTTTAGGCACATGGACCTTTTTGTTTTATCTGTGTTTTTCCTTCCTCCGTTCATTGTCTCTTAAAAAAAAAAAAAAAAAAAAATATAATTTATGACAAACTGCCACTGGCAGATATCAAGGTTATCCAAGATCCTACTATTACAATAGCCTACATCTATATGCACCTGATCTCTCTCGCTGTAATACTTGAAGGCCAGCTGGTATGCCTGGAAGACGATAGGTGGCAGTGTGTGCAGGATCCTCTTGGGTCCCCCCGCCCCCAGGTGCTTGCGGGCTGTGGTCAGCATCAGGTACTGCTGATCACTGTCATCACTCTTGAACAGATGCAGGAATCTGGGGAAAGAAGTTGTTCAGTTTCCATCGTGAGGTGGGATAGTGTTGAACATAATGAGTAGATATTTTCTCAAGACCTATACATGTACAGTGCAGTATTAACATATAATTATATATACAGTATATATTCAACAGATGTATAAATTCCTTAGATATAAATTAAAACTGGCTTCTGATAGAAATCGTACATACACCATCTCTCATGACTATTCTACCAATGAGGTTCTGTCAGTGATGGCAGCAGAGTAAGCTGGGTTAGCTGTCTCATAATATGGAGTGCGAGTATATACCACTCTCTCATCAAGTGTAAATCACTACCATAGCAAATAAAAGTTTGAAAGTACAACCTGGACACTGACCTGGAGTGCATTCAGTTGAAGGCAGTTTAATGGCTTTACATTTGTTAAGTAAGGTCATTGGACTGCTAAAAGACCAAATCGGGAGTTTGGTTGCGTTGCTAAACACCGCAGAATGATAGCATGCTTGCTATCTAATTGCAATCTAATTGCAATTTCTTGAATGAATCAGAAGCTATCATGTTAAGTAGAGCTATCATGTTTGTATGTTTGAACACACTGAAGGTATCTCATTTATGAAAGGCCAAAATTGATATAAATCAGTTCAATACTACCTGACATTGATGGAGTGACATACTAACAAACTGACTGACTACCTGCTTTCCTTTATTTCTATGACTAACTAATTAACTATCTGAGTGAATGACTGACCTGGCCAGTAGCCCCTGTTCCTCAGCCAGGTCCTCAGGGTCGGGGTCCACCAGTGGCTGGTCACTCTGGTCACACGTCATGGACGACACCATGGATAACACCGACTCCACCTGAAATTTAAACATAACACTATATGCACTTACAGTATAGGGAAAACAATCTGTCCATAATCTTAAATACAGCAGTAAAGAATTATACTGTAATGTAAAACTTGCAAAATAAACAAACCAAAACTGGGACGACACAAGATAAATGCAAAAGAACTAAACAAAATCGCTATGTGGAAATAACGCTTAATAAAATAAAATTTTAAAATAAAAGAACACAATCCACCAAATAGGGTGTACATTACTACATGAGCAAGTCAATCTGGTTCCCAAGCAAACTGATCGCACACTTAACAATGCACCATCGACATGTTCAAGGAATTAGTCAATTTGGGAAGTCCGGGACGTTCTGGTAAATTTTACTAAATTCCGTATGAATAAAGAAACTACAATTTATATAAAATGTTATATTAAGCTAAATTTGCAATTTGACAAGACATCAACAATAATACAAAACACATACAGCACTCACTAATGATAGTGCTATCGGGTAAAGAATAACATAATCTTGAATGACTACTAAGCCTCCGAGACAGAGCAGAGCTGCAGGAAAATATATAGTCAACTGGTTATAAATTTAAAACCATGATTAGATCTCTGGCAAACATAGGAAGTGTGGAATAAAACTAGGTAGTTTTCTCTAAGAATTTCATAATAAACAGGAAAGATTTCATATTTATTCACCAACCCACACATTAATTTACAAATAAACCTACTTAATGAAATCATTGAAACTAATGAATATATGTGGTACTCCAAGGACTCGAACCTAGGATACTCACATCAAAATTTGGCGCACTAATCATTACGCTATCAAGACATGATCGTTAGCCTGAGTAGGTAATCCGTCTAAGAGAACAAAAAACTTGAACAAAAATAATTTCCTTGTAAGCGGGACTTGTCATGCGGCTTATTAACAGGATAAGCATCCAGTCGTAACACGTTTTATTCATGCCTCATGAGAGCTATGGGATAACTATCAAATTGTATAATGGTCTTATTTAAATAAAGTAAATTATCAGTATCTATTTCTCTTTCACTAAGCACAATTTGCATCTGCCTATACATATTTTCATTACGATTCCTGATTGCAGTTCGTACTAGTTAGCCAAGATACACCAACACATTTGCTACTAGGGTGGCGTGGGAAACCAACCTACTGTCTCGTGTAGTGGTGTACAGATGTGTGGATATTATAAGTATGTTATTTTCAAAGTTTAATATCCTATAAATTTAAAAGCATTTTTCCACATATAGATATAGATATAGATATAGGTGAGGCGGAGGGTATGTCGGATCATTACCTGGTGGAGGGAAAGCTAAGAGTTAGGAGTTACAGGAGAATGAGAGACAAGCGTGAAGTAAGAGAGGTAATACAAGTTAGTGAGTTAGAGAAGAGTGCAAAAGAGAGGGAGTACAAGGAAAGACTAAATAAAAAGTGGATGGAAGTGAGAGAGATGGAAGAGAGAGAAGTAGAGGTTGAATGGCAACAGTTTAAAGAAGGAGTGAAAGCAAGTGCAGAGGTAGTATGCGGAAAAAGGAAAGTAGGAGGCAGAGGTATCAGGAAGGGAAGCGAGTGGTGGAATGATACGGTGAGAGAGGCAGTTGAGGAGAAGAGACAAAGTTTTGAGAGGGTTTTACAGGATGGTAGTGTTGAGGTATGGGAGAGGTACAAGGAGAAAAGGAGAGAGGCAAAACGGAAAATTAGAGAAGCGAAAAAAGATGCAAACGAAAGGTGGGGTCAAAGGTTGAGTGAGAATTTTGAAGAACGAAAGAAGATGTTCTGGAAGGAGGTAAATAAAGTAAGGAAAGGAGGACAAAGGAGGGAAGAGTCAGTGAAAGATGTAAATGGAGAATTACTAGTGGAACCAGTTGAAGTGAGGAAAAGATATGCCAAGTATTTTGAATCTTTGCTAAATGCAAGAGATGGAAAAGAAGCAGTGATTGAAGCAGTGGTTGATGGAGATAGGTTACCCAGGCCACCCAGGTGGCAGGGAATGAATGAAAGGATTGAGAAAAATGAGGTGAAAGAAACAGTGAAACAATTGAAAGTGGGAAAAGCAGAAGGTTTGGATGGTATTGCTGTGGAGTGTATAAAGAAGGGTGGAGATGTGATAATAGATTGGTTGGTGAGACTTTTCAATGTGTGCTTTGTGATGTCAAGGATACCAATAGACTGGAAGAGTGCATGCATTGTTCCGTTGTACAAGGGGAAGGGAGATCGGCAGGAGTGTTCAAGTTATAGATGTATTAGTTTATTATCAGTGGTTGGAAAGCTGTATGGCAGGGTGTTGATAGAGAGGATAATAAAATGTACGGAACTTGCAATAGGAGAAGAACAGTGCAGTTTTAGGAGGGGAAGAGGGTGCGTGGATCAGATGTTTGCAGTAAGACAGTTATGCGAGAAGTATTTAGAGAAGCATAAGGAGATATTTTGGGCTTTTATGGATTTGGCAAAAGCGTATGATCGTGCTGATCGTGAAGCAATGTGCAAGGTGTTAAGGATTTATGTAATTGGAGGAAAATTGTTGGAAGCAGTTAAGAGTTTTTATGAAGGGAGCAGAGCATGTGTTAGAGTAGGAAATGGCGAGTTGAGTGAATGGTTTGAGGTAAAGGTAGGTTTGCGACAGGGTTGTGTATTGTCACCATGGCTGTTTAATATGTTTATGGTTGGTGTGGTGAGGGAGGTGAAAATGAGAACTATGGGAAGAGGATTGGGTTTAGTAGGAAAGAATGGTAAAGATTGGGAGTTGAATCAGTTGCTGTTCGCTGATGACACAGCGTTGGTGGCGGACTCTGAGGAGAAATTGCAGCGGGTAGTCAAAGAGTTTGGAGTGGTTTGTGGGAGGAGGAAACTGAAGGTGAACGTCAATAAAAGTAAAGTAATGGTGTGTAATAGGGGTGATCGTAGGGTGAATCTAGATGTGAGGCTGGATGGGGAAATAGTGGAACAAGTAGAGTGTTTTTAAATATCTAGGAGGATCGATAAGCAGGAGTGGAGGTATGGAAATGGAGGTAAAACAGAGTGTGTGTGAAGGAAGGAAGGTTTTCTGAGCAATGGGAAGTACTGTATGTGGAAGATGAGAAATCTCGGAATAAAAGTAAAAAGTGCAATGTATCAAGGAATTGTTGTACCAACAGTGATGTATGGGGCTGAGACATGGGCTCTGAAGAAAAAGGAGAGAAGAAAGCTGGATGTGATGGAGATGAGCTGCTTGAGGAGTATGTGTGGAGTTACCCGTAGAGACAGATTGAGGAATGAAGAGATACGTAGGAGAGTGGGGCAGCAGGAACATTTGTCAGCCAGAGTGGACAGAAGGGTGCTGAGCTGGTATGGTCATGTGGAACGAATGGGAGATGAAAGGCTGACAAAGAGAATATATGAGTCAGATACAAGGGGAGATAGAAGGGCAGGAAGACCCCCATTGAGATGGAGAGACTGTGTAAGACAAGGTTTGGATGATAGAGGAATGACTATAGATCAGGCATAGGAAGTGGTAATAAACAGGAATGAATGGAGAATGCTTGTGAATAGTTGAGTGAACACATGGTCATTTGGGGAAGGGGTCAGGCGCAAGTTGGACTAGATAATAGTCCATCAGGCGCCTGGCCCGGGGAGACGATTAATATGAAGGGTACGCCTGGAAGTGTGGTGGGCGGGCTTGTGGCTTTGGCTCCGCTGCATGTCTGCCTGCCGAGATCGGAGCTTCTCCGGGTGGTCAGGGGCCGGGGGAGTGCTGGAGCGACCTTGGTGACCCTGGTCTCTGGGTATTCTCATGGGTGACCTAGATTTGTGTGAATTTTGTGTTTTGTCTGTGTTTGTTCGTGGTTTCGTCTTGCGTTTTGTGTTTTCCTGTTCTTGCTCTGTCTTGAGTCGGCCACCCCCAATAAAAAAAAAAAAAAAAAAAAATAGAGGAAAATAAAAATAGGAAAAGTGGGGATTGGGCCTGAGCATATAGAATAGAATAGATTTTGCGTAGTGTGTTGTCGTTTTGATATTTTTTAATTTGAATGAGTTCGTTATATTCATTTGAACAGTAACTTTTGAGTTCGTTTTCAAGTTTTATATTTTAATTAATTCTCAGTGAGCTGACTCTCCTTCAGAGCAGCGACTCTGATTAAAACATGCTTCCTTTACAGAGACATATATACAGTAAGATTTTGCATCTCGAAAGCAATAGGGACCAAATTTTTTCTTCAAAATTTGAGTTTTCGAGATGCGAACAAAATTTATTATGGGGAAAAAGACAGTAGGAACTGGAGAGTCAGCATGTAACCAATATTCAATCTGACAATGACCACTTAAACACCCCCAAATCAGACAAATAGCATTTCACATACTGTACATTGATAATGAGTATCATATGTCCACGCGATTGATAATTTACGGTGCTTATGTGCATGTGCGCGGGGAGGGGAGATATAGGGAGAGACATAACGTCCACGCGATTGATAATTTATGGTACGTACGTGCGCATGTGTGTAATGAAAGAGAGGAGGGGGGCCGGGGGTCCAGGGAGTGACATAAAACCCATGCAATCAATAATTTACGGTGTGTGCGTGCGTGTGTGTGTATTTACCTAATTGTATTTACCTAATTGTAGTTTACAGGAGTTGAGCTAAGCTCGTGTTGTCCCGTCTCTTAGTCTACAGTACTTTTATCCAATTTTTTCTTGAAAATATGGATGTTCCTTGCCCCTACCACCTCCTCCTCCAGCCCATTCCATTTGTCAATACATCTATCGGGGAAGCTAAACTTCCTGATATCGTTCTTGCAGGTAGGTCTTTGTGTGTATGTGTGCAGGATGGGGAGGGTATCGGGAACTATTAAGACGAGTGACTTTTTTACAAGATGCGAGATCAGGGTGAGCTTAAAGGTGGTTTCGAAATGTGAAAATTTGAGAACATATTGTTTGATATGCGAGATCAGACTGTACATGGGTCATAAAACACAGAATTATATTAACTTTTATCTTCATTGCACAGTGACCTGCAGATTCAAGTGGTAGGCTAAATTACTCTTAAGATAGATTCTATTGTATTCTATATACTCATGCCCATTCCCCATTTTTTTGTTTTGTTAGGGGGGTGGCTGATTTGAGACAGCCCGAACAGGGACAACACAACAGAAACACAATGAACATACAAAAACAAAACACAAATTCACACACATCTAGGTCACCCAGGAGAAGACCCGGAGACCAGGGATCACCAAGGTCCCTCCAGCACTCCCCCGGCCCCTGACCAACTGGAGAAGTTCCGGTCTCAGCAGGCAGACATGATGCGAGCCGAAACCACAAGCCCGCCCACCACACTTTCAGGCGCACCCTTCATATTTACCGGCTCCCCGGGCCAGGTATTCTCCATTCATTCCTGTTTATTACCACTTCCCTTGCCTGATCTAGAGTCATTCCTCTAGTCTAGATACAAGATGGTTATCATTAAATTAATTACCAAAGTGTACTCCAACCTCGTCAGAGCCGTTACAATGTATATACAGTACTGTAATAGAAAATTACGCTAAAGCACTGTACGTAAAGTACGGTACTCAAAAGTCTGTTGAGCATTACAATAGTGGAACAGTTTACCATGTAACTGAAAGTAAAACAATACCACAAGCACACTGAGTATATCCTACCTGGTCCTGGGCGGGTACTATAGTATTGTTAGGTTAGGTTAGGGTCAATCTGGTCGGGAAAGGTCTTAGGATAAGCTCTTGCCATGGTTTGCGTTTATCTTGTGTCGTCCCAGTTTTGGTTTGTTTATTTTGCAAGTTTTACATTATAATTAATAAAATGGCTCTGAGTGTATCGTACCTGGTCCTGGGCGGGTACTATAGTATTGTTGTCGACAGCATTGGTGACGAGGTAGGTGGCCAGAACCTTGCGACCACTGTAGTCCAGCAGGTCCAGCAGGGGGGTGTAATGGGGCAGCTTCAGTACAGTCAGCAGGTTGTTATAGTTGTCAGCAGGCAGCCTAAGGAGTCGACCAAGCTCACGTCCCACCGCTGACCCGGAGTGTATCCTGAGGGCAGATAGTCTGGTTAAACTATTTTATTACTACTACTACCTGAGCGGAGAACACGCATACTTGAGGGAGCCCACCTTGTTTTTTTTCTCTTTCTCTCCCTCTCTCTTTGGCTGGTATCCATTCGGCCCCATTCAGCCTACACTCAACCCTCTGTTATCGCGCCTAATTAGTGCCGCTATAACGAGAATCGCGATAATGGAACTTAATAACTTATGGGGAAAAATAAGTTGGTTCCCAGGTCCCAACTTTTCGCCCCCAGATTCGTCCAAACAGTCACTCAAGTACCCATTTCTCCCCTTTTGTGTAGTAGAAGTGTAATTTTTTTGTTTTCTTCTATATTCCAACTACTCCCTCTCGGGCATAGGCTGAGAGCCTGCACACTCTACCGCTGAACAAGATGAGGCCTGTGAGGTTTTGTTCCAGTATAGGGAGTGAGACATGCGCACCCAACTCCATCTCTGAAGCTGCTTCGCCTCTGCGCTTCACCGTCTCACTCTCCAGACTCGGACCCTCACTCTCAGAACGCCACCTATTGAGCAATTAACTCACTAGGCATTGCCCCCCCTGTAGCATATTTTGAATATGGAAATATTCATATAGTGCTATTTAATCAGGGAACAATGAGGGTATTTTTTGGGCATTTCAGTGTGCTGTGGTAATGCACTGAAACTAGGTACAACACAAATTCCATCCCAATAATATCTTCCCATTGTCTTATTGGAATTCGAACCAGGGTCCATTGGATTACCAGTCCAGTGGCAAGACCACTCTGCCACACCTCCCCTAATGTCCCTCTCTCTAGATTTCACACAAATTATCAAGATTTTTGATGAACTATTAATTTTGCCTCTACATTCACACTAACTTAACCAACTGCCACAGATATATTGCATGGTTACAAATTCCGGATTCACTTATCACGGGTATAAAGGCGCCTGATGGACTATTATCTAGTCCAACTTGCGCCCGACCCCTTCCCCCAAATGACCACGTGTTCACTCATCTATTCACAAGCATTCTCCATTCATTCCTGTTTATTACCACTTCCCTTGCCTGATACTATAGTAATTCCTCTATCATCCAAAGCTTGTCTTACACAGTCTCTCCATCTCAATGGGGGTCTTCCTGACCCTCTATCTCCCCTTGTATCTGACTCACACATTCTCTTTGTAAGCCTTTCATCTTCCATTCGTTCAACATGACCATACCAGCTCAGCACCCTAGATATGATGTACTGTAGGATCAAAACTTCACATTCACTTAATTATAATAATTTGGTGCCAGTGATAAATTCAATAACAGTAATATAAGAAGGCTTATATGGATTATGTTACATTTCACTCTTACATAATAAAGGTAACAAGAAAATAAAAGATATATTGTATCCCCGGTAAATATTGGAAACAAAATACAATATAATTTGCATTTTCTTAGCTAAAGGTACAAACATTATATACAAGGTAACAATACAGTACTATGCATTCCAAATATTTACATAAACACAGTTCAAAGGATTTACAAGCTAATATTGTCCTTTTTCATTAACTACAGTGCTATACTAAAGGTACTAATAGCAATAGCCTTATTCAGTTTAGCTTACAATATGTAAGCTAGAATTGACTTAGAAGATACAATGACACATTTTGTTCTGTTTTCTAGCTATTATTAAACTATTTTATTCAGATTAGGAAGGGAATATAGAAGTCAGAGGGTTGAGTGACAAAGTCTTTACCCTTTTAATTCCCACAGGTCCTTCCTTAGCTATATAAAATCTACCAAAGATAGCCAGAGTAAACGGTCAAAATGTGTCATAAACTTCAAAGAGTTAAGATGAACTTTTATGATAGATATATTGATACAAAGTGAAAATGATTGAGAAAAACACAGAGAATAGGTCAAATCATCATTCAACTTAGCTTGTAACCATTAACCCCTTCTGTACCGGCAACATCTTTTGTATTTTATTTCACCTACATTTAGACAATTTTATGTATCTTAAGAAGGACATATGGTAGCTAAAAGAATTAATTTAGGTAGTCTGTAGCTTATTAATTGGTAGACATCATTCGTAAGCTGAATAAAATCGTCTAATAGTAGGCAAATTAAAGTGAACAGGACGTCGCCGGTACGGAAGGGGTTAAGCTTGAAGGAGGGAGACTCTTTAAAATAAGAATATATGGTACACAATATAATCATAGGAACATATGCTGAATATAGACAAGATTCAAAAGGCTATAGAAATATCATACCAAGCTTTCAGAGGACATTAGTAAAAAAAGGAAGTACAGAAACTAAAAGGAATACTGGCCTAATATATTGTTTTTAGGTTTCTTATACTAAAGAAAATAAAACACACTAACAGACAACATTTATTATAACAAACTGTTTCGGTGAGGACTGATATCCGCCTTCTTTTCAATGAAGAGGGTGGCATTTCTAGCCAAAACTGGAATTAATAATGTTGTCTGCTGGTGTGGGTACAAAGATCACAGGAGTATTATTTTCCTGCCATTCATATAGGCTACTAATTTTTACCCGACCATATGCTAAAAATTAACAAAGAGGAAAAATACATAGTTGCTATTTACAGCGAGTTACACACTTTAGTAAGACTAATAAAAAATGAGAATGGAATTTGTAAAAGGAATTAACATACTGTACTTTCATGCAGCATACCAAAACTGAAAACAACTTTATGTGACTGTTCTTACCCTTGGCTTATCCTTGTTTAAAGAGCAACAAATCAAGAAAGGATTAATCAAGCTAAATAAATCAATGACACTGATGTAACAAATAAATCAATGACACTGATGTAACAAATAAATCAATGACACTGATGTAACAAATAAATCAATGACACTGATGTAACAAATAAATCAATGACACTGATGTAACAAATAAATCAATGACACTGATGTAACAAATAAATCAATGACACTGATGTAACAAATATAAATAAGACTGCAATGAAAATAGAATTATGATGTTGTTAACCTTTTCAATCAGACGACTATATTTTTACTTAACCCTTGGAATCCGGGAGGCCTCATAGGAGGCAAAATGCGCAGCTAAAAAGTCGCCGATATAATCATCAGAACTCGGCAACCACGCAACGTAGCGATGTCACCTCAACGGCAGTCTACAGACAAGAAAACGTTCTACAATTTGCAAATACATTGACTGCTCTAGGTGGTCTCAATCAGTAGCTACTGAATTATGAAGTTTGAAAATACCAAACTTCATATGAGGCCCCCCGGATCCCAAGGGTTAAGGGGGGTGACCTGCTATTTTTCTCTCTTTCTCTGGCTTGTATCCATTTGGCCCCATTCAGCCTACTGTTTTAAGATGTTTACCCCCATCCAGGTGTCAATATTTTCCTGGTGAGCGGTAGCGAGCCAGCATATATATATTTTTGTTTTGACAGCAAGCTAAATTTGTACATTTTTCGATAGAAAAATGTCTGGATTTCTCCTTACAATGCTGGCTCGCTATCGCTCGCCAGGAAGAAATCGACACCTGGATGGGGATAAACGTCTTTAAACAGTTGGCTGAATGGGGCCGTATGGATACAAGCCAGGGATAGAGAGAAAAGGAGAGAAAGATAAAAAAAAAAGCCAGTGACCCCCCCTTAAAAAATTGAGCCTTATAATTGAACTTATAATGAACCTCTTATCATTATTCTCCATAATGGTTTCCCCGTGGGACACTCCCAGTAAAGGATGGCCATGGCAGAAACACCTCCAGGTTACTTTGTCAAAAAATACTCGGTTTGCCTGCGTCACAATGATTTTTTTTTTATTTTTTTTGTAGGGTAGTTTAACCAGACCACCGAGCTCCCGAAAAGAGCTCCCACAGGGCTGGCCCGAAGGATTAGATTAAAATAGACGACTATTCAAGATGAAGTAGGAAAAGTCAGGAGGGTATTAAATCTTATCTAGGAGAGAGGAATCTTTGAGAAAGCGAAGAATACGGTAGTTCGAGAATGATGGAGAATCCACAGTTTCTACTACTGTACATGGAACTTTTTCTTCAATATATTTTTCAACTATCTTCTCCCATATCATTGATATATAAATTATTAATATTTTACTTAAGCGTTGTTTCCACATAGCGATTTTAATTAGATATTTTGTCATTTTACGGTGTTCGTATAAGTTTTGGTTTGTTTATTTTGCAAGTTTTACATTATATATATCTCAATATCAAAAGCCTAGAGATTAATTTAATTTACCCAGTCCAATTAAAGTCCCTGTAATAAGGGCACGCCCTAGCTCTGTCAATCAAGGGAGTGCACAGCGTCAAAAACTGCATCAACCCTCTAACTGAAACAAGACATTCCTAAGTTGAATACAGTACAATTGTTTTGAAGTAGCTAAAGTAAAAACAATATTGGCATCATCTGACTGAATGAGTTAACCTTTTCAATCAGATGACAACTTACTTAACCCTTTCTATACCAAAGATGTTTTTTTAATAATATTCTAGCTATGTTTAGAGCCTCTCCGGGTGGTCGGGGGCCAGGGGAGTGCTGGAGCGACCTTGGTGACCCTGGTCTCTGGGTATTCGCCTGGGTGACCTAGATTTGTGTGAATTTTGTGTTTTGTCTGTGTTTGTTCGTTGTTTTGTCTTGTGTTTTGTGTTTTCCTGTTCTTGCTCTGTCTTGAGTCGGCCACCCCCAAGGAAAAAAAATAAATAAATAAAATAGAGGAAAATAAAAATAAAGGAAAAGTGGGGATTGGGCCTGAGCATATAGATAGATAGATGTTTAGACGATTGTGTGTGATTGAAAAAGAGACTCCAGCAATTAACAGGCTTCAAACTGTCTCACTTAACCCTCTTTACTACCTCAGATCCTTCTTAAACGGCTTAAAATCGTCTAAATATAGCAAGAACAACATTAAAAATACGTCGCCGGTACAGCAGGGGTTAATAATATGATTCTAACTACTTCAGGGAATTTTGTTCAGCTCAGGAAAGACTCTGAATAACCATAAATGGAGGGTTCTGTTTGTCATGTAAAGGCCTACTGTACAGTACAGTAAAAAATAAAAGTTCCTTAGCACCTTTGGTCTGACTCACTGTCTGGGTAAAGTATATAACAATGCAAGTTTTACATTATAATGGTAGCTACTGAAGGCTTGATTGCTTGAACAACTGTATCAAAATTGTGAGGGAAAAACGAAGGACAGTAGAGTTACAGCTGCTCAAGCGCTATAATATTCAATAACTTTGGTTATTACTTCTTTCAGAGCAAAGGTGAGAATGAATTTTGCATTTTGACTGTACTGTACATTATGCAACTTGGACAGCAGATTTAATATTCCTGCTACACCATTTCCCCTCCTTGTCATCACTGTGGGTTATGCTGGCATAGCACTAGCAGCACCTCAGGAAGACTCGACAGAGTCCCCCTATAGTACCTGCCCGTACCACACCAGCCTGAACAGTGACATAACAAGACTTTACTGCATAGGATGGCGGGTGCCCAACCCCGAAAGGGGTTGAAATAGGGGAGCCATCCCCCCACCAAAGGTGGCTTTCTAGGGCCTTTCCTAGCTGATGCTGAGAGGATTGGGTTCTAGTCATTTGGTGATGGGCTGGTCTATCAGAGTGAGAACTGAGCGATCTCTGCCATACCCATAGCTTACTCTGACTGTTCCTTTTACTTATATATTCTCTAGATCTCAAGTGACGGCATCTCTTCCGTGGATTGACCTCCCAATCTACCAAGATTGGAAGCCAAAGCGTCACATATTTCCTTTGCCCCTCAACTTTCTCTTCATAATTGCTGAGGGGCACAGGGCCCTGGGTGGGGCTTTGGTTTCCCCGGCGTTTCCGCACCCTCCTCAGCTCCCCGCCATGGAGTGGCTTCGGTCACCCAGGCTTTATTGTGGTTGGCAGGGAGGGTTCTGTGGGGGTGCTCGGTTATGGCCTTGGCCTTGCTCGGGGCCTTGGGGCTGTTCGGCCAGGCAGCTTGGGGAACAACAACAACAACAACAACTGCATAGGATGACTATTGATTCAAACTATCGCCATTTCACCCCTTGGTTACTTTGTACAACACGTAGAATGTGGATAATGAGTGTCCCCATTTACCAGCTGATAATAAAAATAAAATAATATATATTTATATATCATCTTTAACCTACTGCCACAGGTCGTAGCGCGGTTGGTAGAGCACTCACCTACAAACCGTGAGGTCGAAGGTTCGAGTCTCGGACCAGCCAGCGTGCTATTGACAGAAGCCAGTGCTGTGGTGGACAGCAATGGACAGTGGTGGTCTAGCAATCTATGGCACCTATTCACTGAAGTCCCTAATACATCAGAGCACCCACCTTAACCCAGCTATTAAGCAGGGAGTGCATGGTGGTAAAAAAAATAAAAAAATAAAACGCATCATAATGGATGCCCAATACCAAGAAATGCTTCTTGAATTGAAAACAAAAATCATCTGATTGAATTGGTAAATCAAAGTCTAATGCAGCCTATGTACTGATCTGAAATAAACACCACCCAGTGATCGAACTAAAACAAATCAATATACCCAAAGACATGCTAACATTACAATTAATCCATAGACTCAATAGAGTATTCTTCCATTCAAACCAGACATGGACAAAACAGGTGCAAAGCACACAACACCAACTTTACTTCTGCCATGCTTACTTCATTATCTCAAAGCAAATAAGTTTATCAAAACCCTGTGAAAAAAAAAAAAAAAAAAAAAAAAAAACATACACACACACACACAAGCTAACATATTATCCAACATCACAATAAAAAGCTTATCATAAAAAAATGTGAATAATATATATATTATATATGTATATACTAACCCTCATAATCCTGTCAGGTTTGAAAATTTGGGGGTCCTCTCTCCCGGGGGTTTTCAGCAATTTGCCGTGTTATTCGTTTTCTTTAACGCTTATTATCTCCACAATTGAGTGGCCTAACCAGCATAAATAGTATGTCTATATGTAGCTCAAACTTTCGTCATGAATTTTTTTGAAGTTTAGAACCCTCTATATCTTGTGGTTCTTCTATGATGATGTGATGAATAGAGGTAAATTTGCCACAAAAAGTACGCCACATCGGAACGCTTGCCCACACTACGACTTTGGTTTGTAAATATATGCTTACAACTCATGTTGTTGTTGTTGTTGTTGTTGTTCCCCAAGCTGTCTGGCCGAACAGCCCCAAGGCCCCGAGCAAGGCCAAGGCCATAACCGAGCGCCCCCACAGAACCATCCCCGCCGACCACAATAAAGCCTGGGTGACCGAAGCCACTCCATGGCGGGGAGCTGAGGAGGGTGCGGAAATGCCCGGGAAACCAAAGCCCCACCCAGGGCCCTGTGTCCCTCAACAATTATGAAGAGAAAGTTGAGGGGCAAGGGAAAAATGTGACACTTTGGCTTCCAATCTTGGTAGATTGGGAGGTCAATCCACGTTAGAGACGCCGTCACTTGAGATCTAGAAAATATATAAGTAAAAGGAACAGTCAGAGTAAGCTATGGGTATGGCAGAGATTGCTCAGTTCTCACTCTGATAGACCAGCCCATCACCACATGACTAGAACCCAATCCTCTCAGCATCAGCTAGGAAAGACCCTAGAAAGCCGCCTTTGGCGGGGGGATAGCTCCCCTATTTCAACCCTTTTCGGGGTTGGGCACCCGCCGACAATTATGTTACAACTCATGTTAGCCAGCATAGCGTATACTGTCCCAGGGAACACTTCTGGGATCTTTCTCTCTCTCTCTTAACATCTTTCTATACCTCAGTCACACTCTCTCAACCATTCTTTCTTTCTCGCTCACGTTGTGCCTCTCTCTCTCCCTCTCGACTTACTTGTCAACATTAAGCTTGGTGAAGACAGCATGGGTGTTGGCCAGCACAGTGTCCACGTAGGAGATCTGTGACGGGTAACACTTCTGGGCCAGGTTGATCAGGGACACTTGTAGGGAAACTGTGTCCTCCAGGGGCATATCCGGCCGAGACTGTTGAGGGAGGTCAAGGTAGAAATATTTTGTTTAGCAGTGTTGTAGCCTATCAATAATTATCTAAGGTCAAGTTCATCTTTTATATACACATTTATCATCCATATCATCTATGGACTAAGCAACGAAAAGTACTTAACGATGAATGTTGGCTAAAATCCTGCCTCACCATCTAATTTAACCCCAAAAGTGATTTAACTAAAGTCCACTTACACCAGGTTCTTATTTATTGGTAGTTCAACAGAGGTCGCAAGTGTGAGGACATTGCCTATCGATCTTATTTTACCAGAGAATCAAACAGGATAATGCAGTTGTGAACCAAATGCAATTACCAACATATCACTGGTCTCTTTATGGATGGTTGTTGTTGTTGTTGTTGTTGTTGTTCCCCAAGCTGCCTGGCCGAACAGCCCCAAGGCCCCGAGCAAAGCCAAGGCCATAACCGAGCGCCCCCACAGAACCCTCCCTGCTTACCACAATAAAGCCTGGGTGACCGAAGCCACTCCATGGCGGGGAGCTGAGGAGGGTTTGGAAACGCCCGGGAAACCAAAGCCCCACCCAGGGCCCTGCGCCCCTCAGCAATTATGAAGAGAAAGTTGAGGGGCAAAGGAAAAATGTGACGCTTTGGCTTCCAATCTTGGTAAATTGGGAGGTCAATCCACGGAAGAGACGCCGTCACTTGAGATCTAGAAAATATATAAGTACAAGGAACAGTCAGAGTAAGCTATGGGTTTGGCAGAGATTCCTCAGTTCTCACTCTGATAGACCAGCCCATCACCACATGACTAGAACCCAATCCTCTCAGCATCAGCTAGGAAAGGCCCTAGAAAGCCGCCTTTGGCGGGGGGATAGCTCCCCTATTTCAACGCCTTTCGGGGTTGGGCACCCGCCAGCTTCTTTATGGATGGTTCACATTTTTGGCTCTGGGTAGGGTACTGTATCAAATAAATTTTGTCTCCGACATTTTTGCATGCACAGTATCATAAAGATTTGAAATTCTTAAGGCATTAACATAAGAAAAGAAAAACAAATAGGAAAAGTGGGGATTGGGCCTGAGTAAATATATAGATAGATAGATAGATTAACATCTCTATAGCGTTTAACATCCAATCCACATAGCTCATTTCCAATATTGTGCATGAGTGGTTTATAAATACAAATATAATGAAAGAAAGTGTTAATAAGAACTCAAGTAAATGTATGCCAATTTCATAGTCATATAATTTATAGTGTGCTTAGATTATCATTAAAAAAATAAAATAATCCTGTTGTATATTATATGTAAGTACTGTATATCCTTATTTGTAATACACCATCTGAGAAGGAATTCAATTGCTTTATGTTAGGGTTGATTGGATCGTGGGACTACAGAGGAGAGACGCTGTACCTTTGGAGCGGAATAAACGGCTTGTAACCGCCACAATGTTTTATTGGTTACCACAATTGGCGACGAGGACCATGGAGTACCTGGACTGCAGTAGTCAAATGGATTAGGCACCCAAGATTAACGAGAAGCTATTCCCGGGGACCCAAACTCAAGGTTAAGTTGTATGCTGGGCAGTTGGAACGTTGACGGCTTGGGGCCGGGGAGTTTTGTTTGTCATGGCAGGAACAGCATCACAGTTTAAAATTGAACGTTTTGACCCAACGAAGATTTCTTTAGAACTATGGCTGAGTTTATTAGAAGCTAATTTTGCTCACTTGGCTGTAACAGAGGTAGATACAAAAAAAATTTGTTGCTAGTGTCTGTTGGTACCGAGATTTACAGTGTGTTAGGCAACCTTTGTGCTCCAGATTTGCCTCATACTAAATCTTACAGTGAGCTAGTGGCTGCTCTGAAGAAACATTTTATCGTCAAACCCTCATATCACCGTAGTTTGCTAGCCTTCCAGCAAAGAAAGAAGAAGATGGGAGAACATTTAAATGAATTGTATGCAGAACTGAAGGCCTTAGCTAAAGACTGTAATTTTAGACAACAATTTGATCCAAGAGTGCGAGATCAGTTGTTTATGGCGGTAGAGCAGGAAGTATATTTTCCAAATTTAGTAGCTGAAAATTTGGACTTGCAGTCAATGACATCCACGGGAATTTTTGAGAGGATGTTAAACATGGAAAAGGCATTTGTTGGAGAAAGGAGTGAGTGGCAGCAAGTAAGAGCTGTGAATGTTGAACCTAGACTAGGAAAACCACTTTGTCGTCATTGCGGATTCCCTCACGAGAGCATGTGCCGTTTCAAGGATTTCACATGCCATAAGTGTAAAAAAAAGGGACATTTAAAAAGAGTGTGTGGTTCTGTGAAGCATGACTATGGGGAGGAGTATCAGAACAATCCAAAACTAAGGAAAAAGAACAGTACGGGGACTACTGGCAAAGCCTCAGGAGAGCCCAATAAATATGCTAGAGGTACAAGACCAGTGAGGGTACTTAATGACCCAGAGGCACAGGACAGTTCGGAAGAGGATGGAGAGGGAGAACTGTTGACGGTGAAGGAGTCTGTATGTGCGGTGAAGGCAGAGATTTTCAATTTTGTAATAAATGAAAAGCAGGTACCCTTGGAGATTGATAGTGGCGCATCAGTCCCTACTTTGACATCGGATTGGGCTAGGTTATTGAAGCTGGAGGTCGAGCCTTCAAGGAAGAGATTAGGGGCTTATGATAATTCTACTGTACAGGTGATAGGTAAATTGCAGGCACTGGTCAAATACAATGGTAAGGAGGTGAGTCAGCCCTTTTATATACTGTAGTTGATTCCTCAAATAATTTATGTGGGAAGGATCTCATGGCCAAAGTGAGGAGTCATTTGGCTGGATTAGACCAAAATTCCAAAATTCAGCAGGTTCAAGAGGCAAGCCATTTATTAGACCAGTACTGTGTTAACCCTAGCAAGCCTATCTCAAGCATAGTAGTCAAGGTACAGGTTAAGAATGATGTTTCTCCAAAATTTATGAAGGCTCGCACAGTTCCTTTTTATCATAAACCAATGGTTGAAGATGCTTTAGATAAGCTTGTTAAGGAAGGTATTTTGGAACCAATTTCTTGTAGTGAGTGGGCAGCACCAATTGTACCAGTTCTGAAGGCTGACCAGAAATCAATGAGAATATGTGGTGATTTTAAAGAACTGAATAAGCAAATTAGGTGTGATAAGTACCCTCTTCCTAAGATTGACGAGTTATTATCAGGAATTTAACGGTAAGGTATTTTCTAAGATTGACCTGCAGAATGCTTATTTGCAAATTCCAGTAGATGAGAAGAGCCAAGAACTCTTAGTGATCAACACTCAGAAAGGACTGTTCAAGTATAGGAGGTTACCTTTTGGTCTCTCATCATCTCCAGCTATCTTTCAAAGGTTTATTTCCCAATTAATTGCACAAGTAGAAGGTGTAGCAGCCTATCTAGATGACATAATCATTGCAGGTGACACAAAGGCTGAACATGATGAGAGGCTGAAGAGGGTACTCAACATTTTACAAGCTCATAATGTTCAGATTAACAAGAAGAAGTCTAAGTTGCATGTAAGTGACATGGAATATTTAGGGTATCATTATCTGGTCATGGCATTAAGCCTTTTCCAAGCAAACTTCAGGCTATACTCGAGGCACCTTCCCCTCAGTCAACTGCAGAAGTACACTCCTTCTTGGGAATGATTACTTATTACAGTAAATTTATTAAGAACTTTTCAACCAAGCTTTCACCTTCGTATGATCTGTTGAAGAAAGGTGAAAAATTTCAATGGACAGCCCTAGAGCACAAGGCATTTGAAGCCATCAAAAGGGATTTAAAAAACTCAACCTTGCTAACTAATTTTGATGGTCAATCTCCTCTGATTGTGGAAGTAGATGCATCTCCTACTGGGGTGGGTTGTGTTTTGTTGCAGGTCCAGGAGGGTGAAGAGAAATCAGTGCAGTTTGCAAGCAAAAAACTGAGAGGGGCAGAAAAGAATTACGCCCAAATTGACAGAGAAGGCCTGGCTTTAGTTTATGCGGTCAAGAGGTTTAGATATTTTTTGCTTGGAAGGCCTTTTGTAGCTAGGACAGATCACAGGCCTTTACTTGGATTGTTTGGCAAAGGGAAGCCAATTCCTTCTAATGCAAATGCCACAATCCAAAGCTGGGCTTTGTTGCTGTCCCAATATGATTATGACTTGGTTCACAAATCAGGAAAAGATAATGTAGTGGCAGATGCGCTCAGTAGGCTACCAGTTAATGATGATATTGTGTCAGGAACCCCGGCTGAGTACATTAAATTGGTAGAATCATTAGATTTTGAGATTTCCTTTGCCACTATCAGAGGACTAACCAAGAAGGATGTAATTCTCTGTCATTTGTTGAACTGTCATGTATGTCATGTTGAAATGTCATACGGTTGAAGTATGGATGGAGTAATGATATCAGCTCGCAGTTAGCTGAGTATGCCAGGGTGAAAAATGACTTAATAATAAAATAATAATAAGCATGTTACTTATTTCTCATAAGCGCCAATTTTTCCGAAGAATTCACTAGCGCTCGGAAAAAGAAAGAAAAAAGAACAAAATCAATGCATCAAAAGAAGGCTTATATACAACACACATTTAACAATCACTAGCAGTGACAGCCTAAACTCTATAGCCATCTGTCATGACACCTCTCTCAAGATCATAGCTTCTCTCAAAGAGAAAAGTCTTAAGTTGTCTCTTGAAGCATTCAACAGAACTCAGTTGTCTCATGGACAGCGGCAACCTGTTATACAACCTCGGAGCCATGTAGGAGAATGACCTCTCAAAGAAAGAAGACTGCTGGAAAGCCCTTGGTTCATCAAGACAAAAAGGGTCATTGTCATGACGCACAACTACACCATGGTGTGCCGGTGGGCGCCTGAGCAGCTCCGCAAGGTACCTAGGCTCACCAAATTTGAGAACCTTAAAAGTCACCAAACACAACTTAATTCTATTCTTGCTCTTACTGGCAGCCAGTGCAGTTATATGTGAAGAGATGTAGTAGGAGTTCTAGGTGGAACACCAAAAATGAGTCTTGCGGCCCTGTTAAGAACAGACTGAACTTTCTTTAAAATATAATTTGGAAGACCCACCAACAGGGCATTGCAATAATCAACACGAGAGAAGACCAATGAGTGAACCAACGTCAGGAGGCAACGTCTGGTTATAAACGGCTTCACCAAATAGAGATTTCTGATGTGCAAGTAACAACTTTTAACTATCTGGTTTACATGCTCTTTGAAATCTAATCGGGAGTTCACATATACACCCAGATTTCGAACAGAGTTGGCCGGTCGCAGCTGAGATCCACCCACATTGATGGAGAGGGCACCTACTATATCATCAGCTCTTCTATTTCCTCGGATGATGAGAATATCAGTTTTACCATCATTTAGTTTAAGTTTTCTCGCTCTCATCCACTTCTTGATATCAGACATCAACAATTCCATCTTACTCCGTATATCAACTATATTTGTGATTCTCACATAAATCTGGGTGTCATCTGCATAAAAGTGAAAGGTGACATTATGTGCACGAAGCAGAAGAGACAAACTGCTGATATAAATTATAAATAGGATAGGACCTAAAACTGATCCCTGCGGAACACCATACTGCAGGGGTGTCGAGTCCGAGACCATTTGATTTACCATCACACTCTGGGATCTACCTGACGAGTACGACCCAAGAAGCAAGAGAGCGGAGTCACGCACACCACAATCATAAAGATCACTCAATAACAACTCGTGATCCACTGTGTCAAAGGCCGCAGAGAGATCAAGCAAGACCAATAGTGAGGCCTCACCATTGCAAATGTTCTCAACTAGATCATTATGTACTTTAATCAATGCTGTTTCAGTTGAATGATGCTGTCGGTAAGCAGACTGAAAAATTGGGATAGTTTCATTCTGCTGAAGTAGTGGTTGTAATTGGTCAAGTATTGCATGCTCTAATATCTTTGATATGAAGGACAGGTTGGAGACAGGACGATAGTTCAACATGTTCTCAACATCAAGTCCAGGTTTCTTTAGAGTAGGTCGGAGTAGTGCATGTTTTTCAGAATGTGGGAAGCTACCTTCAGAGAAGCACTTATTAATTATTTTGGAAATAAACTCAACTGTGTGATCATAGACTCTTGGTAGCTTGGAAACATTTATGGGATCCAACGGGCAAAATGTTTTATTGAGGTTTCTTATGTAGGACGAGATCATGTCCACCTCTACTGAGTGAAAGGATGAGAGGACATTATTAGGAATGTGTCGGGGTTGGAGTACAACTGAAAGTTCTTCACCAACAGAAGCATCATCCAGTTCCTGTCTTATGCGAGTTATCTTGCCAGCAAAAAATGCCACAAAGTTGGCAGCCAACTCGGCATCGGGTACAGAAGGTCTTAAGCTGACTCTTGTTTTTCCAAGTAAACTGTTTACAATTGAAGCCAACCTCCTCTGGTCGTTACCACATGAGTCAACTTTTCCTTCTTAGAAGACTTAAGCCTTCATGATAATGTAATTCTGTACAGAAACAGAGTGGTAGTTCCAAGGGATCTGCGCTGTAAGGTCTTGGAGCACTTGCATGTTGGCCATAATGGTATTTCAGCTATGAAGGCGGAGGCAAGGAACTGGGTGTGGTGGCCAAAGATTGACCAAGATATTTCAGAACTAACACGATGTTGCAACATTTGCTTTAAGAATATGAAACCACCCACCACTCCAGTCCTTTCCTGGCCAGATGCTGGATCACCATGGTCTAGATTACATATAGATTATGCAGGGCCCTTGGAAAACAAGTATTTTCTGGTTATTGTAGATGCACACACCAAATTTCTAGATGTCCATATAACTAATTCCATGACCTCTGCTGCTACCATTGAGTTGCTCAGAAAATCCTTTTGTAATTTTGGATTGCCTGATACCATTGTTTCAGATAATGCCCCTTACTTTGTGTCTGAGGAGATGCAGCAATTTTTGAACAAAAATGGCATAAAGCATATAACCCCAGCTCCTTACAATCCTTCTTCTAATGGCTTGGCCGAAAGGGCCGTGAGAACCTTGAAGGAAGGATTAAAGAAATTTGTGCAGGGTAGTTTGAATACCAGGCTCTGTAGATTCTTGTATAATCAGAGAAAAACCAGCCATGCTAGAACAGGTAAGCCTCCCGCTGAATTGATGTTTAACAGAAATTTCAAAGTAACGGTGGAGTCCGTCAAACGTGAACCTCCAAAAGACAGGGAGTTGACCAAGATAGGAGACAGGGTCTTTAGTGAAGGAGAAATACTCTTCAAGTTTGGGGATGCTGTCTTTGTTAAAATTTTTGGCAAGGGAGATTCTTGGGTAAGAGGAAAATTTGTGGAGGTATTGGGATTGAGAAATTATAAAGTCCAGGTTCAAGATTTTGGAAATATTATATGGAAAAGGCATGCCGATCAAATCATGCACATATTTCTTGTATCTCCTTCAACTCAAGCTTCTTGTAGTATAAAGCCTAAGGAGGGTCTAATGGGGCCAAGTTTTGTGGAGCAAGTAGGGTCAGCTACTTTTCCAACTTGTACTGATTCCGGCCAAGAGCCATTGGTGGTTAATGATTCACCGGAGCAGGAGAATACAAATGAGACCACTGGGTGTCCAAGGACCCCTGAACTAAGACGCTCCACTAGGAGTGTTGAGCCTCCAGAGAGACTTAATTTATAGTAAAGTCTAAGCAAATATAGGAAGAATTGTTGATTATTTTTATAATTGCATATATGATATCACTGTAAATGTTCCTAGCATTTAATATAACGTACCGGTACTGTGCTGTATTTTGTACATTAAAGAAAACAACAATTATTTTGTCTTTGGAGTTCTATTGCTGGTAGGCCTATTTTAGGTTATCCACTTATTATTTTTTAATATATTTTCTTAATTGTTATTATTTTGTTGTTCTTATTTTATTCGGGCTATAATATTTTCCAAATTCTGGGAAGGAGAAGTGTTGTATATTATATGTAAGTACTGTATATCCTGATTTGTAATACACCATGTGAGAAGGAATTTAATTGCTTTATGTTAGGGTTGATTGGATCGTGGGACTACAGAGGAGAGACGCTGTACCTTTGGAGCGGAATAAACGGCTTGTAACCGCCACAATGTTTTATTGGTTACCACAAATACTATACTAGATAAAAAATACTAGCCCGAATACAAAGCAAGAGAAACTAATAATAGTCATCATACAGGTAATATAAAACACGCCCCTTACCTTAATGACCTGCGAAACCTGCTCTGAAAATATCTCAAATAGTTTAATGTCGTGTGGGATGCCGGTGCCGTCCTCCCGGTGAGCAAAGTTGGCCAGGCGGTCGATGAGGGAGATGATGATATTCTTAACGTTCACCTCTGCGTGCAGGTCTGCGCACGCCTTTAGGAATGCGCTCAGGCTCTGTAGGTGGAACTCGTCTGGGAACACCTGGGGGGAAGAGATATTAGTTAGATATCGTTAGTGAGTGATTATGTTTTTTGTACTTTTGTTGATATCTTGTCAAATTGCAAATTTAGCTTAATATAAAATGTGATATAAATTGTAGTTTCTTTATTCATACAGAATTTAGTAAAATTTACCAGAACGTCCCGGACTTCCCAACTTGACTAATTCCTTGAATATGACGAGGTGCATTGTTATAATATTAAGTGCGATCAGTTTACTTGGGAAACAAATTGACTTGCTCATGTAGTTGTGTACACCCTATGTGGTGGATTGTGTTCTTTTATTTCAAAATTTTATTTTATTAAGCGTTGTTTCCACATAGCGATTTTGATCAGTTCTTTTGCATTTATCTTGTATCGTCCCAGTTTTAGTTTGTTTATTTTGCAATTTTTATATTATAATATTACGTTTATTAACCCGGTGAGACCCAGCGTCGCACGTGTTGCGTCGGCAGTCTTTGATCACCAACTCCCAGCGACGCATCACGTGCGTCCGACATATAAAAAACACTTACGTGGCTCGTAAGGTAGGAAATGGCGGGAGAATAGGAGGGGGAGGTACCGTAGTGTGTGTGGGAGCCGGGCCAGTAGGTGTGAGCGGGCCGAGACAGCCGCGCGGCTGGTGGTGGTGGGCTTAGTGGGGATAGTTTACACCCCTAGTTCACCGCCACTTTGAACCTTCATTACTCCGGTCGTATGGGAGCTAGAGGCTTGAGATTTATGTGAGATACTCCTTAGGATGTATGCCGTACAATGCCATACTCAGTTTTTACCCTAGTGCTCCCGGGCGGGTGGTCATGCGGGGGAGACGAACTATTGAAACCCCCCCCCCCCAAATGACCGAAATGATTTTTTTTTTATTTTTGTCTTCATTTCTCACCATTCTCTTCCATTTTGGCTCAACAAATTTTTTTGAGGCTCCCCCCCCCCCCAAAATGTCAGAGGTGATTTTTTTTTTTTTTTTTTCATTTCTCATCCTTGTCTTCCATTTTAGCAAACAAAAAAAAATAAGTGAAAATGGCTTGGGACTGGGGTGAACAAAATATTATAACTAGCCGGGGCTCAACGGGTTAAGACCTTTTACTTAGTAGTTCTCTATGTGTCATGGCCTGCGGATATCTTACAGTATCTTACAGTAGATCCTCTGGAAAAAAGGCAAACTAGGCCTGTGTATCCAGCTCAGCACCAGTACTTGCACTGCTGCGGATGTTCATGGTGTTGGCGGAAGCAGACATAACATTTTTACTATTCTGTACTTTCGCTTTGTAATCAAACTTCAACTCGTCTTGATATCTGGAATTGGCCACAAATGTGGATAATGGGTGTCCCACTTACCAGCTGATAATATAAATATTACAAAAAAATTTATGTCATCTTTACCCTACTGAAACATTTCCTAAAAATCCAATAATGAAAGTACTGTAGTGTTGGACAATAAACAAATGGTACTAACTTGAATGATGCACTCCATTAAATATTCTTGAGAGAGAGGGTCCCGACAGCTGACAGCCTGTTCCAAAATCCCTGGCAGTACCATCTGTAGACAAAGTAGGATTAGTCACACTTTCCACTCCATCACATGACACATGCTATTTTTCTTTCATTGTTTCCTATTATTTAAACAAAGGCAAATGTCCAGTAAAGTACCTGTAAAAGGTGCACGCCCTAGCCCTGTTAATCAAGGAAGTGCATGGCGTTAACCCCTACTGTACCAGCGACGTCCTGTTCATTGTATTCTAGCAACTATTATACGATTAAATTCAGCTTAGGAAGGGCATCTATCCATTTAAAGCTATAGACTATCTCAATTAAGCCTTTTAACTACCTTATATCGTTTCTAAGCTTCATATAATCGTCACAATGTAGCTGAGATCAAATAAAAAATATGTCATCGGTACGGAAGGGGTTAAAACTGCATCAAAGGCTGCTTCCTGTCTGGACAAGATGTCTCACGGAAAAAACAAGAAGACCATTAGGAAATAATAATAGGCAAACATAGAAAAACGGACATTCATACACTTTCCTTTGATCTCCGCTATAACTGTCTTCGTGGCGCAATGCATAAGGTGTTGATTTTCGGTGTGAGCGTCCTGGGTTCGAATCCACGGACTGCCACATGTGTTTGTAATATTTCATTAATCGATTTTAGGAGTAGAGTTGGTTGTTGGATAGAACATAATAATTGATATTGGTTCAAGAGTAATTTATCGAGAGGACTTCCCTAGTGGTTAAGGCCCCATTAATTGACATTTCCATTCACATATGCATAGCCTACGTGAGTTGCAGTTGGGATGTGTGTACATGCTTAGATTGATATGCAGGATTCGAAGTTGCATAATAAATCGTAGGCAGTGTCCACCATTCTTTAACTGTCTTCGTGGCGCAATGCATAAGATGTTGATTTTCGGTGTGAGCATCCTGGGTTCGAATCCACGGACTGTCACATGTGTTTGTAATATTTCATTAATCGATTTTAGGAGTAGAGTTGGTTGTTGGATAGAACATAATAATATTACATATTTATTGATGTTGTACCTTCAGTTCTTCACATACTTTTAATTGTATTCGTAATACTGCATTATTAACCCTTTCATGCACGGCGGTTGCGGTTTAGTATTCAGAAATAGAATTATCTTAATCTCATAATTACCTCTCCAAAACTAGTGTTCTGCCCACAAATCGCTCAAAGACACCTGCAGAGGTTCAAGTAACTAAACTAAAGGTTACTAAACACCCCTGATGGCCACAAAGGTTTATAAAGTATCCCTGTAAATACGCAATCGCGTTCTGGTGCGCGAAAGGGCTAAACTATTTCCTTGTTTAGAAATTAAGAAAAGCTTCGACGTAATGGAAAGAGCAATGTGGCATGAGCAAAGGAGGCACGTCTTGACAAAGTAGCCTGGAGGCGTTTCTGGCATGGCCATCCTTTAGTTGGAGTTTCCCAGGAAAAAGATGATGATGAAACTCAGTGATTGTGAGAGAACTTGAGCAAATGGTTTCAAATTGGATACATTTTGTTTCAGTAAAGATGTTGTTTAGGCAAGTAGGCTACTGGTTTGGTAACATCTATATATCTATCTATTGCCGGACACCGTGATCCCCGAAGGGGTGGCCACGAACGAATAGCCCCCATGCACCTCTGTCCCCAGTCAATTGACGCTTTGGTAACAAGTTGTAGATACGTGAAGTACATACATACATACATAAAATTTTAAGACCGAGTGCTCCACACATACGTGCAGTTTCAGTCTCTTGTCCTAATGGCGGTGTTCCAGGCAACCCTGTTAAGGGCTGCTTCACTTGTCAAGTTCTTGGATTTGAGATCGGTACGTATAGTCCGATCCCAGGTCTTCCTCGGTCCACCCCTTGGTGCAGCTCCCTCCACAATCACAGACCTGCATTTTTTCACCCAATTTTGTTCATCCATTCTCTTCACATGTCCATACCATCCCAGTCTACTTGTACGCATCACCTCGCTAATACTCTTTATACCTAAACGTCTCCTCAGCTCAACATTTGTTATTCTATCCTGCAGCCTGGCCCCACACATCTATCTCACCATTCTCATCTCATTATGTTCCATTCTGTTGACATCCTTTACTTTAACGGCCCATGTTTCTGAGGCAAACATCATTGCACTTCTAACACATGAGGCATACACCTTTCCCTTCAGGGGGAGAGGCATTCTTTTCATGGTTAGAATTGGCAGCAGTTCTCTGAACTTCCCCCAGCCACATCTAATTCTAGCGACAGTAGCAGCCTCGGCCCCACCACCGGCAGAGATGGTATTTCCTAGGTAACAAAACTTGTCCACCAGCTCCAATGACTCATTTCCAAAATTCACAGCCACAGGATCATCAATTAACACAAACTCGCCTTTGCACACTACGCATTCAAATTTCTCTATTTCTGACTTATCCTTCGGCACTACCGAGTGCCATAGTAGGAAGAAGAACAATACGAGAGCTTCCAGATAAAATATGATAGGCATATGGACATCCGCGATGGGTTGAGTGTGAATGGAATCTGCCTTATGTGGGCCAAATCGGCTTTCTGCAGACTTCCATTTTTTTATGTTCTTAAATGTGAGTCTCAGAGGGTTGTTGTTGTTGTTGTTGTTGTTGTTCCCCAAGCTGCCTGGCCGAACAGCCCCAAGGCCCCAAGCAAGGCCAAGGCCATAACCGAGCGCCCCCACAGAACCCTCCCTGCCGACCACAATAAAGCCTGGGTGACCGAAGCCACTCCATGGCGGGGAGCTGAGGAGGGTGCGGAAACGTCCGGGAAACCAAAGCCCCATCCAGGACCCTGTGCCCCTCAGCAATTATGAAGAGAAAGTTGAGGGGCAAAGGAAAAATGTGACGCTTTGGCTTCCAATCTTGGTAGATTGGGAGGTCAATCCACGGAAAAGATGCCGTCACTTTTGATCTAGAAAACATATAAGTAAAAGGAACAGTCAGAGTAAGCTATGGGTATGGCAGAGATCACTCAGTTCTCACTCTGATAGACCAGCCCATCATCTCAGAGGGTTGATTGAGATAGATTATATTTGTTCGGTTTTAAAGGTTCTCATTAATCAGAATCAAATCAAATAATGTTTGCCAGAACAAATGGCATAATTCAACGCTAGGCTACACAAACAAGTACTATAATCAAAACTACTGTATGTCATAATGGAATGAAACTCATAATAAAACAGACCGCACTACAGCTTAATATTACTTGGTATATGCGGGCGGGTGCCCAACCCCGAATTGAAATAGGGAAGCTATCCCCCCCCGCCAAAGGTGGCTTTCTAGGGCCTTTCCTAGCTGATGCTGAGAGGATTGGGTTCTAGTCATGTGGTGATGGGCTGGTCTATCAGAGTGAGAACTGAGCGATCTCTGCCATACCCATAGCTTACTCTGACTGTTCCTTTTACTTGTATATTTTCTAGATCTCAAGTGACGACGTCTCGTGCGTGGATTGACCTCCTAATCTACCAAGATTGGAAGCCAAAGCGTCACATCTTTCCTTTGCCCCTCAACTTTCTCTTCATAATTGCTGAGGGGAACAGGGCCCTGGGTGGGGCTTTGGTTTCCCGGGCGTTTCCGCACCCTCCTCAGCTCCCCGCCATGGAGTGGCTTCGGTCACCCAGGCTTTATTGTGGTCGTCGGGGGGGGGGGATTCTGTGGGGGCGCTCGGTTATGGCCTTGGCCTTGCTCGGGGCCTTGGGGCTGTTCGGCCAGGCAGCTTGGGGAAAAACAACAACAACAACTTGGTATATGCGACTCAGGAGGGAATTCTCTGGTAACTGCGCAAGTGTGACTGAAGTTTAACAAGGATATCAAGAATACAAACAACTGACCTCATTACAGCACATTCTATGACCGATCACTCCCTGGGAGCGTCAGTATAAAGGCATAAGTGAAGTGAGATGTCAGTACACAGGTAAATATGTAGTCGCATAATCATTATAAAGGGCTTAATATGATACAATACCTGATGGTGCATACATTATAAAAGGTACAGTATTGTTATTTGTACATACCATTATCTAAGATTATGGCACATAAACTGATATCAAAAATATATTTTCTATGATAAGTGATTATTGTTGTTAAATGTATGCAGTTGATAACCTTATATGTACCCAGTGACACATAAATACCATAATCTGGTAAAATATAGTCTTTCGTTATACTGTGGTTACATTAACTAAATACATACATACATACATTAAAGACTATGATCTACACTTGAGTAGGTCAGTTTCATTGTTCACCTAAGGGCGGCATTCCAGGCAGCCCGGTCTTTGGCGTCCCTTTTGGTCAGTCCTTTGGATGCAAAATTGGTTTGTACTACCTGATCCCACGTCTTTCTTGGTCTACCTTTCCTTGCGACTCCCTCCATGTTCATAGACTTGCTTTTCTCAAATTTGGTGAGCCTAGGTACCTTGCGGAGCTGCTCAGGCGCCCACCGGCACACCATGGTGTAGTTGTGCGTCATGACAATGACCCTTTTCGTCTTGATGAACCAAGGGCTTTCCAGCAGTCTTCTTTCTTTGAGAGGTCATTCTCCTACATGGCTCCGAGGTTGTATAACAGGTTGCCGCTGTCCATGAGACAACTGAGTTCTGTTGAATGCTTCAAGAGACAACTTAAGACTTTTCTCTTTGAGAGAAGCTATGATCTTGAGAGAGGTGTCATGACAGATGGCTATAGAGTTTAGGCTATTTTGCCACTGCTAGTGATTGTTAAATGTCTGTTGTATTAAGCCTTCTTTTGATGCATTGATTTTGTTCTTTTTTCTTTCTCTTTCCGAGCGCTAGTGAATTCTTCGGAAAAATTGGCGCTTATGAGAAATAAGTAACATGCTTATTATTATTATTATAAAAGATGTATTGCTGCAATGTATTACAATAGCTACACACCAGGAATTCTCAATCATAAAATACATACATACGGCTCGCTTGGTGTAGTGACTAGCGTCTCGGACTTCCACCCAGAAGGCCCGGGATCGCGCCCACGCTCGGCGCATTAAAGATTTTTCACAAGCACTGATTCGTTACCATCCCTC
Organism: Paralithodes platypus; assembly: GCA_032716605.1. Taxonomy (NCBI): domain Eukaryota; kingdom Metazoa; phylum Arthropoda; class Malacostraca; order Decapoda; family Lithodidae; genus Paralithodes; species Paralithodes platypus. The sequence goes on along the minus strand of CM064492.1, from coordinate 78,387,921 downwards.
ATGAGCAAGGGGATGGGGTAGTAGTACAGGACCCCAATGGAAATACGCCTAATCGGCCTTATTGGGCTATCCTTAGCTGGCTTAGCATGCGCTAGCTTTAAGAACTATTATTATTTTTAAGTTTTAAGTGAAGAAGTCCTTGCATGACAGTGTGGTAATCCCGACACTGACTTACGGAAGCGAAGCATGGACGTTGGTTGAGAGACTCAGACCAAGAGTGAGAGCAGTGGAAATGAATTACTTAAGGAGTGCGTGCGGAGTTACATGGAGGGATAGACAGACTAATGAGGAAGTAAGAAGGAGGTGTGGTGTGGAGGTAGATGTGCTGGAAAGTGTGAAAAGGAACAACTTGAGATGGTTCGGCCATATGGAACGTATGGAAAGCGAGAGAATGACTAAGAGGGTGTACGAGAGCGAGGTGGAGGGACAGAGGGGGAGAGGTAGACCGAATATGAGGTGGAAGGATGGAGTGAGGAAGTACATGAACGAAGGCGGTGCTGGTTGGGGGGAGGGGCGTCGACTGACTGGGGACAGAGGTGCATGGGGGCGGTTCGTTCGTGGCCACCCCTTCGGGGATCACGGCGTCAGGCAATAGATAGATAGATAGATTATTTTTATTATTACAACAAGTTTAACCCCTCAGACCCGGTAGGGCTCTGAGGCACCCATAACAAACACTCCCCGCGCAACCCGGAAGGGTGCTGAGGCTCCGGCAGCTTGAAAGCCTGTAAGCTTGGTGTGCGAGGCGTCCGTTCGACGCATGTAAACAACAGCCGGCTGGACCGACGCCGCGCATCTCCGACCACAAGAAGGAGTGCGTCGCTTGTTCGTGTGTGCCTGTATGTTATTGTTAAGTAGCGAAAAGTAGTGTAAAGTGGCTGTTTTTGCCACAAAGTTATCTCCAATGAAATCGTCATCACAACTGAACCAGTTGACTTACAGAGCTCTACTTAATACCATTCTACAGGTACGAAACACATCTACGCTTGGGGATGCGCGGGAATGCAGAAGCAGTCAAAATAACAAAGATACGGTAGCCTAGGCGTAGACGTTTTTCGGCCAAAACCCCTGGGTTTTGGGGAATATAATTATATGGAATACATAGCCGGGGCTGGAGGGTTAAAGACCGTTTTATCCACATACAATGTGGTTAAAGCCTCACGTCCGAAATGGCGGCTTTCCAAGCAACCCTGTCAAGTTCTATATTTTAAGATCGGTCCGGAGTACGGTACCTAATCTCACGTCATCCCTTACACCCAGCTCCCCCCAAGTTCATAGTCCGGCATTTCTTCACCCAACACTGATCATCCATTCTCTCCATGTGTCCAAATCAACCAAGTCAGCTTGTGCACATCACTTCACTGACACTCCTAATGCCCAGGCGCCTTTTTAATTCCTCACTCGATACCCCGTCCCTGTGAGATTAACCCCACATATCCATCTCACTATTCTCTTCTAATTCCGTTCCATTCTATTGATATCCTCCGCTTTAACCGGCCACGTTTCTGAAGCATAGGTCATTGCACTCCCTAACACACAAGGTATACACCGTCCTTTAACGGTGAAATGGGAATCCTCTTATGGTCAGGAGTGGCAACAGCTCTCTACACTTTCCCCAGCCACTTCTGATTTTAGCAATGGAGCCACATGAGCGTCACCTCCGGCAGAAACCGTATCACCCAATTAGCAGAATTTATTCACACACTCCAGCGTTACACTGTCGAAATCAACACTAACATGCAGGTCTTATAGCACAACTTCGCCCTTGCACACTACTGTACACACAAAAAAACATACCCTCTTGTAGCGGTGCACATCAACAAATTCCAGCTGTGAGAGTCGAACAAGGTTGGTGCCGACCAGAATTCTCAACTCCTGCCGCTCCCTCTCCCTCTTCTCCTTGTCCCGGGAGTGGCCCTGGTGCTGCATCCTCACCCACAGTTTGTTCATCTCGGCAAAGTTCATCAGGATAAAGTCTACGCTGTCAGAGATCTGTTGAATGAGAAGTAAACTGGAAGTCAACACAATATGAAACTTGTTATTAAAAAATAATAAATGCTACATAAAGTCAAAACCTAAAGAAACTTGTTACAAAAGAAAAACTGTACCGTTAAATTACAACCCATATCCTCTACCATTAACTACTGTTGCACCTCCTATACCTTGTCTCTCTCGAATTATCTGAAGCAACTAATCCTCACATTATAAATTTCCAAGGCAAGAGACTATCTCCGAAGTTAGCCAGACCACAAACACTACTAAGCAAAGGATCTGCTCAAATGTTTTAAAAGGCTTAGATAAATGCATGCACATGTGAGCCTTGTCACCTAAGATGGTTTTGGAAACAAGATGTATGTAGTAACCCAGGTTCGAATCCCGGGAGGATCACATGCTTTCATTAATTTCATTGAGAGGTGTTTGGAGTAAAATTAATAAATTAGATTATTCAAAGTTATTAGATTAATTGGGATAGTACACTAAAATCTTTTGATTTCTTGATGAGTTTGTACCAAAGATACAGTAAATATATTCATCTGACAGCAGTATCAATCAAGTATTGTCATCTGGTTTATAGGTTTATAAAATTAAAATGTAAAACTTGCAAACTAAACAAACCAAAATTGGGACAAGGACAATATAAAGTCAAATTAAATTATCAAAATCGCTATGTGGAAACAACGCTTACTAAAATGAAAATTATTAAATAAAAGAACACAATCCACCACATAGGGTGTACATTACTACATGAGCAAGTTAATCTGTTTACCAAGTAAACTAATCGCACATATAACAACGCACTATCGTCACGTTAAAGGAATTAGTCAAGTTTGGGAAGTCCGGGACGTTCTGGTAAATTTTACTAAACTCTGCATGAATAAAGAAACTACATGTTAAATGTAAAAATATTATTTAAAATCAAATTTGCAACATGACAAGACATTAACAATATTACAAAATACAAATATTGATAAGATATCTATACTATTACAAAATAATATATAAAATACAGTACAGCACTCACTAACGATAGTGCTATCGGGTAGGTACCTGTAAGCATAGCATGCCTCAAGTGACCCCTATCAATAACTACCCTACAAATAACCTACATTTATCGCACAAATAAACTAAGGAAATCGCAAAAGCAAGCAATTGATACTATCGACAATGAATACATATAATATAAAGACAATCATCAATAAAGGCATCAATTCAGCTAGACCACCACACAGATCACTATTAGCCACACTCGACATTAGTAAAGCCTTCGATGCCATCCCCCGCCACAACCTAACAAACAAAATCTACAACACAAACATGCACAACAACACAAAACGGTGGCTGGCCAACTTCCTAGCAGGCAGATGTGCACACGTATCTTTTGCCGGTCAGTCATCTAAAATCAGAAACTTTCCAAACGGAGTCCCACAAGGATCCGTCCTATCGCCCGCACTCTTCAATCTGTACATGCACGATATAACTACACCCAATACGCCCCAAATAAACTTAGCCTCCTATGCAGATGACATAACACTCACATGCACACACCATGACCCAAAAAGAGCAACAGATCTCCTTCAACCCTATCTCAACACACTACATGGCTGGTGCACTACAAACAGACTTAATCTAGCCCCAGCCAAATCCACCGCAACCCTGCTCACAAGTTGGACAGGAGAACACGAATACATCCCTCAACTCACCATAAACAACACACCCCTAACACATACACACACACCCAAAATCCTAGGAGTAACATATGATACTCATATGACATTCAAACAGCACACCACAAACATTAAAAAGAAACTGACACCCAGACTTAACGCCCTCAGGTCACTTGGTCACACAAAATTTGGACACAACAAAGAAACTACCACCACAGTATATAAACAATACATAAGATCAGTGATGGAATACACAAGCCCAGCCTGGGCTTCTAACCTAGCTGAAACACATCATAAGACCTTACAGACTATTCAAAACAAAGCCCTGAAGATCATTACAGGCTGCACAGCTACTGCACCCACAGATCACCTACATCAAGAAACCAAAATCCTCAAAGTCAAAGACCATCTGGACATGAGAGGCACTCAATTCCTGGCAGCAGCCTCCACGAACCAAGACCACCCACTAAACTACATGGCAACACACCCACAGACACCAAGAAATATCAAAACAACACCCAGCACACGGTATCACACACAATTATTGTCCTCTCTCCCTCCCTGCCCACCCCGAACCAACTTCCAGAAGCACATCCATACTCAGATCTCTCACCGATCCATCCACTCACTCACAGACAACACGCAGCTGCATGCATGACCTCCCGAAATCCATCCTTCCGAATCCTCCCTTCCTCGCGAGGACAGAGTCCACCTGGCCAGGCTGAGATGCGGACACCATCCAGCTCAGAAGAGACTGGATGACTCCGTTGTCGACACCTGCCCGGGATGTAACACAGCACCCCATACCATTAAACACATCATAGAAGACTGCATTTCACACAACCACTTACGCCAACAACACAATCTACACTCAATGAGAGCTCTGTGGGAAAGCCCGATCGTGGCCATGGCCTTTCTCAGGGACTCGGGGCTGTTCGGCCAGGCAGCTTAGGGAACAACAACAACAACAACATATAAAGACAAATAATTGCAAAATATGAAGTAAGAACAAATTTAAACAAAGAGTACTCTTTTAACAAGAACAATCAATTTAAAAAATTATCAATATTAATATTAATAATAGAAAAAGAAAAAGATAAACAATAAATACAGACAAAAAACAATAAATACAGACAAAAAGTAAGCAGAGGTTATACAAGAAACTTCAAGTTAAAAATGCTTGATTAAAATTATTGATGTCAAATTTTAGAATACAGTCACAATAATTGACCCTAAAAAGATTAAATTTATGGAACAATTTACTTGCCTCAAAACCTCTGTCTACTAAGAGTCTGTATAGTAACCTAGCTCTAGCCCAAAAGTCATCTACTTTAGTGCAAATTTTACAAAATCTTATTAACTGGGAATAAAAACAATTATAAGTTATTTTACTATCGATATTACTACTAGGGAAAGGAAAGTTGATTACGTTAAAATTAATATCATCAACTTTGTGATATACGTTAAGTATGCACTGTTCATTAACAATCTCTATATTTATATCAAGAAAATTTTGAACTTTATAATTTACGTTACATTGTGTGAGGGGAATAAAATTAGGAATTACAAGTTATACTGAGCAATTACTGTACTGTACAAACCGGTACACTTTAAAGGTTGAATTGTCTATATAATGTAGTTTTAGGTTCATGTCATAATGGTAGCAATGAAATAATATACAGTATGAAAAAAATAAAAATAAAACAGTTATACTGTACTATGACTAATAAAAATAAAATAGTACTGTACAGTAGTAATACTATTAATAAACAAAAATAAAATGGCTACTAACGGTGCCTGTGGGGTGGTCCTCTGTGTTGGCTCCCGTGGAGGAAGGTTCGTCAACATCAGGCAAAATGTTGCGACTACACTGAAGTAGGTAGTTCCTGAAAACAAGAACATCAAGCCTTATATAAATTGTCTAATACCCAAATTACAGTAAAGCCGGTATCACACGAGCACTTTTCCCTCAACATTGGTCTGGCAGCTTAAGAGGTCAACATTTAAAATATTTCTTGTGCCTAAATTAATCTACCATTGGTCTAGTTCCGATACCAGTGTAAAATATTCCCGAAATGTTGCCAGAAAAATGTTGATCATCGAATGTTGACTATAAAAGCTCTCGTGTGATACCGACTACATTACATGGCAACACACCCATAGACACCAAAAAATATCAACACAACACCCAGCACACGGTATCACACACAAATACTGTCATCTCTCCCTCCCTGCCCACTCCAAACTAGTTTCCAGAATCACATCCATACTCATATCTCTCGCCGTTCCATCCAATCACTCATAGACAACACGCAGCTGCAGGCACGACCCCCCGAAATCCATCCTTCTGAATCCTCCCTTCCTCGCGAGGAAAGAGTCCACCTGGCCAGGTTGAGATGTGGACACCATCCAGCTCTTCTGAGCTATCAGAAGAGACTGGATGACTCCGTCGACGACACCTGCCCAGGATGTAACACAGCACCCCATACCATTAGACACATTGTAGAAGACTGCATTTCACACAATCACTTATGCCAACAACATAATCTACACTCCTTGAGAGCCCTGTGGGAAAACCCGACCGTAGCCATGACCTTCCTTAGGGACTTGGGGCTGTTCGGCCAGGCAGCTTAGGGAAAGATAACAACAACAAAGTAGTCTTTTGATTCAATTGGGAGAAGTTATAATGAACATACTAAGTGTACTGTACAGTATATGAGAGACAAACCACCACAGTCCGTCAGCCTACATGATCCCACTGTCACTATCAGTCTCCCTCTTAACTCCATTCCTGTTGGACCACCTTTCACTAACTATGGTACCAAATATCTATCTCCGCACACTCAGCTCAGCATGCAAAAGTCCTTGGGTGCCACTAAATTTCCTTATCAATTCTTTAACTGATACAGCATTTTAGAGGTTTCTCAAATCATATCGAGAACTCAAATATATCAAAATTTGTGACCGCGACTGTACATTAAAAACTCCACATAATCTGAGGAAGAGGCCACGCAGGGGGTGCTGTACACCGCGACACATCTCCACCAGGTCGCATAGTACATCACGCTTGCAGCTCTCATTGATTGATGTACACAAAACCCAACGTCATCACTACTTTATACCCCTTATAATTCTAGAGCGCCTTCATAAGCCGTCTAACATCATCAAAATTTGAGGGCACGTCTTGACAATTTTTTTTATAATATTGTGTAATGTAGATGCGAAAAAAATAAAAACAGAATAATCATAGGAAGTTAAAGACAATCACCTGAGGAAGAGTCCACGCAGGGGGTGCTGTACACCGCGACACATCTCCACTAGGTCGCGTAGTATGTCACGCTTACAGCTCTCGTTGGTCTTGATGTACACCAGACCCACTGTGATCAGAAGGTACCTGCACATATCAAGGCATATAATTAACCAGGTGTCTTAAAATACAGTATAGTCATAAAAGCCTCACCACAATCTGTAAGTACTTACACACACAGATTTTGTTTACTCTGGGCTTCAGACTAGGTATTCAATTCACACTGTACCTCTTTATCAGACAACGACAAAAAGTTTAAGAAAACAAATCTTAGGCATTCTAATTTTGAAAATTTTACAGGCAGATGTTTCACACATTCATAAATTTTGCACTTCCAGCCAGTGTGTTCCCCCTACTACAGTACAGTATACTGGAATTCACGGGAGAAGAGAAATTCCCGCTTGGCAACCCTCTTCTAAACTGTCCAACTTAGTGCATGGGCGGGTGCCCAACCCCGAAAGGAGTTGAAATAGGGGAGCTATCCCCCCGCCAAAGGCGGCTTTCTAGGGCCTTTCCTAGCTGATGCTGAGAGGATTGGGTTCTAGTCATGTGGTGATGGGCTGGTCTATCCGAGTGAGAACTGAGCGATCTCTGCCATACCCATAGCTTACTCTGACTGTTCCTTTTACTTATATATCTTCTAGATCTCAAGTGGCGGCGTCTTTTCCGTGGATTGACCTCCCTACTGCCAACCTAGAAGTTGGCAGATTGGGAGCCAAAGCGTCACATTTTTCCCTTACCCCTCAACTTTCCCTTCATAATTGCTGAGGGGCACAGGGCCTTGGGTGGGGCTTTGGTTTCCCGGGCGTTTCCGCACCCTCCTCAGCTCCCTGCCTTGGAGTGGCTTCGGTCACCCGGGCTTTGTTAGTGGTAAGCAGGGAGGATTTTGTGGGGGCGCTCGTTTATGGCCTTGGCCTTGCTCGAGACCTTGGGGCTGTTCGGCCAGACAGCCTGGGGAACAACAACAACAACAACAACAACAACTTAGTGCATTTTTTTTGTCAATAACCAAATGATATACTGCACAGTACAGTGATGTTAAAGACAGCAGACTTAATTGAAAAAAACAAATAAAATAAATACAATAAATTGCATTTACCTTTTTTCTAAACACAAACATAAATGTAACATAAGTACAGTAGGGTCCCGCATAGAACGAGAAATTGGTTGATAAACGAGGTCGTTCTATGTGAAACTCATAACCTATGGGAAAAATCGACAGAAAAAAAGGTGACGGTGACGTCACAATGCGCATCTACATCACGTCACAAGACATTCTGTACGATATTTTGGCGCTCCATATGAGAACTCCTTGGATTTGCCCTACTTTGATGGCGGAATCACTCTATATGATCACATTCGTTCTTAACAAAAATTTTGGAATAATATTTTCGGTCGTTCGCTCTATAGGGGAAACGTTCTATGTGAACACGTTCTATGCGGGACCCTACTGTATTAGCAATCAACTGATGAAATAAATAGTTGTGGTCAGGCGAAGGCAACGAAACAGTGGTGGAAGGGTTTAATATAATGTACCTTATATCTCCCATATACAGTAAAGCAATATTATTCTTACTGTACAGTAGATCCTCTGGAAAAAAGGCAAACTAGACCTGTGTATCCAGCTCAGTACCAGTACAGTACTTGCACTGCTGCGGTTGTTCATGGTGTTAGCGGCGGCGGCAGCAGACACAACATTTTTACTACTCTGTATTTTTTGCTTTGTAATCAATATTGCATAGGTTGGAAGCACAAGGCACATGTACACTATGAACTCCCAGAAATTAGTGATAAACTGCTTATGCATGGTTTTGAGTAGATATGGCTATAAACTGATTAACATGCTACAGGTTGGTGATGAATATTAGGTGTATGAATATTAGGTGGCGGAGTGGTCTTGCCACTGGACTGGTAATCCAATGGACCCGGGTTCGAATCCCAATATGTCAATGGGAAGATATTATTGGGATGGAATTTGTGCTGTACCTAGTATCAGTGCATTACCACAGCACACCGAAATGCCAAAAAAATACCCTCATTGTTCCCTGATTAAATAGCATTGTATGAATATTCCCATATTCAAAAATATGCTACGGGGGGCAATGCCTAGTGAGTTAATTGCTCAATAGGTGGCGTTCTGAGAGTGAGGGTCCGAGTGTGGGGGATGAGACTGTGAAGCGCAGAGGCGAGGCAGCTTCAGAGATGTAGTTGCTTCGAGCCGTGAAGCTTCGCATGTCTCACTCCCTAGACTGGAGCAAGACCTCACGGGCCTCACCGTGTTCAGCGGTAGAGTGTAAAGGCTATCAGCCTATGCCCGAGAGGGAGTAGTTGGAATATAGAAAAAAAAAAAAAAAAAAAATCTAATGTTACCTTAGGATTAACAATGAACTGGTTGATAAAGAAACAAAAACAAATAACATTTAGAATCTTACAGTCGTGGAACAATATTGCCGGCATACTGGACCAGTTCGTAGAGATCTGCCACGCGCTGACCCTTCTGAAACTCATCGATTAGGTACATCTCCAGGTGCCTCAGCTCGTCGCAAATACACATGTCTGATTAACTGTTAAGGATACAAACTTCTATGGCCCACAAGGTATATCACAGTTTGGGGAAATACAACAAACACAAAACCTCTACAAAATAGAGTAAATTAACTCTATTTAAAAGATTTTCAGTATGCACACACTTCAACTCAATTTAATCTTCCCTAATTTGACTAATTCCTTGAACGTGACGATAGTGCGTTGTTATGTGTGCGATTAGTTTGCTTGGGAAACAGATTAACTTGCTCATGTAGTAGTGTACACCCTATGTGGTGGATTGTGTTCTTTTATTTCATAGATTTCATTTTAGTAAGCGTTGTTTCCACATAGCGATTTTGATAACTTGATTTGACTTTATATTGTCCTTGTCCCAATTTTGGTATGTTTAGTTTGCAAGTTTTACATTTTAATTTAATCTCAATCTAATCACAGATATTCTTCATGGTGTTTTCATCATCATAATCTATCTACAGTATTGCTAGACGCCTTAATCCACGAGGGAATGGCCACAAATTAATTGCCTCCGAGGCAATTCATTTGATTATAATGATGCGGTTTTTACCACCATGCACTCCCTGCTCAAGAGCTGGGCTAGGGTGTTCATCAGGGACTTCATTGAATAGTTGCCACAGATTGCTAGACCGCGCCGCCCACCAACAGCACTGGCGTCTGCCAAAAACACACTGGCTGGCCCGAGGCTCGAACTGTCAACCTTACAGTTTGCAGGTGAATGCTCTACCAACCGCGCTACGGCCTGTGACCGTAGCTTTTGCATTACAATAATAATTTTAAAAGTGTTGAGGCATGCTTGCTTCCCATAGGATTTTCACCTATTCTATCATATGACAAAACCACATCAACCTTTTCTTGCACATCTCAACACCTACAGTAAGTTCTCTCTCAACTCCACTCATAATTCTGTCTTGTAAAGAAGCAGTACATATCCTTCTAGCCTTCCACATCTCGTTAATCTCAAGCCTACCCTCAGCACTAACCAGGTTCCTGAGGCAGCTGAACTCTTCCACACACTCCAATAATACAACCACTACTGTACATCCATCTTGTCTAACATACAGATCTTCTAGTCCAGTAGTTTGCAACCGGTGGGGTTTGGGATATTTTTAAGTGGGACATAGTCGCTTGCAAAGCATGGAATATAACAATCATAATACTGAGTGTTATAATTGATCAAGTTCCATCTCCTGTATTTCTGGCATTCCTGGAGAACTATTAACCCTTTCATGCACCGGGGGTTGCCGTTTGTTATTCAGAAATAGAATTAACTAAATCTTATAACTACTGTACCTCTCCAAACTTAATTTTCTGCTCACAGCTCGCTCAAAGACAACTGCAGAGGTAGAAGCAACTAAACACCCCTGATGATCACAAAGGCTTTTAAGTATCCAAGAAAGGGTGCAAATTGCATACCGGTACTTATGCACAAAGGGGTTAAAAGCTGGGGGTGAATCCATGGTCCACAGGTTACATACGGTCCTGAGTACTGTATGGCAGACAGGTATCATTCCTCTTGGCAGGATAAGGGGTCTGGTCACCCCTATTTGGAAAGGAATTATGCTCTGCCTGCAATGAAGCTTATGATGTCATTACTGGCTTTGGCCAAGAAGAGAGCTTTACCAAGTTCAATTATTTTTTTCTAGAAAAGTACAATTCAGATTGGACAAACAATTATGCAACATTATAAAATAGGTAAAACAAATATGATTGCATGTTTCCCCACAACCAGACACTATTCTACTTCCAAAAGGCAACCCCATCTGAGTTGATACAGTGTAATGGATTTTTTTTTTTAAACCATTGTAGGTCTGTAGGTATCAAGAGTATCAGTGATGAGATGCGTACTATCAGGCTTGGATGGTTTGGACATGTGGAGAGTATGGATGAACTAAGCTGGGTGAAAAGATGCAAGTCCAAGAATGAGGAGGGAGCTGCACCAAGGGGCGGACCAAGAAAGACATAGGATCGGACCTTGCGGTCTGATCTTAAATCAAAGAACCTGAAAAGTGAGGCAGCTGAGCAGCTCTTTACAGAGTTGCCTGGAACGCCGCCATTAGGACGTGAGACCGGAACCGCACTTCGTGTGGAGCAATCGGTCTTTAAATTTGTGTATGTATGTATGTATATGCATGTAAAAGTAGGACTGTAATAGTTGGAACTCTTGGCAGGTGTACTTCTTCACCGTAACAAAGCAATGAATTATGAGGCAGCAGTAGATGACACAAAGGATACAGAGCTCATAGTAGGTTTTGGGTGAGAGAAGTGATGTGCGCAGCTCTCCCAGCATGTTGGAGGCGTGCTTGAGGCCATCCATGAGGCGCCCTTTGTCCAGACATCTCTTCATCTGGAACGCCTGTCCCCTCACGGCACCCATCGCCTCGTCCAGAAGCTTGTCCTGGTCCTCCATAGGGGAAACCATGTCGTCTGATTCAAACCTGCAAGAAGCCAATTATGAGATATATTGAATGGAGAATCATGAAATATTGTAGGGTACTAGGATAGTCGATACATTAACAGGGGGAACCATAATATCACTTCAGTCAGTCAGTCAGTAGCCAACCCTTACTCCCACAAGGGATAGGGACATACAGTAACATACAGTAAAAAAAAACATACCGGTAAAATGACGTAACTTTGGACGGGGACATAATTTCGGACATTCTGGAATCAAATATAATGAACCGCAGTTATTGGATAAATACATGATATTATGGAAAAACAAGTATGTCTGCGATGTTCTTCCATAATGCAGAACCATTTTTCCATAACTGTACCTTATATACTTTTATCCAGAAAAGTCCGAAGTATAGCCCCCTTGACCGAAGTTAGGTCATTTTACGGTACCGTACTGGTACACTAATGTGAAATATTATACGATACAAATGGGCATTCTTCTGGCACTTGGTACAATGGTACCTCTGTTCAACTAGCACCTAACCGTAAATAGGATCCTGGAGTTTTGTAGACATTGGATGACCCAGAGTGGTCTTGCCACTGGACTGGTAATCCAATGGACCCGGGTTCGAATCCCAATATGTCAATGGGAAGATATTATTGGGATGGAATTTGTGCTGTACCTAGTATCAGTGCATTACCACAGCACACCGAAATGCCAAAAAAATACCCTCATTGTTCCCTGATTAAATAGCATTGTATGAATATTCCCATATTCAAAAATATGCTACAGGGGGGCAATGCCTAGTGAGTTAATTGCTCAATAGGTGGCGTTCTTAGAGTGAGGGTCCGAGTCTGTGAAGCACAGAGGCGAGACGGCTTCAGAGATGGAATTGCTTCGAGCCGTGAAGCTTCGCATGTCTCACTCCCTAGACTGGAGCAAGACCTCACGGGCCTCACCATGTTCAGCGGTTGAGTGTAAAGGCTATCAGACTATGCCCGAGAGGGAGTAGTTGGAATATAGATAAAATTAAAAAAAAATAAAAAATCTGGGGAGTGAGGAATGCTGGCTTATTCGGACCATGCCATTGGCTGACTCGGACCACGAATATTTTGTCTGATGGCGTAATGGTTTCAATCTGATAAGACACCATTACAGGTCCAGTATAAGTTGCCACTTGCCAGCAGGGGATAATTAGATGCAAACGTAAGTCCTCTCACTTAAGATACTATCATCTTACAGTTCTTACAGTAGATCCTCTGGAAAAAGGCAAACTATGCCTGTGTATCCAGCTCAGTACCAGTACTTGCACTGCTGCGGTCGTTCACGGTGTTGGCGGCGGCGGTAGCAGACGCAACATTTTTACTATTCTGTATTTTTGTTTTATAATCAAACTTCAAATCTTGTCTTCCCCATGCTTTATCAAGATTACTTTCAAACTCCCTTATTGATTCGGAATCGACTACATACTGGGGCAGTGCGTTCCACTCATTTACCACTCTATCACAAAATGAGTTCTTTGCCTTCTCAAGCCTATTTCTTTCTTTGTAAATTTTCTTAGAGTGTCCTCTCGTTCTTGTTCCCTCCCGCATCAAGAAGATACCTTCACACACATCCTCATCGTACTTTCCTGACACTATCTTAAAAGTCTCTATCATATCCCCCCTCTTTCTCCTATATGCCAGTGTCGGAAGCCCCAGTGTCCTCAACCTCTGCTCATAGCCCGCGTTCTTCAACGTTGGTACCAGCTTGCTAGCTCTCCTCTGCACTTTCTCCACTGCTTCTATATCCTTTACCATATATGGAGCCCACACCTGGTTTGCATATTCAAGGTGCGGCCTAACCAGCGCTGTATATAGATTCCTGAAGATTTCTTCGTCAAGTGACACAAATGTCCTCCTTATCAGCCCTACAATTCTATTGGCTTTGTTTATCTTTTCCGCTAAATGTTCTGAGAAATTTAACTTATTGTCTATCACTACTCCTATATCCTTTTCTGCACTCACTTCCTCCATCGCTTCATACATACTGTATCCTACCTTGTCTATCTTGCTGGTCCCAATCCGCATGTACTTGCATTTTTTTGGATGAAAAGGCATTAACCAATGCTCAGACCATCCCTTCATGCCCTCCACATCTCCTTGAAGCAAACCCATATCTTCCTTACTCCTCACTCTTCTATACAGTTTAGTGTCATCCGCATACAGGTATACCTCACTTCCATTAGTTATAACTTCAGGCAAGTCGTTGATAAATATAACGAACAGCAGTGGTCCCAACACAGATCCCTGAGGTACCCCACTTGTAATTTCCCTCCACCCCGAGCCTATTCCATTCACCAATACCCTCTGTCTCCGATCTTTCAGGAAGGCTTCTATCCATTTCACACATTTCTCCCCTATATTATAGCTTCTAACTTTCTCTATTAACCTTTTATGTGGGACCTTATCGAAGGCCTTCATAAAATCGCAATATACCACGTCTATTACATCACCATCTTCTAGAATTTGCATCCAATCATCTACCACCTTATATCATACAAGGTTAGGTACGGTACGGTACAGTTAGGGTTGTGTTAATGACATGCGTATATCCCAAAGGCCAAAACCCTGCATTCCCATGCAGTGTTAGGATAGTAATTTAGTAAATGTGATCCAAACTACAAATCGCACTCAGGAACAAGTAAAACAAAATCTCTAGGAGTTTAGGTTCCAAAGATTTACCAAAAAATTGGTAAGGATGTAGTACCGGTATTCGGGCGTACCGCCTGCCTTGTTTACACTACTGGCAGGCTTAGGAGGAACATATTCCCATCTATTTTGACGAGGGTGTCAAACGACGCTGTTTTTTTGAGTGGTAACGCAAATGAACTTTTTGTATAATGATAACAGAAACTCCCCCAACCCTCTTTTTTTTTAAGAAACAAAAAAGGTAAATTGACACAATTTTGGTGTTCATATGTTCCATCTTGATTGCCTTTAGATTGCAGGAAATGCTGTTTTAGACACCTAAATTCTAAAAAAAAATCCGGGGGGGGGGCATGCCCCCGGACCCCCCTAGAGCTCGCGCCTTCGCCGCTCCGTCGCGCTATAATGATAACAAAATAATAAACCATAATGATAACACGATTCATATTTTGTGGATTGACACCCTGATATTTTTGACTGCCGTGGGATACAATAATAGGTTGAGGGGGGAAGGCTCACCCCCTTATGATAATACACTTACACTTAGTTACACTTAGTTGTATTCCGTCCGTTAGTGACACAGTTGAGCTGGGGCTCCACTGCGACCAGGCAGATCCCTTTCTTCCACTCTCCATTCCAGAAGTCGGTTGGAGTTGGTGCTGGGGTATCCTGGTGTTGGTGGTCGGTCCGGTATTTTGGCCAGCCACATGTCCAAGTGTTTCTTGAAGGTGTCTGGAGACATCCCGGTCATGTTCCTGAGAGGGGCTGGTATACAGTTGAACAGTCTGGTTCCATTGTATGTAAAGCTGTGATGGATCAGGGATTTGATTTTTGTTGTTGATCCCGGCGTAGTCCTCACATAGCACAGCCTCCCTCGCCTTTGGTGCTGAGTCTCTTGGATGTTTGGATTTGGTACCTTTTTTTTCCAAAATCTTCCAGACGTAGATGATGATGTATCTCTCCCTACGTCTTTGAAGTGAGTACAGCTGCAGCTCCTTAAGTCTCTCCCAGTAGTTTAAGTGTTGAAACCCATGGATTTTACTGGTGAATGTCCTCTGGGTGGCTTCAATTTCTGTTATTTCTCCTACTTGTTGGGGAGACCAGAGCTGAGAGCAGTACTCCAGTCGTGGTAGGACCAGTGACTTCCACAGTGTTAACATACACCTCTCGTTTCTTGTGTGGAAGGTTCTCAGGATCCAGCCTGCTATTTGTTTTGCTGTTGTTGTGGCTTTGGTAATATGCTGGGAAAAAGTGGCGTCACTGCTCATATTTACTCCCAAGTCCTTCACTGTGTCCTTGGCGGTAATTTCTTGCTGTCCACTTTTGTAGTTGGTGTCGTTTTGTAGTGCTCTCTTGTTCCCGTACCTTAGAAGCTCGAACTTGTCTCCGTTTAGGGCCATGTTGTTTTCTTCTGCCCACTTCAGGATTTTGTCCAAGTCTTGTTGTAGTAGCTGAGCATCATGTTGCGAGGTGATTTTCTTCATGAGTCTGGAGTCGTCTGCAAACGATGTGGCTGTTGAGTGTTCCAGGTCCCTGTCGATGTCTCCTATCATGATGAGGAATAGGAGAGGTCCCAGTACTGATCCTTGTGGTACTCCGCTGATGACCCAACCTGCTTCTGATAGGCTTTCTTGAACCGTGACTCTTTGTTTTCTGTTGGTGATGAAGCTGTGGAGCTATCTTCCAAGGTCTCCCCCTATTCCCAGTGATTTGAGTTTATGTAGAAGGATCCCATGGTCCACCTTGTCAAAAGCTTTGGCGAAATCTAGATATAAGACGTCTACATTTTCTCCGTCTTGAATATCCTGTAGGATTTTGTCGTAGTGTGATAGTAGTTGTGAAAGGCAGGAGCGGCCTTGTCTAAAGCCATGTTGCCCCTCGTTGAATGCCTCGTTATCTTCCAGGAAGCTGACCATCTTAGCTCGTATTGTTCTTTCTATGATTTTAATAAGATGTGACATCAGCACCACTGGTCTGTAATTTTTGGCTATGCCTTTACTACCCCCTTTGTGTATTGGTGTGACATTACCTTCTTTTAGGGATTGTGGTACATATCCAGTTTGGAGGGACTTGCTGCATAGCAGTTTTAGAGGCAAGGCTAGCTGATGTTTGCAGTTTTTTAGCAGTTGGGCATGAAAGCCGTCTGGTCCTGCCGCAGAGTTTGGTCCAATCTTGTCGATGGCTGCTATTATGTCCTCTGTTGATACTGTTACCGAGGAGAGTTGATGTGGTGTCCTTGGAGCGTTGCCAAAGAAAGTCGTTGCATTCTCGATTTTCTTGTCTTCATTTGGCGGGCTGAAGACACTTTCGTACTGCTGTTTGAGTATCTTGGCCATTTCGGTTGGGTCACTCTCAAGTTCGCCCGTAGGTTTTGCAAGTGGTCCTATTGTTGAGGTGTTCCTGAGTCTCCTTTTTGCGTATGCATAGAAGAATTTGCTATTTACTCGTATGTTTGCAACTGCTTGGAGTTCTTCGCGTGTTCTTTGCTCTTGGTGTGACTGGATGAGTTTACGTTCAAGTTCATCGAGCTCTTCTTGTAGTTTGGTGATATTGTGCGCATAGCTGGTCTTCCTTTGCTTGGCTCTCAAGTACGTCCTTTTCTTCATTAGTATTTTTCTATCTCTGGGAATCTGCTTGATCTGCTTCCTGCTTGATTTGGGTGGTATGGTGTTTTTACAGGTCTCCAGGCATTGTTTCTGGAGGATACTGAGAGTTTCGTCGACGTTTTTATCTTCGAATAGTGCCCTCCAATCAGTTACTGGCAGTTCTGCTCTCAGTCTGTCCCAGTCTATATCTTTGCTGTAGAAGTTGAGATATTTCAGAGAGGTGCAGGGTATTTGGCTTGATTCCTGTTGACATCTTCTTGGTGGTGTGGCGGCTGGTGTGGGGGTTCTAACTTTGATGAGGATGTGGTCGGACATTATAGTTTTTACAGTTTCGTACGAGTGTACCAGGTCGAAGTTGTTGCCAAATAGTAAGTCCAGTGTGTTGTTGCCTCTTGTAGGTTCCTCGATGTATTGCTTCATGTATGCAGTGTCCATGATAGTCATTAGCTCCTTGGCTTGCTGTTTTTCATCCCTGGTTCCTCCGTCTATTTTCATGGTTGCCCAATTGATGATGGGCAGGTTGAAATCTCCTGTGATGATGACATCTGTAGCGGGAGTTGGAAGATTTTGTGGGAGTGATTGTATCTTCTCTGTGACCTCCTTGAAAATTTCCCCTGTGGTGTTTGGAGGTCGGTACAAAATTATGATGAGCATGTCGGTTTGTCTTATGTGTACTGCTAGTAGCTCTGTTGTGCCGTTTGAGAATGCAACTAAAGTTTCGGTATTTGCAGCCATATCCTCCCTTAGGTAGAGTGCTACTCCTCCGTGGCTTCTGTCCTCTCTGTCGGCTCTGAATAGAGTGAAATTATGGATATTGATCTCTGCATCCAAAATGTTTTCGTTCAAGTGTGTTTCTGTGAGGGCTAGAAAAATTGAGTTGTCTTCCTCTGCAATTTCTTCCAACATAGGGACTTTACATTGATTGTTTCGTGGGTAAAGTCCTCTGATGTTGCCCACAAAAAAACTAGTTAGTGGTAGTTGCACCTTCCTCTGTGGTTCATGTCTGGCCCCTCGGTTTGGGCTAGGAATCTCTCCATTATCACTTGAGACCGTTTTTTCCACTTCCAGAAGACGTCCCATTACTACCTCTAAAAAAGCACCTTGGTCGGGCATAGCCGTGTGTACCGCTGCTGGTCTGACCTTGTGAGTTTGCTGGATGGTTGGCCAGCTTCTGAGGGCATTGCATTGGCTTTCTAATTTTTCCTCATGAGTTGGTGTGTAGGCAAATTCCCTTTGGATGTGTCCTGTAGCGTGTTCCCTTGGTTTGTTGACGTTGTTTCTGGGCGTCAGTATTTTGGTTCCCTTGATGTGTGGAAGATTGCAGTCTCTCATAGTACATGCCCTTTTGTTGAGCGAGATTCTGCATACATATGGGTGGTAGTCGATGCACTTCCATCCACGCTTGCAACCGATCCTTTCATCCCGCCCGTGCTTCATGAATTTTGCACATATTTTTGGGTGGTCTTGTTTGCATCCCATGCCCACTACTCCATATCGGCATTCATTTCTTAGATAGAAATTGCATACTTCCATGCTTTTCCTCCTAATATCGGTGCCCCTGTTTTCAGCTCTGGGCCTAGGTCTCCATGAATTTGTATTTACAGCACTAACCTCACCTGTTCTTCTGTATGTAGGAGCATTATGGCTGCATCCGTTGCATGTGGGGTGTGTGCTCGTTGGGGTCCCCGACCTCACCTGTCTTGCTGCATTTTGAGGAGGCTCTGCCGTGTCTGCTAGTGTTGCGGGGGGGAGGCTATGGGCATCTGGCATTGTGATGCTAATATTTTCTGGTGTGTTCCCCAGACCTAGATCTAGGCCTATAGCCACGTTTGTTGTGGTACTGGTATGGGGGTTGTCACCGTCACTCTTGCCTACGGCTACTTCTGGGCTTTTGGGTAGGCCTTGGCCTAGGTCAGTGTCCCCAGTTAATTCCTTGGTTGTTGGTGTATTGTCAGCTGGCGTGTTGGTGACAGCCTTGTTGCTCTGGAGCTGAACAGGGATTTTTCTTACCTTACTTATCGCTCCAGAATTGGTTAGTCGTTCCTTGTGTTGGAGAACGGCTGCTTCTGCCTCGGCCACCCACTCACCCTTTGTGTCAAACTTTGTTAGGCAGCATGTTTTGCACATGAATTTCCTTTGCGTTTTTGCATAGTTGAGAATTTGATAGGCAGGGAGTTCTGTGCAGAAATAGTGCAGCCATTCCCGGCAGTAGTCGCATTGGATTGCATTTTTTTCACCTGCGAACTTGATTCCGCAGTCGGGGCACTCCGGGTCGGATTTGTTTTGATCCCCGTCCATTGTTGGCGTCATGTTCGTAGTCACTGTTTTTTTTTCTCTTATTTTCACTTCAATCCTTCTGTTTCGGACTTTGTTTCTTGTATGTGTGCACTCACTAAGTGTTTGTGTAGGTTATTCTGTCTTTGGTAATCACCGATTGCACTTTCTTTACGAGAAACACCTGATAATGTATGGAGCTACAGTGTGACGTGGCCTTGACCTTGACGCGTAGCGTCATTATATATATATAATGACTTATTGTCATAATCATAGGCTATTTATTGCCAGCAGGGGTAGCCTAAAAAAAAAAAAAAAAAAAAAAAAAAGCTAGGCTATAACATTTTCAAAATAGATGGGAACGTAACCGTGAGCGAGCGACGGTCAACCTATGTAGGCTAAACATGACGACTGTACGCCCGGATAGGCAAGAATGTTCAGTGCGGGTGTACCGCGGCCGCCAGCCTTGTTTACACTACGCGTAGTGGCGTCGGACCTTTGCCATCATGTTCCCTTCTATTTTGACTGCCTTTGGATACAAAGATCACGGTAATCACCCCTACAAGGGCCACATGACATAGGCCGGGTCATCATCATATATATTGCCAGCAGGGGACAAATTACCGAAAAAAATCGCCGTCAAAATAGGCCTAGACGCGAACTTAACCACGGCGATCGACAAATGTAAACATGACGGCGGAGGAGTCGGACCTTTGCAATCATGTTCCCGTCTATTTTGAATGCCATTGGATACAATAATATGTTGAGGGGGGGGCTTTGCCCCCTCACCCCCCCTGACATATTGTCATCATCATACATATTGCCAGCAGGGGGAAAATAACCGAATTAATCGCCGTCAAAATACACGCGAAGTTAACCGCGGCGATCGCCCTATGTAAACATGACGACCGTACGCCCGGAGTCTACATCCATCCCCCTGTTATTTGCCCCTTGCTGGTAATATATATTATAATGACAATAAGTCATGGGGGGTGACTCAATGAGAGGGGGAAAGCCTTGAAATACTCCCTCAACTCCTCAAGTTGCCTCAACGGTGTCAACCGTGAACCGTCTGCCGTCAACCCATTAGGCCTAGGCTACTGACTACTGTATCCCATAGCCAGCTGTAAACAAAGCATCAATAACCACGTGACAGTCGGACAGTATGCCCACTACGGTAGGACTAACTAACACAACTCTTACCAGGCTCCTTCAAAGATACCATAAATAATTTTCAATATTGCCATGCAAATAGTCCTAGGCGCATTAGCAGGCTAGGCCCTAATGCTCAATAGGATAGCCCTAGGATATAAAATTCAATCATTTGAGAAGGTACCAACTGGCTTACAATAACTAAGATTTTCAGTTGCAGTATGCGCGAGCTACTCGTTCATAATAAGGTTCATTCCATAACAACTGCTATGAACTCATAAAACACAATCTCCAATTACAGATCTTCAATACGGAAATGACCGACGGCCTTTAGCCTAAGTGGAGACACGACTCAACTCTCATATTAACACGTATTTCAAAGGTTATTTACATTTTGGTGTGAAGTACAGATCCAGTGGCCCACTAAACTACCCAGACGTGCTACAACAGTGACAAGTGCAGGCTCACTAGACCTTTTATCAGTGAAAAAGGAGGCGTTGGCTGGGGTTGCTACTCCACTGTTTACAATCACCTGATGCCGCGTCCTAACTCCTGCATTCTGGTATAGATTAGCTTTATATCTCATTTTTCTTCTCCTTGGTTTGTCATATTGTGTGGATATATTTAGAAACATGAAAGAAGATCGTTATTAATTACATTTATTAATGTAGAAAGACAATAGCGGAATTAATGTAAAACAGAAAATGGAGATCCACTGTTCGTTTCAATGGAGGGTAGACTCAAGAAAGATGAATAAATCCCACGCACCCACATCAACAGCCAACGTTCCCCAGAGTGTTGGGGTTTGTACTTTGTACTTAACTGGCTGACACTTCACATTATTGCGACTTGTCATTATTGTATCCCTTAGATTGAAGGGCTACGTAGTGGGTGATAATTACTTGCAATATAGGCCTACCACTTCCATAGGGTAGGCTACACAACAAATCTAGGTTATGTGCTAGTCATTTGCTAGTCACTCTTGTACAAATCTTGCTACCTCTGCCCACGAAGTTGGACGGAGGTTATGTTTTCGCCTCCGTTTGACTGTAGCCTAAACAAGATATCTAAAAAAGTTACAAACCAATGTTCACAAAATTTGGCGAATACCTCCGCCAGCGTAGGCGGCTCGCAAAGTTATGAACCGATGTGTTATGCCCAATGACATAACTTCAACTCAGGCATGTCACACCAGATAACTTATTTATATAAGTCACTCTGCACGAAATATCCACGAGCGATCGTTCTTTTCCTCAGCAAGGGAGACTGCATGCAAGCTCCTGGGCCAGGCATCAACCAATTGGCCCTTCCTACCTGTCAGGCACCACTAAGCCCGCCCCAGTGCCACCTGACCCAGTTAACCCAAAGCAGGAAGGATACATGACTCTCTAGGTCCAGGGCAAGCAGACCTTTTTGCCCTTAGTCCAACAACCAACAAGAAAAGTTAAAACAAAATGCAATATAATTTCACTGGTAGAGCTATAGACATCAGGTCAGCCTCGGGACCAGACCTGACCTGACCTGACAAAATCACAAATTCGGCAAAAAAAAACAAAAATAAATAAATAAATAAATACATAAATAAAAAGATGGAATAGTGCATTGGGGTTTGTAATAGAGGATTAATGTTAAGAACGGGGTGTAACTTAATTTCTATAGGTTCAGGAACTAATGTCTAGCGAGGCCGGTCCTAGTGATCTTAATTCATTGTTCTTCCCTCTCACTAAAACATTACGTTATCCATAATGCAGTTAGGTCTAAGTACATGATTAGATTAATATCCAGAATTCGAAAATGGATAATAATCATGATCGTGTACTTAACCTTTAATAACTGTGTTGGTGCTGTAATAATTTAGGTGCTAGTTCAGTCAGTGACAGGAGAAGGTTGTGTTAATCTGAGCTCCTGCCCGGACCACTTACCAGTGACCTTTAGTGACCATTACACCTACCTGTGTTTGGGGGCAGTGCACTCGTGTTATATAAAAGTGTTATAGCTCAGTTTTTAGCTGTTAGTTTACTTGTTTTTGTTTTTCTGTACTTAGTTTCTTGCTCCTCGCTAAACTTATTGGGATCATGGCAGGTATGGAGTGCGAGTCTCTAACTGATCTGCATCATCTTATTCTCCAGGTAAGAGAGGAGATGGTTGTGGTGAAGGAAGAGGTCTTGGCTCTAAGGGAGGTTAATGTTAAAATTCAGAGGGAAGTGGATTTGATTAAAGACGAAAATCTAGCTTTCAAGCTTAGCCAAGAGGAAATAAAGTCAAGTAAGGGGAAAAGGGAGGAAGTTGATAAAAAATTGTATTAATGGCAGGTTGTTAAAAATACGGGTGGGAAAGTCACACTCAAGAAGCAGGATAGTAGAATAGGTATGAGTGTGACAAATACATTCTCTCCTTTGCGAGACGATGTGAGGGAAAAGATAGTCAGGATAAGGGAGGGATAACCGAAGTGCCTGCCGCCGACTCAGCTCCAACCTCTGACGCTGTGCTACCTACCACCACCACTACCCCCACCACCACCACCACCAAGGGAGCTTCTGCCACCACCGGGGGTTCTCCAACTGCAGCTGCTGGATCCTCCCGAGGGAAAGGTAAGTCTGTGTCCCGAGAAGGTAAGTCTGTGTCGATTGTGGGCGACTCTATGGTAAGACATTTAGTTAGGGCTACCCGCACTAAACTTAGGAAGGTTGTGTGTCTGCCTGGCCATGGAGTTGGGAGGGTTTTAGAGAAGATAGACCACATCTTGGAAGATAGTGGAGATAACCCCATTATCTGTCTCAGTGCCGGGAGTAACGATGTTGGTAAGGGTAGAAGTGAGGAACTGCTGCAGCAGTATCGGGATGTGTTAGATAAAGTTAGGATGAAGGGAGGGATCCCTGTAGTACATTGTATCCTACCCAGAAGAGGAGTTCCCAAGGAATGGACATCCAGGGCGATTGGTGTCAATTGCCGTTTGGAGAAATATTGCAAAGAAAAAGCAATACCATTCATTGATAACTGGGATAGTTTCTATGGGAGAGATGGGATGTACGCAAGGGATGGGGTTCATCTTTCACGGTTAGGGGTTTCTACATTAGCTAGTTCTTTAGATAGGGTGGTTGTGGGGTTTTGAACAGAAATATTGAGAGTGTAAATGAGAGGTTAAATGGAACAATTTTAGCGTCAGGCGAAAGCGATAAGGATATTCAGTCTCATGCTAAAAATGATGACTATAATGCAAATGATAGTAGTGATGGTGCAACGGAAGATGGAAATGTCGTTAGAAACAAAGGTAAATTAGGTATAAAGAAAAGAAGTAAATTGAGAGTATATTACACAAACTGTAGGAGTCTATGTAACAAAATGAACGAACTTAGAGCCCTTGTTAGCAAAGAAAATATAGACATAATAGCGCTAACTGAAACGTGGATTAATACAGAAACCAGGCATTTTTTAGCAGAATTTGATATACCAGGATATAGTTTGTTTAAATATGACCGAACAAGTAAGAGGGGTGGCGGTATAGCAGTGTTTGTCAGGAGTACATTAAAAAGCTGTATTAAATCAGGTATTAGACTAAATAACGATAATGAAAGTGTTTGGGTAGAGGTTAACGAAGGTAGTGAGACCATAGTTATTGGAGTTATGTATAGACCGCCAAATATGAGTAGAAATGACGGAACGTCATTATGGGAGGAAATTAAAATGGCATCAAGGTTTAGCAATGTGTGCATTATGGGGGATTTTAATTTTCCGAATATAGATTGGCAGCATCAAATAGGAGACTCTGATTCTGAGGAGTTTATAGAGGTAGTACAAGATAGTTTTTTATTTCAATTCATAGATACGCCGACTAGAGGTAATAATATTCTCGATTTAGTTTTCAGTAACAATGAACATATGGTAAATAATGTAGAGATAGGGGACCACCTAGGAAATAGTGACCACAATTCTGTGTATTTTAATATACAATGGAAAGGTAATACCAGAGAGAATACAACATTAATACCTGACTTTAGAAAAGCCAATTATGGTGGGTTAAGAAGAGCCCTATTAGCTGACCCTATGGTCAAAAAATTAAGTCGATCCAGGTGTCCAAATGAGTGTACCCCTTCTCAGGCACCTGTCATCTTAAGTCAGGAAGAGACGTCAAACTTGGTAGATACATACGATAATTTGATCAAGTCAGTATTCAATGCACAAAATAAATACATCCCCAAAAGAAAATTTAGATCAACACAGAACCAACCCAAATGGATGAATAATAGACTATTAGATCTTCTAGGACAAAAGAGAGGAATATATAGAAAAATTAGAAAAGGCGAAATTCACCTACTTGCTTACTATCAGAATCTATCAAGACAGGTAAAAAAGGATATTAGGAAAGAAAAAATAAATTATGAAATTAAGGTTGCCAATGACTCAAAAAATAATCCTAAAGCTTTTTACCAACTATATAAATCCAAGGTTAGAGATGTAATTGGTGCCCTTAAAACTTCGATAGGAGAAATGACAGAAAATGATTTAGAAATGTGCAGTACATTAAATAGTCAATTTCTTTCCGTTTTCACTAATGAAAATTTGGCACAGTTTCCAGAAGTCCGTAAGGTATATAGCGATAGTATAGAAAATAGGTTAAGTACGGTTACTATAAGTAGAAATGATGTGCTTAAGGAAATTGACAGACTGAAACCTCATAAATCGCCTGGTCCTGATGAGGTATATGCTAGAGTATTAAAAGAATGTAGGGATGAGTTAAGTTACCCATTAACATTTTTATTTAACAAGTCATTGGAGACAGGTATAGTTCCAGAAGCTTGGAAGCTTGCAAACGTAGTTCCGATCTTCAAAAAAGGTGACAAATCAATAGCATCCAATTACCGTCCCATTAGTCTTACATCAATCATAGGAAAGCTACTAGAGTCAATTATTGCTAGTAAAATTAGAAACCACTTAGATACATTTAATTTAATAAATTCTTCTCAGCATGGATTCACTCAGGGACGTTCTTGCCTTACTAATTTGCTTAGTTTTTTCTCAGAGGTATATGAAGCAGTAGAAAATGACAAGTCATATGATATAATATATTTAGATTTCAGTAAAGCTTTCGACAGAGTCCCCCATGAGAGATTGATGAGAAAGGTTGAGGCGCATGGAATAGGTGGGGCGTTGTTGGGATGGATTAGGTCATGGCTAATTGGTAGGAAGCAGAGAGTCGGCATAAATGGTACGAAGTCAGAATGGGGAGCAGTCAAAAGTGGTGTCCCCCAGGGATCTGTATTAGGTCCTCTGTTGTTTGTTATATACATAAATGACCTTGATTTAGGTATAACTAGTAGGATAAGTAAATTTGCAGACGATACCAAAATGGGGAGAACAATTGATTCAGATAGAGATATAGAGTGCCTCCAAAGGGATCTAGATACCTTACACGAATGGTCAGTAAATTGGCAGATGAAGTTTAACATTGACAAATGCAAGGTATTAAAGATAGGGAAGATGCATACAAATGTTAAATATAAACTAGCTAATGTGGAATTAGAAAACTCGAATTGTGAGAAAGATCTAGGTGTGTTTGTTAGCAATGATTTGAAGCCTAGACAACAGTGTATAAGCGTTCGAAACAAGGCAAACAGGATTCTCGGGTTCATCTCAAGGAGTGTGAGTAACAGAACTGCTGATGTTATCTTAAAACTTTACTTGTCATTAGTGAGACCCCATATGGATTATGCTGTTCAATTTTGGTGTCCTTATTACAGAATGGACATAGATTCATTGGAGAGAGTACAACGTAGAATGACAAAAATGATCCATAATATTAGAAATCTTCCGTATAAAGAAAGGTTGAAGAAATTAGGCTTACATTCGTTAGAGAGACGCAGAGTTAGAGGGGATATGATAGAGGTGTTCAAGTGGGTTAGTGGGATTAACAAAGGGGACATGACAAATGTACTAAAGCTCAGTGATAGCGAAAGAACTCGTACCAATGGTTTCAAATTAGATAAATTTCGTTTCAGAAAAGATATAGGCAAATATTGGTTTGGTAACAGAGTTGTAGATGGGTGGAATGGACTACCAAGTGCTATAGTGGGATTAAAAACGATAGGGAGCTTTAAGATAAAATTGGATAAGCATATGGACGAGAAGGGTTGGGTGTGAAGGGGGATCAGCAGGGTTGGGCCAATCAGCGCTCTGCAGACCCCCATCTTTTGGTAAGATGATCCTCAGGGTATTAGAGTGTTGAG
Organism: Paralithodes platypus; assembly: GCA_032716605.1. Classification (NCBI taxonomy): domain Eukaryota; kingdom Metazoa; phylum Arthropoda; class Malacostraca; order Decapoda; family Lithodidae; genus Paralithodes; species Paralithodes platypus. Next base: position 78,361,049 of record CM064492.1, on the reverse strand, counting down.
CCTATAATTGGGCTTTGTAATTGGGGTTGTGTGGGACAGGGATCTGCCTTGCTTAGGCCAATCGGCTTTCTGCAGACTCCCATTTTCTTATGTTCTTATGTTCTTATGTTCTTATGTTCTGGGTGTGGTGTCCCGAGTTCGAATCCCAGGAGGACCATATGATTTAATTAATTTATTCTAGTGCATTGGGGTTTGTAATACAGGATTAATGTTAAGAAAGGGGTGTAACTTAATAAGTTGTTAGGCGTTGCCAACCACCTTAATTAGGTCAGTGATCGTTGCTACTGCACCACTGGTTAGGCATTGCCAACCAGCTAACTCAGTAGGTGTTATCACTGAGAAATCGGTAGGCGTGTCACCGATCTCAAGATGAAGGAGAAGCAAAAAGAGATGTAGCTGCAGAGTCTACTTAGGCCCCCTTCTCCACTCCCCTAACAAAGAAGAGACACTGCCCTATTACCTGCCTCTCCCGTATATCATTGAGGTTCTGAGTCAAGAATTATCATAGATGTTCCCTCTATTATGATCAGTACTTAACACAAAGAACAGAACTACACACACTGCCTTTTCCGTTCAGATTCCATATGCTATCTTAATATATAATAACGTTAGTCACCTTGTAGGCCTATAGCCTACTTATTGTATTGTTATGCTACTGTCTTTAGTGCCACTTGTCTTATAAATATACTTACATAAACTGTAATACATGTTTCCTGTTCTAGTCTAAGTACCTTCATTAGAGTTGAAACCTACAGCATAATAGGCCTACTATTAGTTTGGCGATTTTAAGACTTTTTGCCCCATTGGCCAAATTTAAGACCTTTGCTGCATTTAAGTGTCAGCGTTTTCCTGGCGAGCGCTTGACGAGTAATAGCGAGCCTGTAATTTAGGAAGAATCGGCCTTTGGCCTGGACATTTTGCTACCGAAAAATGCACAATTTTATCTAGAAGGGGAATCTTGGGGATGCTCTGTTAAGCTTGATGGAGATCTAGGGAGGAAATTAAAAACAAAAATAATATCAATAAATGAATAAATCGACCAATAAATATACCCTTCCCCCTTAAGTAGGTGTAGTGTAGATTGGTCCTACCCTTGCAGCGGATATATACTTATAATTATATAGCCCCTTCTGGTCTTCAATATGATCACGTCATTTTTATTTTATTAATGGCTCACTGTAGACGATTTCAGTCAGCTTATAAAGGACCTCTATAGGAATGAAATGGGGCGCAAGATATCTCACTTAACCCTGTCTGGTGCGACTCGGGTCTTTTTGGCCCCTTCCTGGTTCACACCATTAGCTTGGATTTTTAAGATGTTTCGATCACCTCATTGGTTTGGCAAAAATAGGACGCTTCACTCCATTCAGGTATCAAGTTTTTGTAGGCGAGCGATAACACCTACACCGATAACACCTACACCGATAACACCTACCCCGATAACACCTACACCGATAACATCTACCCCGATAACACCTACCCCCTTAACCCTTTCAGTACCAGCGACATATTTTGTATTTGATTTCAGCTACACTTAGATAAATTGAAGCTTAGGAAGGATATAGAGTTGCTAAAAGGATTAACTGAGATAATCTGTAGCCTTTGTATTAGTAGATATCCTTCCTAAGTTGAATAAAAACATAATAGTTGCCGAAGTATAAAGAAAAGGATGTCACTGATATTGAATGTGTTAACCCATTCAGTACCAGTGACGTCTTTTTACCTTTGATTCTGGCTAAAACTAGATGATTGTATGCAATTTAAGAAAGACGTACAGTGGCGCTAATAATTAAGTCATGTCCCAGCTGTCATTACGTTTGGCTTGCTTTGTGCTGTAGGCCTATTAATGTCTGTCAGATGTTGAATATGATGGGTAAGTGTAAGAACATATTTGTATATTTCAATCGATGTGAAGAAATGAAGCTTAGATATTCCTGATAACAATTATTGATCAAAACATACTTGATGCCGAAACATCGCTTATTAGCGCGACTGTACCTATATTACTCACAGGGTTTATTGAGATCGAATTTACCCCTTAAAATTGAGTCCTAGAGGTAGACTATAACCTAAAGAAAATCGTCTAATGGTAACCAGAATTTGATGAAAATGAAGTCCTCGAGTGCTGAAGGAGTTAACAAATCTACTAAAGCCTATAATCATATATACCTTTTACCTTCTATTGCAGCAGGGACGGACAGGACTCATGGTATCACTGGATTTTTAGGGAAACTAGGAGAAAGCCTGTTTTTTATGTTCGTATACGGTCACTATAGTTATACTGTATGTGTAAGGTATACAAATATAAATCGTGATCACCCACCCTGTTTGTCATTCTACTTATTATAATCGCTATAACGTAAAGTTTAAATTGAAAACTAGTAATATTTACCGGGCTATATGTTTAAATGATGTACATGTTATGAACGCTGCTATAATATATAATAATTCCCTAGTGAAAATAACAGCGAAACCCACCCAAACAGGTTGCGAGGGTAACTGGAGACAAACACTGTATTGGCAATTTGGCGCCGAATTCTCAGTTCAGTTGATAGACTAAGCCTTTACAACGGCGCTTTCCTAGGGTTTTGGTTTTACTTTTATTTATTTATGTGTATTTATGTGTAGTGCTTTTTCACTGTGATTCTTTTCTTAGTCGCTCATGTTTCCTCCAAATCTTGTAGATGAAATTTTTGCCAACGCTTATAAGTGAAAGAGAAGGTATTGAGGGATAAGCCTGTACAATGGCACCTCGTATCTACTTTTCGAAGAGTGTTGAGAAGGGAGAAGGGGTGTTGGAGAGAGAGAAAGCTGTTGGAGTGGCTTTGTTGTGGTCAGGTCAGGTATTGAGGGGTAAGCCTGTACAACGGCACCTTGTATCTACTTTTTGAAGAGTGTTGAGAAGGGAGAAAGGGTGTTGGAGAGTCATAAAGCTGTTGGAGTGGCTTTGTTGTGGTCAGGTCAGGTATAGAGGGATAATTAGCCTGTACAACGGCACCTCGTATCTACTTATCGAAGAGTGTTGAGAAGGGAGAAGGGGTGTTGGAGTGGTTTTGTTGTGGTCACACTTACACTTAGTTACACTTAGTTGTATTCCGTCCGTTAGTGACACAGTTGAGCTGGGGCTCCACTGCGACCAGGCAGATCCCTTTCTTCCACTCTCCATTCCAGAAGTCGGTTGGAGTTGGTGCTGGGGTATCCTGGTGTTGGTGGCCGGTCCGATATTTTGGCCAGCCACATGTACAAGTGTTTCTTGAAGGTGTCTGGAGACACCCCGGTCATGTTCCTGAGAGGGGCTGGTATACAGTTGAACAGTCTGGTTCCATTGTATGCAAAGCTGTGATGGATCAGGGATTTGATTTTTTGTGTTGATCCCGGCGTAGTCCTCACATAGCACAGCCTCCCTCGCCTTTGGTGTTGAGTCTCTTGGATGTTTGGATTTGGTACCTTTTTTTCCAAAATCTTCCAGACGTAGATGATGATGTATCTCTCCCTACGTCTTTGAAGTGAGTACAGCTGCAGCTCCTTGAGTCTCTCCAGTAGTTAAAGTGTTGAAACCCATGGATTTTACTGGTGAATGTCCTCTGGGTGGCTTCAATTTCTGTTATTTCTCCTACTTTTTGGGGAGACCAGAGCTGAGAGCAGTACTCCAGTCGTGGTAGGACCAGTGACTTCCACAGTGTTAACATACACCTCTCATTTCTTGTGTGGAAGGTTCTCAGGATCCAGCCTGCTATTTGTTTTGCTGTTGTTGTGGCTTTGGTAATATGCTGGGAAAAAGTGGCGTCACTGCTCATATTTACTCCCAAGTCCTTCACTGTGTCCTTGGCGGTAATTTCTTGCTGTCCACTTTTGTAGTTGGTGGCGTTCTGTAGTGCTCTCTTGTTCCCGTACATTAGAAGCTCGAACTTGTCTCCGTTTAGGGCCATGTTGTTTTCTTCTGCCCACTTCAGGATTTTGTCCAAGTCTTGTTGTAGTAGCTGTGCATCATGTTGTGAGGTGATTTTCTTCATGAGTCTGGTGTCGTCTGCAAACGATGAGGCTGTTGAGTGTTCCAGGTGTGGGGATCGGTTTTTACACCATACCCGAAAGAGGATTTATGGAGCTCCGATCTTACTCTCAACCAACTGAACAATTTAACCAGCACACCTAAACTTCGTTAAATGCGGAAATAGCCTCACGAAAATATCATGCCCTGGTGGGGGCACGAACTCTCGACCCTTGGGTGTGAAGCAGGCACCTTACCAGTTAGACCAATAGAGATATCCCACTTGGCCTGTTCGGCTCAGGGTATTTCCGCATCAGAGGTCTGTTTAGGTTAGCCTATTTTCACTGACTTTACACTACTTCACCTTCCGGGAAGCGAAAGCTCCGAACAGAGAGGAACAAGCTTGAGCCGAATCGACCGAGAGTCCGTCAGAGAGATGAACGGGAATGGTGAGTCAACTTCACTGAGCGATGCTACACGCACCTACAAACTGCCCAGTTGGCAACTCGCTTGGGCGGCTGGCAACTCCACAACCCAACCCAATCGAGTCTCACAACACTCCCTGCTCTCTCCTATCCTCTTCCTTGTCCTGTGGGGATCGGTTTTTACACCATACCCGAAAGAGGATTTATGGAGCTCCGATCTTACTCTCAACCAACTGAACAATTTAACCAGCACACCTAAACTTCGTTAAATGCGGAAATAGCCTCACGAAAATATCATGCCCTGGTGGGGGCACGAACTCTCGACCCTTGGGTGTGAGGCAGGCACCTTACCAGTTAGACCAATAGAGATATCCCACTTGGCCTGTTCGGCTCAGGGTATTTCCGCATCAGAGGTCTGTTTAGGTTAGCCTATTTTCACTGACTTTACACAGGTCCCTGTCGATGTCTCCTATCATGATGAGGAATAGGAGAGGTCCCAGTACTGATCCTTGTGGTACTCCGCTGATGACCCCACCTGCTTCTGATAGGCTTTCTTGAACCGTGACTCTTTGTTTTCTGTTGGTGATGAAACTGTGGAGCCATCTTCCAAGGTCTCCCCCTATTCCCAGTGATTTGAGTTTATGTAGAAGGATCCCATGGTCCACCTTGTCAAAAGCTTTGGCGAAATCTAGATATATGATGTCTACATTTTCTCCGTCTTGAATATCCTGTAGGATTTTGTCGTAGTGTGATAGTAGTTGTGAAAGGCAGGAGCGGCCTTGTCTAAAGCCATGTTGACCCTCGTTGAATGCCTCGTTATCTTCCAGGTAGCTGACCATCTTAACTCGTATTGTTCTTTCTATGATTTTAATAAGATGTGACGTCAGCACCACTGGTCTGTAATTTTTGGCTATGCCTTTACTACCCCCTTTGTGTATTGGTGACAGTACCTTCTTTTAGGGATTGTGGTACATATCCAGTTTGGAGGGACTTGCTCCACAGCAGTTTTAGAGGCAAGGCTAGCTGATGTTTGCATTTTTTTAGCAGTTGGGCATGAAAGCCGTCTGGTCCTGCTGCAGAGTTTGGTCCAATCTTGTCTATGGCTGCTATTATGTCCTCTGTTGATACTGTTACCGAGGAGAGTTGATGTGGTGTCCCAGGAGCGTTGTCAAAGAAGGTCGTTGCATTATCGATTTTCTTGTCTTCATTTGGCGGGCTGAAGACACTTTCGTATTGCTGTTTGAGTATCTTGGCCATTTCGGTTGGGTCACTCTCAAGTTCGCCCGTAGGTTTTGCAAGCGGTCCTATTGTTGAGGTGTTCCTGAGTCTCCTTTTTGTGTATGCATAGAAGAATTTGCTATTTACTCGTATGCTTGCAACTGCTTGGAGTTCTTCACGTGTTCTTTGCTCTTGGTGTGACTGGATGAGTTTTCGTTCAACTTCATCGAGCTCTTCTTGTAGTTTGGTGATAGTGTGCTGGTCTTCCTTTGCTTGGCTCTCAAGTACGTCCTTTTCTTCATTAGTATTTTTCTATCTCTGGGAATCTGTTTTATCTGCTTCCTGCTTGATTTGGGTGATAATAATAATAATAATAATAATAATAATAATAGTTCTTAAAGCTAGCGCATGCTAAGCTAGCTAAGGATAGCTCAATAAGGCCGATTAGGCGTATTTCCATTGGGGTCCTGTACTACTATCCCATCCCTTTGCTCATGAGGGATGGTAACGACTCAGTGCTTGTGAAAAATCTTTAATGCGCCGAGCGTGGGCGCGAACACGGGCCTTCTGGGTGGAATTCCGAGACGCTAGTCACTACACCAAGCGAGCCGCTTGTATGGTATGGTGTTTTTACAGGTCTCCAGGCATTGTTTCTGGAGGATACTGAGAGTTTCGTCGACGTTTTTATCTTCGAATAGTGCCCTCCAGTCAGTTACTGCCAGTTCTGCTCTCAGTCTGTCCCAGTCTATTTCTTTGCTGTAGAAGTTGAGATCTTTCAGAGAGGTGCAGGGGATTTGGCTTGATTCCTGTTGAGATCTTCTGGGTGGTGTGGCTGGTGTGGGGGTTCTAACTTTGATGAGGCTGTGGTCGGACATTATAGTTTTTACAGTTTCGTACGAGTGTACCAGGTCGAAGTTGTTGCCAAATAGTAAGTCCAGTGTGTTGTTGCCTCTTGTAGGTTCCTCGATATATTGCTTCATGTATGCAGTGTCCATAATAGTCATTAGCTCCTTGGCTTGCTGTTTTTCATCCCTGGATCCTCCGTCTATTTTCATGGTTGCCCAATTGATGATGGGCAGGTTGAAATCTCCTGTGATGATGACATCTGTAGCGGGAGTTGGCAGATTTTGTAGGAGTGATTGTATCTTCTCTGTGACCTCCTTGAAAATTTCCCCTGTGGTGTTTGGAGGTCGGTACAAAATTATGATGAGCATGTCGGTTTGTCTTATGTGTACTGCTAGTAGCTCTGTTGTGCCGTTTGAGAATGCAACTAAAGTTTCGGTATTTGCAGCCATATCCTCCCTTAGGTAGAGTGCTATTCCTCCGTGGCTTCTGTCGGCTCTGAATAGTGTGAAATTATGGATATTGATCTCTGCATCCAAAATGTTTTCGTTCAAGTGTGTTTCTGTGAGGGCTAGAAAAATTGAGTTATCTTCCTCTGCAATTTCTTCCAACATGGGGACTTTACATTGATTGTTTCGTGGGTAGAGTCCTCTGATGTTGCCCACAGAAAAACTATTTAGTGGTAGTTGCACCTTCCCCTGTGTTTCATGTCTGGCCCCTCGGTTTGGGCTAGGAATCTCTCCATTATCGCTTGAGACCGTTTTTCCACTTCCAGAAGACGTCCCATTATTACCTCTAAAAAAGCACTTTGGTCGGGCATAGCCGTGTGTACCGCTGTTGGTCTGTTCTTTTGGGTTTGATGGATGGCTGGCCAGCTTCTGAGGGCATTGCGTTGGCTTTCTAGTTTTTCCTCGTGTGTTGGTGTGTAGGCAAATTCCCTTTGGATTTGTCCTGTAGCATGTTCCCTTGGTTTGTTGACATTGATTCTGGGCGTCAGTCTTTTAGTTCCCTTGATGTGTGGAAGATTGCAGTCTCTGATATCACATGCCCTTTTGTTAAGCGAGATTCTGCATACAAATGGGTGGTAGTCGATGCACTTCCATCCACGCTTGCAACCGATCCTTTCATCCCGCCCGTGCTTCATGAATTTTGCACATATATTTGGATGGTCTTGTTTGCATCCCATGCCAACTACTCCATATTGGCATTCATTTCTTAGGTAGAAATTGCATACTTCCATGCTTTTCCTCATAATATAAGTGCCCTTGTTTTCAGCTCTGGTCCTAGGTCTCCATGGATTTGAATTTACAGCACTAGCCTCACCTGTTCTTGTGGTTGTGGGTTCAGTTACTGCTGGAGTCAGGTCAGGTATTGAGGGATAATTAGCCTGTACAACGGCACCTCGTATCTACTTATCGAAGAGTGTTGAGAAGGGAGAAGGGGTGTTGGAGAGAGATAAAACTGTTGGAGTGGCTTTGTTGTGGTCAAGTCAGGTATTGAGGGATAATTAGCCTGTACAACGGCACCTCGTATCTACTTATCGAAGAGTGTTGAGAAGGGAGAAGGTGTTGGTGAGAGATAAAACTGTTGGAGTGGCTTCGTTGTGGTCAGGTCAGGTATTGAGGGATAATTAGCCCAAGCACAACGAATATAATTATATTCTTTAGAATAACTTCTCTACACAATTAACCCTTTCCAGATACGATGGCACGTTTGTTTTCTGTTATCTGGCTATTATAGACAATTATTTTCAGATTGGGAAAGGTAAGTGGAGGTCAGAGGGCTAATTGACCACTTGCGAGTTTCAGGCTATAAGGAAGTTGGAGCCGTGAACATCGATATTAAACAGAAATACAATAATAATTTAAGTTTCTGATGGATAAATGGTATGTTGAATTGGGTTTTATGTATTTATATATGTACTCGTACATCCGTATTTTATCTGTAAATTATGTTACATATCGTAGTCTACAGCTCCAACTTCCTTATAGAACGAAACTCGCAAGTCGGCAATTGAGATAATCTGAACCCTTTTAATTCCCACAGATCCTTCCTAAGTTGTATACAATTGTTTAACCCCTTCTGTACCGGCGACGTCTTTTTTATTTGATTTCAGCTACTTTTAGCCGATTTTATGAGGCTTAGGAAGGATATGTGGTAGCTAAAAGGATTCACTGAGATAGTTTGTAGCCTTTTGATTGGTAGACGTCCTTCCTAAGCTCAATAAAATCATCAAATAGTTGCCAGAATATAATGAAAAGTACATCACCGGTACAGAAGGGGTTACTGATAGCCAGAATAAACTAAAAATGCGACATAATCCTCAAGGGGCCAAGTAAATGAAAGCCATCCATACAGGTTTACTAAATAAATACAAATTTAGAAGATAATAAAAGTAAACTAAGCTTCTTTAACCCTATTAGGCGCAGGGCGGGCCAATTTCGATCCTCCCTGTTTTACTCCATTAGTTTGTAGATTTTAAGACGTTTCACCTCATTAGTTTGACGATTATAAGATGCTTCAATCCAATAAGGTGTCAATTTTTCCTGGGCGAGCGAGAGCGAGCCTGCAATTTGGGAGAAACCGGCCTTTGGCCGGGAAATTTTTCTACCGAAAAATTTACATATTTAGCTTGAATGGGGTCTGGGGGACGTTTTTTAGTTTAAAGGGGGTCTGGAGAGGCGTGTTTCTAAGTCTCGGGGTGAACTAAAAAAACACATTGTTCAAAAATGACTAAAACAATTCAAACCCTCAATAATAATTAAACAAAATATCATAATAACCCCCAAGACGTTGCACCTAATAGTGTTAATTAACCCTTTCAGTATGCAAGGACGCAATTTTCACTTTATTTTGGCTAACATTGGACGGTTTTATTCAGTTTTGAAAGGCCCTCAGGGAATCGAAGGGGATAACTCTATTTCAATTAACTCTCTGACCCCCACAGTTCCTTTCTAATCTGATAAAGTCGTCTATTAATAGCCAGGATATAGAGAAGAAAGGCGTCCTTGTATCTTGAAAAGGTTAAATCTTTCCATTATAGACCTTCATATCTAAATTAATATCCATCAAATGAGAAACAAAGTTAAATATTGTACAAATATTGCCTATCTCCATAAAACTAAAAACAGAAAAGAACACAGATTACCCTAATCTCCATAAAACTAAAAACTTAAAAATGAAATGCATTAACTATATTAATAAACAAGCTAATACAACAATGTAGGTTCCTGATGGGATAGGCATGCGCTCTACTGAGTGGCCCTCTTGTTGATGATTAACCCCTTTGATAACTATCAATCCTTATTAAGTCGGTCAGAATCCACTGCAAACCAAATGGAATCGATCGCTTCCAAATCATCATCAACATTTTCGTTTTCAAGCTTCTCAGCGTAACCCAAATCAATAAATCTTGTGTAATATTTAACCGGGGTGCCACAAACCATAACATTCTCATAATGTATATCACCATGGATGTAACCAGCATCGTGAAGGTCCTTGACTTTGCGGTTCATATCTTGTTCAAGCATCTCAGTCAGTTGACTGGTGCTAAATGCATTTTTGGAAGCAAAATCACGCAGAGTCATGCCCTCGACATACTCCATAATGAAAACTGAGCCATCATGACTTAGAGCTATTACCTTAGGTACACCTCCAGCCCCATTTAAATCATGCATGACTTGAGCTTCTGCCACAAAGTCACTATCCTCCGCTCCGGTACTCTCCTTCATACAACAGTTTACTCCCTTGTATGTAACCAAAGATACAAGGCCAAATTCACCTTCACAAAGTTCTTTGATAATGTTAACATGACCCATCACCTCCTCTCGGGTGTACATTAGTGCGTCCATTTCACTATTTGACACTTTTTGACACGCTTTTATTATAAAAGCGTGTCAAATAGTTAGTTATAACGGTGTTATAGCTAAAAGAATGTTGATATAATTATATAATATCGCTCGAGAGAGTGGAGGTAATCTTCTGCGTATTGAAAGCAGGAATCAAAAGGGCGACTGATGAACAACTGCTCAGCAAATTCACTTACTTGTTCGTCAAGGGGAATCCACGCAATGCGAGCTAAGCTCATTATTATCGCGCCTCCTTAACTGGGAATGTATTGCGTGAAATGCATGTTAAGTGTTTTATGTATCGTTGGAATGGCTGTGGATGTGTGTGTAGTCTGTATTTTAGCCAATTGGCGACATCTGGAAACGAAGGCTTAGGGTTAATCTGTACGGTACCATTGTCACTACGGTACCAGTCTCACCCGAAGGCTTAGGTTGACCAGTACGATACCCATCTCACCTTGTAACCGATCACCAACCCCAGATGGGACGTCACAACTTCGTCCACCTATTCCAGGTTCCTATTTATACTGCTAGTCTCTTTATAATTATACTTTTTATTATATTACATGATAATAAATTACATTAAGTCAAATAGATCACAAAATATAAGTAAATAATTATTCAAACAAATATTTAAGTCTAAATTATGTGCACTCTAAATATAATAAAAGGTTACCCCTAAGAAATACAATTTTCTCTTATTGTTCTTGGAGCTGAAGAAAACTAGAATTTAAGAGTAACTTTACTATTATTTTTAACATGTTGAGGGCCCGCGCAAGGCTGTTCTCGGGCAGCTGCGCAGCATAATATGCGCGAGTTGTGCAGGAGGCGACGGCATAAGGACATAATTAATAAGAAGATAAAGCATTAATAGTATAAACGATGAGTTAACCAGAGAAAAGAAAATCTCGGTAATCACATTTTAAACCTTAACCCCTTCAGCACCATGACACATCATTTGTACCTTTGTTACTGGCTAAAAAACAGACGATTATGTGCAGCTTAAGAAGGACCTATGTCACTAAGAAGATTTTTAAAAATTGTATTTACCGATTTGATTCGTAGAGGTAGATAATAAACTAAAGAAAATCGTCTAATGGTAACCTGAATATGATGATAATTACGTGATGGTGGTAAAGGGTTTGAGGGTGTTTTTTATTTTGGACCCCCTTCTCCCTCATGATTAACACCATTAGTTTCAGGGTTTTAAGACGTTTGCTCCATTAGCTTAGGTGATTTTAAGACCTTTCGCTCCATTTCTTTGTCAAGCTTTAATGCTATTTAGGTGTCGATTCAGAAAAAAGAAAAAAAAATGCGTATAGGAGCTTGAAAGGGTTTAACTTGCCTGTACAACGGCACCTCGTATCTACTTATCGAAGAGTGTTGAGAGGGGAGAAGGGGTGTTGGAGTGAGTGGAAGCTGTTGGAGTGGCTTTGTTAATTTCATTGGAGGTGTTTGGTGTTGTGGTAAAATTAATTAAATATAAATAACAGGAAAGTAGAAGAACGTAGCCAGGTTTAGAAAAAAAAAAAAAAAAACAGATTAAGGGGGGATTGTTCACTTTTTGGGCGATGTTTGCATGTATTCATTATTTTTCTAGTTTCCTCTCTAGACCTCCATCAAATAAAAAAAAACATCCATTAGATCCCCCTTCTAGATTAATTGGTAAATTTTTCGGTAGAAAAATGTCTCGGCCGAAGGCTGGTTCTTCCAACATTACAGGCTCACTATCGTTCGCCAGGGAAAAAATCGACACCTAAATAGCACGAAAGGTTTAAATATTGACGAAGATATGGGGCGAAAGGTCTTAAAATCGACTAACTAATGGGGCAAGCATCTTAACATCTGAAAACTAATGGGGCTAAACATGAGGGACAAAGTGGTCCAGAAAACCGGCCCATGTTCCCTTAAAGGCTTAAACTATGATAATCTCCGAGGAAAAGTAAAGCAACTGATATTATACACAGTAAGACAAATCTTGAACCACGTATTGCAAACTTAAGGGGGTCACCTGCTTTTTTTCTCTCCTTTTCTTTCTTTCTCTGGCTTGTATCCATTCGGCCCTATTCAGCCTACTGTTTTAAGACGTTTATCCCCATCCAGGTGTCGATTTATTCCTGGTTTAGCGATAGCGAGCCAGCATTGTATGGAGAAATCCGGCTTCGCCGGTGACATTTTTCTATCGAAAAATTTACAAATTTTGCCTGTTGACAAAAACATTATATAAAATATGCTGGCTCGTTACCGCTCGCCAGGAAAAAAAAGACACCTGGGGATAAATGTCTTAAAACAGTAGCTAGGCTGAATGAGTGAATGGGGCCGAATGAATACAACCCAGAGAGAGAGAGAGGGAGGGAGAGAGGAAACAAAATCGAGGTGGGCCCCCTTAAGCAAGTCAAATCCAAAGGAATTCTATGGTTAAACAAGGGGTGTTTATAGTGTGTCTAGATATGGAGAACGTACTGTATATGATAAGATTAGTAAGGGAGTGGCAGAAGCGGTGATGGAGAACTAGGAGTGAGTAGGAAGATAAGAAACATGATAATGAACATGTACGGTCGCACTAATAAGTCATGTCCCAGCTGTCATTACGTTTGGCTTTCTCTGTGCTGTATTTATGTCTGTCAGATGTTGAATAGGGTGGGTAGGTGTAGGAACATGTTTGTATATTTCACTCGATATGAAGAAATGAAGCTTAGACATTGCTGATACCAACTATTGATCAAAACATACTTGGTGCCGAGACATCACTTATTAGCGCGATTGTACATGAAGGGGCGGAGGCAGAAATTGTGTGGAAAGATATTGTAGTGAAAGGAATCAGGAGAAGGAAAGGGCTAAGACAGGGGTGTAATTTGTCACCAATAATTTTTGCAATGTATATGGAGGAGTTGGTAAGGAGAGTTAAGAGTAAGGGGAAAGGAGTGAAAATAGGACAAGATAAGTTAGCAATACTGACATTCGCGGATGACGTAGTACTGATAGCAGAGAGGGAGGAAGATATGAGAGAAATGTTACAGGAGGCGGAAAGGTTTGGAAGAGATTTGGAAATGAAGTTCAGTGTGGAAAAAAGTAGCATGATAGTAGTAAATGGGCCAGCGGAAGTAGACATGAGAATAGGAGGGGAAAGAATAGAAATAAGGGAGGAAGTGAAGTACTTAGGGGTATGGATAGGGAAGGAAGGGCGACAGAGGACAATGAATGAGACAATCATGAGGGTGGAACAGTGTAGTGGGAAACTGTGGAACGTGACAAAAACTAGAGTGAATAAATATAAAATAGTAAGGGAGGTGTGGAAGGACTTTGAAGTGCCAAAAATAATGTACGGGATGGATGTGAGAGGTGTAGGAATTGGTTTTTACACCATACCCGAAAGAGGATTTATGGAGCTCCGATCTTACTCTCAACCATCTGAACAATTTTACCAGCACACCTAAACTTCGTTAGATGCGGGAATAGCCTCCCGAAAATATCAAGCCCTGGTAGGGGCTTGAACTCTCGACCCTTTGGGTTGTGAGGCAGACACTATACCAGTTAGACCAATAGAGATATCCCACTTGGCCTGGTCGGCTCAAGGTATTTCCGCATCCGAGGTCTGTTTTAGGCTAACTTATTTTCACTGACTTTACAGAGGGAGTACAGGGGGAAAAATTAAGAGACTAGAGGCGGGACAGAATAAAATAGGAAGAATAAGGCTAGGAGCAAGAAGGTGGACAGCGAATGAAGCAGTGAGAGGGGAGATGGTGTGGAGTACATTTGAGGAAAGAGTGGCGAAGGCAAAGTTAAGATATAAGATTAGATTGGAGGAGATGGAGGATGATAGGTGGCCAAGGAGTGTATGAATGGGGTGAGGGGAAAAGTAGATGGACAAAAGAGTGTAGGAGAAAACTGAGTAAAATAGGAGTGTAACAAAGAAGGGTGGGAGAGGAGTGGAGAGATATAGAGAGAAATGCAGGACTAGGTCAGGGAAAGAGGTTGGAGAAAGAGATAAGAACGAGAGTGAGGGAAGTAGAAAGACAGGAATGGAAAAGAAATATGGAAAAGAAAAGTACACTGGAAAGATATAAAAGCAAGGGGAGACCGAGAAAAGAGGAGTTCTACGATGGAAGTTTGGGAGCTGAATTATTATTTAAGGCTAGGGCAGGGGCATTGGAGACAAATAGAAGAACATGGAGGTGGAACTGGGGAGTGCAAGAGTGCCTGAAGTGTGTGGTGGGAGGGAGGAGAGTGGAGGAGACGATAGAACATATAATGACAGAGTGCCAGTGGTATGATGGGGAGAGAGATAGGTTAGAGGAAGAGTTTAAACGGTTGGTGGGGGAGAGGGAATGGGAAGAACAGAAAGAAGAGGTGGATGATGGAGTAAAGTTTGTGTTAGGTCTAGGGACAGAAGAGGGGGGAGACGAGGAAGTGGAGAAAAGAATGAAGGTAGTAAAAAGATTCCTGGAGTAGGTGTGGCAGAAGAGAAAAATAAATAGAGTAGAATAGGGTAAGGGGGGAGAAGCCTAATCGTCAATCTAATGATGGGAAACATCCTACGACCTCCAAACGAATGGGGTCCAACAGGGAGGACCCAAGATACGTTGCTCGAAAATGGACACAAAAAACAAGTCAAATCCTCAATAATCATCAAACCAAATAGGATAACAACCCCCAAGACGTCGGATCAGAGAGTGTTAACCCCTTCTGTACCGGCGACGTCTTTTTAACTTCATTTTAGCTACTATTAGACGTTGTATGCAGTTTAGAAAGGGCCTCCAGCAATCAACAGGCTTCGAAATATCTCACTTAACCCTTTTTAAAACCACAGATCCTTCTTAAACTGCACAAAATCGTCTAAACATAGCTAGACCAATATTAAAACAACGTCGCCGGTACAGAAGGGGTTAAGTATAGGAATGAGGTGATGATATGAGTTATGAAAAGCGAATATCATACCATTGAACACATTGGTCCCATGATAATTATAATATATGCTTCACGTGTCGGTGTATACAAAGAGCGTGAGAGTGAATAGATAACATACAAACCCCCTTCTCCCTTATGTTTAGCCCCATTCGTTTGCATTACTCTCTCCACGTACACCCCTTTTTGCCCCTCTTCAGAAAAAATAGGAAAAGTAGAATGTAGATACGAGGTGCCGAGTGAAGGTATTGAGGGATAAGCCTTTACAACGGCACCTCGTATCTACATTCTACTTTTCTTATATTTTTCTAAAGAGTGTAGAGAGGGGAGAAGGGGTGTTAGAGAGAGAGGAAGCTGTTGGAGTGGCTTTGTTAGGTGCCGTTGTAAAGGCTTATTTATCCCTCAATACCTCCACCTGATATATAATAAATCGTAGGCTTGTCCACCATTCTTTTAACTGTCTTCGTAGCGCAATGGATAAATGCACTGAATTTCGGTGTGAGCATCCTAGGTTCGAATCCCTGGACTGCCACATGTATTTGTTGATTTAATTAATTGAGTTTAGGAGTAAAGTCGGTTGGTGGAGGTAACATAATAATAAGACGTTCGGCCCATTAGTTTGACGATGTTACGACCTTTTGCCTTATTTCTTTGTCAATATTAGGGCCTTTCGTGCCATTTAGGTGTCGATTATTTCCTGGCGAGCGATAGCGAGCCTGTAATTCTAGGAGGAATCAGCCTTCGGCCGGGACATTATTCTACCGAAAAATGTACAAATTTATCTCGAAGGGGGGTCTAGGGGTGTTTCTTTAAGCTTGATGGAGGTCTAGGCAGAAAACTGAAAGGTAAATAAATAAATACATGAATAAATAAATAGACCAATACATGAATAAATAAATAGACCAATACATGAATAAATAAATAGACCAATACATGAATAAATAAATAGACCAATACATGAATAAATAAATAGAACAATACATGAATAAATAAATAGACCAATACATGAATACATAAATAGACCAATACATGAATACATAAATAGACCAATACATGAATACATAAATAGACCAACAAAATCCCCCCCCCCCCCTTTAACTTTACATTGAAGGTTGATGTGAGTTAAATAAATTATCTGCTTTCACATTGTGGCTCAGGGTCAGCCTATGTGTGTGTCTTCTATTGAGGCTGGCACTATCACAGGTGTTGTAGTGTTGGGGTTGTTGTTGTTGTTGTTGGTGGTGGTGGTGGTGGTGGTTGTGTTGGTGTTGTTGTTGTTGTTGTTGTTGTTGTTGTTGTTGGTGGTGGTGGTGGTTGTGGTTGTTGTTGTTGTTGGTGGTGGTGGTGGTGGTGGTGGAATTCTTGTTGTGGTGGACGTAATGATGTTGTTGTTGTTGTTGGTGGTGGTGGTGGTGGTTGTTTTGGTGTTGTGGCCGGAATGATGATGGTGTTGTTGTTGTTGTTGTTGTTGTTGGTGGTGGTGGTGGTTGTGTTGGTGTTGTTGGTGGTGGTGGTGGTGGTGGAATTCTTGTTGTGGTGGACGTGATGATGTTGTTGTTGTTGGTGGTGGTGGTTGTTTTGGTGTTGATGTTGGTGGTGGTGGTGGTTGAGGTGGCGGTGGTTGAGGTGGCGGTGGTTGTGGCGGTAGTGTTGTTGTTGTTTTTGGTGGTGGTGGTGGTGGTTGAGGTGGCGGTGGTTGTGGCGGTAGTGTTGTTGTTGTTTTTGGTGGTGGTGGTCATATTCTTGTTGTGGCGGTAGTGATGATGGTGCTGTTGTTGTAGTAGTTCCCAGACTGCCTGGCCGAAAAGTCCCGAGTCCAGTACTGTTGACCGAAGATGTTCAGGCCCCCGAAGGGGCCAGGGTGAGGTGCGATCTGTCTCTGAGAGGGCAGCGGGGGAGGCGATCATCAGCCCACGGACTTGCACCCCTGGGCCAATGCCCCCACCGTCCACAGCCCCCCTTGCAGGGCTACCCAATCAGGCGATCTCCCCAGCACCTAGAAGGAAAAGTAGTACAGTAGAAGAGACAGACATAAATGGCTACGGTTAGGTAAAGGATGCCAAACCTCACTCTGGATAGTACCAGCCCTCACCCTCTAAGGTTGGGTTGTTGTTGGTGGACAGTTCATCAAACCATCCAGGCTGCCTCGTAAGGGATCAGGGAGGCATATGCTTCCTGATCTTATGTCCCTAAATATCCCCAAACCCCCCAATAGTCCCCCCCCCCCCCCCGAAGGTACAGCACATGCCGAACAAGATTGCGCACATTTGGCGGAGTTGTAATAGTATTCTCACTTTCTCGGAAGGAGGGAGGTAGGTGCTTTTTCTGGACCCCCTTCTCTCTCATGCTTAGCCCCACTAGTTTTGACATTTTAAGACGTTAACGCCATTAGTTTAGCGATTTTAAGACCTTTCGCCCCATTTCTTTGTCAATATTTTGACCTTCCGTGCCATTTAGTTGTCAATTTTTTTCCTTGCGAGCGATAGCGATCCTGAGATATGACTTTGACTGGGACATTTTTCTACCGAAAAATGTACAAATTAATCTCGAAGGGGGATCTTGAGGATGTTTTTTTAAAGCTTGATGGGAGGAAACTAAACTATTAGTAAATGAATAAGTAAATAAACAAATACATAACCCCTACCCCTTAACCCTTTCAGTACCGCTGACGTCTTTATTATTGGGTTTCAGCTACATTTAGGCGATTTTATAAAGCTTAGAAAAGATATATGGTAGCTAAAAGCTTAGGAAAGATATATGGTAGCTAAAAGGATTAATATAGATAGCCTGTAGCCTTTTAATGGGTAGACGTCCTTCCTATCTATCTATCTATTGCCTGACGCCGTGATCCCCGAAGGGGTGGCCACGAACGAACCGCCTCCATGCACCTCTATCCCCAGTCAGTCGACGCCCCTCCCCCCAACCAGCACCGCCTTCGTTCATGTAGTTCCTTACTCCATCCTTCCACCTCATATTCGGTCTTCCTAACCTGAATAAAATCGTCTAATAGTTGCCAGAATATAATGAAAAGGACGTCACCGGTACTGAATGGGTGACAAATTACGTTGTCGATACTCTATAGAATAATTTACATTTTCTTAACGTGTCATATTAATAACTTACGATTTAGTCCCAGCATTACATTTGTATAATATATTTGTATGTATAATGTAATGGACGTCTATCCATTTCAAGGCTATATAGACTATCTCAATTAATCCTTTTACCTACCATGTCCAGTGGCGTCACCAGGGGGGGGGGGGGGGGGGGTGGGGGGGGGTTAGCCCCCCCAAATCAAGGACTCAGTCCCCCCAAAATGCAAACCCCAAAACTGCCAAAAGCAATTAAAATAAATAAATAAAAATTAAATATTAAATAATGCATAACCAGTTCACCACATTCACCAGCCCTGCATCCAACCCCCCCCACCCCCAATCTATTTTTTATTAATTGATCCATATAGGTTAAATACGAATTGTTTATGTAATGTGAATATTTATTCACAATTTACATAAACCTATGGCTATGACTCAAATCATAATAGTAATATTAGTAAGTTTCCCCTATATTTTCACCAAGCTTGGTTTTCTTTGAAGCTTGAGCCGTTATATTTATTGAAATTATTGGAAATATAAATGCAATATGTATTGTTTTTATGAGACTTATTATATATTTACAATATAATATATTATTTATATTAAATTGTGAAATAAAAGACACATATCCACATACCATTAGGCCATGTCACTATATGAAACTTTGAAAGGATATCAGTTTTATAGAATAACAATTATTGTTTGTAATCTTGTATTTTATCAATAGGCTTATCTAAAGTAATTGCTTTATGATTTGGAGTTAATAAATTATACTTTTTTGTTTTAAGTGAACTGTTTTGTTTTAAGTGAACTGTTTTGTTTTAAGTGAACTGTTTTGTTTTTCTATCACAGTAATGGAAGAAAAATCTTGCCAATTAAATCTATATAATGGTACAATAATAAAAGTTCTTCAAATTATCCAATTTAATATGCTAAGAAATCGTTACAAACTCTAGTATATTCATTATAAGTAGGCGAAACATCTAGACCACTTACCTCTATACCTAAGGAAAGACTGGAGTAATCAAGCTAATATTTCTACCTTTGGGAAGGGTCAGCCAGGCAATAAGTATGGACATTTACAACCCATTTGCTCTAGCCATTTAGCGAATTACAAAGGTTAGGGGTCACAATTTCTGGCCTACCTATAATGAATGGACTATAGTATGATAGTATATGAAGAAAAAACTATTCTCTGCACATAGGCTTTATACCCTACAATTACCATTGGCCTTGTAACTTACTGACTGATGCCTGGTATCAGGCTCATCAATATTTATGTGTCATATGTTTCTTACTTATACACATTTTTAGGCCTCAAAAAGGCCCCAGAAACTGCTCAAATTTAAAAAAATTCCGGGGGGGGGCTTACAGCGCCCCCCCTGGATCCCCCAGCTGCTCAGGCTCGCTTCGCTCGCCACCCACCCACCCACCCACCCACCCACCTATCTATGCCAGGGCTACAACCCCCCAAAATTTTACCCCTGGTGACGCCACTGACCATGTCTCCTTCCTAAGCTTCATATAATCGTCTAATCGTAGGCAGAAAGCGTTACAAAGACGTCGTCGGTATAGCAGGGGTTAAGGGGAGGTTTTTAGTCGATTCTCTAGACTTCCATCAAGCTTAAAATTACTCCCCCTAGACCCCCTTTCAAGATAAATTTGTACATTTTTCGGTAGAAAAATTTCCCGGCCGAAGGCCGGTTCCCCTTAAATTACAGGCTCGCTATCGCTCGCCAGGAAAAAAATCGACACCTAAATGGCACGAATGGTCTTAAAATTGCCAGAAATGGGGCGGGGGTTCTTAAAATCGCCAAACTAATGGGTCGAACCGTCTTAAAATATCAAAAGCAAATGGGGCTAAACATGAGGGAGAAAGGGGTCAAGAAAAAAAATCCTCCAGGTGGAAATCTCCCCTTAATAGACGATATAATTAACCCCTTCCGCCCCATGACGCCTTTTTTACCTTGGATCCTGGCTAACATTACATGATTTCATGCAGCTTAAGGGGGAGATTTCCACTTGAGGGATTTTTTTCTTGACTCCTTTCTCCCTCATGTTTAGCCTCATTGTTTTTTTTCTAATTTTAAGACGTTTGCCCCATTATTTTGACGATTTTAAGAACTTTCAACCCATTTCTGGCAATTTTAAGACCTTTCGTGCCATTTAGGTGTCGATTTTATCCTGGCGAGCGATAGCGAGCCTGTAATTTAAGAGGAACCGGCTTTCAGCCGGGAAATTTTTCTACCGAAAAATGTAAACATTTATCTTGAAAGGGGCTCAAGGGGGTGTAATCTTAAGCTTGAAGAATATCTAGGGACCAAACTAAAAACCTCCCCATAAGAAGGATCTATGTTATTAGGAAGGTTTCATTGAGATCGCATTTGCCCATTTGAGTCGAAGAAGCAGATTATAAACTAAAGAAAATCGTCTACTGGCAACCATAATATGATGACAATTACGTGATGGTGGTGGAGGGGTTAAATTACGTCATGGTGGTGAAGGGGTTAAGTTACGTAATGGTGGTGAAGGGGTTAAATTACGTCATGGTGGTGAAGGGGTTAACGTCATGGTGGTGAAGGGGTTAACGTCAAGGTGGTGAAGGGGTTAATTACGTCAAGGTGGTGAAGGGGTTAAATTACGTAATGGTGGTGAAGGGGTTAAATTACGTAATGGTGGTGAAGGGGTTAAATTACGTCATGGTGGTGAAGGGGTTAAATTACGTAATGGTGGTGAAGGGGTTAAATTACGTCATGGTGGTGAAGGGGTTAATTTAAGTAATGGTGGTGAAGGGGTTAAATTACGTAATGGTGGTGAAGGGGTTAAATTACGTAATGGTGGTGAAGGGGTTACATTACGTAATGGTGGTGAAGGGGTTAAATTACGTAATGGTGGTGAAGGGGTTAAATTACGTCATGGTGGTGAAGGGGTTAAATTACGTAATGGTGGTGAAGGGGTTAAATTACGTAATGGTGGTGAAGGGGTTAAATTACGTAATGGTGGTGAAGGGGTTAAATTACGTCATGGTGGTGAAGGGGTTAAATTACGTATTGGTGGTGAAGGGGTTAAATTACGTAATGGTGGTGAAGGGGTTAAATTACGTAATGGTGGTGAAGGGGTTAAATTACGTAATGGTGGTGAAGGGGTTAAATTACGTAATGGTGGTGAAGGGGTTAAATTACGTAATGGTGGTGAAGGGGTTAAATTACGTAATGGTGGTGAAGGGGTTAAATTACGTATTGGTGGTGAAGGGGTTAAATTACGTGATGGTGGTGAAGGGGTTAAATTACGTAATGGTGGTGAAGGGGTTAAATTACGTCATGGTGGTGAAGGGGTTAAATTACGTAATGGTGGTGAAGGGGTTAAATTACGTAATGGTGGTGAAGGGGTTAAATTACGTAATGGTGGTGAAGGGGTTAAATTACGTAATGGTGGTGAAGGGGTTAAATTACGTAATGGTGGTGAAGGGGTTAAATTACGTAATGGTGGTGAAGGGGTTAAATTACGTAATGGTGGTGAAGGGGTTAAATTACGTAATGGTGGTGAAGGGGTTAAATTACGTAATGGTGGTGAAGGGGTTAAATTACGTAATGGTGGTGAAGGGGTTAAATTACGTAATGGTGGTGAAGGGGTTAAATTACGTAATGGTGGTGAAGGGGTTAAATTACGTAATGGTGGTGAAGGGGTTAAATTACGTAATGGTGGTGAAGGGGTTAAATTACGTAATGGTGGTGAAGGGTTAAATTACGTAATGGTGGTGAAGGGTTAAATTACGTAATGGTGATGAAGGGCTTACGTCATGGTGGTGAAGGGGTTAAATTACGTAATGGTGGTGAAGGGGTTAATTTCGTAATGGTGGTGAAGGGGTTAAATTACGTAATGGTGGTGAAGGGGTTAAATTACGTAATGGTGGTGAAGGGGTTAAATTACGTAATGGTGGTGAAGGACTTAATTACGTAATGGTGGTGAAGGGGTTAAATTACGTAATGGTGGTGAAGGGGTTAAATTACGTAATGGTGGTGAAGGGGTTAAATTACGTAATGGTGGTGAAGGGGTTAAATTACGTAATGGTGGTGAAGGGGTTAAGTTACGTAATGGTGGTGAAGGGGTTAAATTACGTAATGGTGGTGAAGGGGTTAAATTACGTGATGGTGGTGAAGGGGTTAAATCACGTAATGGTGGTGAAGGGGTTAAATTACGTAATGGTGGTGAAGGGGTTAAATTACGTAATGGTGGTGAAGGGGTTAAATTACGTAATGGTGGTGAAGGGGTTAAATTACGTAATGGTGGTGAAGGGGTTAAATTACGTAATGGTGGTGAAGGGGTTAAATTACGCAATGGTGGTGAAGGGGTTAAATTACGTAATGCTGGTGAAGGGGTTAAATTACGTAATGGTGGTGAAGGGGTTAAATTACGTAATGGTGGTGAAGGGGTTAAATTACGTAATGGTGGTGAAGGGGTTAAATTACGTAATGGTGGTGAAGGGGTTAAATTACGTAATGGTGGTGAAGGGGTTAAATTACGTAATGGTGGTGAAGGGGTTAAATTACGTAATGGTGGTGAAGGGGTTAAATTACGTAATGGTGGTGAAGGGGTTACGCAAGCTACGTAATGGTGGTGAAGGGGTTAAATTACGTAATGGTGGTGAAGGGGTTAAATTACGTAATGGTGGTGAAGGGGTTAAATTACGTAATGCTGGTGAAGGGGTTAAATTACGTAATGGTGGTGAAGGGGTTAAATTACGTAATGGTGGTGAAGGGGTTAAATTACGTAATGGTGGTGAAGGGGTTAAATTACGTAATGGTGGTGAAGGGGTTACAATACGTAATGGTGGTGAAGGGGTTACAATACGTAATGGTGGTGAAGGGGTTACAATACGTAATGGTGGTGAAGGGTTTAAATTACGTAATGGTGGTGAAGGGTTTAAATTACGTAATGGTGGTGAAGGGTTAAATTACGTAATGGTGGTGAAGGGTTTAAATTACGTAATGGTGGTGAAGGGTTTAAATTACGTAATGGTGGTGAAGGGTTTAAATTACGTAATGGTGGTGAAGGGTTAAATACTAAAACTACGTAATGGTGGTGAAGGGTTAAATACTAAAACTACGTAATGGTGGTGAAGGGTTAAATTACGTAATGGTGGTGAAGGGGTTAAATTACGTAATGGTGGTGAAGGGGTTAAATTACGTAATGGTGGTGAAGGGGTTAAATTACGCAATGGTGGTGAAGGGGTTAAATCCCATTGAATATACAGGACACCAAAAGTGGAATCATGTCACTTTTACTTTCATGATTCCCAGAGGTCATTCCGAAGCTAGATAATACCGTCTAGTGCTCTGATGCCTGCACCTCCCACCAAAATCACCGACAATAAACCGATTATTATTATTATTATTATTATTGTGAGGGCTGGTCCTATCCAGAGTGAGGTTTGGCATCCTCTACCCAACCTTAGCCGTTTCTGTCTGTCGTCTCTTTTACTGCCCTACTTTTCCTTCTGGGCGCGGTAGGCTAGGAATCCTCCTGCCCTTGTAAAATTCACCTACTAGATGAGACAGAAAGTGGCGAGGGAACGCGGAAATGGTTTGGAACTTTAAATATTGTTTCTATTCGGTCTCTGTCTCGAGACAGGAACCCCCAGCTATGGGGTATGTGCCTGGGTATATACACACAAATATTATTATCAAAGAGTGACACCGAGACAGGAATTAAGGGACTGGAGTTCTCGAAAAGGGGCTCCGCCAGTCCTGACGCTATTCTTGACTTACAGTGTGCTGGCTTAATAATCCAGAAGGGTTGATAGCCTCCTATTTTAAGGGGGGATGGGTTTTTTTTTCCTGGCCCCCTTTTTTCACATGTTTAGGCCCATTAGTTTTCAGACTAAGACGTTCAGCCCATTAGTTTGGCGATTTTAAGACCTTTTTACCCCATTGATTTGTCAATGTTAAAGCCTTTCCTACAATTTAGGTGTCCAGTTTTTTTCCTGGCGAGCGGCAGCGATTCTGTAATTTTAAGATAAACCGGCCTTCGGTCGAAAAATGTACGCATTTATCTTATCTAGGGAGTGTTGTTTTAAGTTTGATGAAGGTCTAGCCAAGAAAGTAAAAATAAATGAATATATGAATAAATAAACACCCCCCCCAAAAAAAACAAAATAAAAATAAAATAAAAAATAATAAATAGGCCTAATAAAAAAATAAAATAAAAAAATAATAAATAAATCCAAAATAACCACTATGAATCAATAAACAAAAAACCCGTACCAGTGTTTGCCTTTAACCCATTCCTGTCCTTAATTTATGGTACGTTAGGTTAGATTGATTAGATTATGTTAAGTTATGTGATCTAGATACATTAAATTAGATATATGACCCGGAAAATGTGCACCATGACATAGATTTGATATTCACCGCTTGTGTTTATTACCTTAAGGGAGCCCACCTCGCCTGTTTTCTCTTTCTCTCCCTCTCTCTCTCTTTGGTTTGTATCCATTCGGCCCCATTCAGCCTACTGTTTTAAGACGTTTACCCCCATCCAGGTGTCAATATTTTCCTGGTGAGCGGTAGCGAGCCAGCATATATATATATTTTTGTTTTGACAGCAAGCTAAATTTGTACATTTTTCGATAGAAAAACGTTTCCGGCGAAACCGGATTTCTCCATACAATGCTGGCTCGCTATCGCTCGCCAGGAAGAAATCGACACCTGGATGGGGATAAACGTCTTAAAACAGTTGGCTGAATGGGGCCGAATGGATACAAGCCAGGGAAAGAGAAAAAAGGAGAGAAAGATAAACAAAAAAAACGGTGACCCCCTTTAAACACAACGTCACCTAGGTGTGTGTGTGGTTGTGTGTGTGAGAGAGAGAGAGAGAGAGAGAGAGAGAGAGAGAGAGAGAGAGAGAGAGAGAGAGAGAGAGAGAGAGAGAGAGAGAGAGAGAGAGAGAGAGAGAGAGAGAGAGACAGACAGACAGACAGAGAGAGAGAGAGAGAGAGAGAGAGAGCGAGAGCGAGAGCAACAGGTGTGGCAGGTACAGGGTTTGTGGCATAGCCAAACAAAATAACTGAATAAAAGAGAATAATTTAAATAGCGTTCTGAAAAGCATATACCGGTAACATTTATCTCCTTCCAATGTTGATATTGAATTGCGTTTAGAATATTTATGGGGGAGGTAGTTGCTTTTTCTGGACCCCCTTCTCCCTAATGTTTAGCCCCACTAGTTTTGAGATTTTAAGACGTTGTGTTCCGTTAGTTTGGCGATTTTTGAGACCTTTCGCCCCATTTCTTTGTCAATATTAAGACCTTTCGTGCTATTTAGGTGTCGATTTTGTACTGGCGAGCGATAGCGAGTCTGTATTTTTAGAAAGAACCGGCCTTCGGCTGGGACATTTTTCTTCCAAAAAAATGTACAAATATATCTTGAAAGAGGGTTTAGGGGGTGTTTTTATAAGCTTGATGGAGGTCTAGCGAGGAAACTCAAACATAAATCAATAGATAAATATATAGACCAAAAAACAAACACTACCCCCTTAACATACTTTCATTTAAGATATAATTGCTGTATAATACATAGATAAATAATCTATAGCCAACGAAATCAAGTTAAATATCTATACAATTTTGCATTGAGTCTTATATTACTCCAATTTAATCATATATATACTGTAATATAAAATTATCATTTAGTTTAAGCTTATTTTTAATGGTTTCCATAAGCTCGGTTCACACATGTACGAATTAACGTCCCGTCCGTCCCTGACCAAGAAAATAGGCTGGATGGCATCAATCTGGAGGCCCCATGTGGCCACCGTTCCAACGGTTTTTTGCCGCCGTTCTCATCCCGTTAGTCGTCGTCTAGACGACGACTGCTCCCGTGTGTGTCCCGACATAACACGTTTTCTGGCAGTTGCCCCGACCCATGCGGACCATTTTAAGCTCGGTTCACACATACACGAATTAACGTCCCGTCCGGCCCCGACCTCTTAATTCGCCTGCAAACGGGCAAGGACGCCGGCAAAATCACCTATGGTCGGTACAGGGACGTATGGTGTCGCCAGCACACGGGACACGGGGCGGGAGACGGCGAACATTTTGTGCATGCATAAAATGGTCGACGTGGGCCGGGGCAAGTGCCACAAAACGTGTCAGGCCGGGACACCCACGGGAGCAGTCGACGTCTAGACGTCGACAGACTGCGTCTAGACGTTGACTGGCGGCGTCTAGACGCCGACAAACGGGATGAGAACGGCGGCAAAAAAACGTTGGAAGGAGAGTCGGCGATGTGTCACCGTCGCGTCACGTGAGCTGGCGACACCGCATGTCCGTGTACCGACCATAGGCGATTTTGCCGGCGTCCTTGCTCGTTTGCAGGCAAATTAAGGGGTCAGGGACGGATGCGACGTTAATTCGTGCATGTGTGAACCGAGCAAAAGGGGACGGGGACGGACGGGACGTTAATTCGTGCATGTGTACCATGGGGCCTCCAGATTGATGCCGTCCTGCCTATTTTTTTGGTCGTGGCCGGACGGGACGTTAATTCGTGCATGTGTGAAGTTGTGAACCGAGCTTTATGCATGCACAAAAAGGACGCCGCCTAGGCACAGCAAATTAAGGGGTCGGGGACGGACGGGACGTTAATTCGTGCATGTGTGAACCGAGCTTATATAGTAATAACACTTCAGAAAAGTAAGGGCAGCACATCCTTTGTTCATTATCATTGTGAGTATATTCCGTATCACAGCCAGCGTGAAGTTCAAAGTATTGTTTTTACTCCTATAGGGTTGTGTTTGTGTGTTTTGTAAGGGATTACAAAGGAAAGCAAGACACAACATTTTCTGATCCTAACTAGACCGCTTTGACTTAGCTCGGTTCACACATGCACGAATTAACGTCCCATCCGTCCCCGACCAAGAAAATAGGCAAGACGGCATCAATCTGGAGGCCCCATGTGGCCACGATGGCCGTTCCAATGGTTTTTTGCCGCCGTTCTCATCCCGTTAGTCGGCGTCTAGACGCCGCCAGTCGTCGTCTAGACACCGCCAGTCGTCGTCTAGATGCCGCCAGTCGTCTTCTAGACGCCACCAGGCTGCGTCTAGACAACGACTGCTCCCGTGTGTGTCCCGTGGGTGTCCCGACATAACACGTTTTCTGGCAGTTGCCCCGACCCACGCGGACCATTTTATGCATGCACAAAAAGGACGCCGCCTAGGTGCGGCGAATTAAGGGGTCGGGGACGGACGGGACGTTAATTCGTGCATGTGTGAACCGAGCATAATTTAGGGACTTGGAGCTGTTCGGCCAGGCAGCCTAGGGAATGACAACAACAACAACTAGATCGCTTGGTGATGGTTAAGGAATGGGTTACTAAGGGAAAAATAATATACAGTATATGCATTATTTGAACACAAACTCACTCGGTTGGGATTTGAGGCAAAATATTTGCCTAAATTATCTGTGAAAGCTTGAACTGTGTGACAAAGTCTTACATCGTTTGACAGTGTGTTCCCTAAATTAACAACTGTACTTACAAATAAATTGATATATATAAGGAAGCAGCGATTGGGATATAGAAATTGAGGAGTGGGACAACAAAACACAGTGAAAAAAAAATATGGTAGGAAAAAAAGGACGACATTGTTGAAAACCAAGTAAAGAGAGAAATTCTATAAGACATTGCAATTAATGAGGAATAGGTGTATATGTACCTTATTTCCATGGTTGGCAAAGCTTTATGAAATGAAGACAGACAAGAATAACTCAATATTGTTCATAAGCTTTCCAAGGACGTGTTTCCATCACTCATTATCGTAACAAACACCTACATACAGTAGCTCATTGCAGTTGTAATGCTTGAAAACCATACTTTTCAGGTAAATCTCTGTATTATTAGTCTTGATTATGTTTATCATTAACACACAATATGAATTTAAGAGGAAATGAGAGAGAGAGAGAGTTATAGGTATGATGGAATAAATAAAATGTGCGAACATGAAAAAAAAATAAGGAAGAGAAATGGGGAACTAAAGTAAAAAAAAAAAAGTGCAGGCACAGAATGAGAGAGGATGAGAATGAGGATGAGAATGAGAGAGGATCATACAACAAAGGCGGAAAGGGAACGCTGGAAGAGGACAACATCATCAACAAAGACATGGGGATAAATAATGGAAAGAAAAGAGTGAGAGTGAGAGCAGGGAAGATAAAGATGATATGGGAAATGTGGAAGGGTATAGGATGCACAATAGAATGAATGTTTCAAGACAACAAGGACACATGAGCCTCCCGCTCCCCTCCTACGCTCGCATCCTTCTTTCTTGCTATACACTGCCACAGGACTCCAACCAAAACACTAAGAACACTACCGAGAATTACAAACTCACTTTGGATTGCAACACCTGTGCTATAAACATTTTAAAGAACTCTGACAAGACTACCGGGCAAATAGGGCCCTCGGAAGCTGTGTTGTCTCACCAGCATCTCTCTGCCTAAACCAATCCTTGCAGATGTAACAGTCTGTAAGGCCACTGCTATGTATTTAATAAAACAAAGTTGCGTGTCTTACCAGCCACACAGAGTGACTCACGAGCCACATCGCGTTGCTGTCTGGAACCATTGTTACAGAAGTATCAGACCATGAACAACCCCTTTGTGTCACATAAAAGCACCTTCAAACTTTATCATCATCACCCCGATGCAGCCCTGTGAGGTACCCTACGCTGTCTTTGATGCCGAGGACAATGTCGCCCCTCTAATCACCGCCTCTTACACCCGGATGACTTATCAGCTTCCTGTTGGAACGTGGCTTCAGGGATTGAACATCCCATTCTCTACTATTATCGATTTTGTTTTTATTCGTTGCCTCTAGTGTAATTTGAATTAAATAGTGTGAAGTTCTTACTGGTATCCATGTTGTTAAGGCTTTTGATAATTTAAACATTTGAATCAGATCAATTATTTTGAGCTTTGTTAAGCTGAATGCAATTTAATATTATTATACTGTCCTCGTTTGGTTTATATCTTAGTCTGATATTCATCATCATTACTCTCTGTTGTAGTTTCTGTATTTGTTTATTATCCTTAAAACAAAATGTGGAGACGCAAACTGTTACACAAACTCCAAATGAGGAAGAACAGACAAAATAAAGAACTGAGAAAAACGATTTTGGATTTATACCCAAATTTTCTACGTGTTCAACTTACGAACTTGTACCACTTTGTTCATCAGTGGTGAACACACTACTGTTCATCAGTGGTGAACACACTACTGTTCATCGAATCCAGAATATATAAATAAGCAACGTTAACAAGATGCTTAGACCTTCTGCTGAGAGAGAGAGAGAGAGAGAGAGAGAGAGAGAGAGAGAGAGAGAGAGAGAGAGAGAGAGAGAGAGAGAGGAGAATGAGAGTGAGTGTGGGGAGGCGGGGGGGTTAGGTACGCAACAACAATTAACACCTGTGCGCACCACACTCACTCTCTCTCTCTCTCTGTGCCTCAGGTGACGTGTACGCTATAAGGCATATACAGTATATATACGGCAAAGAGAGACCCTGCACCCATGACTGATTGAACTGGCACGGAGGGAACCAGTCACTCGGTCACCTGTAATAAGCCACCGCCCATCCTAGCAGCCCCGCCCACACTCTACCACGCTCACTAGCACCGCCCACCGCCCACCTAAACATAAAATCTCCTCCCGGCAGCCCCACTCAACAACCATGACCATTGGGGTGTCTCTAGCGGCCCTCCTGGCACTGGTAAATATATACTTTATACCCGGTTCAAAATAAGTAGGTCAGAATTTGTTAATAATAAGGGGAGGGGGGGGGGGGTCACCTGTTTTGTTTTTTATCTTTCTCTCCTTTTCTCTCTTTCCCTGGCTTGTATCCATTCGGCCCCATTCAGCCAACTGTTTTAAGACGTTTATCCCAATCCAGGTGTCGATTTCTTCCTGGCGAGCGATAGCGAGCCAGCATTGTATGGAGAAATCCGGCTTCGCCGGAGAAATTTTTCTATTGAAAAATTTACAAATTTAACTTGCTGTCGAAACAAAAATATATATATGCTGGCTCGCTACCGCTCGCCAGGAAAATATTGACACCTGAATGGGGGTAAACATCTTAAAACAGTAGGCTGAATGGGGCCGAATGGATACAAGCCAAAGAGAGAGGGAGATTGAAAAAAAAAAGCGAGGTGGGCTCCCTTAACCTCTATAACTAACAAACGACTAGAGTCATCGAGCTAGTATTTTTGACCATTTGGGGAAAGGTCAGCGAGGGAATAAATAGGTAGCAATATACAACCCATTTGCTCTGGCCTTGTTTGAGTTAAAGAGGTCAAGGTTCATGATTTTTGACCTACCTATTTGGAGCAGGGTATAGAACAGCCTTCTTATATATATATATATATATATATATATATATATATATATATATATATATATTTATATATGAAATCCATTATGAAATCCATATGAAAGAAATAATTCACAAAAACGTCCTCCCCACCAACCCTGACAATAAAATAAAACTCATTATTTACTACAAATCTCCTAAGACCTCCAACCTTGTCCTCCGTAACCGCCCCATTTCCACCAACCAACCGAAAGACGATCATGTGATATACCAGCATATTTGCACCTCCGGGGACTGTGGACCCCTATCCTATGTTGGAATGACACAGACTCGCCTTTCCCGTCGACTAACCCTCCACCTTCAATCTGGCGCTATAAAAGATCACTATCAAGCCCCCCACCATCTTGCCCTAACTCGCGCCGACCTAGACAAACAAACCACCATAATCGACAAAGAATCATACCCCAGAAGACTAGCTATTTTAGAAGCTCTATACATCCAAACACTCAACCCCAGCATCAACAACCAAACACAAGACCTTCAAATTCTTCCTTCAGGCAAGCGCTACAGGCATACTGCCCCCCTTCCTCTCGCCCTGTGCCCCCCTCCTGTACGCTTCCGCGCTCAGCACACAACTGACAACACCAACCAATCACAGCCACCCACAGCCAACAACCAACCACCGATAAGATTTAGTGCCCGTCTCGCGAATAGACTGCCTTCCACCAATGAACAGCCACCACACACCCAGTAGCTCCGCCCACCTCCCTATTCTTGATCCTCGAATTTTGTATAAATATGATGCTTTGTCCCTATTCTAATCTTTACCTCTCCTTCCCTGAAGATGCAAGATGTTTACTTGTGAAACGTTGGATCCACCATGAATTTTGCTAACCTTTGTACCTCATCTCTGAACCCCAGAGGAAAATTGTTAGAACTATTGAAAGCTATAACAATAAAATCCTGAATGCTGAAACTGCCATTGCCTTTAACCTCGTCTGTTTATAAGAGAATCTATTACCTGGCTATACTAATATATATATATATATATATATATATATATATATATATATATATATATATATATATATATATATATATATATATATATATATATATAAGGGCAAGCAACACCAAGGTGAACACGAACATCTTTATTCTGGTACCGGTAACGTTTCGACATTAACATGTCATCATCAGACCTAAAGCAATAAGAAATAAATTTAGTAATAAATTATGTTCACATTTAAAGCAAATATATTTTTAATAATAATTTAGAAAAACATAAAAAAGTTAGAAATCGCGAAAAAAGAGATAGAAACAAAGACAAACCCAAACCACAGCAACAGCTAAACCATAAGTGAACTACGTGTAGATATTGTAGGCTAAAATATACACAATACCTTAGAAACATAATAGGTTGGAGGAGAATTCCTGGGTGCCCAAGGTGGGCTTAAGATGGTCAGTGAGGAGGGACTCTGCTATTAAACGGGTGGTGTCACCAGAACAACTGAAAATTACTGATTTTTTTTTTTTTTAATGGAATGGCGTAAAGGTTCACAATGGTCTCGAATGGCTGAAAAGGATGGTTTAGAAATGGGAAGTCCAGTTCAGTGCCATTACTATATATATATATATATATATATATACAGTATATATAATTATTTATCTGTAATATTAAATGTTTAAATACGTAAGGCTTGTATTGCGTGAAATAAAATCGTTGAGTGTTCGCTATAATACAAGAAATTATCTCATTTGTGCTGAAGGGTTTACTCAAACTAGACTTAAGGGGAGATGGTTCACTTTTTGGGCGATTTTTGCATGTATTCATTATTTTCCTAGTTTCCTCCTTAGACCTCCATCAAATTTGAAAGAAAAAAATCCATTAGTTCCCCCTTTTAGATGAATTTGTGCATTTTTCGGTAGAAAAATTTCCCGGCCGAAGGCCTTTTCTTCCAACATTACAGGCTCGCTTTCGCTCGCCAGGAAAACATCGACGCCTAAATGGCCCGAAGGGTCCTAATATTGACAAAGAAATTGGGTGATAGATCATAAAATCCCCAAACTAATGGAACCAACGTCTTAACATTTCAAAACTAGTGGGGCTAAACATTAGGGGGACGGGGGTCCAGAAAAACGGTCTGTCTCCTCTTAACCCTCTGAAGAAAACAACACATTTTGACAGTTTATTCTGGCTATCATTAGACGATTTTATTACACAGCTTGGGAAAGGATGCGCGGGAGTGAAAAGGGTAAAGACTATATATCTCAACTAACCCTCTGGCTTCCACAGGCCCTTCCTAATCTAAATAAAATCGTCTAACAATAGCCAGGAAAGACAATCAGAAATACGCAATGGTACTTGAGTTTTACAGCGTAGACTTAAAGTAAAGGGGGAGATGTTTATTTTGATTTTTATTATCATTATTATTATTTTTTTTCCCCCCCCTTCTCTCCCATGCTTAACCCCATTAATTTTCAGATGTTAGGACGTTCGGCCCATTACTTTGGCGATTTTAAGATTTTTTGCCCCATTTCTTTTTCAATATTATGATCTTTCATGCCATTTAGGTGTCGATTTTCTGGCGAGCATTAGAGAGCCTGTAATTTTGGAGGAACCGGCCTTTGGCCGGGAAATTTGTCTACCGAAAAATGTACAAATTTATCTCTAAGGGGGATTTTGGGGATGTATTTTTTAAGCTCGATGGAGGTCTAAGGAGGAAACTAAAAACAACAAAATATATGTATTAAATATATATATATATATATATATATATTGTTACGATCCAGGTTCTGCAAGACACGGGGCTCTTCATCATTGGACTAGATAAGGCTAAATGCAACAACGGTAACACTAGGTCCAGCCCCTGCCTTAACCACTGGAAAACAAAACACCTATACCGCCCTGAGTCGTGCCTGGACAACGAGGTATCCTATGACTCGGTAAAAGGTGCACACTATAGGCTGATGATCACTGAAGCATCCTATACTCATACAACATACGATTACTTTATTAAAGTATACAAGGAAAAAGATAGATAGCGTAATTAAATCGCAGCAACGATTTAATAGCAAACTAGAAGAAGGATAATTAACGTTATGTTAAATAATCAGTAAACTGTCACTCCTGTCTGAAAGAAAGTGAAACAAAGAAAGTCCTAAAGCATCATGCCGGAATCTTCTGCAAAAGTCAGATGCAACTAAGAAGTACGTATCGGATTCTGAACTGTGTATTATTACTGTGGGAACATATATAGTGTAGGGACATACGGTGTTATCTGGCACAGGTGTAATTATAAAACAGTCGGCAGTCTAAACTCTAACCACAAAAAGATGTGCTTTCTCCCACCAGACACTAGCCTGCTCTGGTTGGGTCTCTCAGCAACAATCACGACTTACTATAAACATAAGGAACAATAATGCTGCACATATACACAATGAGATTATAAACCCTAATCAGGGGTCTGCCAGGTGGACGAAGTCTAGCAAGGGAGTCGTAGGCTAGGCTACCTGGGCCGAGCCACCTGCTCGGTAGCCTAGTGTCGTTCTCAAGTCTGTGCGCCTAGTTACATTAAAAGACGGGGTGCTCTCTTGAGAGATCCAGGTCTCGTGTACCTGGTTCTCTCCTGGCGACCCTCCTAAGTCAAAAGCTAACGAGCTAGCACAGTGCTGGGTGGACTAGGCAAACACCCTCACACCAACACAGTGCTAGGCTCTAAGGTACACAGACAAGAAAATGACCTAGGCCTCCGCAGGTATCCGGTACAATTGCATAAGCTCAACGAAGTCTATGCTCATAGGAAGCTGCAACCTGATAGCCTCTCCCCAGTCTAGCATCGACTAACCTGGCAGACACCCAAGAAAATAAGGTTGGGGCAACACAATGAGTATGTCAAACCTCCCCAAGCCAAAATGGATAACCCTCTGATCCAAAATGCCTAACTAAGTACATAATATCTCTGAGAGCTCGCTGTATAATACAGTGACGGATATATGAAATCAACGTCAAGGGGAAGGGCAGTTAATTAATAGTAGGATATACAGAGAGAAGAAGGTAAGAGAAGAAGGTAAGCAGTGGTAGAGAAAGTTCGCGATAGGTGGGTGAGGTGGGCTGATAGATTGCAAAGGGATGTTAGCGTTACAGCACCAAAGGGGCGGTTACACATGCCCAAATTTTTGCCACCCAAGCAACTTTTGTCACCGCTACGGGCAACTCGGCTATGTGTAACCGCGCCTTAAGACTCTTAAGAGGAGCTCTCAGGGAGACACAAGAACCACCGTCCCAGGACCGCGGCCGCCAATCACAGACGACTACGTCACCAGGCCGCAGGGCTGCAGAAGGCGCCAGGATCCACCAGCCAATCAAGGGCGCAGGAAAGCGCGCGAGCGGGAAAACACCTCGAGTGAGGGAGGCAACACATACCTACGCACGCATATATTACCACCACGCTCGCGCTATTCTCTCTCTCCCTCCACAATGCATCTTACATTCTACTAACGATATAAAATACTTCCCGTTGTCACAGGTGAAAATAAAGAGTATTTCTGGACTACCTGTGACACTATGATGCACTAGGAAGAAACTAGAACTTAATCAATAACCTACAGCCCATCACACTGCCTGGGGAGAGGCGAGAAGAGGATGGGGAGCCACGCTACCCCCTCGTGGTCGCTGGGGAGCTGACGTGCGTCACAATATATATATATATATATATATATATATATCGACCAATAAATACCCCCCTCCTTTACTTGAACATACTTGTGAGTTTCAAGCTATAAGGAAACCAATTGGGCTGACGTGTCTATCATTTGGGAAGAGTCCACCAGGAAATAGGTGTGGATATTTACAGCCAGTTTGTTCTAGGCAGTTTTGAGTTACAGAGAGGTAAGGGATCAAGATTATTGTCAAGTTGAGGAATCTGCCTTGTGTGGGACCATCGGTATTTCTGTAGACTCCCATTTTGTTATGTTCTGCATTTTACAAGCCGTGTGTATGTGTGTGTGTGTGGGGACGGGGGGGGGGGGGGGGGAGGGTAATCTCTAGCTTGTCAATGTTAAACTGATTATTTATCCTAATGTCACACATACACACACACACACACACACACACTCTCACACACACATACACACTGCATTTTACAAATTGTGTATGTGTGTGTGCTTTTGAATTCTACCTTTCCCATGTTAAGCTGATGATTGTTCCTAACTTCCTACTGTCATATGACCAGCTGCCAAATTCACACACACACACACACATACATGCATTCACACACACACAAGCACAAGTGTGTGTGCATGTTTATGTCCATTTCATTTCTAATGACTAATATGCCCTTCCTTCGGATTAAGGGAGGCTGAACCTTACACCCCCAAGTCAGCCTGTATAAGAGATAGAGTTTCTGGCATTATACCATTTTATTACATATGGTAATACTAAGACTCGATGAAAAAATCAGATCTCTATGTGCGCGCGCGCGCGTGAGCGCCAAATGTCATAAAATTTCATTGCACTTTTGTAAAACCATCTAGTCACTCAAAATTGTTTGAATTTACCGCAATTTTTGCATGGCATACAGTACAAGCATCCCCAACACCGTGCCGTTTAAAAATACCCCTATTGAATAATAGAAAGTGCTGAAATAAATATATTACATTATCATCATTGGGTTACAGCTGATTTGACACCAAAAGGGGCAAAAATCTGACATTTTCGGCAAATCGGGACTTTTTTAAACGGACAGCCCTTCCTATGTACTCTATGTAGAAGGGGAATGTATTTGAGCAATAGATAAAAATATAGATAGACTCGTAAGTGCCAAAGAATGGTACCAAACCACACCAATTCTTAGATTTCATTTCTAGAAAATTTATTTGGGGCAGAAAAACAGTTTGTCCTGCTTAGCATCCGTTTTCTCTATTAGCGCGCACATAGAAGATCGAGAGTAATTGGTAACTACACAAAATTTTCGTCAGTGGGATTGTTTTTCCGATTTTATGAGACAAATATCTACATAAAACCATGATTTTGGGGCCCCCCCAAGGGGGCCCTAGGGCTATCATATGGGTGTTTATACCCTCATATGACCATTTCTATTGCTTACAGCAGCCCTTTAGACTACAGACACAAAAACAAAATTTGTGTGGCTGAAAGGAAAAAAATATGTTTTTCGGAGGTCGAGGTCGAACCCCCGGCCCGGGGGGTTATGGATGCGATATGATTTTTTGTTCCTTCCTATGCTATTCTCCTATGTTGAAAGAAGCACTATAGAACATAAACACAATAATTAGAAATTTTGATCTCTGGGCTGAAATAAAATGTATTTAGCCAAAAAATAGAAGAAAATAGCTTCATAATGACAGCGTTACCATAGACATTCGCTAATATTGAGAGAATATCGCTAATGTCGCGCTACATTTGCCTTTGGCAGCACTGCATGAGTCTAGTGGGATATACCCTTCATACCCTTTAGTGTCCCAGCTGCCTGGCTGGAGAGCGGACGGGAGCCTGCCGCGCTCCTATTCGCTCGGCTGTCTCCACAGGCTTTAAAAGCCTGTAAATTGCTATAAATTGCCATGTGCGTTCCGGAACATATCCCGCAGCCAATGGGTTAAGAGGAACCGGCATTTGACATTTTTCTATTGAAAAATGTACAAATTTATCTTAATGGAGGGTCTTGGGCGGGTGCTTTTGTGAGCTTGATGGAGGTCTAATGGGGAAACTAAAAAAATAATAAATAAATACATAAATGAGCAAATGACTACGCCGCTCTCCCATATTAACACCTGTTGTTTTGTTTCAGCTGGGGTGTTGTTCAGTGTCTGCTGGACCCCTGGCCGGCGGTAGTAGCAGTATCAGCGGGACTTATATCGGGTAAATATTGGTGGATAAACCCGGTATCACACGAACACTTTTTCCCTCAACATT
This sequence comes from Paralithodes platypus, assembly GCA_032716605.1. Taxonomy (NCBI): domain Eukaryota; kingdom Metazoa; phylum Arthropoda; class Malacostraca; order Decapoda; family Lithodidae; genus Paralithodes; species Paralithodes platypus. Next base: position 78,323,449 of record CM064492.1, on the reverse strand, counting down.
TATCCTCAACACTGGTCTGGCAGCTTATGAGGTCAACATTTCAAAATATTTCGTTCACCTAAATTCATCTCCCATCAGTCTAGTTTCCGATACCAGTGCATAATATTCCAGAAATGTTGCCAGAAAAATGTTGATTATCGGATGTTGACTATAAAAGCTCTCGTGTGATACCGGCTTAACCCTTCTCTTTTATGCAGTATGCTATACCCGGTTCCAAACAAGTAGGCCAACAACACTCTTGAACGTTAAGGGGAGGAAGACCTTTTTCCTGGACCCCCTTCTCCCTAATGTTTAGCCCCACTAGTTTTGAGATTATAAGACCATTAGTTTGGCGATTTTAACACCTTTCTCCCCATTTCGTTGTTAATTTTAAGACCTTTCGTGCCATTTAGGTGTCGATTATTTCCTGGCGAGCGATAGCGAGCCTGCAATTTTAAGAGGAACCGGCCTTCGGCCGGGACATTTTTATACCGAAAAATGTACAAATTTATCTTGAAGGGGGGTCTAGGGGGTGTTTTTCTAAGCTTGATGGAGGTCTAGGGAGGAAACTAAAAAAATATATGAATAAATGAATTAATAGACCAAACAAACGGCCAGTCTCTCCTTAAGAACGGGGCGTTACTTAAATATTGGTGGATAAGCCTTCTCTTTTATGCAGTCACTATACCGGGTTCCAAACAAGTGGGCCACAAATCTTGAAAGTAAGGGGAGATGGCCCGTTTTGTTTTGGTCTATGAATTCATTTATTCCTTTATTTCTTTGTTTCCTCGCTAAACCTCCATCAAACTTAGAAAAACACCCCCTAGATAAATGTGTACATTTTTCGGTAGAAAAATGTCCCGGCCGAAGGCCGGTTGCTCTTAAAATTGCAGGCTCGCTATCGCTCGCCAGAAAAAAAAACGATAACTAAATGGCACGAAAAGTCTTAAAATTTACAACGAAATGAGGCGAAAGGTGTTAATATCGCCAAACTAATGGGTCGAACGTCTTGAAATATATCAAAACTAATGGGGCTAAACACGAGGGAGAAAGTGGTCCAGAAAACCGGGCCATCTCCCCTTAACTTCTATAAAGCCGGAGTCACACGAGCCTTTTTTCGAGCAATTTTTACAGGCAATTATGGTCTGGAAGCTTAAAAAATTCCACTAAAACATAATTCGTCTGCAGAACATCATCTACCTTCAGTCTAGTTACCGATACCAGTGCAAACAAGTCCCGAAATAATACGAGAAAAAACTTGCTCATGGAAAATTGACGGAAAAGGCGCTCGTGTGACAGCGGCTTGACTTCCAAACAGCTGTACCCTGTTCCAAGTAAGAACATTTCGGAGTTTTATTTTGGTGTTCGGGGGTTTATATTTGGCCAGGATTTATGTCTTGGAGTGTACAGTCGGCCAAATAAGTGATGTCTCAGGCCATCGGCATGGAATATATTTTGATCAATAATTAATCGGTACACTCGAATACCATAGTCTCTAGTCCAATCAGAAGAATTTGTGGACCCCTTATGTTTATTTGTGGACCCCTTATGTTTATTTGTGGACCCCTTATGTTTATTTGTGGACCCCTTATGTTTATTTGTGGACCCCTTATGTTTATTTGTGGACCCCTTATGTTTATTTGTGGACCCCTTATGTTTTGTGGACCCCTTATGTTTTGTGGACCCCTTATGTTTTGTGGACCCCTTATGTTTTGTGGACCCCTTATGTTTATTTGTGGACCCCTTATGTTTTGTGGACCCCTTATGTTTTGTGGACCCCTTATGTTTTATATTTGTGGACCCCTTTATGTTTTATATTTGTGGACCCCTTATGTTTTATATTTGTGGACCCCTTATGTTTTATATTTGTGGACCCCTTATGTTTTATATTTGTGGACCCTTTATGTTTTATATTTGTGGACCCCTTATGTTTTATATTTGTGGACCCCTTATGTTTATTTGTGGACCCCTTATGTTTATTTGTGGACCCCTTATGTTTTTATGTATGCAATTAAAATGATCTGATTTGATTTTTAGATTGAATTTGCTTTTCAATAAATAGTATACATATTTTATAGTTGATTTATAATAATCAATAATATTCATAAATTCGTTTCCAGAGATTTACTTCCATAAATAGAAATAAGTTAATTCAGCGAATAATTATGAGTGGCCTAGAGACTATGGTATCAGAGGGTACCAAGAATATCTAAGCTTGATTTATTAATTTCGAGTGAGACATAAAAAACATGTTCCTACACTTACCCAACCTATTCAATATCTGAGATCCATTAATACAGCACAGAGCGAGCTAAACGTAATAACAGCCGCTAAAGGCGGCTTTCTAGGGCCATTCTTAGTTGATGCTGAGAGGATTGGGTTCTAGTCATGTGGTGATGGGCTGGTCTATCAGAGTGTGAGCTGAGCAATCTCTGCCGTACCCATAGCTTACTCTGACTGTTCCTTTTACTTATATATTTTCTAGATCTCAAGTGACGGCGTCTCTTCCGTGGATTGACCTCCCAATCTACCAAGATTGGAAGCCAAAGCGTCACATTTTTCCCATGCCCCTCAACTTTCTCTTCATAATTGCTGAGGGGCACAGGGCCCTGGGTGGGGCGTTGGTTTCCCGGGCGTTTCCGCACCCTCCTCAGCTCCCTGCCATGGAATGGCTTCGGTCACCCAGGCTTTATTGTGGTCGGCAGGGAGGGTTCTGTGGGGGTGCTCAGTTATGGCCTTGGAATTGCTCGGGGCCTTGGGGCTGTTCGGCCAGGCAGCTTGGGGAACAACAACAACAACAACAACAACAGCTGAGACATGACTTACTAGCGTTACCGTACATTACCTCAAACTAATTTTGTATAACCCACAGAGAGTACCGCGAGGAATTGAACCCCTACATGAATATCATGGAGCAAGTTCGGGCCAAGAAGCGAAACGGCCATCAAGACGTTGTGGAGGGTGGGGAGAGAGATGCCAGACAAGTCAGTACGTGATGGGGAATGGCTGTAGTAGTAATAGTAGTAGTGTAGTAATAGGAGTAATAGTAATAGTAGTACTAGTAGTAATAATAGTAGCAGTAATAATAGTAGTAGTAATAGTAGTAGTAGTAGTATAAACAATAGTAATAGTAATAATAATAGTAGTAAAATATTATTAGTAGTAATAGTAGTAGTAGTAGTAATAGTAGTAGTAATAATAAGAGTAGCAGTTATAGTAGTACTAGTAGTAATAATAGTAGCAGTAGTAATAGTAGTAGTAGAAAGGAGAGTAGACCAGACAGAGATTTACAACATCAGAGAGACCATCACACCAGAGAGACCATCACACCAGAGAGACCATCACACCAGAGAGACCATCACACCAGAGAGGCATAACTCACAGATATACGACTGGGTACAACTGATATATACTGTATATAATATATATATATATATATATATATATATATATATATGTGTGTGTGTGTGTGTGTGTGTTAGGATAATAATTCACTTGTTTATAATAATAATGTTGCATATAATATTATGAGTGAATCATAAGTCAGAGTATAGATGCTAAGTTGTGTATGCCCCCTTACAGGCAATGTGCTCCCGTGCGGCACTCCAACGTACGTGGCTACCGGGTCTATCCGGTCGTATGGAGAGGCCGACAGTAAAGGGCTATGCTCCTGGGAATTTAACGTCAGTATCCATTTTTGTTGTTCATATATATATATATATATATATATATATATATATATACTGTATATATATATATTATGCTCTCAGTGGGACTCAAACCACCGACAGTCTGGATGATTGTCCATGCTTTAACTAACTCTACCACGGCATGATAAAGGATACTTCACCTTTTCCTATTAATATTAAGGAGAGGGGAAATCCTACTTGGAGAATGTGTTTTAATTCATACACAAGTAGGCCTAGTAGGAGCCATAATCCAGGATATCATAGTGGGATATTTACAAGTACCCCCACGCAACTCGGACCCAAATTGCTTTAATTTAATTCTAACCCTACGAATCACGAGAGTCATTTATATTAAGTATATCTCACAAATACATCTATCTATCTATCTAATGCTGGACGCCTTATTCCCCTTTATGAGGGTGGCCATACACAAAATGCCCCCAAGCGGACCTATCTCCTGTAAGAGGGACAAGCCATGCCAGTTTACTGAAGGACTCACAGAATTGACTACTCAATTTGGATTCGTCCCACTCTGAGGCTTTTTATGTATCTTATTAGCACTATTTGTTTACAGTGGTGTGCGGCTAATCCATCCACTAATATGCTTTACCCTTAGGTAAGCAGTACGGATTTGTATCCCTTTGAGCAAGGGGATGGGATAATATATAGTACAGGACTACAATGGAATTATGCCTAGTCTGCCTTATTGGGCTATCCTTAGCTGGCGAGCTTTAAGAACTATTATTATTATTATTATTAACCCATAAACGGCGAGCATCCTCTATAGAGGTTTTGATGGTGCAATGCGAGCGTCCTCTATAGAGCCAGCGCATAAAAAAACTTTTCAAAACAACCCAGTGGCACTCAAAACAAAGCAATATGTGATTAGGTGAGATAATTCCCCTCCATTACTTGCTACCACTCCTCCATATGTGTCCCAACCACCCTTCCCCTCCTTCCTCCCCCTTTTCCCTATCTTCCCCCGTCTTCAAGTATCCAGTATTTTTCCTATTATTTCCGATATTTATCAATTATTTTCGCGCAAGGGTGGCTGGGATAGAGGGGAGGATGGAGGAGTCTTTCTCCGACCCTCTAAACCAGTCTCAAACCTCCCCTAGTCTCTCAGTGCAATACGAGAGAGGAGAGAGGGAGGGTGTGTCTCTCTCGCCGTTCCGGGTCAGATTACGACCGCGGAGCTAAAATATACGTTTTTCACCAGCCAATTGCTGTTACCACTTGTTTTATTGCTTTTTTAATGTTCATAATTATGTTCATATTAAAAGTAAAATAGGCACATATGGATAAGTAATAATGATACATATGGTATATATGACGATTTTCGTCAGAATTGAACCAAATACCTTCGTACGGCAGTACCCTTTGAACTACCATAGCTTCGCCGTTTAAAGGTTAAGGCCCAGCCCAGGATCCTAGAGCCTCGTCTGCAGTTCCTGTTGCCCTCTGATTAGCTGCTGGTAGAGTATTAGGACCAATCAGAGCAATGGTTCCACCCACTGGTTGGCTCTGTGATCTGAAAGGATTAGTAAGTTTTTGGGGTGTAGTTGTTCAGGGTAGAGTTGTTGAAAGTGTTGGATCGTTGAGCGGGTCAGTCAAAGTCCAGGGTTGAGTTGGGAGCATCCATAATGACCTCCAAGACGTTGCACCAGATAGTGTTAACACTATCTGGTGCAACGTCTTGGAGGTCATTATGGTATTTTGTTTAATTATTATAGAGGGTTTTAATTGTTTTTTACATTTTCGAACAATGTGTTTTTAGTTTACCCCGAGACTTGGAAAAACGCCTCTCCAAATCCCCTTCAAACTAAAAAAACGTCCCCCTTCAAGCTAAAAGTGTAAATTTTTCGGTAGAAAAATGTACCGGCCAAAGGCCGGTTTCTCCCAAATTGCAGGCTCGCTATCGCTCGCCCAGGAAAAATCGACACCTTATTGGGTTGAAGCATCATATAATCGCCAAGCTAATGAGATGAAACGTCTTAAAATGTCCAAGCTAATGGAGTAAAACTGGGAGGATCTAAATTGGCCCGCCCTGCACCTAGGTATAGTTGTCCTGGGCAAGACCAATATGGTCCTGGGCTATTGGTCTTGGTCCTGGGTAGAGTTGGGGCAGGTATTGGGTCGCCGGGTCAATTATGCCCTGTTTCTTTTCAACTGACGGTAAATTGCAAAGTTTCCATCAAGATTTCTCAGTTATTTTTTTAAGATTTTGTAGTGAAATATGGTGCTAATTATGTAAAGTTGGTCTTAATATGATGCAGAGACATAGTGGTCTCATATTTTCCCATTAAGTATCGAGAAATTAGCTGCTATGGGATTCAATTTACCTTCAGATGAAATGAAATCGAGTGAATATGGTGCTAATTATATAAAGTTGGTACTTGCGAGTTTCAGGCTATAAGGAAGTTGGAGCTGTAGACATCGATATTTAGCAGAATAACCAGCAATAAGGCCTCCTAGGTACAGTCGCACTAATAAGTGATGTCTCGGCACCAAGTATGTTTTGATAAATAATTGGTATCAGCAATATCTAAGCTTCATATCGAGTGAAATATACAAACATGTTCCTACACTTACCCACCCTATTCAACATCTGACAGACATTAATACAGCACAGAGCGAGCCAAACGTAATGACAGGTGGGACATGACTTATTAGCGCGACCGTACATACATCAATGCATACAACCAAATTCGACATACCATTTATCCATCAGAAACCTAAATAATTACTGTATTTATGTTTAAGGGGAGATTTCCACCTGGAGGATTTTTTTCTGGACCCCTTTCTCCCTCATGTTTAGCCCCATTGCTTTTGAGATTTTAAGACATTCGCCCCATTAGTTTGGCGATTTTAAGAACCCTCGCCCCATTTATGTCAATTTTAAGACCATTCGTGCCATTTAGGTGTCGATTTTTTCCTGGCGAGCGATAGCGAGCTTGTAATTTAAGGGGAACCGGCCTCCGGCCGGAATTTTTTTCTACCGAAAAATGTACAAATTTATCTTGAAAGGGGGTCCAGGGGGAGTAATTTTAAGCTTGATGGAAGTCTAGGGAATCAACTAAAAACCTCCCCTTAATCTCGATGTTTACAGACCGGACTTCCTGAAACTCGCAAGTAGTCAATTATCTCTAGCTGTCGAGTGCGAGGGACTATGAATTGTCGATCTCAGCCTCTGCACCTTATTATGATGGGGTACATTGGAGTCCGGTCCTTGACTTTACTTAACTTTACTTCAGATTGACTTGACTTGACTTATACTTTACCTTAAGGGAGCCCACCTCGCTTTTTTTCTCTCTGTCTCTCTCTCTCTTTGGCTTGTATCCATTCGGCCCCATTCAGCCTACTGTTTTAAGACGTTTACCCCCATCCAGGTGTCAATATTTTCCTGGCGAGCGGTAGTGAGCCAGCATATATATATTTTTGTTTTGACAGCAAGCTAAATTTGTAAATTTTTCGATAGAAAAATGTCTCCGGCGAAGCCGGATTTCTCCATACAATACTGGCTCGCTATCGCTCGCCAGGAAGAAATCGACACCTGGATGGGGATAAACGTCTTTAAAAAGTTGGCTGAATGGGGCCGAATGGATACAAGCCAGAGAAAGAGAGAAAAGGAGAGAAAGATAAAAAAAAAACAGGTGAGCCCCTTTAACCTTACTTTTGTTATTGTTGTCCAGACTGACCCCGGAAGCTACTTCGTCCTCTTCTGTGTGGAAAACGGCGGAAATTGTAAACGGAAGAACGCGGTTATCAAGGAAGACGACGTTAAAGTTGTACAAAAGTAAGTTATATATACAGTATATTATATAATATATATATATATATATATATATATATATATATATATATATATATATATATATATATATATATATACTGTATATAATACAATATAATAAAATAACAAATAATAATAATACTAGTACTACTAATAATACAAAAATAACAACAATAATAATACTAAATCCGGGTTAATGCATGTGTTTGTTCCAGATACTGCCACGATGAAACGTTGTTCCACGAGACGGCCGGGAACAACCTGTTACACCGGGTTAGGTTCACCAAGGCAAACGACCTGGGAGTGGACTGTGTTATTGTGGCCTTAGGTGAGTTTTTTTTTATTTAATTTTATTTTATTTTATTTTTAATTTTTTTTTTTGGGGGGGGGGGGTTGTGAGTCTGTTAGTCCTTTAAGGGAGCCCACCTCGCTTTTGTTCTCTTTGTCTCCCTCTCTCTTTGGCTTGTATCCAATTGGCCCCATTCAACCTACTGTTTTAAGACGTTTATCCCCATCCAGGTGTCGATATTCTCCTGGCGAGCGGTAGCGAGCCAGCACATATATATTTTTGTTTTGACAGCAAGCTAAATTTGTAAATTTTTCGATAGAAAAATGTCTGTGGCGAAGCCGGATTTCTCCATACAATGCTGGCTCGCTTTCGCTCGCCAGGAAGAAATCGACACCTGTATGGGGATAAACGTCTTAAAACAGTAGGTAGAATGGGGGCGAATGGATGCAAGCCGATAATAACCTGTTACACCGGGTTAGGTTGACCAAGGCAGACGACCTGGATGTGGACTGTGTTATTGTGACCTCTTACGTGAGTCTCGAGGGGGTTGGTTGTTGGTTGGTTGGTTGGTTTGTGAGTCTGTTTGTTCTTTAATGATATAGTATTAAAATTCTATTGTGCGTCTTTAAATCAAGTGAAATATAGTGGAGAAATATCCATATGTAACGGGAAATTTAAATTCTGATAAATTAGCCAATGAAAATATCCCAAAGATACAAATTAATAATTTGTAATAGTAAATATTGCTGTAATTGAGAGATACCATCTCTGCCAATGGTGCGGCCAAGGCTGCCACTATTGCCAGAATAAGATGCGGCTGGGGAAAGTTCAGAGAACTGTCGCCACTACTTACCATGAGAAGACTTCCTCTCCACTTGAAGGGAAAGATGTGTACTTCATGTGTTAGAAACACAATGACATAATTATGCTTCAGAAACATGGCCTGTCAAAGTGGATGATATCAACAGAATGGAACATAACGAGATGAGAATAGTGAGATGGATGTGTGGGGCCAAACTGCCAGAGAGGTTATTCAAGTGAAGAGCTAAGGAGATGGTTAGGTATCAAGAGTATCAGTGATGAGATGCGTACTAGCAGGCTTGGATGGTTTGAGCATGTGGAGAGGATGGATGAACTAAGTTGGATGAAAAGATGCAAGTCCGTAAATATGGAGGGAGCTGCACCAAGGGGCAGACTAAGACAGACGTGAGATCAGACATTACGGTCTGACCGTGAATAAAACAAAACTGACAAGTGAGGCAGCTCTGAACAGGGCTGCCTGGAGCACTACCATTAGGACGTGAAACGAGAACCGCACTTCATGTGGAGCAATCGGTCTCTATAGTATCAAAGATCGGTCAACTTCTGCCATTTCGGTGCCATTGGTGATACTTTATTATCTTTACAGGCGTATATAAATATAACCATACCTATTAATTAAAATGTAAAACTTGCAAACTAAACAAACCAAAACTGGGACAAAGACAATATCAATGCAAAACAACTAATCAAAATCGCTATGAACACTTCCTGAAATAAAATTTATGAAATAAAAGAACACAATCAATAAAAGAATACAATAAAATAACACTAATAAACACTTGGTAAGACTGGTACGGTCCGTATCGTTTGACCTTTGGGTATACATCCTACATAATAAACACTTGGTAAGACTGGTACGGTCCATATCGTTTGACCTTTGGGTATACATCCTACATAATAAACACTTGGTAAGACTGGTACGGTCCGTATCGTTTGACCTTTGGGTATACAGCCTACATAATAAACACTTGGTAAGACTGGTACGGTCCGTATCGTTTGACCTTTGGGTATTCAGCCTACATAATAAACACTTGGTAAGACTGGTACGGTCCGTATCGTTTGACCTTTGGGTATACATCCTACATAATAAACACTTGGGAAGACTGGTACGGTCCGTATCGTTTGACCTTTGGGTATACAGCCTACATAATAAACACTTGGTAAGACTGGTACGGTCCGTATCGTTTGACCTTTGGGTATACATCCTACATAATTAACACTTGGGAAGACTGGTACGGTCCGTATCGTTTGACCTTTGGGTATACAGCCTACATAATCGAAAATAAAAAATAATCTTGTTGTTTGACAATTGACCACTTGCAAGTTTCAGGCATGGGGGTGTTTCATTCGTGGCCACCCCTTCGGGGATCACGGCGTCCGGTAATATATAGATAGATAGATAGATTCTTCTTAAACTGAAATAAATCGTCTTAATATAGCTAGAATTAACTAAAAAAGACGTCGCCGGTACAAAAGGGGTTGAGGATAAATAAAACTGATGTTGCTTGTTTTCCTTTGTACTCCTTTGTTCTGTTAGGGACTCCATACTAACAGAGCTTTCTAAAATGTGTAAACAGTGAGCACCAGTTAGGTTACTAGTTTCAAGTGCAACAGTAGCTACAGTTTGGTTGATGAGAGAGAGAGAGAGAGAGAGAGAGAGAGAGAGAGAGAGAGAGAGAGAGAGAGAGTATGAAAGAGAGAGAGAGAGAGAGAGTTACAAGGAATAGTTAGTATCTCAGAGACCTTGCGGTCCATTCCGAGGAGATACGCGAAGTGGAATGAGAAAGACTGTTTAGTGCACGTTACAGAGTGTGCAACATACTATCTACTCTCTTCTTGAACTGTTCTATTGAAGAATTTCTTACAACTTCGGAAGGAAGTTTGTTCCAGGTAGAACAGGTCTTGTATGTGAAAAAGCTTCCACAAATACTAGTGCTGAACTCTTTTAATTCTAATTTCCAGCCATGGTTGTGTGTTTTATTCATATTGAGGCTAAACATTTTGCTATAATCCACATTGTCAAGCCCATTAAGTATTTTAAGAACTTCAATGAGCTGACCTCGTAGTCTGCGGGTCTCCAACGGGAAGAGATCAAGAGCTCTCAACCGGTCCTCATAGCTCAGTCTTTTAAGCGATGGAATAAGCTTTGTAGCCCTAGCTTGTACTCTTTCCAGTTGCTCTATATCTTTCCTGAGTGCTGGAGACAAAACTTGAATAGCATACGAGAGAGAGAGAGAGAGAGAGAGAGAGAGAGAGAGAGAGAGAGAGAGAGAGAGAGAGAACTACTGTCGATGTAATATTATATTGTGTCTTTCAGCTTTCCCCACCACTACAACTTCCACCACCACTGCAAGTACAACTACCACCACTACAACTACCACCACCACTACAACTACCACCACCACTACTTCCACCTCAACTAGTACTTCCACATCAACCAGTACTAGTACATCCACGTCAACTACTACAACCACCACCACCACCACTACAACTACCACCACCACTACTTCCACCTCAACTAGTACTTCCACATCAACCAGTACTAGTACATCCACGTCAACTACTACAACCACCACCACCACTACAACTACCACCACCACTACAACTACCACCACCACTACAACTACCACCACCACCACCACCACTACAACTACCACCACCACCACCACTCCCTCACCCACCTGTGATGACATAGTTGACTGCAGTAGTAAGTATTATCATGTTTTTTACACCAACCAACTTCACATCTAAACTCAATTAATGAAATCAACAAATACATGTGGCACTCCGAGGACTCGAACCCAGGATACTCACATCGAAATGCCGGGCACTACGCATTAAGCTATCAAGACAGTTTATAACATGGCCAGTATATTATACTATGGGGTTAAGGAAGCTCAGACGGTATTGTGTAGCAAAATTTACTGGTTCGGCTCAATGGTTTAAGGAAGGGGTTTCGTTTGCTCTCTAAACCTCCATCAAACTTATAAAAACACCCACAAATTTGTAAATTATTTGATAGAAAAATGTCCCGGCCGAAGGCTGATTCCTTTTCAAATATAGGCTCACTATCACTCGCCAAGAAATGATCGACACCTAAATGGCACGAAAGGTCTTAATATTGGCAAAGAAATGGGGCAAAAGGTCTGAAAATCGCCAAACTAATGGACCGAATGTCTTGAAATCCCATAACTAATAGGGCTAAACATGAGGGAGGAGGAGGAGGACTCGAAAAACCAACTGCCTCCCTTTACCACAAATAGTAATTATGAGACAGCCTTCAATCTAGTCATTAAATTCGATTATAATCAAATTATGAAACTTTGAAAACCAACAAACCTGAACAGGAACGTACAATAGACGAGACAACTTAAGGGGGGTGACCTGTTTTTGGTTCTGTCCTTTGCTATCTTTCTCTGGCTTGTATCCATTTGGCCCCATTCAGCCTACTGTTTTAAGACGTTTATCCCCATCTAGGTGTCGGTTTCTTCCTGGCGAGCGATAGCGAGCCAGCATTATATGAAGAAATCCGGCTTCGCCGGAGACATTTTTCTATCGAAAAATTTACAAATTTAGCCTGCTGTCAAACAAAAATAAAAAATATGCTGGCTCGCTACCGCTCACCAGTAAAAAAATTGACACCTGGATGGGGATAAACGTCTTAAAACAGTAGGCTGAATGGGGCCAAATGGATACAAGCCAGAGAAAGATAGAAAAGGACAGAACAAAAACAGGTCACCCCCCTTAAGCCGGTATCACACGAGCACTTTTCCCTCAACATTTATCCTCAACGTTGGTCTGGCAGCTTATGAGGTCAACATTTAAAATATTTCGGTCACCTAAATTCACCTATCATCAGGCTAGTTTCCGATACCAGTGCAAAATATTCTAGAAATGTTGCCAGGAAAATGTTGACCATCGAAGGTTGACTATAAAAGCTCTCGTGTGATACCGGCTTTATCAAAATCACTATGTGGAAACAAGACGATTGAAGGTTTAGCTAAATTATACTATCCCCTATATTAAACCACAGAGCCACTACTATGCCCTATATTAAACCACAGAGCCACTACTATGCCCTATATTAAACCACAGAGCCACTACTATGCCATTATATTAAACCACAGAGCCACCACATAGAATGTACCATCGAGGTTAAGGGGAGATTTCCACTTGAGGGATTTTTTTCTGAACCCCTTTCTCCCTCATATTTAGCCCTATTGCCTTAGAGATTTTAAAACGTTCGCCCCATTAGTTTGGCGATTTTAAGAACTTTCGCCCCATTTCTGTCAATTTCAAGACATTTCATGCCATTTAGGTGTCGACTTTTTCCTGGCGAGCGATAGCAAGCCTGTAATTTTAGAGGGATCGGCCTTCGGCCGGGAAATTTTTCTACCGAAAAATGTACAAATTTATCTTGAAAGGAGGTTTAGTTGGTGTTATTTTAAGATTGATGGAAGTCCAGAGAAGAAACTAAAAACCTCCCCATAATAAGTGTTGTCAGATATTTCACAAAGTTCCGGACACTGACTAATACTCTGAGGGATAAGCACTTTTCCCAGCAACTATAAAGATACCAATAACACGTCTTCTTGAGCGAAAACCACTGGAATCTATGGACAACCCTTAATACTCTGAGGGATAAGCACTTTTCCCAGTAACTACAAAGATACCAATAACACTTCTTGAGCGAAAACCACTGGAATCTATGACAACACTAACTTAATACCCCCGCTTGTACAGCACTATACGCGCAGGTGAATTTGTTGCTCAAGCAAACTAGTTACTCATATTATAGTGTTATATTCAAGGAATTAGTCAATTTGGGAAGTTCAGGACGTTCGGGTAAATTCTGTATGTTAAGGGGGGTGACCTGTTTTTGTTCTGTCCTTTTCTATCTTTCTCTGGCTTGTATCCATTTGGCCCCATTCAGCCTACTGGTTTCAGACGTTTATCCCCATCCAGGTGTAATTTTTTTACTGGTGAGCGGTAGCGAGCCAGCATATTTTTTATTTTTGTTTGACAGCAGGCTAAATTTGTAAATTTTTCGATAGAAAAATTTCTTATAAAATTTTCTTCAGAAAAAATTCTTCATATAATGCTGGCTCGCTACCGCTCGCCAGGAAGAAATCGACACCTAGATGGGGATAAACGTCTTAAAATAGTTGGCTGAATGGGGCCGAATGGATACAAGCCAGAGAAAGAGAGAAAAGGAGAGACATAACAAAAAACAGATCATCCCCCTTAAAGTATTATATTCAAACTATCTATCTATCTATCTATTTACTCAGGCCCAATCCCCACTTTTCCTTTTTTTCGGGGGGAGGCTGACTCAAGACAGAGCAAGCATAGGGAGACAACACAAACCACAGCAGAAAACAATGAACACACAAAGACAAAAGACAAATTCACACACATCTAGATCATCTAGGAGAAGACCCAGAGACCAGGGACACCAAGGTTCATCCAGCACTCCCCCGGCCCTCCACCACCCGGAGAGGTTCCGATCTCAGCAGACAGACATGCAGCGGAGCCGAAGCCACAAGCCCGCCCACCACACTTCCAGGTGCACCCTTCATATTAATCATCTCCCCGGGCCAGGCGCCTGATGGACTATTATCTAGTCCAACTTTCGCCCGACCCCTTCCCCCAAATGACCACGTGTTCATTCATCTATTAACAAGCACTCTCCATTCATTCCTGTTTATTACCACTTCTCTTGCCTGAATTATATAATGGTAATTAAAGCATAAAACTGCACATTGAATAAGAATTAATTGATAAATATACAAACACATATTTAATTTGTAAATCTATGAGTAATAGTACAGAATACATACTCACAAAAGATAGTGCAATCGGGAAGGTACAGTTGCGCTAAAAAGTGATGTCTCGGCACCAATTATGTTTTAATCAATAATTGGTATCAGCAATATTGGGTGGATGGGACTCGTTAGCCTTGGTCGGCAACTCATCTAGGGGAGACAACCTTATACAAATCCGGGTGGATGGGACTCGTCAGCCTTGGTTGGCAACCTGTCTAGGGGAGTAAACCTGATACAAATCCGTACTGCTTACTTAAGGGTAAGGCAGGTTAGTGGATGGATTAGCCGAACACCACTGTAGACAAATAGTGCTAACAAGATACACAGAGGGCCTCTGAGTCGGACGGATCCTAAATTGAGTGGTCAATCCAGTAAGTCCTTCACTAAACTGGCTCGGGTTGTCCCTCTCACAGGGAATAGGTCCGCTTGGGGGCATTCTGTGTATGGCCACCCTCGTAAGGGGAGTAAGGCGTCCGGCAATAGATAGATAGATAGCAATATCTAAGCTCCATTTCTTCATATCGAGTGAAATATACAAACATGTTTCTACGCTTACCCACCCTATTCAACATCTGACAGACATTAATACAGCACAGAGCAAGCCAAAAGTAATGATAGCTGGGACATGACTTATTAGCGCGACCGTACACTGGAGGAAACAACAATCTTTACACTGGTGAGCTGTATGTTGTGTTTTCAGTTTGCGGGCTCCCGAAAAAGAAACAAAAATAATAAAATAGAATAAAATAGAAAATAAAAAATAAAAATAGGAAAAATGGGGATTGGGCCTGCGCATATAGATAGATAGATAGATAGATAGATAGACAGATAGATAGATAGATAGACAGATAGATAGATAGATAGATAGATAGATAGACAGATAGGGCTCCCGAACACCCGCCGCGATCACCTTTCGCGTATTATCGGCGGACAGGAGACGGGCGTGAACCAGTATTCTTTTCGGGACCCCTTTCACCCTCATGTTTAGCCCCATTGCCTTTGACATTTTATGACGTTCGCTCCATTAGTTTGGCTATTTCCAGAACTTTCGCCCCATTTCTGTAAATGTTAAGACCTTTCGTGCCATTTAGGTGTAGATTTTTTCTGGCGAGCGATAGCGAACCTGAAATTTTAAAAGGAACCGGCCTTCGGCCGGGACATATTTCAAACGAAAAATGTACAAATTTATTTTGAAAGGGGGTCTAGGGGGCGTCTTTTTAAGCTTGATGGAGGTCTAGGGAGGAAACTGAATAATAATAAAATATAAAACAATATGCAAATAAACCGTTAAAACCGTTAAATGTTGTGTTTTCAGCTAGCGGGCTCTCGAACACCCGCCGCCGCGACGACCTGCAGCGTATCATCGGCGGACAGGAGAGAGAGAGAGGAAGCTGTTGGAGTGGCTTTGTTGTGTGTGGTATTTACAACGGCACCTCATATCTACTTGTGTTTTCAGCTTGCGGGCTCTCGAACACACGGAGCCGCGACGACCTGCAGCGTATCATCGGCGGACAAGAGCAAGAGGAAGCTGTTGGAGTGGCTTTGTTGTGTGTGGTATTTACAACGGCACCTCATATCTACTTGTGTTTTCAGCTTGCGGGCTCTCGAACACTCGCCGCCGCGACGACCTGCAGCGTATCATCGGCGGACAGGAGACGGGCGTGAACGAGTACCCCTTCGTAGTGGCCATACGCCTGGTCACCGATACCCATCCAAAGTGTCAGGGCATCATTCTCAACACCTGTCAGATCCTCACCACCTACGCCTGCGTATTTGGGTACGTAAGAGACTATATAACGATAATGAAAGGGTTTGGGTAGAGGTTAACGAAGGTAGTGAGACCATAGTTATTGGACTTTTGTATAAACCGCCAAATATGAGTAGAAATGACGGAACATCATTATGAGAGGAAATTAAAATGGCATCAAGGTTTAGCAATGTGTGCATTATGGGGGATTTTAATTTTCCGAATATAGATTGGCAGCATCAAATAGGCAACTCTGATTCTGAGGAGTTTATTGAGGTAGTACAAGATAGTTTTTTATTTCAATTCATAGGTACGCCGACTAGAGGTAATAATATTCTCGATTTAGTTTTCAGTAACAATGAACATATGGTAAATAATGTAGAGATAGGGGACCACCTAGGAATTAGCGACCACACTTCTGTGTATATTAATACACAATGGAAAGGTAATACCAGAGAGAATACAACATTAATACCTGACTTCAGAAAAGCAAATTATGGGGGGTTAAGAAGAGCCCTATTAGCGGACCCTATGGTAAAAAAATTAAGTCGATCCAAGTGTCCAAATGAGTGTACCGCTTCTCAGGCACCTGTCATCTTAAGTCAGGAAGAGACGTCAAACTTGGTAGATACATACGATAATTTTATCAAGTCAGTATTCAATGCACAAAATAAATATATCCCCAAAAGAAAATGTAGATCAACACAGAACCAACCCAAATGAATGAATAATAGACTATTAGATCTTCTAGGAAAAAAGAGAGGAAGATATAGAAAAATTAAGAAAGGCGAAATTCACCTACTTGCTTACTATCAGAATCTATCAAGACAGTTAAAAAAAGGATATTACGAAAGAAAACAGAAATTATGAAATTAAGGTTGCCAATGACTCAACAAATAATCCTAAAGCTTTTTACCAACTCTATACATCCAAGGTTAGAGATGTAATTGGTCCCCTTAAAACTTCGATAGGAGAAATGACAGAACTAGAAATGTGCAGTACATTATATAGTCAATTTCTTTTCGTTTTCATTAATGAAAATTTGGCACAGTTTCCAGAAGTCCGTAAGGTATATAGCGATAGTATAGAAAATAGGTTAAGTACGGTTACTATAAGTAGAAATTATGTGCTTAAGGAAATTGACAGACTGAAACCTCATAAATCGCCTGGTCCTGATGAGGTATATGCTAGAGTATTAAAAGAATGCAGAATAAACATTATTTAACAAGTCATTAGAAACAGTTATAGTTCCAGAAACTTGGAAGCTTGCAAACGTAGTTCCTATCTTCAAAAAAGGTGATAAATCAATAGCATCCAATTGCCGTCCCATTAGTCTTACATCAATCATAGGAAAGCTACTAGACTCCGACTAGAGTCAATTATTGCTAGTAAAATTGGAAACCACTTTGACGCATTTAATTTAATAAATTCTTCTCAGCATGGATTCACTAAGGGACGTTCTTGCCTTACTAATTTGCTTAGTTTTTTCTCAGAGGTATATGAAGCAGTAGATAATGACAAGTCATATGATATAATATATTTAGATTTCAGTAAAGCTTTCGACAGAGTCCCCCATGAGAGATTGATGAGAAAGGTTGAGGCGCATGGAATAGGTGGGGCGTTGTTGAGATGGATTAGGTCATGGCTAATTGGTAGGAAGCAGAGAGTCAGCATAAATGGTACCAAGTCAGAATGGGAAGCAGTCAAAAGTGGTGTCCCCCAGGGACCTGTATTGGGTCCTCTGTTGTTTGTTATATACATAAATGACATTGATTTAGGTATAACTAGTAGGATAAGTAAATTTGCAGACGATACCAAAATGGGGAGAAAAATTGATTCAGATAGAGATATAGAGTGCCTCCAAAGGGATCTAGATACATTACACGAATGGTCAGTACATTGGCAGATGAAGTTTAGCATTGACAAATGCAAGGCATTAAAGATAGGGAAGATGCATACAAATGTTAAATATAAACTAGATAATATGGAATTATAAAACTCAGATTGTGAGAAAGATCTAGGTGTGTTTGTTAGCAATGATTTGAAGCCTAGAAAACAGTGTATAAGCGTTCGTAACAAGGCAAACAGGATTCTCGGGTTCATCTCTAGGAGTGTGAGTAACAGAGCTGCTGATGCTATCTTAAAACTTTACTTGTCATTAGTGAGACCCCATATGGATTATGCTGTTCAATTTTGGTGTCCTTATTACAGAATGGACATAGATTCATTGGAGAGAGTACAACGTAGAATGAAAAAAATTATCCATAAATATTAGAAATCTTCCGTATGAAGAAAGGTTGAAGAAATTAGGCTTACATTCGTTAGAGAGACGCAGAGTTAGAGGGGACATGATAGAGGTATTCAAGTGGGTTAGTGGGATTAATAAAGGGGACATGCAAAATGTACTAACGCTCAGTGATAGCGAAAGAACTCGTACAAATGGTTTCAAATTATATCAATTTAGTTTCAAGAAAGATGTAGGAAAATATTGGTTTGGTAACAGAGTTGTGGATAGGTGGAATAGGCTGCCAAGTGCTATAGTGGAATCAAGAACGATAGGGAGCTTTAAGATAAAATTAGATAGGCATATGGACGAGATGGGTTGGGCGTGAGGGGGATCTGTCAGGTGTGGGGCTCTGCAGACCCCCGTTTTTCTGATCTCTGACCGTTTCGGTGAGGTCAGTCCTAATGGTGTTTTTAAGCTGGGCTTATAATTAGGGTTGGGTGTGACAGGGATATGCCTTGTGTAGGCCAATCGGCTTTCTGCAGACTCCCATTTTCTTATGTTCTTATGTAGCGTTCTTGTTTGTAGTATTGTTTGCATGTGTGGGGAGGATCCTCTCATACAGCACTTTTAGACAAACTAGAAAAGAAAGCCTTTCGTCTCATTAACTCACACCTCAGGGGAGGTGTGGCAGAGTGGTCTTGCCACTGGACTGGTAATCCAATGGACCCGGGTTCGAATCCCAATATGTCAATGGGAAGATATTATTGGGATGGAATTTGTGCTGTACCTAGTTCCAGTGCATTACCACACCACACCGAAATGCCCCAAAAATACCCTCATTGTTCCCTGATTAAATAGCATTGTATGAATATTCCCATATTCAAAATATGTTTCAGGGGGGCAATGCCTAGTGAGTTAATTGCTCAATAGGTGGCGTTCTGAGAGTGAGGATCCGAGTGTGGGGGATGAGACCGTGAAGCGCAGAGGCGAAGCTGCTTCAGAAGATGGAGTTGCTTCGAGCCGGGGTGCTTCGCATGTCTCACTCCCTAGACTGGAACAAGACCTCACGGGCCTCACCGTGTTCAGCGGTGTAGTGTAAAGGCTCTCAGCCTATGCCCAAGAGGGAGTAGTTGGAATATAGAAAAATAAATAAAAATAAACAAAAAAATAAAAAAATCACTGATTCTCTGCAATCTCTCTCTCTTCGCCGCAATGTTTCATCTCTCTCGCTATTCTTTCGCTATTACAATAAGCAGTGTTCCTCAGAGCTCTCTCAGTATATACCACCTCCTCTACGTAGGGCACGTAGTATCCGTCATGCAACACATCCCACCCCTACTCTGTGTAACTCTCCAACCCAAGAGTGAAACGATGCTCCCAATTTTTCTTCCATTCAGCAGCTCATCCTATGACTTAAATTGCTTCAAACTCCATGTGTCCAGATATTTTGCCTCGAACATTCCTTAATTTTGGACCTGGCACTCTTTGAACACTGGGAGAGTCACTCGCCACAGACAGTTTTGCCTTTTGTCTCCCTCATCCACATAGAAATTATATATACAGTATATATATATATATATATACTGTATATATACATATATATATATATATATATATATATATATATATATATATATATATATATATATATATATATATATATATATTTACTTCCTTGTTAGAAAACCAGTAAGTGAGCTCGAAGTCCTGGCCGGAATCCACGACTCGGACGCCGTAGATCCCAACGACGTGTACCAAGTGGCGTCCCAAGAACAGCACCCGGATTTCAACGCTGACCTAATCAACCTGCCGTACGATCTCTCCGTAGTCACCCTCCAACGACCACTAGACTTCTCCGACCCAAGAATCGCACCGGCCTGTATCGCGGCGGCCGACCTGGGCTATGTAGGAACGACGGGAACGGTGGCTGGATGGGGGCTGACCAGTCCTAGTAAGTTATGGTGGACTTAACATGAGGGAGAAGGGGGCCACGAAGGCTACGGTTGCTGTTAGTTTGACGATGTTCAGACCTTTCGCCTCATTTTTGTTGTGACCTTTCGTGCCCTTTAGGTGTAGATTTTTTCCTGGCGAGCGATAGCGAGCCTCTAATTGTAGAAGGAACCGGCCTTCGGCCGGGAAATTTTCCTACCGAAAAATGTACAAATTTATCTTGAGAGGGGGTCTAGGGGGTGTTTTTACTAAGCTTGATGGAGGTCTAGCGATGAAACTAAAAAATAAATTAATAAATAAATATATAAACCAAAAACCAAGCACTATCCCCTTAACCCATTCAGTACATGAGGGAGAAGAGGGTTAAGTTATGGTGGCCAGTTAAGGGGGCCCACCTCACTTTTTTTATCCCTCTCTCTCTCTCTGGCTTGTATCCATTCGGCCCCATTCAGCCTACTGTTTTAAGACGTTTATCCCCATCCATGTGTCGATTTTTTCCAGGCGAGATGGAGCGAGCCTTTAATTTAAGGGGAGATTTCCACCTGGAGGATTTTTTTCTCAACCTCTTTCTCCCTTATGTTTAGCCCCATTGCTTTTGATATTTAAAGACGCTTGCCCCATTAGTTTGGCGATTTTAAGAACCGTCGCCCCATTTCTGTCAATTTTAAGACCATTCGTGCCATTTAGGTGTCGATTTTTCCTGGCGAGCGATAGCGAGCCTGTAATTTAAGGGGAACCGGCCTTCGGCCGGGAAATTTTTCTACCGAAAAATATACAAATTTATCTTGAAAGGGGGTCAAGGGGGATTAATTTTAAGCTTGATGGAAGTCTAGGGAATCAACTAAAAACCTCCCCTTAACAGTAACCGTCCTTCGGCCGGGACATTTTTCTACCGAAAAATGTACAAATATACCTCGAAGTTTTGTTTATGCTTGCTGTAGGCCTAGCGAGGAAACTAATGATATGAATGAATAAATAAATTAGTAAATAGACCGAAAACATTAACCCTTCCCCCCTTAACCCTTTGAGTACCAGCGATGTGTGTTATATATTTTATTCTAGCTATATCTAGACGACATCATTCAGCTTAGGAAGGATCTGTGGTAGTTAACTAAAGGGGTTGGTGGAGATAGTTTAAAGCCATAATATTTGCTAGAGGTCCTTCCTAAGCTGAATCGTCTACATAGTTGCCAGGATATGATGAAAAGGACGTCCCCGGTACTCAAAGGGTTAAGAACATAAATGATTACATTATTATAAAATATTATACATTATTATATATCATTATACATTATTATATATCATTATACATTATTATATATCATTATACATTATTATATATCATTATACATTATTATATATCATTATACATTATTATATATCATTATACATTATTATATATCATTATACATTATTATATATCATTATACATTATTATATATCATTATACATTATTATACATTATTATATATCATTATTATACTTTATTATACATTATTATACATTATTATACATTATTATATATCATTATACATTATTATATATCATTATACATTATTTAACATTATTATATATCATTATACATTATTATACATTATTATATATCATTATTATACTTTATTATACATTATTATACATTATTATACATTATTATATATCATTATTATACTTTATTATACATTATTATACATTATTATATATCATTATTATACTTTATTATACATTATTATACATTATTATATATCATTATTATACTTTATTATACATTATTATACATTATTATATATTATACATTATTATACATTATGTTGTTGTTGTTGTTGCTGTTCCCCAGGCTGTCTGGCCGAGCAGCCCCAAGGTCCCGAGCAAGGCCAAGGCCACAACCGAGCGCCCCCACAGGTCCCTCCCAGCTTACCACTAATAATGCTCAGGTGACCGAAGCCACCCTAAAGCGGGGAGCTGAGGAGGGTGCGGAAACGCCCGGGAAACAAAAGCCCCACCCAAGGCCCTGTGCCCCTCAGCAATTATAAAGGGAAAGTTGAGGGGCACAGGAAAAATGTGACGCTTTGGCTCCCAATCTGCCAGGGTTGGCAGTAGGGAGGTCAATCCACGGAAAAGACGCCGTCACTTGAGATCTAGAAAATATATAAGTAAAAGGAACAGTCAGAGTAAGCTATGGGTATGGCAGAGATCGCTCAACTCTCATACATTATTATATATTATACATTATCATACATTATTATATATCATTATTATACATTATTATATATTATTATATAATATACATTATCATACATTATTATATATCATTATTATATATTATACATTATCATACATTATTATACATTATACAATATCATACATTATTATACATTATCATACATTATTATATATCATTATTATATATTATACATTATCATACATTATTATACATTATTATACATTATTATATATTATACATTATCATTCATTATTATACATTATACATTATTATATATTATACATTATCATACATTATTATACATTATACAATATCATACATTATTATACATTATTATACATTATTATACATTATACATTATTATACATTATTATACATTATTATATATTATACATTATCATACATTATTATACATTATTATACATTATACATTATTATACATTATTATACATTATTATACATTATTATACATTATTATACATTATTATACATCATACATTATTATACATCATACATTATTATACATTATACATTATTATACATTATACATTATTATACATCATACATTATTATACATCATACATTATTATACATTATTATACATTATTATACATTATTATACATTATTATACATTATCATACATTATTACACATTATCATACATCATTACACATTATCATACATTATTATACATTATTATACATTATTAAACATTATCATACATTATTATACATTATACATTATTATACATTATTATACATTATTAAACATTATCATACATTATTATACATTATTATAGCCCAGATGCTTCACATTATGGGCTGAAGAGGGGTGCCCTGCTTTTTATTCTCTTCTTTTCTCTCTTGCTCTGACTTGTATCCATTCGGCCCCATTCAACCTACTGTTTTAAGACGTTTACCCCATTCAGGTATCGAAGTCTTCCTGGCGAGCAATAGCGAGCCAGCATTGTATGAACAATTTCGGCTTTGTCGGAGACATTTTTCTATCGAAAACTGTACAAATTTAGCCTGCTGTTAACAAAAAAAAAAATATGCTGGCTCGCTCCCTCTCGCCAGGAAAAAATCGACACCTGGATGGGGAAAAACGTCTTAAAACAGTAGGCTGAACGGGGCCGAATGGATACAACCCAGAGAGAGTACAAAGGAGTACAAAGGAGTACACAGGAAATCAAGCAACAACAGATCTAGTGACCCTTCTAGGCTGCTTGTCCTCCAAAACACTGAGGATCAAGTGTCCAAACAGTGGTTTAGAGTGGGTAAGGGAACATTGGAAAGGGAACTACTGCCCTGCCACTAACGTGGCAGGACTAGGAAGTTAGTAGGGGACATATGGGTTAGTAACTGAGGGGAGGATAAAATAAAGTTATTCATTTACAAACGCAGTCAGTCGCGGGTTTGATGCGAGATATTTGTCTAGGCGGAATTTAAATGAATCAACGGTGCTGCAGTCTATAACGTCTCGGGGAAGCCCATTCCACAAGTTGACAACTCGATTGAAGAAGAAATTCTTAGATTCGTGTGAGTTAAAAGATTTACCAATAATTTTGCAACCGTTTCCCCGCGTGTAATTAGATTGGTCGATAGTGAAGTACTTACTACAGTTCATATTGTCGATGCCTTTGATGATTTTGAACACTTGAATTAAGTCACCTCTTAATCTGCGCTGGGTTAAAGGAAATAGATTTAATTCTCTAAGACGCTCTTCGTATGGTTTGTTCTTTAGGCTAGGTATCATTTTGGTAACTCTACGTTGAACTCGTTCTTGCTTGTTTATGTCTTTTTGGTAATAAGGGCACCAGCATTGAACGCAGTATTCCAGAAGAGGGCGGACTAAGGAATTGTAAAGGGTTAGGATTACGTCATTGGATTTATGCTCAAATGATCTGCCTATAAAGCCAATTATTTTGTTTGCCTTCTTAACAACTTCTGAACATTGTTGACTCGGTTTTAGGTTACTCGATATTGTTACTCCCAGATCGGTTTCTCTGTTTACATTCTTAAGCTGAGTGCCATTCATCGAATAGTTTGCTTTCTCATTTAGGTATCCGATATGTAGTACTTTACATTTATCCGCATTGAAATTCATTTGCCAAATTTGGGCCCAATGTGACAATTTATCTAGATTGTGTTGCATATCGTCAACTTGATCTTTTGAGAGTACGCTATTTGCAATTTTTGTATCGTCAGCAAATTTTGAGATTGTACAGGTGAGACCCTCATCTATGTCGTTGATGTAAATTAGAAAGAGAATTGGTCCTAGTACCGATCCCTGGGGTACCCCGCTACTTACATTGGTCCATTTAGATGCCTTACCGTTTATGACTACTCTTTGCTTTCTGTCGCTGAGCCAATTTTCTATCCATTTCAACACACCGTCTTGTATTCCATGCGCTTTTAGTTTTAGCAGTAAACGTTTGTGGGAAACTTTGTCAAAGGCCTTTTGAAAATCAAGGTATATAATATCTACAGCTTTACTCTCATCGTAGAGGTTGAGGATATCGTGGAAGAAGTCTAAGAGGTTTGTTAAACAGGAACGTTTTTTACGAAAGCCGTGTTGAGTATCTTTAAGTATGTTATTTTCCTCTAAGTGATTTACGAGTCTGTCTCTTATAACCGTTTCTAGCATTTTACATACAACTGAGGTTAAGCTAATTGGACGATAGTTACTGGGTAGGGATTTGCTGCCTTTTTTTAATATCGGTGTTACGTTGGCTATCTTCCACTGATCAGACATAGTTCCAGACTGCAAGGATTTATTGAATAGTAATGTCAGTGGTTTGGAGAGCTCATCCTTAGCTTCCTTTAGAACTCTAGGCGAGATTGTATCAGGTCCAGGCGTTTTATTTACCTTGAGTTTATCTAAACAATTCAATACTTCTCTCTCTGTAACGGTGATATTGCTTAGAACATCTGAATTATCAATCTGAATCGGCGATGGTGTAGGGATATCACTGAGGTCTTCTGTTGTAAAATCTGATGCAAAGAAGGTATTGAGGGCATTACTCATTTGTACTTCGTCTTTGGTGTATTCTCCATTTTCATCGACTAACGGTCCAACAGTTGAAGTAACTACTTTTTTCTTTCTGATATAACTATAAAATTCTTTCGGGTTTGTTTTACTTTGATTCGCAATATGTAACTCTAGGGTCTTTTTACTTTGCTTAATTAACTTTTTGGCTTTGCGTCGTAGCTCTACAAATTTCACCCGTTCTTCGTCATTTTGTGAGGATTTTAATCTATCGTTAGCAAATTTTTTTAGCAAGCAGGCAGTTTGAAATATCTTTATTCCACCATTTGGGCTTATTATTATGGCCTGGACGCCGTATTTTCGATGGTATGCAGTCTTGCACTGCTTTTAGGTAAGTGGTTTCGAATGACTTCCAAGATGTATTTATGTCGTTATTGTTAATTAAAAAGCTCCAGTCAGTTTCTTTAAACATAGCTCTAAGTTTATGAAAGTTTGCTTTCTTGAAATTAGGGACTTTTTCGATGCTACTATTTGGTTCGTTACTAGTAAAGTTTAAAGAGAGAGAGGGAGAAAGAGAAAAAAAAACAAGGTGGGCCCCCTTAATTGTGTGAACCTATAATAATACTCTGGTTCCTTGGCTTCCTCAGGTGGTGGTATACAGATCCACACTCTACAGGAAGCCACCCTAACTAATAATGTGGATCCTTGGCTTCCTCAGGTGGTGGTATACAGATCCACACTCTACAGGAAACCACCCTAACTAATAATGTGGATCCTTGGCTTCCTCAGGTGGTGGTATACAGAACCACACTCTATAGGAAACCACTCTAACTAATAATATGGATCCTTGGCTTCCTCAGGTGGTGATATACAGGATCACACTCTACAGGAAACCACTCTCACCGTGCAGGATCCCAGTGTATGCGCGGCAGTCTCGCCCTATTTCTTAGACTTCACGCCCGCTGTCCAGCTCTGTGTGGGCGATCCGCTCACTGAGATTCCCTCCCAAGACGCCTGTTTCGTAAGATCAACACACGATTAGATTTATATCCAAAATTCGAACATTGATATTAATCGTGATTGTGTATTCAACCATTAAGGTGGGTCACCGTTTTTGGTTCTCTCCTTTTCTCTCTTTCCCTGGCTTGTATTCATTCGGCTCCATTCAGCCAACTGTTTTAAGACGTTTATCCCCATCCAGGTATCGGTTTCTTCCTGGCGAGTGATAGCGAGCCAGCATTGTATGGAGAAATCCGGCTTCGCTGGAGAAATTTTTCTATCGAAAAATTTACAAATTTAGCTTGCTGTCAAAACAAAAACATATATATGTGCTGGATCGCTACCGCTCGACAGGAAAATATTGACACCTGGATGGGGTTAAACATCTTAAAAGAGTAGGCTGAATGGGGCCGAATGGATACAAGCCAAAGAGAGAGGGAGATAAAGAGAAATAAAGCGAGGTGGGCTCCCTTAACTGTGTTGGTGGTGTAATGGTTTAGATGCTTATGTTCTGGGTGTGGTGTCCCGAGTTTGAATCCCGGGAGGACCATATGCTTTCATTAGTTTATTCAAGTGCATTGGGGTTTGTAATTGATGATTAATGTTAAGAACGGAGTGTTACTTAATATAGGTCAGAAGATAGGCACTCAATGGACTTATTACTTGACTTTTGAGTGATTGCATGCTGGCTTGATGTGACATATTAGTTGAATAGTGTAGGGTAGAGTCATTAGCATATGAGTGGATAGGAATAGAGGTACAGTTGAGGAGATCATTAATAAATTTTAGAAGGAGAACTGGAGACAGGACAGAACCCTCAGGAACACCGGAGTTGATAGGTTGAGGAAGTGAGCAATGACCGTCCACAATTGCAGCTATGGAACAGTCTGAAAGGAAATTAGAGACAAAGGCACAGATAGAGGGATAGAAACTGAAGGAGAGTAGATTGGAGATTTGTACCAGACTCTATCGAAGGCTTTCAATATAGCTAGCACAGTAGAAAAGTGTCACGAAGTCCCAAAGGGAGGATGACCAAGAGGTAGTATGATAAGCAAAGAGATCACCAGTAGAGCGACCCATTAGCAAATCATACTGGCGATCTGAAAGTAGTTTATGGGAAGATAAATGCTCAAGTAATTTTGAATGAAAAATAGTCTAAAAAACTTTAGAGATGCAAGAAATGAGAGCAATTGGACAATCGTTGGAGGGCTGAGAGCGGTCACCCTTCTTTGGGACAGGTTGAATGAGATCAAACTTCCACCAAGAAGGAAAGGCGTTAGAGGAAAAGCAGAGCCGGAAGAGTTTGCCTAGGCAGGGAGTCAGCACGGAAGAACAGTTTTTGTGTACAACAGGAGTAACATCATCCGGTCAGTACGCCTTCTTAGCATTAAGCCCAGAGAAGGCAAAGAGTACATCTTTAGAAGAGATTATGATATTAGGCATAAGTGAGAGGGGGTTGGAGGGGGAGGTATAGCACCGGAAACATGCAAAGTTGAATTTTTAGCGAATGTTTGAGCGAAGAGTTCAGCTTTGTCAGAGGAAGAAGTGACTTCTTACTCTGACAAAGTTGAACTTGTAGTGCCATCAGAGTGGAAAAGAGGAGGAAAAAACGAATAAGTATAATTGTTGGAGAAGTTTTTGGCTAGATACTTGACAACTTGGGAAGAACTCTAGTTGGAAAGTTCAGAACATATGTTATTGATGAAAAAGTTTTTGGCTAGACGAAGAACAGATTTGGCTTTATTCCAGGCAGAAACATAAAAAGCACGAGATTCTTGAGTTTGAAAGCAACGGTACTGTTTGAATGCTTCCTCCTTATTGCAGACAGCAATAAAACAAGCGTGAGTAAACCAAGATGGTTTTGCATTAGACTGAGAGAAAGAAAATGGAATGTATGCCTCCATGCCCGAGAGGATTACCTCGGTGATGCGCGCAGCGCACTCCGAGGGTAGCCGGCCACGGAAGCAAAAATAATTCAATGGAAAATCAAAGAAGTACTGCCGAAAAGCCTCTCAGTCGGCGGCGCCGAATTATCACGCCGGCTGGGATCATCGGCTGGCCGTACTGGAGAGATAGGACAAGTAACAGAGATAAGGTTTGATCGGCTGGCCGTACTGGAGAGATAGGACAAGTAACAGAGATAAGGTTGTGATCGGCTGGCCGTACTGGAGAGATAGGACAAGTAACAGAGATAAGGTTGTGATCGGCTGGCTGTACTGGAGAGATAGGACAAGTAACAGAGATAAGGTTGTGATCGGCTGGCCGTACTGGAGAGATAGGACAAGTAACAGAGATAAGGTTGTGATCGGCTGGCCGTACTGGAGAGATAGGACAAGTAACAGAGATAAGGTTGTGATAGCTGGCCTACTGGAGAGATAGGACAAGTAACAGAGATAAGGTTGTGATCGGCTGGCCGTACTGGAGAGATAGGACAAGTAACAGAGATAAGGTTGTGATCGGCTGGCCGTACTGGAGAGATAGGACAAGTAACAGAGATAAGGTTGTGATCGGCTGGCCGTACTGGAGAGATAGGACAAGTAACAGAGATAAGGTTGTGATCGGCTGGCCGTACTGGAGAGATAGGACAAGTAACAGAGATAAGGTTGTGATCGGAGGAGCTCAACGGAGAGAAAAGGTTTACAGTGTAAGTAGAAGGATTAGAAGTTTGAAATAAGCCAAGAATGTTGGACCGATCTTCAAGGTGGTCATTTAAAATAGAAAAGATGTAGGCTTGTTCACCAGATTGGTCAGTGAAATGGGAGGAGAGCCATTGGTGGTGATGAACATTGAAATCTCCTAAGATGAGGACTTCTGCAAAAGGAGAGATGGATAGAATGTGTTCCACTTTAGAAGTTAGATAGTCAAAGAATTTTGGATAGTCAGTAGAAATAGGAGAAAAATAAACAGCTCAGAAATATAAACAGCTCAGAAATATTTAGTTTGAGAGTGACAAGAGAGCTTTAGCCAGAGAGTTTAGAATTTAGAAGAATCAAAGTTGGGAACACGATAGAAAGCAAGATTGTTGCTCACATATACCGGTACGCAACATCCACCTTTGACTTGAAACTGAGGATAGAGATAGTAGGAGGATACAGAGAAGGGTGAAGAGTGAAAGTTAGAGGATGGGCCACAAATGTTGCAGACATTGATAGTAAGAGTAGAAGGTAGTGGTCCAGAGCATTTTGACTAGTTTTATGTATTAATTCACCACTTGCGAGTTTCAGGCTATAAGGAAGTTGGTGCCGTGAACATCGATATTAAACAGAAATGCAATAATAATGTACGTTTCTGATGGATAAATGGTATGTTGAATTGGGTTTTATGTATTTATAAATGTACTACGACCGTATTTTAGCTGGTAATTCAGTTAAATATCGTTGTCTACAGCTCCAACTTCCTTATAGAACGAAACTCGCAAGTCGACAATTGGGGTATTTCTGCCCCAATTGATCTGTGATTTTAAGAGGAATAGACACTTTTCTCCCGAAAAATGTACACATTTATTTAAACAGGGCGTCTAGAGGTTTTTTTTAAAGCTTGATGGTGGTCTAGCAAGCAAACTTAAAAAAATATATGAATGAATGAATAAATAGACCATAAAATATATGAATGAATGAATAAATAGACCATAAAATATATGGATGAATGAATAAATAGACCATAAAATATATGAATGAATGAATAAATAGACCATAAAACTAATAAATGAATAAATAGACCATAAAACTAATAAATGAATAAATAGACCATAAAATATATGAATGAATGAATAAATAGACCATAAAATATATGAATGAATGAATAAATAGACCATAAAATATATGAATGAATGAATAAATAGACCATAAAATATATGAATGAATGAATAAATAGACCATAAAATATATGAATGAATGAATAAATAGACCATAAAATCTCCACTACCCCCTTGAGGTTAAGGGGCCCCAGCTCGCTTTTTATTTTTATCTTTCTCTCCCTCTCTCTTTGGCTTGTATACATTCGGCCCCATTCAGCCTACTGTTTTAAGACGTTTACCCCCATTCAGGTGTCAATTTATTCCTGGCGAGCGGTAGCGAGCCAGCATATATATATTTTTGTTTTACAGCAAGCTAAATTTGTACATTTTTCGAAAGAAAACTGTCTCCGGCGAAGCCGGATTTCTCCATACAATGCTGGCTCGCTATCGCTCGCCAGGAAGAAATCGACACCTGGATGGGGATAAACGTCTTAAATTAGTTGGCTGAATGGGGCCGAATGGATACAAGCCAGAGCAAGAGAGAAAGGGAGAGAAAGATAAAACAAAAGCCGGTGACCCCCCCCTTAATGTTATATAATATACTGTATCTAACCCCCCCCCCCCCCCACACACACAGCTTGACCAAGGAGACCCGTTGTTCTTCGAGGAGGGAGGCAGGAACCTGGTGATTGGCTTACTCTCCTTTAAAGTGGAGTGTCAGAACCCAACATTGCCGTCAGGGTTCTACGCAAGGGTCGCTGGTAAGTTGAAAATATAACCAAATAAATAATAATAATATATGTACCGTATATATATACTGTATATATATATATATATATATATATATATATATATATATATATTGCCCGACGCCTTGATCCTCGAAGGGGTGGCCACGATGCACTTCTGTCCCCAGTCAGTGGACGCCCCTCCTCCCAACCAGCACTGCCTTCATCCATATACTTCTTCAGTCTCTCTAAAGATGGGTAATACATAGCCCAAAACGTTAGAGAATAGAGAATCCAATCTCTTCCCCGTGTTTTATCCCACACAAAATCCATCTTTCCCTCATCCTATGATTTAATTTTATTCAAACTCCGTGTGTCCAGGCATTTTGGCTCGAACAGACCTTGATTTTGGCCCTGTCACTCTTTCAACTCCGGGGGAGGCACTCGTCT
The DNA here is from genome assembly GCA_032716605.1 of Paralithodes platypus. Taxonomy (NCBI): domain Eukaryota; kingdom Metazoa; phylum Arthropoda; class Malacostraca; order Decapoda; family Lithodidae; genus Paralithodes; species Paralithodes platypus. The sequence continues at coordinate 78,292,006 of CM064492.1, read as the reverse complement.
CAGGCAGTTTTGCCTTTTGTCGCCCTTATAAAAAAAAAAAAAAAAAAAAAAAAAAAAAAAAAAAACAGACAATTGGCTATCAACTATTTGCTGCGCTGTGTTGGAGTATAGTATGCTAGTATATGATAGTACAATCGGCCTAATAAGTGATGTCTCGGCACCAAGTATGGTTTGATCAATAATTGGTAACGGCCATATCTAAGCTTCATTTCTTAATATCGAGTGAGATATACAAACATGTTCCTACACTTACCCACCCTATTCAACATCTGACAGACATTAATACAGCACAGAACAAGCCCAACGTAATGACAGCTAGGACATGACTTATTAGCGCGACCGTACATAGTATATAGTTTAATTTGATGTGATTAACCTGACAGTATGAACCATGAATATATTACACTCATTGACCGTTATATTTCTGTCATTTCAGCGATGCACGATTTCCTGGAGGCGTCGACCGAAAGATACTGTAAGGTTTAATGTGTAGTGTATCGGCTACCAACAACAACAACAACAACAACAACAACAACAACAACAGTGAACAAGATTAACAACATGGATTCTATTTGGCAATCAAAATATAGCTATCTACACTACAAATATATACAGTATATATTATGTATACAGTATATATATATATATATATATATATATATATATATATATATATATATATATATATATATATATATATATATATATATATATATAGGTGCATCATATAAGCCTCTTCTAGTATATGACGTTACTTTTTTCGAAAATTAAATAATCCTTTTCAAGATTGTTCCATGAGAAAATCAATCACTTATTCATTGAAGAATATATACAGTGTGAATAAAAATGCAACCTAATAACAAATGAATAAATAAATAAATAAATAAATAAATAAATAAATATCTCAATACATCCTCAGAGTAAGACTGCCATTTACATCCCATTTTATGATGATTTGTTTTCTTCTATATTTACTGTTGTTGATGCTGATGAGAGAGAGAGAGAGAGAGAGAGAGAGAGAGAGAGAGAGAGAGCGAGAGCGAGAGAGAGAGAGAGAGAGAGCGAGAGAGAGAGAAAGAGAGAGAGCGAGAGCGAGAGAGAGAGAGAGAGAGATTTACATAGATACACTGGCCACACAGATCTTACGATCCAAACGAGGTGGTCAGTACTTAATTCTAGTAGAGATGAGAGAGAGAGAGAGAGAGAGAGAGAGAGAGAGAGAGAGAGAGAGAGAGAGAGAGAGAGAGAGATACACTGGCCACACATACCGTACGATCCAAACGAGGTGATCAGTACTTAATTCTAGTAGAGATGAGAGAGAGAGAGAGAGAGAGAGAGATTTACATAGATACACTGGCCACACAGACCGTACGATCCAAACGAGGTGGTCAGTACTTAATTCTAGTAGAGATGAGAGAGAGAGAGAGAGATTTACATAGATACACTGGCCACACAGACCGTACGATCCAAATGAGGTGGTCAGTACTTAATTCTAGTAGAGATGAGAGAGAGAGATACGTAAGATCTTGTATCCTGGAAACATCTTCTAAACAATAGGATCTCTTGTGTTCGTTTGCTTTATAATCATCTATTTTGCTGAAAGTTGTGCATAAAATCAACAACTGAAATATTATCATTAGGTTTATATTACATTTGCTGGTATTAAGGGGAGACTGGCCTTTTGTTGGGTCTATTAATTCATTTATTCATATATTTTTTTTAGTTTCCTCCCTAGACCTCCATCAAGCTTAGAAAAACATACCCTAGACCCCCCCTTCAAGATAAATTTTTACATTTTCGGTAGAAAAATGTCCCGGTCGATTCCTCTTAAAATTGCAGGCTCGCTATCGCTCGCCAGGAAATAATCGATACCTAAATGTCACGAAAGGTCTTAAAATTGACAACGAAATGGGGCGAAAGGTGTTAAAATCGCCAAAGTAATGGGCCGAACGTCTTATAATCTCAAAACTAGTGGGGCTAAACATTAGGGAGAAGGGGGTCCAGAAAAACGGTCTGCCTCCCCTAAAGTCAAGGACAAACCTATATATTAATTGACAGTCATAAGGTAAGGTTTGCTCCAAGGACTTATAATAATTGCATTAGGTGAAGAGTAAGCAAAATGATGACAAACTATTTAGTCTAAATGAAATTACTATAAAAGTCAATCATTAACATTAATAGAATGCAACATTTGGCAATTGCAATATGTCCTTTCATATTGTCCATATAATATTAATATTTAACGTAGAATTGTCTGTCAAATACATTCCTCTTAAGGTATTTAGTTTGTTCCCTACGTTTTCATCAAGCTTAAAATGACACCCCCTAGACCCCCTTTCAAGATAAATTTGTACATTTTTCGGTAGAAAAATTTCCCGGCCGGAGGCCGGTTGCTCTTTACAGACTCGCTATCGCTCGCCAGGATTTTTTTTACACCTTAATGGCACGAAAGGCCTTAAAATTGACAGAAATGGGGCAAAATGTCATAAAATGTCCTAACTACTAGGGCGAACGTCTTAAAATCTCAAAAGCAATGGGGCTAAACATGAGGGAGAGAGGGGTCAAGAAAAAAGTCCCTCAAGTGGAAATCTCCCCTTAAATGAAGTTAATTATAATACAAAAATATTCTAAAAAATAACTGAAGTTTGTCATTAGCCTAAACATGAGGTGAACTACAGGGAGAGCAAAGAACCTGGTTTATCTTTATAATAATATATTCTAGATTAATTTGTTCATTTTTCGGTAGAACAATTTTCCGGCAGAAGGCCGATTCTTCCAAAAATTACAGGCTGAATATCGTTCACCAGGAAAAAAAATCGACACCTAAATAGCACGAATGGTCTTAATATTGACATGGAAATGGGGTGGAAGGTCCTAAAATCGACAAACGAACGGGGCAAACATCTTAGAATCTGAAAACTAATGGGGCCAAACATGAGGGAGAAGAAGGGGTCTAGAGACAAGCGGCCCCTCTCCCCTAAATTGGCCCATAACAGTGTACAGGCTCATCCAAAAGTCACACACACACACACACACACACACACACACACACACACTAGTCTTAAATACCTTACTTAAGGGGAGATCTCCACTTAAGGGATTTTTTTCTTGACCCCTTTCTCCCTCATGTTTAGCCCCATTGCTTTTGATATTATAAAACGTTTGCCCCATTAGTTTAGCGATTTTAAGAACTTTCACCCCATATTAAGACCTTTTTTGCTATTCAGGTGTCGATTTTATCCTGGCGAGCGATAGCGAGCCTGTAATTTAAGAGGAACCGGCTTTCAGCCGGGACATTTTTCTACCGAAAAATGTACAAATTTATCTTGAAAGGGGCTCAAGGGGGTGTAATTCTAAGCTTTATGAAAACGTAAAGAACAAACTAAATACCTCCCCTTAAATGAGCCTGCAACAAAACCAGTGCAGTGAACATAGCTTATATATATGTTTAACGATATTTGTTAAGGGGGTCACGTGCTTTTTTTCTCTTACTCTGGCTTGTATCCATTGGGCCCCATTCAGCCTACTGCTTTAAGATGTTTATCCCCATCCAGGTGTCGATGTCTTCCTGGCGAGTGATAGCGAGCCAGCATTATAGGAGAAATCCGGCTTTGCTGGAGAAATTTTTCTATCGAAAAATGTACAAATATAGCCTGCTGTTAAAAACATATCAAAATATTTGCTAGCTCGCTACCCCATTATTTTGACGATTTTAAGAACTTTCGACCCATTTCTGTTAATTTTAAGACCTTTCGTGCCATTTAAGTGTCGATTTTATCCTGGCGAGCGATAGCGAGCCTGTTATTTAAGAGGAACCGGCTTTCAGCCAGGACATTTTTCTACCGAAAAATGTACAAATTTATCTTGAAAGGGGCTCAAGGGGGTGTAATCTTAAGCTTGATGGATATCTAGGGACCAAACTAAAGACCTCCCCTTAAAAAAATGAAAAGCTTATGAAAAAAAGAATGAAAAGCTTATGAAAAAAATAATGAAAAGCTTATGAAAAAAATAATGAAAAGCTTATGAAAAAAAGAATGAAAAGCTTATGAAAAAAAGAATGAAAATCTTATGAAAAACAGAATGAAAAGCTTATGAAAAAAAGAACAACCATAACGACAAACAAACATAAGATAATAAATTAATTATACTCTATATATTTTTTTTTTCTTTTTTTTTACAACAATAAAAAAAAAAAAAATTATATATAGACAACTACTTAATGAATATTGATAAATGTACAGTCTCGGTCAACAGTACTGACACATACATGGTCGAAGAAGCTGTCTCGGGCTGAAGTGAATCACCTTATTAATTCCTAACCCCAATATTTTTACATTTCGGGGAGGCTTCTTTCTTTAAGGGGACAGTGGCCCTTTTTTTTCGTTTATTCATTCATTTATTCATTCATTTATTAATTTATTATTTAGTTTCCTCGCTAGACTTCCATCAAACTTAGAAAAACACCCCCTAGACCCACTTTCAAGATAAATTTGTACATTTTTCGGTAGAAAAATGTCATGGCCGAAGGCCGGTTCCTCTTAAAATTACAAGCTCGCTATCGCTCGCCAGGAAAAAATCGACACCTAAATGGCACGAAAAGTCTTAATATTGACAAAGAAATGGGGCGAAAGGTCTAATGAGCCGAACGTCTTAAAATCTGAAAATTAATGGGGCTAAATATGAGGAAGAAGGGGGACCAGAAAAACGACAGTCTCCCCTTAATTCCTAACTATATATTTACATTTCGGAGGCATCCTTATAACCCTCTGACAAAATAAATGATTGGGTGATAATTGTTGTTTTAATTATTCCAACAAGAAAGAAAAAAATGGTAGGTATGGATTGTTTATTAATATTGCCAACCAAATAAATGATTGGTTGATTATGGTTGTATTAATATTGCCAACCAAATCAATGATTGGTTGATAAGGGTTGTTTTAATATTGCCAACCAAATAAATGATTGGTTGATAATGGTTGTTTTAATATTGCCAACCAAATAAATGATTGGTTGATTATGGTTGTATTAATATTGCCAACCAAATCAATGATTGGTTGATAAGGGTTGTGTTAATATTGCCAACCAAATAAATGATTGGTTGATTATGGTTGTATTAATATTGCCAACCAAATCAATGATTGCTTGATAAGGGTTGTAGTAATATTTCCAACCAAATAAATGATTGGTTGATAAGGGTTGTTTTAATATTGCCAACCAAGAACAGATTTGTCTTGATAACATAAGGAGTACGAGATTCTTGAATTTGAAGGTGACAGTTCTGTATGACCTGTTTTTGTTCTGTCCTTTTCTATCTTTCTCTGGCTTGTATCCATTTGGCCCCATTCAGCCTACTGTTTTAAGACGTTTATCCCCATCCAGGTGTCAATTTTTCACTGGTGAGCGGTAGCGAGCCAGCATATTTTTTTATTTTTGTTTGACAGCAGGCTAAATATGTACATTTTTCGATAGAAACATTTCTCCGGCGAAGCCGGATTTCTTCATATAATGATGGCTTGCTATCGCTCGCCAGGAAGAAATCGACACCTAGATGGAGATAAACGTCTTACAATAGTTGGCTGAATGGGGCCGAATAGATACAAGCCAGAGAAAGAGAGAAATAGACAGAAATAACAAAAAGCAGGTCACCCCCCTGAATGCTTCCTCCTTATAGCGGACAGGGTTCCATGTCATCTCAACCAGTAGACCATTTCAACCAGGAGCTCTCAACCAGTGCCAAATCAACCCAGACCAACCAAACCAGTGCCAAAATATAGTACTAACCTAACCGTATTGGTTGATTTGGTACTGGTTGAGAGCTACTGGTTGAAATAGTCTACTGGTTGAGTTAACCGGTCACCAGAGGACAGCAGTAGAACAGGCGTGAGGAAAGAACTGCCTAAAAGCCTCCCAATCGACCACTTGCGAGTTTTGGTCTATAAGGAAGCTGGAGCTGTGGCCATCAATATTTAGCAGAATTACCAGCTCAAATACGGTCATAATACATATATAAATACATAACACCAAATTGATCATACTTTTTATCCATCAGAAACCAACATTATTATTGGCTTTCGCTTTAATATCGATGTTCACGGCTCCAACTTCCTTATAACCTGAAACTCGCAAGTGGTCAATTAGCAGTGCCGAAGTGCCAAAAGCGGCTGTGAAGGTCAGATGGCCACACCGTAGAGATAGGACAGGTGATATATTTGTATTAATTTAACTCCAACACCAAACACCTCCTAATGAAATTAATGCAAGCAAGCATGTGATCCCCCGGGATTCGAACCTGGGTTACCACATACAGATTTTAAACACTCTAACCATTACACCATCAAGGCCGTTGAGAGTGTATGACAGAGGAGCCCAACGGAGAGAAGATAATTAATTACAGTGTATGCAGACACATTAATTACAGTGTATGCAGACACATTAATTACAGTGTATGCAGACACATTAATTACAGTGTATGCAGACAAATTACTTACAGTGTATGCAGACAAATTAATTACAGTGTATGCAGACAAATTAATTACAGTGTATGAAGACAAATTAATTACAGTGTATGCAGACAAATTAATTACAGTGTATGAAGACAAATTAATTACAGTGTATGCAGACAAATTAATTACAGTGTATGAAGACAAATTAATTACAGTGTATGCAGACAAATTAATTACAGTGTATGGAGACAAATTAATTACAGTGTATGAAGACAAATTAATTACACTGTATGCAGACAAATTAATTACAGTGTATGCAGACAAATTAATTACAGTGTATGCAGACAAATTAGAGGGTAGAAATAACTCAAGGCCGATGTCCAAGGTGACCCAGGGGTATTTATTGGTTCACGTCATACATACATATTAAGGGAGCCCACCTAGCTTTTTTTCTCTTGCTCTCCCTCTCTCTTTGGCTTGTATCTATGCGGCCCCATTCAGCCTACTGTTTTAAGACTTTTACCTCCATCCAGGTGTCAATATTTTCCTGGTGAGCGGTAGCGAGCCAGCATATATATATATTTGTTTTGACAGCAAGCTAAATTCGTACATTTTTCGATAGAAAAATTTCTCCGGCGAAGCCGGATTTCTCCATACAACTGGCTCGATATCGCTCGCCAGGAAGAAATCGACACCTGGATGGGGATAAACGTCTTAAAACAGTTGGCTAAATGGGGCCGAATGGATACAAGCCAGGGAAAGAGAGAAAAGGAGAGAAATATTAAACAAAAAACGGTGACCCCCCTTAATTCTGACGTCTTACTTACAGATGAACCTCCCCAAAATAGATGACCAGGGTATAAACTGCCTCCAGGTTCTGAGACATTCCCTCGCTCTCACTCCGACACACACACACACACACACACACACAAGCTTCCCAAAAACACCCACACATACAAACACCCACTTACACACACACAGTCTCTCTCCAACACCCACACATACAAACACCCACTCACACACACACAGTCTCTCTCCAATACCCACACATACAAACACCCACTCACACACACAGTCTCTCTCCAACACCCACACACACACACAGTCTCTCTCCAACACCAACACATACAAACATCCACTCACACACACACAGTCTCTCTCCAACACCCACACACACACACACAGTCTCTCTCCAACACCCACACATACAAACACCCACTCACACACACACAGTCTCTCTCCAATACCCACACATACAAACACCCACTCACACACACAGTCTCTCTCCAATACCCACACATACAAGCACCCACTCACACACACAGTCTCTCTCCAACACCCACACATACGAAGACCCACTCACACACACAGTCTCTCTCCAACACCCACTCACACACACAGTCTCTCTCCAACACCCACACATACAAACACCCACTCACACACACAGTCTCTCTCCAATACCCACACATACAAACACCCACTCACACACACAGTCTCTCTCCAACACCCACACATACGAAGACCCACTCACACACACAGTCTCTCTCCAACACCCACACATACGAAGACCCACTCACACACACACACACACAGTCTCTCTCCAACACCCACACATACAAACACCCACTCACACACATAGTCTCTCTCCAACACCCACACATACAAACACCCACTCACACACACAGTCTCTCTCCAATACCCACACATACAAACACCCACTCACACACACAGTCTCTCTCCAACACCCACACATACGAAGACCCACTCACACACACATACACCGCCTGTTATCAACACCCTTATATAAAAAGACCCACTTACATACACACCCCCTAGACACCGAGTCTAGGGGGTGAGACAGTGAAGCACAAAGGCGAGGCAGCTCCAGAGATGGGGCTGCTTCGAGCCGTGAGTGGTCAACCAAGCGTCGTGCATCTTGCGAAGGCAAGATGGCTGGTTGCAGCTCTAAGTGCTGCACATGTCTCACTCCCTAGAATGGAACGAGGCCTCACGGGCTTCACCGTTGAATGTACAGCGGTTGGATATACGGACTCTCAGCCTATGCCCGAAAGGGCTCGCTAGTAAGTTGGAATAGGCCTATAGGAAAAACAAAAAAATACAAACAAATAAACACACACACACACACACACATTCTCTCTCCAACACCCACATACTGTATACAAATACTCATTAACACACACATACACACACACACACACACACTGGTTAATGATCCAAGTTTATATAATCAGGGGTTATGTGTGGTTATGCGCCGGATATCGAACACTGGGATACCGATCTTTCTGACATTGGTTTACCATATCAATGACACTGTTAGATTAATGCAATGTAGGCTATTGAGTTTATGGCCGCAAGTGGTCTATCAATGGGGGGGGGGGTATTGGGGATGGTGATGGTGTGGTGATGATGATGATGGTATTGGTGGTGGTGGTGGATGATGGTGGTGGTGTTAGTGGTGATGGAGCGATGATGATGGTGGTGGTAGTAGTAATGCCGTTATTGGTGTTGTTGTTGTTGTTCCTCAGGCTGTCTGGCCGAACAGTCCCTGCGCCGCTGAAGGGGCTAGGGTGAGATGAGATCTGTCTCTGAGATGGCAGCGGGGGAAGGAATCATCAGCCCACGGGCTTGCACCCCCGTCCGCAGCCCCCTTTGCAGTGCCATCCAATGGGGTGATTCCGCCAGCATCAAGAAGGAAAAGTAGCACAGGAAAAAAGACAGACAGAAACGGCTAAGGTTGGGTAGAGGATGCCAAACCTCACTCTGGATAGGACCAGCCCTCATCCGTGGTGGTGATGATGGTGTTGGTGAAGGGGATGATGATGGTGAGAGTTGAGGATGAAGCTGGTGATGATGGCAGTGGTGGTCAACCTCCGCCATCTTGGTGCCACTGGTGAGATGTTCCTCTCTTTACAGACGTATACAGACTAATAACACACAACAAAGCCACCCCAACAGCTTCCGTTCTCTCCAACACTCCTTCTCCCCTCTCAACACTCTTCGAAAAGTAGATACGAGGTGTCGTTGTAAAGAACACACGCAACAAAGCCACTCCAACAGCATCCTCTCTCTCTCTCTCCAACACCCCTTCTCCCCTCTCAAAACTCTTCGAAAGTAGGTAAAGAGGTGCCGTTGTAAAGGCTTATCATGCAATACCTTCACCTGACGCCAGTATTTCCATCCCTATATTAATACTGGTGCTGAATATATATAGTTTGATTTTGGATATGCATTGTACAGTCGCGCTAATAAGTGATGTCTCGGCACCAAGTATATTTTGATCCATAATTGATTTCAGCAATATCTAAACTTAATTTATTCATTTCGAGGGGAATATACAAACCTATTCCTACACTTAACCACCCTATTCAACATCTGACAGACATTAATACAGCACAGAGCAAGCCAAACATAAGGACAGCTGAGACATGACTTATTAGCGCGACCGTACACATGATCACAAACAAAATATAACCTCTATGTTCTGCCTGTCAGTGTGAAAATATTAAATTTGCAAACGATCTTTTTGACATTGGTTTACCATAAAGGAAACTGTTAGATGAATGCAATGTATTGAGTTTATGGCCGCAGATGTTCTATTGAATGGAGTGGGGAGGGGGTCTTAGAGTGTAGTTGTTGTTGTTGTTGTTCCCCAGGCTGTCTGGCCGAACAGCCCCAAGGTATCGAGCAAGGCCAAGGCCATAAACGAGCGCCCCCACAAAATCCTCCTTGCTTACAACTAACAAAGCCCGGGTGACCGAAGCCACTTCAAGGCAGGGAGCTGAGGAGGGTGCGGAAACGCCCGGGAAACCAAAGCCCCACCCAAGGCCCTGTGCCCCTCAGCAATTATGAAGGGAAAGTTGAGGGGTAAGGGAAAACTAGAGTGTAGTAATAAGTATGAGTCGATTAAACTACAAGATTAACTTGTCTTGGAGATGTGTTAACCCCTTCTGTACCGCGACGTACTTTCAACTTTATTCTGGCTTCTCTTAGACGATGTTATTCAATTTAAAATAGGCCTCCAGAAATGAACAGGCTTCAAACTATCTCACTTAACCCTTTTTACTACTTCAGATCCTTCTTAAGCTGCACAAAATAATCTAAAAATACCTACAATAAAATGAAAAAGACGTCGCCGATACAGAAGGAGTTAGAGGTGATAGGGACGGGGCGTGGATAGGAGAGGTATTGAGTGAATTTCCTTCGTGTAAGTGCTTAAGTTAACCCTTTCAAGCTCCAATACGCGTTTCTGTTCTGTGTCTGGCTACTATTGGACGACTTTATACAGATTAGTAACGGTATATGGAAGTCAAAGGGTTGATTGAGATAGTATTTACCCTTTTAATACCCACATATACTTCCTAAGCTGCATAAAATCGTCTAATGATAGCCAAAATAAACTGCTAAAACGCGTCAGAGCTTCAAAGGGTTAAGTGATGGGCGAATGGGGCGAATGCAGGGGAAGGTGTGCATAGCTTCCCTGATTGACTGCCTTGCGTGTCAGTGTGAGATAGAGGTAAGTAGATAACCACCAATACGACTCCCAAGGCCCCCGTCGTTCCATTAGTTGGACGATTTTGATACTTTACGACCCATTTCTATGTCAATATTAAGACCTTTCGTGCCATTTAGGCGTCGATTTTTTCCTGGCGAGCGATAGCGAGCCTGTACTTTTAGGAAAAACCGGCCTTTGGCCGGGACATTTTTCTACCGAAAAATGTACAAATTTATCTTGAAAGGGGGTCTAGGGAGTGTTTTTAATAGCTTGATGGAGGTCTAGCGAGGAAACTAAAATAATAGAAAAGCTTAGAAAAACACCCACTAGACTCCCTTTCAAGATAAATTTGTAAATTTTTCGGTAGAAAAAATTTCCGGCCGAAGGCCGGTTCCCTCTAAAATTAAAGGCTCGCTATCGCTCGCCAGGAAAAAAATCGACACCTAAATGGCACGAAAGGTCTTAATACTAAACAAAAATAAAAAATTAGGTGAAAGGTCTCAAAATCGCCAAACTAACGAAACGAACATCTAAAAACCTCAAAACTAATATGCTAAACATGAGGGAGAAGGGGGTCCAGAAAAAACAAGCATTACCCCCTTAATACGACTCCAAAATATGTCCCGGCCCCGTCCCTACCACCGGAAATGGCGCGCTTCCCATTGACGAGGAGGTGATCTGGTTGCAAGAGACGTATGCTAATTTGACGCATTATTACCTTTGCTTCTGCCTAATATTGTATGACTTTATGCAGCTTAAGGGGGGTGACCTGTTGTTGTTCTGTCCTTTTCTCTCTTTCTCTGGCTTGTATCCATTTGGCCCCATTCAGCCTACTGTTTTAAGACGTTTATCCCCATCCAGGTGTCAATTTTTTACTGGTGAGCGGTAGCGAGCCAGCATATTTTGTATTTTTGTTAGACAGCAAGCTAAATTTTTACATTTTTCGATAGAAAAATGTCTCCGGCGAAGCCGGATTTCTTCATAATTATAATGATGGCTCGCTCGCTCGCCAGGAAGAAATCGACACCTAGATGGGGATAAACGTCTTAAAATAGTTGGCTGAATGGGGCCAAATGGATACAAGCCAGAGAAAGAGAGAAAAGGACAGAAATAACAAAAAGCAGGTGACCCCCCTTAAGATAGACCTATGTTGTTCGGAGGGTATATTGGGAACGTGCATGTACACCCTTTCCAATGCTAGCAATCCATTATATGCTACAGAAAAACGTCTAATGGTAACCAGCAAATGATGAAAATACGTCATGGTGCTGAAGGGGTTAATATTACCCCCCTTTCGGTACCGGTGACGTCCTTGTTTTGTTGTATATTCTGGCAAGTCTTAGACGGTTTTGTTGTATATTCTGGCAAGTCTTAGACGGTTTTGTTGTATATTCTGGCAAGTCTTAGACGGTTTTGTTGTATATTCTGGCAAGTCTTAGACTGTTTTGTTGTATTCTGGCAAGTCTTAGACGGTTTTGTTGTATATTCTGGCAAGTCTTAGACGGTTTTGTTGTATATTCTGGCAAGTCTTAGACGGTTTTGTTGTATATTCTGGCAAGTCTTAGACGGTTTTGTTGTATATTCTGGCAAGTCTTAGACGGTTTTGTTGTATTCTGGCAAGTCTTAGATGGTTTTGTTGTATTCTGGCAAGTCTTAGACGGTTTTGTTGTATTCTGGCAAGTCTTAGACGGTTTTGTTGTATTCTGGCAAGTCTTAGACGGTTTTGTTGTATATTCTGGCAAGTCTTAGACGGTTTTGTTGTATATTCTGGCAAGTCTTAGACGGTTTTGTTGTATTCTGGCAAGTCTTAGATGGTTTTGTTGTATTCTGGCAAGTCTTAGACGGTTTTGTTGTATATTCTGGCAAGTCTTAGACGGTTTTGTTGTATATTCTGGCAAGTCTTAGACGGTTTTGTTGTATTCTGGCAAGTCTTAGACGGTTTTGTTGTATATTCTGGCAAGTCTTAGACGGTTTTGTTGTATTCTGGCAAGTCTTAGATGGTTTTGTTGTATTCTGGCAAGTCTTAGACGGTTTTGTTGTATTCTGGCAAGTCTTAGACGGTTTTGTTGTATTCTGGCAAGTCTTAGACGGTTTTGTTGTATTCTGGCAAGTCTTAGACGGTTTTGTTGTATATTCTGGCAAGTCTTAGACGGTTTTGTTGTATATTCTGGCAAGTCTTAGACGGTTTTGTTGTATATTCTGGCAAGTCTTAGACGGTTTTGTTGTATATTCTGGCAAGTCTTAGACGGTTTTGTTATATTCTGGCAAGTCTTAGACGGTTTTGTTGTATATTCTGGCAAGTCTTAGATGGTTTTGTTGTATTCTGGCAAGTCTTAGACGGTTTTGTTGTATATTCTGGTAAGTCTTAGACGGTTTTGTTGTATATTCTGGCAAGTCTTAGATGGTTTTGTTGTATATTCTGGCAAGTCTTAGACGGTTTTGTTGTATTCTGGCAAGTCTTAGATGGTTTTATTCAGCTTGGGAAGGACAACTACCAATATATTAAGGGGAGATGTCCACTTGAGGGATTTTTTTCTTGACTCCTTTCTCCCTCATGTTTAGCCCCATTGTTTTTTGTAATTTTAAGACGTTTGCCCCATTATTTTGACTATTTTAAGAACTTTCAACCCATTTCTGTCAATTTTAAAACCTTTCGTGTCATTTAGGTGTCGATTTTATCCTGGCGAGCGATTGCGAGCCTGTAATTTAAGAGGAACCGGCTTTCAGCCGGGAAATTTTTCTACCGAAAAATGTACAAATTTATCTTGAAAGGGGCTCAAGGGGGTGTAATCTTAAGCTTGAAGGATATCTAGGGACCAAACTAAAAACCTCCCCTTAACCCCTTCGATACCAGCGACGTCCTTTTGGTTATATTCAGGACAATATTAGACGATTTGATTCAGCTTGGAAAAGACATCTACCACTTTAAGGGGAGGTTTTTAGTTTGTTCCCTAGACTTCCATCAATCTTAAAATTACACCCCCTAGACCCCCTTTCAAGATAAATGTGTACATTTTTCGGTAGAAAAATGTCCAGGCCGAAGGCCGATTCCTCTTAAATTACAGGCTCGCTGTCGCTCGCCAGGAAAAAATGGACAGCTAAATGGAACGAAAGGTCTTAAAATTGACAGAAATGGGGCGAAAGTTCATAAAATAATCCAACTATTGGGGCGAACGTCTTAAAATTCCAAAAGCAATGGGGCTAAACATGAGGAAGAAAGGGGTCCAGAAAAAAAGTCCCTCCAGTGGAAATCTCCCCTTAATATAAAGGCTACATACACAGCTCATCTCAATGAATCCCTTTGGCAACCGTATACGTTCTTCCTAAGCTTCATAAAAATCGTCTAAACGTAGCTGACACCCAATCCATAACACGTAGCTGACACCCAATCCATAACACGTAGCTGACACCCAATCCATAACACGTAGCTGACACCCAATCCATAACACGTAGCTGACACCCAATCCATAACACGTAGCTGACACCCAATCCATAACACGTAGCTGACACCCAATCCATAACACGTAGCTGACACCCAATCCATAACACGTAGCTGACACCCAATCCATAACACGTAGCTGACACCCAATCCATAACACGTAGCTGACACCCAATCCATAACACGTAGCTGACACCCAATCCATAACACGTAGCTGACACCCAATCCATAACACGTAGCTGACACCCAATCCATAACACGTAGCTGACACCCAATCCATAACACGTAGCTGACACCCAATCCATAACACGGAGCCGACACCCAATCCATAACACGTAGCTGACACCCAATCCATAACACGTAGCTGACACCCAATCCATAACACGTAGCTGACACCCCAATCCATAACACGGAGCCGACACCCAATCCATAACACGTAGCTGACACCCAATCCATAACACGTAGCTGACACCCAATCCATAACACGTAGCTGACACCCAATCCATAACACGTAGCTGACACCCAATCCATAACACGTCACAGGTAGAGGCTGAATTAATGACGTTAATGGTATTAAATAACGTGGCGGTGTCACACGAAAGGTTTACACATTAATCCACACCTGTCATTAAGGGGAGATTTCCACCTGGAGGATTTTTTTCTGAACCTCTTTCTCCCTCATGTTTAGCCCCATTGTTTGTGAGGTTTAAAGACGCTTGCGATTTTAAGAACCCTCGCCCCATTTCTGTCAATTTTAAGACCATTCGTGCCATTTAGGTGTCTATTTTTTCCTGGCGAGCGATAGCGAGCCTGTAATTTAAGGGGAACCGGCCTTCGGCCGGGACATTTTTCTACCGAAAAATGTACAAATTTATCTTGAAAGGGGGTCAAGGGGTAGTAATTTTAAGCTTGATGGAAGTCTAGGGAATCAACTAAAAACCTCCCCTTAAGCCATTCAATGCCCGATGGCGTCAGTCTGCTTGGATGGAAGGGATTCTGGCTAACAGCAGGGGAATTTTTGGAACTTATTATGAATCTCTGGGAATCCAAGGAGTCAATACTATGAAAGGTACACACAAGAGATGCCAGACTGAGAGAAGCTATAACAACAAGGTGTGTGGACAACAAGGTGTGTGGACAACAAGGTGTGTGGACAACAAGGTGTGTGGACAACTTATATGTGTGTATGTGATAAAGAAAGACGTGAAAATCGGGAGGAAACGAAGCTATATAGACGTAATGTTTAGGTTGGATAAATTGGTGTACAGTCACGCTAATAAGTGATGTCACGGCACCAAGTATATGTTTTTCTATAATTAATTGGTATCGGCAATATCTAAACAGGATTTCTTAATTTCGAGTGAGATATACAACCATGTTCCTACATTTACCCACCCTATTCAACATCTGACAGACATTAATACAGGACAGAGCATGCCAAACGTAATGACAGCTGGGACATGACTTATTAGCGCGACTGTACCAGCTACTGATATACGGGGGTAGAGGTAGCTATAGACATAATGTATATGTACAGTCGCGCTAATAAGTGATATCTCGGCACCAAGTAGGTTTTGATCACTAATTGGTATCAGCAATATCTAAGCTTAATTTCTTCATAGTGAGTGAAATATACAAACATGTCCCTACAATTACCCACCCTATTCAACATCTGACAGACATAAATACAGCACAGAGAAAGCCAAACGTCATGACAGCTGGGACATGACTTATTAGCGCGACCGTACATGGGTACTGTGCTCCCATGTACTGAGTACTGTTCACATGTGTGGGGAGGTTCCACCGATACAGCATTAAATTCTCGAAAGGGTAGAGTCAAAAGCATTTCGTCTCATCGGCTCACCTCTTCTAACTTATTTTCTACTAATCTCTCTCTCTCTCTACACGCCGCAATGTTGCATCTCTCTCACTCTTTCACCGCTATTACAATAATCAGAGTTCATCAGCGCTTTCTCAGTGTAGGCTATACCTCCTCCCTAGGTGACACCCTCATTTCAACACATTTCCATCACTATGTTTTGCAATTCTCTAACCTATGAGTGAACAGACTTTCTCATTCTTTTATCCACTCAACAAAGTAAACTCTGATAGTCTCTCCCTCAAACTGTCTTTCCCTCAACCCATGACTTAGACTGCTTCAAGTTCCGGGTGTCCAGACATTATGACTCTAACGTACCTTCAACTTCGCTCGATTATTCCTTCAATTTTGGGGGTCGACACTTGTTACAGGCAGCTTTGCCTTTTGTCTCCTGCATACATATAGACAACTCTGTCGGCTGATCCATATCAACAAGCAGAAAAATATAAAAACAAAAAGAATGAGACAAGCGGTAATTAGCCTCACGACAGATTCCCGACGGAGGAAAAAAGGGTCAACATCGGAACAAGTATGGAACAAATAATGACAATAAATGACAATACAAATAATGACAATACAAATAATGACAATACAAATAATGACAATACAAATACTGACAATAAATGACAATACAAATACTGACAATAAATGACAATACAAATAATGACAATAAATTAAAATACAAATAATGACAATAAATGACAATACAAATAATGACAATAAATTAAAATACAAATAATGACAATAAATGACAATACAAATAATGACAATAAATGACAATACAAATAATGACAATACAAATAATGACAATAAATGACAATACAAATAATGACAATTAATGACAATACAAATACTGACAATAAATTAAAATACAAATAATGACAATAGATGACAATACAAATAATGACAATAAATGACAATATAAATAATGACAATAAATGACAATACAAATAATGACAATAAATGACAATACAAATAATGACAATAAATGACAATACAAATAATGACAATAAATGACAATACAAATAATGACAATACAAATAATGACAATACAAATAATTACAATAAATCTATCTATCTATCTATTGCCTGACGCCGTGATCCCCGAAGGGGTGGCCACGAACGAACCGCCCCCATGCACCTCTGTCCCCAGTCAGTCGACGCCCCTCCCCCCAACCAGCACCGCCTTCGTTCATGTAGTTCCTCACTCCATCCTTCCACCTCATATTCGGTCTACCTCTCCCCCTCTGTCCCTCCACCTCGCTCTCGTACACCCTCTTAGTCATTCTCTCGCTTTCCATACGTTCCATATGGCCGAACCATCTCAAGTTGTTCCTTTTCACACTTTCCAGCACATCTACCTCCACACCACACCTCCTTCTTACTTCCTCATTAGTCTGTCTATCCCTCCATGTAACTCCGCACGCACTCCTTAAGTAATTCATTTCCACTGCTCTCACTCTTGGTCTGAGTCTCTCAACCAACGTCCATGCAATACAAATGACAATACAAATAATGACAATAAATGACAATACAAATAATGACAATAAATGACAATACAAATAATGACAATAAATGACAATACAAATAATGACAATAAATGACAATACAAATAATGACAATAAATGACAATACAAATAATGACAATAAATGACAATACAAATAATGACAATAAATGACAATGCAAATAATGACAATAAATGACAATAGAAATATTGACAATAAATGACAATACAAATAATGACAATAAAGCAGCCAAAGAAGTCATACTAATCACCCAATATTGCTCTCCTTGGTTTGCGGTGTAATAATGTCTGCCAGATGATGCATTAGAGGTGTAGACACAATATACTCGCCCTTTCAAGATCCAATACGCATTTACTTTCGATCTTCTGGCTATTATTAGACGATTTTATTCAGGTTAGGAAGGGCACATGGCAATCAGCGGGTTAATTGACCACTTGCGAGTTTCAGGCTATAAGGAAGTTGGAGCTGTAGATATCGATATTGAACAGAATTACCAGTTTAATTACGGTTGTAGTGCATCTATAAACACATACAATCAAATTCACTATACTTTCTAACCATAAGATTGCTAATTTTATATTTAATTTCTGTTTTATATCGATATTTACGGCTCCAACTTCCTTAAAGCCTGAAACTCGCAAGTGGTCAAATTGAGACATTTTTATTTACCCTTCCAATTCCCCCAGATCCTTCCTAAACTGTATACAATCGCCTAATGATAGCCAGAATAGACTGTCAAAATGCGTCACAAGCTTCAAAGGGTTATTGTCTATTTGCTGTAAGTAGGCGAGAAATCATGACCTCTAACCTCTGTAACTCAAAAACGACTAGAGCAACCGAGCTAATATTTCTACCATTTGGGAAGAGTCAGTCAAGGAATAGATGTGGACATTTACAGCCCATTTGCTCTAGTTCTTCTTGAGTTACAGAGGATAGAGGTCTTGATTTCTCGCCTACTTACAGCGAATAGACTATAGGACAAAAAGAACATTCCCAACCCTACGTACTGTACCTGAGTGGGTGGGTGGGTGGGCGTGTGAGTGGGTGGGTGAGTGAGTGGGTGGGTGGGTGAGTGAGTGGGTGGGTGGGCGTGTGAGTGGGTGGGTGGGTGGGCGTGTGAGTGGGTGGGTTGGTGGGTGAAGAGGTCCCAAGGCGGTTAAGGGAGCCCACCTCACTGTTTTTGCTATTTCTCTCCCTCTCTCTTTGGCTTGTATCCATTCGGCCCCATTCCGCCTACTGTTTTAAGACGTAAATATTTTCCTGGCGAGCGGTAGCGAACCAGCACATTTTTGTTTTGACAGCAAGCTAAATTTGTAAATTTTTCGATAGAAAAATTTCTCCGGCGAAGCCGGATTTCTCCATACAATGCAGGCTCACTATCGCTCGCCAGGAAGAAATCGACACCTGGATGGGGATAAACGTCTTAAAACAGTTGTCTGAATGGGGCCGAATGGATACAAGCCAGGGAGAGAGAGAAAAGGAAAAACAAATATAAAATAAACCACATCCCAATTGGGCCTCCTGACGGTCGGGCCGCCGTCCATGTAGTATTCGGGCGTATCACCCACGTTTTCGTCTATTTTGACTGCCGTGGGATACAATAATGGTTCCCCCCCCCCCATGACAGTCCTATTGTCATCATCATTATCATCATATATTTCCAGGACCTATGCTATTTCAGAAGGTCGATTGATCCTTCTGTACCGGCGATTGATCCTTCTGTACCGGCGATTGATCCTTCTGTACCGGCGATTGATCCTTCTGTACCGGCGATTGATCCTTCTGTACCGGCGATTGATCCTTCTGTACCGGCGATTTTTTGTTTGTTATATTATATTCTAGCTATATTTATGCAGTTTAAGGAGACATGGGTCGTTTTTCTGGTCCCTTTTCTCCCTCGTGTATAGATAGACCTATTAGTTTTCAGATTGTAAGATGTTTGTCCCATTAGTTTGTTGATTATAAGACTTTTCGTCCCATTTCTTCGTCGATATTTAGAACTTTCGTGCTATTAAGGTGTCGATTTTTTCCCTGGCGAACGATAGTGAGCCTGTAATGTTGGAAGAACCGGCCTTCGGCCGGGAAATTTTTCTACTGAAAAATTTACAAATTAATCTAGAAGGGGGATCTAATGGATGTTTTTTTTTTAATTTGATGGAGGTCTAGGGAGGAAACTAGAAAAATAATGAATACATGCAAAAATCGCCCAAAAAGTTAACCATCCTCCCTTAAGAAGGATCTGTGGTAGTAAAATGGGTGAAGTGAGATAGTTCGAAGCCTGTTAATTGCTCGAGGTCCTTTATAAGCTTACTAAAATCGTCTACAAACAAGTACGTACGCCGCGGCCCGATCATTCCGCGGCCTATACACTATAACACAGGTGGGGCGAGGAACACCTGGCCATTCAAGTGTCAATAGCAAATTATAATACGTATTAAATGTGCCTTCGTGGCTATAAAATATCGACCCCCACCACACCCCATATCTAGCACCCCACTGGCCCTCTAAGGCACCAGTCATCCCGCACCAGGCACACCACACACAGGTTTGTAAGACGTTTCATTCCATTAGTTTGGCGATTTTGAGACCTTTCACCCCATTTCTGTGTTAATATCAAGACCTTTTGTACCATTTAGGTGTCAATTTTTTTCTGGCGAGCGATAGCGAGCCTGTGACTTTAAGAGAAACCGGCCTTTGGCCGGGAAATTTTTCTATCTAAAAATGTACAAATTCATCTTGACGGAAACTCTGAGGAGTGTTTTTTTTAAGCTTGATAAAAGGCTAACGAGGAATCTAAAAAAAAATATATATATATACAGGGTGTTTTAAAACAACACTGCCAGACCTCATCTGCTAATTAGTAAATACAATAACGAAGAAGATTATCTAAGGACAAAATGCAAAATAATATACCATTAATTATTTAAACCGCATAGAGTAAAATAATTAGTGACACCCAGGTATGAGCTATAATCCGAACACGGGCTAGTGTCCCCCCTCCCCCCCAAATAGCCTACCTCTTGCCTCCCATCCCAGTTCGAGTTTTTCTTGTAAGCTTTGGAGTCATAACGAATCTTCTCATGTATTTAATCATCTGCTCGGCCATGGTGCTATCTTCTTCTGTCATAGTGATTTTATTTACCTTATAATATCACATAAATATGGATTGTCGTTATTTAGGTGTGTCTCTGCCTTTGTTATTTTATACTCGTTAAGTCCAAGTGACGTAAATTGTTTGTTTTGGGTACCATTAGATGATTTTAAATATTCATTAGTGAACACCGTATACTTGTATGTCTACAGCTACGTAAAATCGTCAAACTTCAACCATAAAACTGATAGACATATTTCGTTAGTACTCTGTGATAATAGTAACGTAATGAGGTATTTGTATTGAAACAGTAAATTGCGCAGGAACAATTTTTTCCCATTCAAACAGTTTCACGAACGATTAAATTACCTATAGCAGTGTTCGGATACCTGACCCAGACTTGAGATTCATTATTTTACCTCTTGGTCATCGTTACAAATGGTGCATATCTTTTTACGCTACTTGGATTATAATACTTAGCAGTTTTCTTCTAATTGCAAAATATCATTACCAATTTGATGTTACTTTGTTTTGTAATTATTCATATGTGATTAGGTCATTAGATATCTCCTCTTTACCTTTTTTACTTGGTAATCATTCATATTATGTATCATATGTTTTGTGCTGAGCTCAGAACCCTGTTTTGCTACATTTCTAAATAACCATTTATCTCCGTTACAATATAGTTTTGGTAAAAATAGAATAGAAATATGTGTATTATATATTTTGATCAATGTGGTCGTCATACTCTGGCAGTGTTGGTTTAAAACACCCTGTATATATAAAATTAATATATAAATAAATAGACCCCCCAAAATAACCAGTGTCCCCTTAAACCCGGTATCACACGAGCGCTCTTTCACTCAATATTTATCCTCAACACTGGCCTGGCAGCTTATGAGGTCAACATTTAATATTTTTCTGTCACCTAAATTCATCTACCATCAGTCTATAGTTTCCGATAACAGTGCCAAATATTCCAGAAATGTTGCCAGAAAAATGTTGAGCATCGAATGTTGACTATAAAAGCTCTCGTGTGATACCGGCTTAAAAGTGACTTCGTGGCTGTGCACTATCTGCCCCCCCCCCCCCCCCCCCAAACCACCCCTTGGCCCTCTATAAGTCACCGGTCATCCCCCGCGCCAGGCACTCATCACCAGCCACATCACACACACGCATCACACACGATCCTTCCTGGCATACATATTTAATACATAATAATAGTCTGTTTCATTTCACTTGGCGGATTATTTATTTATATCCTTCAAGCTTAAGATTACACCCCCTTGAGCCCCTTTCAAGATAAATTTGTAAATTTTTCGGTAGAAAAATGTCCCGGCTGAAAGCCGGTTCCTCTTAAATTACAGGCTCGCTATCGCTCGCCAGGATAAAATCGACACCTAAATGGCACGATAGGTCTTAAAATTGACAGAAATGGGTTGAAAGTTCTTAAAATCGTCAAAATAATGGGAGCAAACGGCTTACAATTAGAAAAACAATGAGGCTAAACATGAGGGAGAAAGAAGTCAAGAAAAAAATCCCTCAAGTGGAAATCTCCCCTTAATGCCTACAGTCTGTTTAATTTCACTTGGCGGATTATTTGATTTAGCAGATGTTATAGGAGAGAGATACATATATACAGTACAGTATATATACTTACATAGACGATATATGGCTAAATATGTGAGTTCAGCATATGCTCTATTTAGTAGTATTTACTCTCACATGAATCAGGGTATGACTTGGTGAATATGAAGCAGGGTATGACTTGGTGAATATGAAGCAGGGTATGACTTGGTGAATATGAAGCAGGGTATGACTTGGTGAATATGAAGCAGGGTATGACTTGGTAAATATGAAGCAGGGTATGACTTGGTGAATATGAAGCAGGGAATGACTTGGTGAATATGAACCAGGGTATGACTTGGTGAATATGAAGCAGGGTATGACTTGGTGAATATGAACCAGGGTATGACTTGGTGAATATGAAGCAGGGTATGACTTGGTAAATATGAACCAGGGTATGACTTGGTGAATATGAAGCAGGGTATGACTTGGTGAATATGAACCAGGGTATGACTTGGTGAATATGAAGCAGGGTATGACTTGGTGAATATGAAGCAGGGTATGACTTGGTGAATATGAACCAGGGTATTATCACTAAGTTATATATAGTGTGTGTATTTTCAACTGACGGCAAATTAAACTCCTCCCACATTCATTACCAAATATGCTGTTGAGGGGGGTCACCGGCTTTGTTTTATCTTTCTCTCCTTTTCTCTCTTTCCCTGGCTTGTATCCATTCGGCCCTATTCAGCCAACTGTTTTAAGACGTTTATCCCCATCTAGGTGTCGATTTCTTCCTGGCGAGCGATAGCGAGTCAGCATTGTATGGAGAAATCCGGCTTCGCCGGAGAAATTTTTCTATCGAAAAATGTACGAATTTAGCTTGCTGTCAAAAAAAAAAATATATATATATATGCTGGCTCGCTACCGTTCGCCAGGAAAATATTGACACCTGGATGGGGGTAAATGTCTTAAAACAGAAGGCTGAATGGGGCCGAATGGATACAAACCAAAGAGAGAGGGAGAGAAAGAGAAAAAAAAAGCGAGGTGGGGGGATGAGCGTATTTATTAGCCCATTATTATATCTTGTTATCATTTTTTTTTAGTTTCCTCCCAGGACCTCCATCAAGCTTAACCCCCCCCCCCCCCCCCCCCCCCCCCCCCCCCCCCCCCCCCACCCCCCGCCCCCCCCCCCCCCCCCCTCCAAGATAAATTTGTACATTTTTCGATAGGACACTACATACCATCTTCAATATATCTGTAACGGTTGAGGATTGGGGTTTTCTCTTATATAACATTTTAATCATATCAATATTTATATAATCTAATCCCAAAATGTATCACACCCATTGTAGGACACCTTGTACGTGGCACACAATGTTTACAATACACTCAACTGTTGTATTTATTTCTCTATCTGTTGTATTTCTTTCTCTGACTGTTGTATTTATTTCTCTACAATATTTACAATACACTCAACTGTTGTATTTATTTCTCTACAATATTTACAATAAACTCCCCTGTTGTATTTCTTTCTCTATCTGTTGTATTTCTGTCTCTATCTGTTGTATTTCTTTCTCTATCTGTTGTATTTATTTTTCTATCTGTTGTATTTCTTTCTCTATCTGTTGTATTTCTTTCTCTATCTTTTGTATTTCTTTCTCTATCTGTTGTATTTATTTCTCTGACTGTTGTATTTATTTCTCTACAATATTTACAATAAACTCCCCTGTTGTATTTCTTTCTCTATCTGTTGTATTTCTTTCTCTATCTGTTGTATTTCTTTCTCTATCTGTTGTATTTCTTTCTCTATCTGTTGTATTTCTTTCTCTATCTGTTGTATTTCTTTCTCTATCTGTTGTATTTCTTTCTCTATCTGTTGTATTTCTTTCTCTATCTGTTGTATTTATTTCTCTATCTGTTGTATTTCTTTCTTTATCTGTTGTATTTCTTTCTCTATCTTTTGTATTTCTTTCTCTATCTGTTGTATTTCTTTCTCTATCTGTTGTATTTCTTTCTCTATCTGTTGTATTTCTTTCTCTATCTGTTGTATTTCTTTCTCTATCTGTTGTATTTATTTATCTATCTGTTGTATTTCTTTCTCTATCTGTTGTATTTCTTTCTCTATCTGTTGTATTTATTTCTCTATCTGTTGTATTTATTTCTCTATCTGTTGTATTTATTTCTCTATCTGTTGTATTTTTTTGTCTATCTGTTGTATTTCTTTGTCTATCTGTTGTATTTCTTTGTCTATCTGTTGTATTTCTTTCTCTATCTGTTGTATTTCTTTCTCTATCTGTTGTATTTATTTCTCTATCTGTTGTATTTCTTTCTCTATCTGTTGTATTTCTTTGTCTATATGTTGTATTTATTTCTCTATCTGTTGTATTTCTGTATCTATCTGCTGTATTTATTTCTCTATCTGTTGTATTTATTTCTCTACCTGTTGTATCTTTCTCTATTTATTTCTCTACAATGTTTACAAAACACTCCCCTGTTGTATTTCTGTATCTATCTATTGTATTTTGTTCTCTACAATATTTACAATACACTCCCTTTTTGGATTTCTCTTTATCTATTTATCTACAATATTTACAATACATTCATCTGCTGTATTTCTTGATCTAACTGTTGTATTTATTTATCTACAATATTTACAATACATTCATCTGTTGTATTTCTTGATCTAACTGTTGTATTTATTTATTTACAATATTTACAATACACTCCCCTGTTGCATTTATTTATCCACAATATTTACAATACACTCACCTATTGTATTTCTTTCTGTATTTAAGCAGGTGACGTCCCCAACAGTTGCGGATCCTAACAAGCTTGACCCGTCAACCATGAACCCCTGGCTCTCTGTGGTGGCGGCACTCCTGGCACTGGTAAGGCAATGCTACACTATAAACCCCCTTCACCACGCCTTCTGTCCTTTGATGTTGGCTAAAAGTAGACGATATTGTGCAACTTAAGAAGGGTCTGTGTTATTAAGATGGGCTTACTGGGATCGTATTAAGATGGGCTTACTGGGATCGTATTAAGATGGGCTTACTGGGATCGTATTAAGATGGGCTTACTGGGATCGTATTTACCCGAAGATATGCCGTTTAACCCCTTCAGTACCATGACCTCTTTTTACCTTTGATTCTGGCTAAAATTAGACGATTTTATGCAGCTTAAGGGGAGGTTTTTAGTTGATTCCCTAGACTTCCATCAAGCTTAAAATTACTCCCCCTTGACTCCCTTTCAAGATAAATTTGTAAATTTTTCGGTAGAAAAATTTCCCGGCCGAAGGCCGGTTCCCCTTAAATTACAGGCTCGCTATTGCTCGCCAGGAAAAAATCGACACCTAAATGGCACGAATGGTCTTAAAATTGACAGAAATGGGGCGAGGGTTCTTAAAATCACCAAACTAATGGGGCAAGCATCTTTAAATCTCACAAGCAATGGGGCTAAACATGAGGGAGAAAGAGGTT
This sequence comes from Paralithodes platypus, assembly GCA_032716605.1. Taxonomy (NCBI): domain Eukaryota; kingdom Metazoa; phylum Arthropoda; class Malacostraca; order Decapoda; family Lithodidae; genus Paralithodes; species Paralithodes platypus. Next base: position 78,266,066 of record CM064492.1, on the reverse strand, counting down.
CAGAAAAAAATCCTCCAGGTGGAAATCTCGAGACCCTTAAGAAGGCCCCATTTTATTCAGAGGATTTATTGACATCGTATTTACCCCCTTTGAGGCCTAGAGGTAGATTACAGGCTAAAGAAAATCTCGTCTAATTGCCACCAGAATATGACGCAAAATACGTCATCGTGCTGAAGGGGGTTAATATGGGTTGACTGGGATCGTATTTACCCGACGAAATTATGCAGTTTAAGAAGGATCTATGTTATGAAGGGGAGATTTCCACTTGAGGGATTTTTGTCTTGACTCCTTTCTCCCTCATGTTTAGCCCCATTGCTTTTCTAATTTTAAGACGTTCGCCCTATTATTTTGACTATTTTAAGAACTTTCGACCCATTTCTGTCAATTTTAAGACCTTTCGTGCCATTTAGGTGTCGATTTTATCCTGGCGAGCGATAGCGAGCCTGTTATTTAAGAGGATCCGGCTTTCAGCCGGGAAATTTTTCTACCGAAAAATGTAAAAATTTATCTAGAAAGGGGCTCAAGGGGGTGTAATCTTAAGCTTGATGGATATCTAGGGACCAAACTAAAAACCTCCCCTTAAGATAGATTTACTGAGATCGTAATGGCCCGACGATATTATCCAGTTTAAGAAGGGTCTGTGTGTTATTAGGAGGGTATGTTGTAATCATAATTATTTACTCAACGAAATTATGCAGCTTAACCCTTTCACGCATATGACGCGATTTTGAGCCTATTGGGGATACTTTAAAGCCTTTGTTACCATCAGCGGTATTTAGAAACCTTTAGTTTAGTTACTTCAACCTCTGCAGTTGTCTTTGAGTTAGCTGTGGGCAGAAATCTAATTTTAGAGAGGTAATTATAAGAGTGAGAGAACTCTATTTCTTATTGCTAATCTGGCAACCTCTGCGTCATAAATGCGTGAAAGGGTTAAAGGGGAGATTTCCACTTAAGGGATGTTTTTCTTGACCCCCTTCTCCCTCATGTTTAGCCCCATTGCTTTTGATATTATAAAACGTTCGCTCCATTAGTTTAGCGATTTTAAGAACTTCCACCCCATATTAAGACTGTTCGTGCCATTCAGGTGTCGATTTTATCCTGGCGAGCGATAGCGAGCCTGTAATTTAAGAGGAACTGGCCTTCGACCGGGAAATTTTTCTACCGAAAAATGTACAAATTTATCTTGAAAGGGACTCAAGGGGGTATAATTTTAAGCTTGATGGAGGGCTAGGGAACAAAGTAAATACCTCCCCTTAAGAAGGAACTATGTTATTGAGATGGATTGACTGAGATCGTATTTACCCGACGATATTATACAGTTTGTAATACCCTGTACCCGCAAAAATCCTGCAACCACAAACTACCCGAGTTGACGTCTGGAACAACGTAAAATAGTCGTTGGTGGCGAAGTCTAAGAAACCCACAACGTAAATCTAAGAAAGTCTAAGAAACCCACAACGTAAATCTAAGAAAGTCTAAGAAAACCCACAACGTAAATCTAAGAAAGTCTAAGTAACCACAAAAAGAAACCCACAACGTAAATCTAAGAAAGTCTAAGAAACCCACAACGTAAATCTAAGAAAGTCTAAGAAACCCACAACGTAAATCTAAGAAAGTCTAAGAAACCCACAACGTAAATCTAAGAAAGTCTAAGAAAGTCTCAGAAACCCACAACGTAAATCTAAGAAAGTCTAAGAAACCCACAACGTAAATCACCACAAGACTATCACCTGGTTCTTTCAAGAACTAAGGTTGCTATCCTATTGTACGTCCGTGGTAGTACAGTGAGTTAGCGCGCCAGTCTGGTAAAACCTACTGAGGTCCCTAACCAGGGTTCGAACCCGTGCTAGGCACCACCGCTGGGCCTGGGGATTTTCGGGAGGGTTAAATTCCCTTCGCATCCAGCATTTCAGTATATAATAAGTACATACAAAATAATCTCACAAATAATAAACAATAATATAAGTCAAAGGTGATAAAAATATAAATAAGAAAAGTTGATAGAAGTATAAATAATAAAAGATGATAAACAAAATAATTAATAAACAATAATAACAGCCAATGATGATAAAGTATAAATAAGAAAAGAGGATAAAAGTATACATAATAACAAATTATAAAAGTATAAATAAGTCAATATAATAAAATAATAAACAATAAACCTTAATAAAGCCCTAATAATGCACTAAATATATGTTGAACTAAATATGTTTTTTTTTTTTTTTTTTTTTTTTTGTATTTTGCAGTTTGTGTCGGGAGGTTCTGCCGGTCGCTCTTATTTGGGGTAAGTTATACCTATATACTCCTTTTAAGGGGAGATGGGTAGTTTTTCTGCTCCCCCTTCTTCCTCATGTTTAGCCCCATTAGTTTTCAGATTTTAAGATGTTCGGCACTTTAGTTTGGCGATCTCAAGACCTTTGACCCCGTTTCCTTTGTCAATATTAAGACTTTGCGTCATTTAGGTGGCATTTTTTTCCTGGCAAGCGATAGCGAGCCCGTAATAAAGAAGGGACCGGCCTTAGGCAGTACCGATGACATAATTTTAATTATATTCTGGAAATGATTTGACGACTTTATTCAGCTTAAGAAAGACTTCTAGCCATTATAAGGCTTCAAAGTATCTCAACCAACCCTTTTAACTCCCACAGAACCTTCCTAAGCTGCATAATATTGTTTAAATGTAGCTAGAATAATATATAACGTACGTCGCTGGGACTCAAAGGGTTAACCCATCCAGTACCAGAAACAGCTGACGTCCATCAGTAAAAAATGTTCCACGCCAGTACCAGTGACGGCTCTCGTCCGTCAATAATATGCTACCCTTGTTCCTGCTACTATCGAGCAGAAGCTGCTAACATGACTTAGAGGCACTGCTGTGAGGAGTTGGCAACACTTCTCATCCTCCCCCTCAGCAGCTCAGCTGCTCAAGGCCAACTGAGTCAGTCACCCACTAAATCTTGTGTTGGGAGGTTGCTGTCTTGTTACTGATGAGTCATTTTGGCCAAAATGGTTGGTACTGGAGGGTACAGTCGGCCTAATAAGTGGTGTCTCGGCACCAAGTAGGCTATGTTTTGATCAATAATTGGTATCAGCAATATTTACACATGATTTCTTCTTTTTGAGTGAGATATACAAACATGTTCCTACACTTACCCACCCTATTCAACATCTGACAGATATAAATACAGCACAGAGGGAGCCAAAACGTAATGGCAGCTGAGACATGACTTATTAGCGCCACCATCCAGCACTATTTCGTCTTAAAGGGGGAATGGGTGCCCCCCAAGTGGTGTTATTGAGAAGCTGAAAAATAAAATTAAACCGCTCTTATACAACCTCATGCTTTGGTCCTCATTATAAGATAATATAAGTTAGAGTTAAGCTACAAACTGTTCCTCTGTACATTTTCACCTTACGGCTGCAAATATCAATAAACCGTTTATTATTATCTATCATTATTATTATATGCTATGGTACAGTAGAGGTTAATACAGGCTCTCTACCCCCCCCCCCCCCACCCAGAACTGAGGGCGAAGAGTTGGATTACTACCGCGAACTGATGATGCAGGCCAAACAGATGAATAACAGGGAGGACAGCCCCGTGAAGGTCAAAAGTGTCATGGGGGCCAACAGAGGCACCAGGGAGGTACGCACTGCCATGGATGAAGACCGCGAGACTAGACAATTAGCAGGTGAGATAAAACGGTTCCATGTCATCTCAACCAGTAGACCATTTCAACCAGTAGCTCTCAACCAGTGCCAAATTAACCCAGACCAACCAAACCAGTGCCAAAATATAGTACTAACCTAACCTAACCGTATTGGTTGATTTGGTACTGGTTGAGAGCTACTGGTTGAAATGGCCTACTGGTTGAGTTGACCGGTCACCAGATAAAGCACCATCTGAATGCTGTAGTATCATTCCTCTTGTTTTTTTTTGTTTTTTGTTTTTGTTTTTTCAATGTGCAAGTCGTCCACCCCAAGAAAAAAATAACTAAAATAGAATAAAATAGAAAATAGAAATAAAAATAGGAAAAATGGGGATTGGGCCTGAGCATATACTGTAGATAGATAAATGTGCAAGAAGGAGACAAAAAGCAAATATGCTTGCAAAGAGTGTCCGCCCCAACTTGAAAGAGTGATAGAGCTAAACTCAAGGTACGTTAGCGTAAGGCATTTCTGAATACATCGGTTTCTGTCCCTCCATCTGTGCCTTTGTCTCTAATTTCCTTTCCGGCCGTTCTATAGCTGCGGTTGTCGACGGCCATCGCTCACTTCCTCATCCTATCAACTCCAGTGTTCCTCAGGGTTCTGTCCTATCTCCTATTCTATTTCTAATTTTCATAAATGATCTTCTCAACTGTACATCCAGTCCCATCCATTCATATGCAGACGACTCTACCTTACGCCACTCAATTAGTTTTCCAGAACGCCCCAGCCAGCAGTCCCTCAAAAGCAAACATAATGAAGCCATAAAACACTTATCTTCTGATCTAGCTACTATTTCCAATTGGGGTAGAGAAAACCTTGTTGCATTTAATGCTTCCAAGACTCAATTTACCCATCAGGAACCTCCAGAGGACTATCCCTTATTCTTCAACAATACAAAAATCAACCCTTCATCTTCTCCAAATGTTCTTGGTGTCTCTTTTTCTTCTGCTCTCAATTTGAAGGACCATATTACCAGTCTCGCTAAGGCAGCCTCCCTGAAGCTGGGTGTGCTCAACCGCCACAAGGAGTTCTTTACCCCTGCGCAGCTGCTTGCTCTGTACAGGGGCACAGTGCGTCCTTGTATTGTGTATTGTTCACATGTGTGAGGAGGATCCTCTCACACCGCACTCCTAGACAAAGTAGAAAGAAAAGCCTTTCGTATCATTAACTCCCGTCCACTCACAATGTTGCAATGTTGCATCTCTCTCGCTATTCTATCGCTACTACAATAATCAGTGTTCCTCGGAGCTTTCCCAGTGTATACCACCTCCTCTACGTAGGGTACGTAGTACCCGCCTTGCAACACGATCCCACCCCTACTCTATGCAACTCTCCAACCCAAAAGTGAAACGCTATTCTCAGACTTTCTTCTATTCAACTGCTGAGCTCTGGAACTCTCTCCCAAAATCAGTCTTTCCCTCTTCCTATGACTTAAATTGCTTCAAACTCCGTGTGTCCAGGCATTTTAGCTCGAATGTCCCTTGAGTTGGCCCTGTCACTCTTTGAACTCTGGGGGAGGCAATAGCTGCAGGCAGTTATGCCTTTTGTCTCCCTCATTCACATAGAAAAAAAACACACAAAAAAAGACTTGGGAAACATTGGATGTGCTCAACTATTATCCATCAATCAATTCGTTGTTAAATTAGTTATTATTCTATGTATAACACCAGCAAACTTATCATATAGCCGCCATCTTGACTCTTGTGCTCGCAACTGTATATCATAATACGTTGTTGTTTGTACACTCCATTACTAAACTTAAGCCGGTATCGCACGAGCGCTTTTTCCCTCAACATTTATCCTCAACACTGATCTGGCAGCTTTTGAGGCCAACATTTTTAATATTTCGGTTACGTAAATTCATCTATCAGCAGTCTAGTTGCCGATACCAGTGCAAAACAGTCCAGAAATTTTGCCAGAAATTTTTTGATTATCGAATGTTGACTAAAAAAGCTCTCGTGTGATACCGGCTAATGTTACTAATACGATAATACTATATCTTTCTCTATCTAACTGCATCGAGTGTTTGACTACTATACCTTGTTCCAAATAGGTCGGCCAGAAATCGTGAACCTTGACCTCTGTAACTCAAAAAGGGCTAGAGTAAATGGGCTGCACATTTTCACACCTATTCCCTGGTTGACTCTCCCTAAATGGTAGAAATATCAACACCATTACTCTATTCGTTTATTTAAAAAAGGGCTAGAGTAAATGGGCTGCACATTTCCACACCTATTCCCTGGTTGCCTCTTCCTAAATGGTAGAAATATCAGCACGATTACTCTATTCGTTTATCTCAAAAAGGGCTAGAGTAAATGGGCTGCACATTTCCACGCCTATTCCCTGGTTGACTCCTCCTAAATGGTAGAAATATCAGCTCGATTACTCTATTCGTTTATCTCAAAAAGGGCTAGAGTAAATGGGCTGCGCATTTCCACACCTATTCCCTGGTTGACTCTTCCTAAATGGTAGAAATATCAGCACGATTACTCTATTCGTTTATGAGTGATAGAGGTTAATGTTCAGGAGTTTTGGCCTATATATTTGGAACGGGATATACGGTCGAGAGAGAGAGAGAGAGGGAGAGAGAGAGAGAGAGAGAGAGAGAGAGAGAGAGACTGGAAATAATAAAATGATGTCCAGTAGCATCCCCCCCCCCCTATTTTATTTTAATGTATTATTGTATTAAGGGAGCCCACCTCGCTTTTTTTGTTTTATCTTTCTCTCCCTCTCTCTTTGGCTTGTATCCATTCGGCCCCATTCAGCCTACTTACTCCTTTTTTCTCTTTCCCTGGCTTGTATCCATTCGGCCCCATTCAGCCAACTGTTTTAAGACGCTTACCCCCATCCAGTTGTCAATATTTTCCTGGCCAGCGATAGCAAGCCAGCATATATATATATTTTTGTTTTGACGGCAAGCTAAATTTGTACATTTTTCGATAGAAAAATGTCACCGGCGAAGCCGGATTTCTCCATACAATGCTGGCTCGCTATCACTCGTCAGGAAGTAATCGACACTTGGATGTGGATAAACGTCTTAAAACAGTTGGCTGAATGGGGCCGAATGGATACAAGCCAGGGAAAGAGAAAAAAGGAGAGAAAGATAAACAAAAAACGGTGACCCCCTTAACTAACCTAACCTAATGTACATTAGGAAATACAATTAATACAAAATACATCGAAATATAATCGTGATATGGCGCGAATATAGGGGTATCACAGCCGCCACACAGAGAGAGAGAGAGAGGGGGGGGAGCGAGAGAGAGAGAGAGAGAGGGAGAGAGAGAGAGAGAAGAGGAGTGAGCGAGAGAGAGAGAGAGAGTGAGAGACAGAGAGAGAGGGAGAGAGAGAGAGAGAGGGGGGGAGCGAGAGAGAGAGAGAGAGAGGGGGGGAGCGAGAGGGAGAGAGAGAGAGGGGGAGGGAGAGAGAGAGAGAGAGAGAGAGAGTGAGAGACAGAGAGAGAGAGAGAGATAACCACTAACCTAACCCCTCCTCTTTCTTGTATTATCCTATATGTATGAAGGCAACAAAAGTCAGCTTGTTAGTAACGAGTGTCTCCCAGAATGTAAAAAAAATAAATAAAAAAATAAAAAAAAATTGACAGAGAGCCAAATTAAACGTCAAAATGCCTGGCCGCACGAAGATTAAAGCACCTCCAAGTCACAGGATAAAGCAAAGATTGATTGATTGCTGGCCGCACCAAGTTTAAAAGCAGCTCCAAGTCACAGGATGAAGGAAATATTGATTGATTCCCCCTCTTCCAGCTCCCTACCCTTGTGAAACCTGGTACCCGGGGAGGTGATGGCGTTCGGCTTATGAAGAGAGAGAGAGAGAGTGTGAGTGAAAGGGAGATAAAGTTTGTGTGTGTGTGTGTGTGTGTGTGTGTGTGTGTGTGTGTGTGTGTGTGTAGCACCGCCATCTGTAAATCTAAAATGGCTTACTTAAGGGGAGGTTTTTAGTTTGGTCTCTAGATATCCATCAAGCTTAAGATTACACTCCCTTGAGCCCCTTTCAAGATAAATTTGTAAATTTTTCGGTAGAAAAATGTCCCGGCTGAAAGCCGTATCCTCTTAAATTACAGGCTCGCTATCGCTCGCCAGGATAAAATGGACACCTAACTGGCACGAAAGGTCTTAAAATTGACAGAAATGGGTTGAAAGTTCTTAAAATCGTCAAAATAATGGGGCAAACGTCTTAAAATTAGAAAAACAATGGGGCTAAACATGAGGGAGAAAGGAGTCAAGAAAAAATCCCTCAAATGGAAATCTCTCCTTAAGAATGGGAAAGAGGTGGGACCTTCTATTTGTTTTATTAAGATTTTTTTTTTTTTTTAAAGCCCCTCCAAGTCACAGGATAAAGGAAAGATTGATTGGTTGCCCCTCTTCCAGGCCCCTACCCTTGCGGGACCACAACCGTGATGGTACCAGGAGCGGTGGTGGCGTTCGGCGACGCTAACCAAAAGGGCAGGTGTTTGTGGCACTTCAAGGTGAGTAATTCATTAACCCCGTCTGTACCGGTGATGGACTTTTCATTTTATTCTGGCAACTATTAGACGATTTTGTTCAGCTTAGGAAGGACGTCTACCCATTAAAAAATGCTACGGACAATCTCAATTAATCCTTTTAAGCTACCCTATATCTCAATTAATCTCAATTAATCCTTTTAGCTACCCTATATCTCAGTTAATCCTTTTAGCTACCCTATATCTCAATTAATCCTTTTAGTTACCCTATATCTCAGTTAATCCTCTTAGCTACCCTATATCTCAATTAATCCTTTTAGTTACCCTATATCTCAGTTAATCCTTTTAGCTACCCTATATCTCAATTAATCCTTTTAGCTACCCTATATCTCAATTAATCCTTTTAGCTACCCTATATCTCAGTTAATCCTCTTAGCTACCCTATATCTCAGTTAATCCTTTTAGCTACCCTATATCTCAGTTAATCCTTTTAGCTACCCTATATCTCAGTTAATCCTTTTAGCTACCCTATATCTCAGTTAATCCTTTTAGTTACCCTATATCTCAATTAATCCTTTTAGCTACCCTATATCTCAGTTAATCCTTTTAGCTACCCTATATCTCAGTTAATCCTTTTAGCTACCCTATATCTCAGTTAATCCTTTTAGTTACCCTATATCTCAATTAATCCTTTTAGCTACCCTATATCTCAGTTAATCCTTTTAGCTACCCTATATCTCAATTAATCCTTTTAGCTACCCTATATCTCAGTTAATCCTTTTAGCTACCCTATATCTCAATTAATCCTTTTAGCTACCCTATATCTCAGTTAATCCTTTTAGCTACCCTATATCTCAATTAATCCTTTTAGCTACCCTATATCTCAATTAATCCTTTTAGCTATCCTATATCTCAATTAATCCTTTTAGTTACCCTATATCTCAGTTAATCCTTTTAGCTACCCTATATCTCAGTTAATCCTCTTAGCTACCCTATATCTCAATTAATCCTTTTAGTTACCCTATATCTCAATTAATCCTTTTAGCTACCCTATATCTCAATTAATCCTTTTAGCTACCCTATAATCTCAATTAATCCTTTTAGCTACCCTATATCTCAATTAATCCTTTTAGTTACCCTATATCTCAATTAATCCTTTTAGCTACCCTATATCTCAATTAATCCTTTTAGTTACCCTATATCTCAATTAATCCTTTTAGCTACCATATATCTCAATTAATCCTTTTAGCTACCCTATATCTCAGTTAATCCTTTTAGTTACCCTATATCTCAATTAATCCTTTTAGCTACCCTATATCTCAATTAATCCTTTTAGCTACCCTATATCTCAGTTAATCCTTTTAGTTACCCTATATCTCAATTAATCCTTTTAGCTACCCTATATCTCAGTTAATCCTTTTAGTTACCCTATATCTCAGTTAATCCTTTTAGTTACCATATATTCCAGTTAATCCTTTTAGTTACCATATATTCCAGTTAATCCTTTTAGTTACCATATATTCCAGTTAATCCTTTTAGCTACCCTATATCTCAGTTAATCCTTTTAGCTACCCTATATCTCAGTTAATCCTTTTAGCTACCCTATATCTCAGTTAATCCTTTTAGTTACCCTATATCTCAGTTAATCCTTTTAGTTACCCTATATATTTCCTACAAGCTTCACATAATCGTCTAGATGTAGCTGAAATCAAATACAAAAGACGTCGCCGGTACAGAAGGGGTTAAGGGGGGTAACCGGCTTTTTGTTCTCTTTCTCTCCCTCTCTCTTTGGCTTGTATCCATTTGGCCCCATTCAGCCTACGGTTTTAAGACGTTTACCCCCATCCAGGTGTCAATATTTTCCTGGTGTGAGCGGTAGCGAGCCAGTATATATATATTTTTGGTTTTGAAAGCAAGCTAAATGTGTACATTTTTCGATAGAAAAATGTCTCCGGCGAAGCCACATTTCTCCATACAATGTTGGCTCGCTACCGCTCGCCAGGAAGAAATCGACACCTGGATGGGGATAAACGTCTTAAAACAGTTGGCTGGATGGGGCCGAGTGGATACAAGCCAGAGAAAGACAGAAAAGGAGAGAAAGAGAAAAAAAAACCTGTGACCCCCCTTAGGGCAGGTGATGGTGGTACTTCGAGGTAAGGTCATTAAGGGGAGGCAGTTGGTTTTTCTGGTCCTCCTCCTCCCTCATGTTTAGCCCTATTAGTTATGGGATTTCAAGACATTGGCCCCATTAGTTTGGCGATATTCAGACCTTTTGCCCCATTTCTTTGCCAATATTAAGACCTTTCGTGCCATTTAGGTGTCGATTTTTTCCTGGCGAGCGATAGCGAGCCTGTATTTAAAGAGGAATCGGCCTTCGGCCGGGACATTTTTCTACCGAAAAATTTACAAATTTATATCGAAGGGGGGTCTTGTGGGTGTTCTTTTAAAGTTTGATAGGGGTTTAGAGAACAAACTAAACCTCCTCCTTAAACCATTGAGCCGAGATGGAGGTTTAGAGAGCAAACTAAACCCCCTCCTTAAAGGTGAACTACAGGGATGAACGAAAAAACGAAGATTAATGCAGGGTCATAACTTGGCATGAATATACTGTAATATGTATATTGGCAATACCGATATAATTCCATTAAACTCCAGAACAAAAATACTAATATATAATGTCGTTGGCAACTCGGCGATCAGCTGGACCAGTTCAACGGCTCGGGATTGACGCCATTGTATGGAGAGCCTAGTTTGTAAACAAGCCATGCAGTCCTGGACTGTCCGGTCTGTTTTTCGTAATTAATATCTTTCAATTCAATACTCAAGCTCTGCAAACGATCGAACAACGTCCTGAAGATGTGGTGCACATCAAGAAATAATACCATCTCGCCAACAATAAACATACAGCCAGTGTTTGTGAGTGTTTTAGCCTGGTCCAAAGTTGAGGCAGGTCGGTTCTAAGGCCTATTTCGTAATGATAATATAGTTTTCTGTTCAATTTATATATCGCGGTCCCTTGACCAGACAAAAACACACAGATTCACCCATTTCCCATGTCGAGAGTTCCCGCCATTGCACAAAATGACGTCATAGTAAACACGCCAGTTCGCGCCACATAAAATAACTTAGATAAGCTATATTTCTATGTTGTTAAAACAAATTGATGAAAGTTCTTCAGCATCATGTACCTAAAACCAAGCAGATCCCAATGGACATTGTAGTTTGAATAGGTTTCATCCCTGGAATTCACCTTTAAACCATTGAGCCGAACCAGTAAATTATGCTGCACAACACCGTCTGGGCTCCCTTAACCCCTTCCTTACCGGTGCCGTCCTTTTAACTTTATTCTGGCTACTATTAGACGATTATATTCAGCTTAGGAAGGACCTCTAGCCACAATAAGGCTTCGAACTATCTCAGCCAACCCTTTTAACTACCACAGATCCTCCCTAAGCTGCATAATATCGTCTAAATATAGCTAGAATAAGATATAACCCACGTCGCTGGTACTCAAGGGGTTAAGGGGAGATGGGCCGGTTTTCTGGACCACTTTCTCCCTCATGTTTAACCCCATTAGTTTTCAGATGTTAAGATGTTTGCCCCATTTGTTAACTGATTTTAGGACCTTTCGCCCCATTTCTTCGTCAATATTTAGACCTTTCGTGCTATTTATAAGTGTCGATTTTTTCCCTGGCGAACGATAGTGAGCCTGTAATGTTGGAAGAACCGGCCTTCGGCCGGGAAATTTTTCTACCGAAAAATTTACAAATTAATCTAGAAGGGTTATCTAATGGATGTTTTTTTTTAATTTGATGGAGGTCTAGGGAAGAAACTAGAAAAATAATGAATACATGCAAAAATCGCCCAAAAAGTGAACCATCTCCCCTTAAGGCAGGTGCTGGTGGTTCTTCGAGGTTAGTAATTAATTAAGGCCTTGTAGGGGAGATGGGCCCTTTTTCTGGACCCCCCTATTCCTCATGTTTAGCCCCATTAGTTTTTAGATTTTAAGATAGTTGCCCCATTAGTTTAGATGGATTCAGGGAGAGAGTTCCAGAGCTCAGCTGTTGAATAGAAGAAAGATTGGGAGTATCATTTCACTCTTGGGTTGCAGAGTTGCACAGAGTAGGGGTGGGATTGTGTTGCAAGACGGGTAATACATACCCTACATAGAGAAGGTGGTATACACTGAGAGAGCTCTGAGGAACACTGATTATTGTAATAGCGATAGAATAGTGAGAGAGATGCAACATTGAGGCGAAGAGAGAAAGACTAAAGAGAATCGGTGAGTGGACGAGAGTTAATGAGACGAAAGGCTTTCTTTTCTACTTTGTCTAGAAGTGCTGTATGAGAGGATCCTCCCCACACATGCAACAATACTCAATACAAGGACGCACTGTGCCCCTGTACAGAGAAAGAAGCTGTGCAGGGGTAAAGAACCCCTTGAGGTGGTTGAGCACACCCAACTTCTGGGAAGCAGTTTTAGCAAGAGTGGTAATATGGTCTTTCCAAGAGAGAACAGAAGAAAAAGAGACACCGAGAATACTAAGAGAAGATGAAGGGTTGATGTTTGTATTGTTGAGGTATAGGGGATAGTCCTCTGGGAGTTCTTGACAGGTAGATCAATGGAGAAATTGGGTTTTGGAAGCGTTGAAAGCAACAAGGTTTTCTCTGCCCCAATTGGAAATGGTAGTTAGATCAGAAGATAATTGTTCTATGGCTTCATCACGTTTGTTTTTGAGGGATTGTTTGCTGGGGTGTTCTGGAAAACTAGTTGAATAGTGCATGGTAGAGTCATCAGCATATGAGTGGATAGGACTGGAAGTACAGTTGAGAATATCAATTAAAAATATTTGAAAGATAATTGGAGAAAGGAGAGAACCATGAGGAACACCGGAGTTGATAGGATTAGGAAGTGAACAATGGTCGTCCACAACTGCAGCTATAGAACGGTCAGAAAGAAATTAGAGATAAAGACACAGATGGAAGGATAGAAACCGAAGGAGGGTAGTTTAGACATTAAAGATTTGTGCCAGATTGTATCGAAGGTCTTAAAGTGCAATAGCAAAGGTCTCACCGAAGTCCCGAAAGGAGGATGACCAAGAGTTAGTAAGATATGAAAGATCACCATTAGAGTGACCCCTAAGGAAGCCATACTGGAGATCTGAGAGTATATTGTGAGAAGAGAAATGCTTAAGAAATGTTGAAGTAAGGATAGTTTCAAAAACTTGGATGATAGTTGGAGGGTTGAGAGCGGTCACCCTTCTTTGGGACAGGTTGAATGAGAGCAAACTTCCAGCAAAAAGGGAAGACGTAAGAGGAGAGACAGAGACGAAAGAGTTTGCCTAGAGTCAGCATGGAAGCACAGTTATTATCGACAATATAAACGGAAGGGTTAGAAGTTAGAAACAAGTCTAGAATGTTGGACCGATCTCCGAAGTGATCGGGATACGGGTGGGTTGCTGAACCAACTGCTCTAGGTCATTTAGAATAGAAAAGTCGTAGGCTTGTTCAGCAGGTTGGTCAGTGGAATGAGAGGGGAGCCATTGGCGGTGGTGAACGTTGAAATCTCCTAAGATGGAGATTTTTGAGAAAGGAGAGACAGATAGGATGTGTTCCACTTTAGAGTTTAGATAGTCAAAGAATTTGGGGAAGTCAGTGGAGTTGGGGGAAAGATAGACAGCACAGACATATTTAGCATGAGAGTGACAGGAGAGTTTGAGCCATAAAGTTGAGAATTCAGAGGAGTTAAAGTCTGGAACACGAGAGCAAGTGAGTTTGTTTATCAGTATACACAACATCCACCTTAGGCTTTGAAACTAGGATAGAGATAGTAGGAGGGTAAATAGAAGGGTTTGCTGTCAGTAGTCCCAGATAACTGAGTTTCGGTGAGAAAGAGAACATCAGGGATGGCAGAGGAGAGATGGTGTTCAACAGAGTAGAAGTTATAGGAAAGGCCACGAATGTTGCAAAAGTTGATAGTGAGAGTGTCAGATCGTGGCCCAAGACATTTTGGTGGGTCATTGGGTGAGTGACCAGCCTGTGTTGTGGGGGCATTTATGGTCCATCCTCCCCCAGGGGACTCTGAGACTGGGCCATGTTGTGTCATATTTTTTTTGTTTTGTAAATTTGGTGTGTTGGAAAGAAGTATAGTGTGCTTGTGTGGTGCAGTGTTATATAGAGAGAGTGTTTTGTGAGAGCTAGCTGGATTACTCTCAGTGTAAGTGAGGCACAAAGAATATCTGTAAGTGACGCCAAGCAAATAAAACAGGAGTTACAGCGACTCCTTATCGCACGCCTAACGCCTATATACTATACTGTATATATACAGTATATATATATATATATATATATATATATATATATATATATATATATATATATATATATATATATATATATATTGTGACGCACCCCAGTGCTGGGCAACGCAACCTGATTGTACTCCTTGGTACTCCACTGTACCGCCCGTGATCTGGCTACCGTCAGCCGCTATGTATATTGAGTGTGACAACTTATAACTATGTTCTTTGTATCTCTGCAAAGGTCTCGTCATGTGCTAACCAGTGGTGGGTTTTGTTTTAAGCCATGTCGAGACCTTCCATTTAATATGTAGTATCAATAGAGAAGTTGATAGATAGGATAATGGGAATTCAGAGAGAGAGAGTGAGTTGGGCTTCAGAGCAAGAGGGTAGCAACACGCCGCGCTGCCGGCCGGGTGGTTGCCAGACGTATGGACTGGTTGGCAGCCTTGCCCTTATAGCTAGGCGCGATAGGGTTGGTAGTCCATTGTTGCCTGCCTGGGCTGGGCCCATGTTGTCGTACAGCACACTGCCTGGAGGTTGGCTGTGTGTTCCTGGACTAGGTTGCCTAGAACCTTTGAGATTCTAACATCCCTTGCTCTCTCTCCCCACTTCTCACGGTTGCACTCTTTCTCTCTGACGACATTACTCTCATTTCATTCTTCTCTCTATTTAAATGCATAACCTTCCCTTGAGGTCCTAAAGGAGTTTCAGCACTCACCTCTCGTATTACTCTTAGGACAAGCATATATTTACATGTATTAGATTTAAGGGGTTAATGTGAACAGCGATCTTCTTGATGAGGATAGTTGGTGAACGTTCTACATGTTCACGAGTTATATGCCCTGCTCATCATCCCATTTGTGACTAGACTGGTGCCATGTGTAAGAGCCCGACCATGCCCAGGAGTTGTCTGTAGAGGGACGAGGACTTAGCCTTGATTTGCATACCGAGCCAGGAGCGAGTGTAGCACCCGAGACTACAGCTCGCTCGTAGTGCCGGTATAGTAGAGTAACGTAATTTATCTGTCCTTGTGTTCTCTACAGTCTTCTCCTGGGTTCTCGCTTTCGGTGCTGGGACTCGTTGTTCCTGTGACTTGGCCTGCTAGCTAGAACACATGGGGATGATGAGTGGGATATATCTTTATTTTACTATGCATTGCAGCTCTCTTTAAGTATATATCTATAACACTTTACAATACACATTACTCACACACAAGACAACACTATTAATACTTTCATGTATCAATTAACTGCACTGTCGTTTTGCTGCTGTGTCCGGAGTTCTGTTGCGTAGGGCGCATACGGACTCGGAGGGGAGACAGAGTGAGAGAAGCGAAGTAGCCTATGCGGTAGTAGGCTACCGGCGCAGTACTGTTGCCTGCAACCTTTTAGTTATTCCAAGTATAGATTCATTATTATAATAAGTGACTACTGTTTATGTTCCTCCCATGTGTATTATTAGGTATCTACTGGATCATGAACATCTTGTATGCTACATGCTAGTGCATGTTAGTAGGGGACAGTTAGTGTAGTGCACGCGCTTTCAAGTAGGCGTGTACATTTGTCATTTAACATTTCACTGTCATACCTTTAGCCTGCTTCTATTCTACATTATTAGAGGCTTAATATTAACGTAGTTTCTTGAGTATTGCATTTCTTTAGTAATAACGTAACCTATAAATGTCTGAGGGAGTTTAGCCTCATAGCCTACCCCTGTTGTACACTTTCGCCGAGTTAAGGTACCTCGTTACCGTAGACGATAACTCTGTAGGGCGTTGGTGCTTTTGTTGTCTGGAGCATATAGTATTTGGGACTGGAATCGAGCGTGTCGTTGTCACTTAAGCCATTTCTGTCCTACGATCAAGAATCCCGAATACGTATTGCCGATCCAGCCGTAACAATATATATATATATATATATATATATATATATATATATATTCATATATATATACAGTATACATATATATATTATAGCCTATGTTTTCTATTTTATTTTATTTTTTTCCTTTCTTCCCAGTGTGGCCCAGGAACGTACTTCGTCCTCTTCTGCACGCCGGTGTTTAACAAGCCAACATGCAGGTTTAGAAAGACGGCCATCCTGGACGATGGGGTCAAGGTAGAAGAGATCTTCCCGTAAGTCCTACAAGGCTTTATTAAGGGGGGGTCACCGTTTTTTTTTTCTCTCCTTTTCTCTCTTTCCCTGGCTTATATCCATTCGGCCCCATTCAGCAAACTGTTTTAAGACGTTTATCCCCATTAGGTGTCTATTTCTTCCTGGTAAGCGATAGCGAGCCAGCATTGTATGGGGAAATCCGGCTTCGCCGCAGACATTTTTCTATTGAAAAATGTGCAAATTTAGCTTGCTGTCAAAACAAAAACAAATATATATATATATGCTGGCTCGCTACCGCTCGCCAGGAAAATATTGACACCTGGATGGGGGTAAACGTCTTAAAACAGTAGGCTGAATGGAGCCGAAAGGATACAAACCGAAGAGAAAGGGAGAGCAAGAGAAAAAAAAGCGAGGTGGGCTCCCTTAACCCTTTCAGTACCGGTTCCGTCCATTTAGATTTACTATGGCTACTATTAGACGATTATATCCAGTTTAACAAAAAAAGGGCCTCCAGAAATTAAGGGGGTAGGGCTTGGGTTTTTGTCTATATATTTATTTATTAATTATTTTTTTGAGTTTCCTGGCTATACCTCCATCAAGCTTAGAAAAACACCCCCTAGACACCTTTTTAATATACATTTGTACATTTTTCGGCAGAAAAATTTCCCGGCCGAAGGCCGGATCCGTCTAAAATTAGAGGCTCGCTTACGCTCGCCAGGAAAAAATCGACACCCAAAGGGCACGAAAGGTCTTAATATTGACAAACATACGAGGCGAAAGGTCTTAATATTGACAAACATACGAGGCGAAAGGTCTTAATATTGACAAACATACGAGGCGAAAGGTCTTAATATTGACAAACATACGAGGCGAAAGGTCTCAAAATCGCCAAACTAACGAAACGAACGTCTTAAAACCTCAAAAGTAATATGCTAACTATGAGGGAGAAGGGGGTCCATCAAAAGCGAGGACTACCCCCTTAACAGGCTTCGAACTATCTCACGTAACCCCCTATAGCTTTTACTACCACAGATCCTTCTTGAGCTGCCCAAAATCGTCTAAATGTGGCTAGAATAAACTTAAATAGACGTCGGTCATGTTCGATCAATGTATTTCAGTTTGACCCCGGCCTAGGCTACCAAAAGCGCCTTCCCAAACTTACTTAAAAAAAAAAAAAAAAAAAAAAAAAAAAAAAAAAAAAAAAAAATCACCCATACCCCCTCAATTTCAACTTTTCAATATATAAAGGTTCCGACTGAAGCCAATTTCTTCTAAGTTACAGGTTCGCTATCACTCGACACCTGAATGGGGTGAAGCATCCTATTATCTCCAAACTATTGGGGTGAAACTTCTTAAAATCTCCAAATTAATAGAGCAAAACAGGGGAGGTTCAAAAAGCCCCTCTTGAACCATATATGGTTAAGGGGGGCCACCGTTTTTTTTTTTTGTATCTTTCTCTCCATTTCTCTCTTTCCTTGGCTTGCATCCATTCGGCCCCATTCAGCCAACTGTTTTAAGACGTTTATCCCCATCCAGGTGTTGATTTAGGATATACAGTATGTAATTTTGTTTTGATAGCAAGCTAAACTTGTAATTCTTCGATAGAAAAATGGCTCTGGCGAAGACGGATTTCTCCATACAATGCTGGCTCGCTATCGCTCGCCAGGAAGAAATCGACACCTATTATAGATGGGGATAAACGTCTTAAAACAGTTGGCTGAATGGGGCCAAATGAATACAAGCCAGAGGAAGAGAGAAAAGGAGAGAAAGATAAAACAAAAACAGGTGACCCCCCTTAACCTATCAACTCCGGTGTTCCTCAGGGTTCTGTCCTATCTCCAGTTGTTTATAATATTAATTAATGATCTCAACTATAACTCAAGTCCCATCCACTCATATGCTGATGACACTGTTCAACTACTGTATAGTCTATTCGCTGTAAGTAGGCGAGAAATCATGACCTCTAACCTCTGTAACTCAAAAACGACTAGAGTAATCGAGCTAATATTTCCACCATTTGGGAAGAGTCAGTCAAGGAATAGATGTGGAAATTTGCAGCCAATTTGCTCTAGCCTTTCTTGAATTACAGAGGATAGAAGTCATGATTTCTCGCCTACTTACAGCGAATAGACTATAGTTTTTCACAACAACCTAGCACGCAATCACTCCAAAACTCAGGTAACGGGACCTTAGCACGTCTATCTTCTGATCTTTCTACTATCTCTGATTGGGGCATAGGAAACCTTGTTACTTTCAATGCTTCCAAAACTAAATTTTTCCATCTGTCTACTCATCGCCCCCTTCCAGAAAACTATGACCTACTCTTCAATAACACAAATTAATCCTTTATTTTCTCTTAATATTCTTGGTGTCTCTTTTTCTTCTGATCTCTCTTGGAAAGATCATATTACCACTTCCTAAAACAGCTTCCCAGAAGCTGGGTGTGCTCAACTGCCTCTTGGGGTTCTTTACCCCTTCACTGCTTCTTGCTCTGTACAGGGGCACAGTGCGTCCATGTATTCAGTATAGTTCGTATGTGTGGGGAAGATCTTCTCACACAGCACTTCTAGATAAAATAGAAAAGAAAGCCTTTCGTCTCATTAACTCACGTCCACTTACTTATTCTTTGTAGTCTCTCTCTCTTCTCCGCAATGTTGCATCTCTCTCACTATTCTATCGCTAATACAATAATCAGTGTACCTCAGAGTTCTCTCGGTGTATACCACCTCCTCTACGTAGAGCACGTAGCACCCGATTCGCAACACAACCCCACCCCTACTATGTGCAACTCTCCAACCCAAGATTGAAACGATATTCCCAGTTTTTCTTCTATTAAACAGCTGAGCTCTGAAACCCTCTCCCTGATTCCATCTTTCCCTCATCCCATGACTTACATTGCTTCAAATTCCGTGTGCCCAGGCATATTGGCTCGTATATTCCTGGATTTTGGTCCTGTCACTCTTTCAACTCTGGGGGAGGCAATCGTCACAGGTAGTTTTGCCTCTTGTCCCCCTCATGCACATACACAAAAAAAAAAAGAGAAAACAAAATTAGGCGTAGATTTTTTCCTGGCGAGCGATAACGAGCCTGTTATTTTAAAAATATCTCGGCCTTCGGCCGAGAAATTTTTCTACCGAAAAATGTACCAAAAAAAATAAATAAATAAATAAATAAAAAAAAAAATGCTCCTTCCCCAGATACTGCCACGACACCGTACTCTTCTACGAGATCGATACTAATGATCTCACTTTCCGGACTGAATTTAGGAAAGCTGACACTTCGGATGTTAATTGTATTATCTTGTGTGTAGGTGAGTTACCTACCCTTCAAAAATATATATATAAACATTATATATATCTATATATATATATATATATATATATATATATATATATATATATATATATATATATATATATATATATATATATATATATATATATATATATATATATATATATATATATATATATATATATATATATACAGTATATTGGGTATTATACGTCGCTGAGTGACATAGTGAAATAAAATAATATTGTATATACCATTATATCATAATATGCAGCTTAAAGCAATAATTATTATGGTTATGTAAATTTATGCTAACTCTTTTTTCCCCACAACCTATTCCATTAATAATATAAGTACAGTCTAAATTATAGTTGCAGTTTAAATTATAGTTGTAATCTAAATATAGTTGCAATCTAAATATAGTTGCAATCTAAATATAGTTGCAATCTAAATATAGTTGCAATCTAAATATAGTTGCAGTTTAAATTATAGTTGCAGTTTAAATTATAGTTGCAATCTAAATATAGTTGCAATCTAAATATAGTTGCAATCTAAATATAGTTGCAATCTAAATATAGTTGCAATCTAAATATAGTTGCAATCTAAATATAGTTGCAGTTTAAATTATAGTTTCAGTTTAAATTATAGTTGTAATCTAAATATAGTTGCAATCTAAATATAGTTGCAATCTAAATATAGTTGCAATCTAAATATAGTTGCAATCTAAATATAGTTGCAATCTAAATATAGTTGCAGTTTAAATTATAGTTTCAGTTTAAATTATAGTTGTAATCTAAATATAGTTGCAATCTAAATATAGTTGCAATCTAAATATAGTTGCAATCTAAATATAGTTGCAATCTAAATATAGTTGCAGTTTAAATTATAGTTTCAGTTTAAATTATAGTTGTAATCTAAATATAGTTGCAATCTAAATATAGTTGCAATCTAAATATAGTTGCAATCTAAATATAGTTGCAATCTAAATATAGTTGCAGTTTAAATTATAGTTTCAGTTTAAATTATAGTTGCAATCTAAATATAGTTGCAATCTAAATATAGTTGCAGTTTAAATTATAGTTTCAGTTTAAATTATAGTTGTAATCTAAATATAGTTGCAATCTAAATTATAGTTGTAATTTAAATTACAGTTGCAATATAAAATAATCTCAACCCCTTCAGGAGTATGCCGCCTTGTGATCGTATATTCTGGCTCTCAGTAGACGATTTAATACAGCTTGGGAAGGATGTCTAGGAATGGTAGGGGTGACCAATAACCCTCCGACTGCCACACAACCTTCCTAAGCTGTATACAATCGTCTAATAGCAGCCACCGGAGAGAAGAGAAATGCGCCACCGTACCTTGAGAGGAAAGTGGTATCACACGAGCGCTTTTACACTCAAAATTTATCCTCAACACTGATCTGGCAGCTTATGAGGTCAACATTTATAATATTTCGGTCACCTAAATTCATCTAGCAACAGTCTAGTTTCCAATACCAGTGCAAGATATTCCAAAAATGTTGCCAGAGAAATTTTAATCATCGAGTGTTGACTATAAATGCTCTCGTGTGATACCGGGTTAACCCATGCAGTACCAGGGACCTCCTTTTCATTATATTCTGGCAGCGAGTAGACGATTTAATGCAGCTTAGGAAGGATCTCTAGCAATAACAAGGCTTCAGACTACCCCAACCAACCCTTTTATAACTACCACAGGTCCTTCCCAAGCTGCATACTATCGTCTGAATATAGCTGGCATAAAAGATAACACTCGTCGCTGGTACTCAAAGGGTTAAATTAACGGAAGTAAGTGGTGGATCGGTAAAGCCTCTCGTGTGAAGCCATCTTAAGGGAGGAGGGGCGTATTTATTGGCTTATTTATTAGTCTTTCCTTCATGCTTGAAAAAAAAACACACACACACACACACACGCACACACCCAAGAACCCCCCCCCCCCCCCTCCCCATCAAGATACATTTGTACACTTTTCGATAGAAAAATACTTCGGCCGAAGGCCGGTTACTACTATATTACAGGCTCGCTATCGCTCGCCAGGAAAATAACCGACACCTAAATTGTACGAAATTTCTTAATATTGACAAAGAAATGAAATGGAGCGCAAGGTCTTAAAATCGCCAATCTAATGGGGCAGGGGTCTTGAAATCTCAAAACTAATGGGACTAAGCATGAGGGAGCAGGGGTGCTAGAAAAAGCGGCCATCCTCCCAGATAAGGGGAAAGGGTATATTTATATATAGTTTATTCATATATTAATTTATTTGATGAATTATTGTTTTCGTTATTATTGCTTATAGGATTTTCACCGTTTATTCTGGCTATTGTATTATGCGTCAAAAAGGACTTGAATTGACCACTTGCGAGTTCCGTTCTATAAGGAAGGTTGGAGCTGTATAGATATTGATATGCAACATCATTAACCCCTTCTGTACCGACGCCTGTCTTTTTCATTTTATTCTAGCTATATTCACACGACTTCTGGCACCTTAGGAAGGATTTGTGGTAGTTAAAAGGGTTGATTGAGATAGTTTGAAGCCTTAAGGGGAGATTTCCACTGGAGGGATTTTTTTCTGGACTCCTTTCTCCCTCATGTTTAGCCCCATTCCTTTTCTAATTTTAAGACGTTCGCCCCATTATTTTGACGATTTTAAGAACTTTCGACCCATTTCTGTCAATTTTAAGACCTTTCGTGCCATTTAGGTGTCGATTTTATCCTG
This sequence comes from Paralithodes platypus, assembly GCA_032716605.1. NCBI lineage: Eukaryota > Metazoa > Arthropoda > Malacostraca > Decapoda > Lithodidae > Paralithodes > Paralithodes platypus. The sequence continues at coordinate 78,243,446 of CM064492.1, read as the reverse complement.
GCGAGCGATAGCGACCCTGTAATTTAAGAGGAACCGGCTTTCAGCCGGGACATTTTTCTACCGAAAAATGTACAAATTTATCTTGAAAGGGGCTCAAGGGGGTGTAATCTTAAGCTTGATGGATATCTAGAGACCAAACTAAAAACCTCCCCTTAAGCCGGTATCACACGAGCGGTTTTTCCCTCATCATTTGTCCTTAACACTGGTCTGGCAGCTTATGAGGCCAACATTTATAATATTTCGGTCCCCTAAATTCATCTATCATCAGTCTAGTTTCCGATACCAGTGCCAAATATTCCAGAAATGTTGCCAGGACAAATGTTGATCATCAAATGTTGACTATAAAAGCTCTCGTGTGATACCGGCCTTATAATAATTGCTAGAGATCCTTCCAAAAATAAATACTATTGATTATTATTAGTAGCCAGAATATATTTACAAAGACGTCGCCGGTACGGGGGAGGTTTTTAGTTTGGTCCCTAGATATCCTTCAAGCTTAAGATTACACCCCCTTGAGCCCCTTTCAAGATAAATTTGTACATTTTTCGGTAGAAAAATTTCCCGGCTGAAAGCCGGTTCCTCTTAAATTACAGGCTCGCTATCGCTCGCCAGGATAAATTAGACACCTAAATGGCACGAAAGGTCTTAAAATTGACAGAAATGGGTTGAAAGTTCTTAAAATAGTCAAAATAATGGGAGCAAACTTCTTAAAATCTCCAAAGCAATGGGGCTAAACAGGAGGGAGAAAGGGGTCAAGAAAAAAGTCCCTCAAGTGGAATTCTCCCCTTAACCCTTTGACTACCGGGGATGTATGTTGTATTTGTGTCAGCTATATGGTGTAGACGATATTAGGCAGCTTAGCAAGGATCTGTGGGTAGCCTAAGGGTTAATAATTCCGATAGTGTGTAGTCGTCTCATAATGGCCACGTGTAGTCTCATAATGGCCACGTGTAGTCTCATAATGGCCACGTGTAGTCTCATAATGGCCACGTGTAGTCTCATAATGGCCACGTGTAGTCTCATAATGGCCACGTGTAGTCTCATAATGGCCACACTACCATTATAAGCCGAATACAATTATGGTCTCAAAACAGCTATACAATCAGTTAAGGGGAGATTTCCACTTGAGGGATTTTTTTCTTGACCCCTTTATCTCATGTTTAGCCCCATTGCTTTTGATATTTTAAGACGTTCGCCCTAGTAGTTTTGACATTTTAAGACATTTTGCCCCATTTATGTCAATTTTAAGACCTTTCGTGCCATTAAGGTGTCGATTTTTTCCTGGCGAGCGACAGCGAGCCTGTAATTTAAGAGCAATCGGCCTCCGGCCGGGACATTTTTCTACCGAAAAATGTACAAATTTATCTTGAAAGTGAGTCAAGGGGGGGTAATTTATAAGCTTGATGAAAACGTAGGGAAGAAACTAAATACCTCCCCTTAAAGTAGACGTCACCGGTAATGAAGGGGTTAACTGGTAAAATGCGGTTGTAGTACCTATATAAATACATAAAACCCTATGCAACATACTCTTTATAAATACATAAAACCCTATGCAACATACTCTTTATAAATACATAAAACCCTATGCAACATACTCTTTATAAATACATAAAACCCTATGCAACAACATACTCTTTATAAATACATAAAACCCTATGCAACATACTCTTTATAAATACATAAAACCCTATGCAACAACATACTCTTTATAAATACATAAAACCCTATGCAACATACTCTTTATTAATACATAAAACCCTATGCAACATACTCTTTATTAATACATAAAACCCTATGCAACATACTCTTTATAAATACATAAAACCCTATGCAACAACATACTCTTTATAAATACATAAAACCCTATGCAACATACTCTTTATTAATACATAAAACCCTATGCAACATACTCTTTATAAATACATAAAACCCTATGCAACATACTCTTTATAAATACATAAAACCCTATGCAACATACTCTTTATAAATACATAAAACTCTATGCAACATACTCTTTATAAATACATAAAACCCTATGCAACATACTCTTTATAAATACATAAACCCTATGCAACATACTCTTTATTAATACATAAAACCCTATGCAACATACTCTTTATAAATACATAAACCCTATGCAACATACTCTTTATAAATACATAAACCCTATGCAACATACTCTTTATAAATACATAAACCCTATGCAACATACTCTTTATAAATACATAAACCCTATGCAACATACTCTTTATAAATACATAAACCCTATGCAACATACTCTTTATTAATACATAAAACCCTATGCATAAAACCCCCGTAATTTAAGAGGAACCGGCTTTCAGCCGGGACATTTTTCTACCGAAAAATTTACAAATTTATCTTGAAAAGGGCTCAAGGGGGTGTAATTTTAAGCTTGATGGATATCTAGGGAACAAACTAAAAACCTGCCCTTAAGGAGAGATGGTTCACTTTTTGGGCGATTTTTGCATGTATTCATTATTTTTCTAGTTTCCTCCCTAGACCTCCATCAAATTTAAAAAAAACATCCATTAGATCCCTCTTCTAGAGTAATTTGTACATTTTTCGGTAGAAAAATTTCCCGGCCGAAGGCCGTTTCTTCCAACATTGCAGGCTCACTATCGTTCGCCAGGGAAAAAATCGACACCTAAATAGCACGAAAGGTCTAAATATTGACAACGAAATGAGGTGAAATGTGTTAAAATCGACTAACTAATGGGGGGAACATCTTAACATCTGAAAACTAATGGGGCTAAACATGAGGGAGAAAAGTGACCAGAAAAATGGCCCATCCCCCCCTTAAGTGGCATAACCTCTTAAAATGATAGCCTGGATAAACAATACTAAAAGTGTTTAAATTTCACCAAAAATAACGCTTATATATATTACAGCCAAAAGTACCACTACCACCACTACTACTACCACTACTACTACCACTACCACCTTCTCTACCACCACTACTACCACCACCACCACTACTACTACCACCACCACTACTACATCTACGTCCACCAGTACTTCAACTTCTACTTCAACTTCTACTTCTACTTCAACATCTACTTCAACTTCTACTTCAACCTCAACAACTACCACCACCACAACAACAACTACTACCACCACCACCACTACTACATCTACGTCCACCAGTACTTCAACTTCTACTTCAACCTCAACAACTACCACCACCACTACTACATCTACGTCCACCAGTACTTCAACTTCTACTTCAACCTCAACAACTACCACCACCACTACTACATCTACGTCCACCAGTACTTCAACTTCTACTTCAACCTCAACAACTACCACCACCACTACTACATCTACGTCCACCAGTACTTCAACTTCAACCTCAACAACTACCACCACCACCACCACCACTACAACAACCACCACCACTACTACCACCACCACCACTACAACAACCACCACCACTACTACCACAACAACTACTACTACTACCACCACCACCACCACTACAACAACCACCACCACTACTACCACAACAACTACTACTACTACCACCACCACCACTACAACAACCACCACCACTACTACCACCACCACCACTACAACAACCACCACCACTACTACCACAACAACTACTACTACTACCACCACCACAACAACTACTACTAAAACCATCACCACCTTCTTAACCACCACCACTCCTTCCCTTAGCTGTTCTGACTCCAATAAGTGTGAAGGTACGTATATACAGGAGATAGATAGATAGATAGATAGATAGATAGATAGACGTATACAGGGTGTCCCGAAATAGACGTGCCAAACTTCAGGATATTATTATACTGATCATTCTAAGCATAACATGTTCTATTGCAAAAATTCTAAATCTCACCCGTTTAAGTGGTAATGAAGGTTTCATATAGAGTCCTCCCCCACATCACTGTAATGGACTCTTCCACGTCAAATAGTTTCCAGCAGGTCTAAAGTGAGCTAATATGTCTATAATCATTTTGCAACTTACAGAATTATAATATCTTGATAATAACATGGTCAAATAATTGCAGTTAGATGGGGGTGTGGTAAGCTCTAGGACACCTATTGTATATTCGCTGTAAGTAGGCGAGAAATCATGACCTCTAACCTCTGTAACTCTAAAACGACTAGAGTAACCGAGCTAATATTTCTACCATTTGGGAAGAGTCAGTCAAGGAATAGGTGTGGAAATTTACAGCCAATTTACTCTAGCCCCTTTTGAGTTACAGAGGATAAGGGTCATAATTTTTCGCCTACTTACAACGAACAGACTATAGGCCAACCTTATGGGAAAATACTTAACCCGTTCATTACCAGGGACGTCCTTTTCTTCGTATTCTGGCACATATTAGACGATTGTATTCAGCTTAGGAAGGACCTCTAGCAATAATAAGGCTTCAAACTATCACAACCAACTCTTTAAACTACCACAGATCCCTCCTAAGCTGCATAATATCGTCTAAATATAGCTACAATAAAATAGCACACACGTCGCTGGTACTCAAAGGGTTAAGAAAATACCATCTTCAAAAGGCAATATCTCTGTAAAGCCGGTATCACACTAGCGCTTTTTCACCTAACATTTATCCTTAACACTGGTCTGGCAGCTTATGAGGTCAGAATTTAGAATATTTCGGTCACCTAACTTCATCAATCAACAGTCTAGTTTCCGATACCAGTGCAAAATATTCCAGAAATGTTGCCAGAAATTTTTTGATTATCAAATGTTGACTATAAAAGCTCTCGTGTGATACCGGCTTAACGAGTATATTTTGGAATTTTGCGTATAGAACATTTTGTGCTTAGGATATATTTTCCAACTGTATAACTTTACATTCGTTACCTTTCATTGTTTCATATATTAAGGGGAGATGGGTCGGTTTTCTGGTCCCCCTTCTTCCTCATGTTTAGCCCCCATTAGTTTTCAGATTATAAGACGTTCGGCCCATTAGTTTCTCGATTTTAAAAGCTTTCGCCCCATTTCTTTGTCAATATTAAGACTTTTCTTGTCATTTAGGTGTTGATTTTTTCCTGGCGAGCGATAGCATGCCTGTGATTTAAGAGGAACCTACCTGCCTTTGGCCGGAAAAATGTTTCTCTCGAAAAATGTACAAAGTTAACTTGAAGAATCTTGGGCATGTGTTTTTTTAAGCTTGATGGAGGTCTAGGGAGGAAACTAAAAAAATAATAAAAATATACATAGGCCTAAATAAGCAAATAAATATGCTCATCCCTCCTTAACCCATCCAATCCCGGCGACAGCGATAAGTCACTCCCCAGTCCCCAGCGACGGCTGGGAGACGTCAGTAATGTACTTTCCTAGTAACTGCCTGTATCAGGCTGTGCCTGGTACCATGGTCGTTTGAGCACTGTTCTCGATATGGCAACACTTCTCAGCTTATATCCAACCCTCTGAAGGCTGAGAGAACTAGTCTTCCTTCATCTCTTGAGGTGGAAGGTTGTTCTATCTTGCCATTTTGGCCTGGGGGGGGGGGGGACTTTTATTACTGTATCCTACGGTAGAGTAGGGGTTAATAAGTGCACATTTTCTGTATATTTGAGCTAGAGTAAGCATGGCAAACTATAGTCCATCCATTACCAGTAGGCCACAAGTCTTTACCACTATAGTCCATCCATTACCAGTAGGCCACAAGTCTTTACCACTATAGTCCATCCATTACCAGTAGGCCACAAGTCTTTACCACTATAGTCCATCCATTACCAGTAGGTCACAAGTCTTTACCACTATAGTCCATCCATTACCAGTAGGTCACAAGTCTTTACCACTATAGTCCATCCATTACCAGTAGGTCACAAGTCTTTACCACTATAGTCCATCCATTACCAGTAGGCCACAAGTCTTTACCACTATAGTCCATCCATTACCAGTAGGTCACAAGTCTTTACCACTATAGTCCATCCATTACCAGTAGGTCACAAGTCTTTACCACTATAGTCCATCCATTACCAGTAGGCCACAAGTCTTTACCACTATAGTCCATCCATTACCAGTAGGTCACAAGTCTTTACCACTATAGTCCATCCATTACCAGTAGGCCACAAGTCTTTACCACTATAGTCCATCCATTTTACCAGTAGGCCACAAGTCTTTACCACTATAGTCCATCCATTACCAGTAGGCCACAAGTCTTTACCACTATAGTCCATCCATTACCAGTAGGTCACAAGTCTTTACCACTATAGTCCATCCATTACCAGTAGGCCACAAGTCTTTACCACTATAGTCCATCCATTACCAGTAGGTCACAAGTCTTTACCACTATAGTCCATCCATTACCAGTAGGCCACAAGTCTTTACCACTATAGTCCATCCATTACCAGTAGGCCACAAGTCTTTACCACTATAGTCCATCCATTACCAGTAGGTCACAAGTCTTTACCACTATAGTCCATCCATTACCAGTAGGCCACAAGTCTTTACCACTATAGTCCATCCATTACCAGTAGGCCACAAGTCTTTACCACTATAGTCCATCCATTACCAGTAGGTCACAAGTCTTTACCACTATAGTCCATCCATTACCAGTAGGTCACAAGTCTTTACCACTATAGTCCATCCATTACCAGTAGGTCACAAGTCTTTACCACTATAGTCCATCCATTACCAGTAGGTCACAAGTCTTTACCACTATAGTCCATCCATTACCAGTAGGCCACAAGTCTTTACCACTATAGTCCATCCATTACCAGTAGGCCACAAGTCTTTACCACTATAGTCCATCCATTACCAGTAGGCCACAAGTCTTTACCTCTATAATCCATCCATTACCAGTAGGTCACAAGTCTTTACCTCTATAATCCATCCATTACCAGTAGGCCACAAGTCTTTACCACTATAGTCCATCCATTACCAGTAGGCCACAAGTCTTTACCACTATAGTCCATCCATTACCAGTAGGCCACAAGTCTTTACCTCTATAATCCATCCATTACCAGTAGGTCACAAGTCTTTACCTCTATAATCCATCCATTACCAGTAGGCCACAAGTCTTTACCACTATAGTCCATCCATTACCAGTAGGCCACAAGTCTTTACCACTATAGTCCATCCATTACCAGTAGGCCACAAGTCTTTACCTCTATTGTTCCCCTTTTTTGTCATCTAGTGGGCCAATTGTCTACTTGCGAGTTTCGTTCTATAAGGAAGTTGGAGCTGTAGACAACGTTATTTAGCAGAATTACCAGCTAAAATACGGTCGTAGAACATTCATAAACACATAAAACCCAATTCAATATACCTTTTATCCATCAGAAACTTATATTGGCATTGTATTTCTGTTGCATAGCAATGTTTACGGCTCCAACTTCCTTATAGCCTGAAACTCGCAAGTGGTCAATTGTCGAGGTAACTACTTTTTGTACATCTGATATAGCTATAAAACGCTTTTGGATTTGACTTGCTTAAATTCGCAATATGTTAATAACTTTTTTTGCTCTGTTTAATTAAGGGGAGGTATTTAGTTGTTCCCTATGTTTTCATCAAGCTTAAAATTACACCCCCTAGACCCCCTTTCAAGATAAATTTGTACATTTTTCGGTAGAAAAAATTCCCGGCCGGAGGCCGGTTGCTCTTAAATTACAGGCTCGCTATCGCTCGCCAGGAAAAAAATCGACACCTTAATGGCACGAAAGGTCTTAAAATTGACATAAATGGGGCAAAATGTCTTAAAATGTCAAAACTACTAGGGAGAACGTCTAAAAATCTCAAAAGCAATGGGGCTAAACATGAGGGAGAATGGGGTCCAGAAAAAAATCCCTCAAGTGGAAATCTCCCCTTAAAAGTTTTGCTTTACGACGAAGATTGTTGAAATTTTCCCTATTGACTTTGGCATTTGGTCCGGTAGCGTGCTTCAGGGGCGAGTTTCTTTGCTGATAGACAATCTTTAATTTCCTTGTTGCACCATTTAGTTTTATTATTTCTATTTGAACGTTGCTTTTGGACTGGTATGCAAGCTTCTATAGCGTTATTATTATATGATTGAGAATGTGAATATTCTGTTAAAAAACCTCTATTCTCGATGTTGAGTTCTATAATATCGTGATTTTCGGTATATACATTTTTCTTTTTGTGTTCTTGAGGGAAATTGTAGTTTACAAGCATAATCACATTAACAATAACATATTTTTCCTCTCAGAATGTGGCCCCACGAACCGCGCGCGTATCATCAACGGCGTTATGACGGAAGTGAACGAGTACCCCTTCATGGTGGGTTTGGTTGTGGACGGCAAGGCCTTACCTGTCTGCGGCGGAGTGATTATCAACAGGTGTCAGATCCTCACCTCCGCCAAGTGTGTCGCCTTGTAAGTTTTTTCAAGACATTCGCCCCATTAGTTTGGCGATTTTTAGACCTTTCACCCTATTTCTTTGCCAATATTAAGATCTTTCGTGACACTTAGGTGTCGATTTTTTTCCGGGCGAGCGATAGCGAGCCAGTAATTGAGGAGGAAACGGCCTTCGGCCGGGACATTTTTCTACCGAAAAATGTACAAATTTATCTTGAAGGAGGGTCTAGGGAGTGTTTTCTTAAGCTTGATGGAGGACTAGGGAGTGTTTTGTTAAGCTTGAAGGACGGTCTAGGGAGTGTTTTATTAAGCTTGAAGGAGGGTCTAGGGAGTGTTTTATTAAGCTTGATGGTGGTCTAGGGAGTGTTTTCTTAAGCTTGATGGAGGTCTAGGGAGTGTTTTCTTAAGCTTGAAGGAGGGTTTAGGGAGTGTTTTCTTAAGCTTGATGGAGGTCTAGGGAGTGTTTTTTTAAGCTTGATGGGGGTCTAGGGAGTGTTTTCTTAGCTTGATGGAGGTCTAAGGAGTGTTTTTTTAAGCTTGATGGAGGTCTAGGGTGTGTTTTCTTAAGCTTGATGGTAGTCTAGGGAGTGTTTTCTTAAGCTTGATGGAGGTCTAGGGAATGTTTTCTTAAGCTTGATGGTGGTCTAGGGAGTGTTTTCTTAAGCTTGATGGAGGTCTAGGGAGTGTTTTCTTAAGCTTGATGGAGGTCTAGGGAGTGTTTTCTTAAGCTTGATGGAGGTCTAGGGAGTGTTTTCTTAAGCTTGATGGGGTCTAGGGAGTGTTTTCTTAAGCTTGATGGTGGTCTAGGGAGTGTTTTCTTAAGCTTGAAGGAGGGTCTAGGGAGTGTTTTCTTAAGCTTGATGGAGGTCTAGGGAGTGTTTTCTTAAGCATGGAGGTCTAGGGAGTGTTTTCTTAAGCTTGATGGGGGTCTAGGTAGTGTTTTCTTAAGCTTGATGGAGGTCTAGGGAGTGTTTTCTTAAGCTTGATGGAGGTCTAGGGAGTGTTTTCTTAAGCTTGATGGAGGTCTAGGGAGTGTTTTCTTAAGCTTGATGGAGGTCTAGGGAGTTACCTTACCTTAGGTTACCTTAGGTTGTGTTCGCCACTCTCCTAGCAGCACCGAGGAGCGCGTCGCCCCTCGTTGTGGGTTGTGATTTGGTGCAGCAGACTGTTTGAAGAGACAGCTGTGACGCTCCTGCATAGTAGCCACGTGCGGGCATGCGCGAGTGTCGGCTGCCCAGCCGTTTGGAAACCGCCGCCGGCTTTTCCTTAGTATATAGCCTACGACAATGTAACTAATGTCTGGGATATTCTTATGTTGTTTCACAGCTTGAAGCTGCCCTTATTCTTAACCAACACATCTTAGTATATTTTATTCTCAATAGTTGATTGTTTCATTATAATATAGAAGATGTAAGTCTAGTGAGAGTGGGAGGAGACGAGCGGGAGAGAGAGCCCGGCTGGGGGACGTTGCTTTGCGCGGGCGCGGAATAGACTAGCTTGGGACGAGCCTGATGTTGCCATTTGATCGCAATGTTAGGCTTAGTTTCGACTCACGCTAGGGGTAGAGGATTTTGACCCGGCAACGGTGTTGAGTGTTGCCAAGCATGTGATGTATTTCGCATGCCTAGGGTGGGGTCTAGACAGATTCAAGACTTAGAGCTCACCTCACTGTACAAAGGAGTACAAAGGAGTACAAAGGAGTACAAAGGAAATCAAGCAACAACATATCTAGTGACCCTTCTAGGTTGCTTGTCCTCCAAAACACTGAGGATCAAGTGTCCAAACAGTGGTTTAGAGTGGGTAAGGGAACATTGGAAAGGGAATTACTGCCCTGAAACTAATGTCCGTGGCAGGCTTAGGAAGTTAGTAGGGGACAGATGGGTTAGTAACTGAGGGGGGGATAAAATAAAGTTATTCATTTACAAACGCAGTCAGTCGCGGGTTTGATGCGAGATATTTGTCTAGGCGGAGTTTAAATGAATCAACGGTGATGCAGTCTATAACGTTTCGGGGAAGCCCATTCCACAAGTTGACAACTCGATTGAAGAAGAAATTCTTAGATTCGTGCGAGTTAAAAGATTTACCAATAATTTTGCAACCGTTTCCCCGCGTGTAATTAGATTGGTTGATAGTGAAGTACTTATTACAGTTCATATTGTCGATGCCTTTGATGATTTTGAACACTTGAATTAAGTCACCTCTTAATCTGCGCTGGGTTAAAGGAAATAGATTTAATTCTCTAAGACGCTCTTCGTATGGTTTGTTCTTTAGGCTAGGTATCATTTTGGTAACTACGTTGAACTCGTTCTAGCTTGTTTATATCTTTTTGGTAATAAGGGCACCAGGATTGAACGCAGTATTCCAGAAGAGGGCGGACTAAGGAATTGTAAAGGGTTAGGATAACTTCTTTGGATTTATGCTCAAATGACCTGCCTATAAAGCCAATTATTTTGTTTGCCTTCTTAACAACTTCTGAACATTGTTGACTCGATTTTAGGTTACTCGATATTGTTACTCCCAGATCGGTTTCTCTGTTTACATTCTTAAGCCGAGTGCCATTCATCGAATAGTTTGCTTTCTCATTTAGGTATCCGATATGTAGTACTTTACATTTATCCGCATTGAAACTCATTTGCCAAATTTGGGCCCAACATGACAATTTATCTAGATTGTGTTGCATATCGTCAACATGTTCTTTTGAGAGTACGCTATTTGCAATTTTTGTATCGTCAGCAAATTTTGAGATTGTACAGGTGAGACCCTCATCTATGTCGTTGATGTAAATTAGGAAGAGAATTGGTCCTAGTACCGATCCCTGGGGTACCCCGCTACTTACATTGGTCCATTTAGATGCCTTACCGTTTATGACTACTCTTTGCTTTCTGTCGCTGAGCCAATTTTCTATCCATTTCAACACACCGTCTTGTATTCCATGCGCTTTTAGTTTTAGCAGTAAACGTTTGTGGGGAACTTTGTCAAAGGCCTTTTGAAAATCAAGGTATATAATATCTACAGCTTTACTCTCATCGTAGAGGTTGAGGATATCGTGGAAGAAGTCTAAGAGGTTTGTTAAACAGGAACGTTTTTTACGAAAGCCGTGTTGAGTATCTTTAAGTATGTTATTTTCCTCTAAGTGATTTACGAGTCTGTCTCGTATGACCGTTTCTAGCATTTTACATACAACTGAGGTTAAGCTAATTGGACGATAGTTACTGGGTAGGGATTTGCTGCCTTTTTTGAATATCGGTGTTACGTTGGCTAGCTTCCACTGATCGGGCATAGTTCCAGACTGCAAGGATTTAGTGAATAGTAATGTCAGTGGTTTGGAGAGCTCATCCTTAGCTTCCTTTAGAACTCTAGGCGAGATTGTATCAGGTCCAGGCGTTTTATTTACCTTGAGTACCCTTGTCGTACCCTTCGGACCCCCTTGATATCTATCCCTCTCAACCCCACTTAGAAACTTTCTCTCTTACTTTGTATACCTTCTTTCCACTACTTCACCAATCTATTTAATTATCCCATCCCCTTGATAGACCTTATATCTATTATTTTATTAACGACGAGCTCTCAGATAATTAGATAGGATTTTGGGCCTTATGCAGAGATGTAATTGTTAATGAGACCTAGGAAGCTTTTTTGTTGTCTCATATTTGGTGGTTTCATGCTTGCTAGTGTGTTCTTGTGGCAGGTGAGCAGGGGCTAGACCGGAGGGGAGGCTTTTTGCGATCCTTTAAGTAAAGTCTGCTGGTGCGAGTCCTGTGGACCTGCACGACTTTACTAGGATACCCGTGGGACTCTGGGGGCATTTTCTTGTCTGTGTGCCTGTGTGTCTAGTGTTGTGTTGTGTGAGGGCCCTTGCCTAGTGCACTCAGCACTGCGCTAGCACGCCTTGCGTTTGTTTTAGGGTCGCCAGGAGAGAGTCAGATACTTGGGATCTGAGTCTCTCAAGAGGGCACCCTTTCAATTAGAGTAATTTGGCGCACAGACTTGGGAACGTCCCTAGGCTAGAGCAGGTGGCTCAGCCCGGGTATCCGAAGCCTATATCCTTCCGGCTAGACCTCTGCCACCTGGCAGATTAACAGCTAGCGGTTTATTATATCTGTATGCTTGTTATTGTGCCACAGTTTACCGTCTTTGTGAGCATTGTGAGTCAGGGTGTGGCTTAGAGACTCCGTCCGAGCAGGCTTGCCTGACTAAGAGTGAGAAGCACACCTGTATGTGGTTATGTTGCGAGTGGCTGCCTTTATTTAATTATACCTATGCCATTATACACTGTAGGTCCTATCACTAGTATTTATTCCTGCTTATTAGTTAAGAGTTCTCTAAATCCGTAACGTACTTTCTTTGCTAAGCATCAGATCCTACAGTAGCCGCATGCAGTTTAGAAAGCTGCATCTTGTCTACCTGTACGATGTTTTGAGGACTGTTTGCTCTCACCTTCTTTCACTCAGGGCTGATTAGTTGTATTAATTAACGTAACGTTAAATGTACTTTCTTCTAGTTTGTTATTAAATTGTTTCTGCAATTTAATTCCGTTATCTATCTTTTCCTTGAAGCTTTAAGTCAACTTAATTGTGTGATCTTTTATATAGCCTGCTTGACTATCAGCAGTCTATAGTGCGTGCACCCTGTAACCGAGTCATAGGATACCTCGTTGTCCAGGCAGGACTCTTGACGGTTTAGGGTGGTTTGTTGCCTGGGTTTATAGATAAGGGTTGGATCTAGCGTTTTCCGTTGTTGCTTGTTGCCGCATACCTAGTCCAATAGAAAGAGCCCAGTGTTTATATATCCCAGGACGTAACACAGCCCGCTCCCTTGCTAAGATGGGCTCGTCTGGCACTTTTTGCAGTTCGACATCGAGGGCTCTCTTGAAGTTGTCTAAAGAGATGCCCCTCATGTCTCTTACTCACCGTGGGAGTTTGTTGAAGAGACGTGGGCCTCTGTGTGATAACCAGCCCTCTCGCAGAGAGCCCATAGCACCCCTGTTATTCATCCGGGGGATATTGCATTCCCAGCCTCTCCTATCACTGAATTTCATGACTATCGGAGTATGTAGGTTTGGTACTAAACCCTCTGCGATTTTCCACGTGTATATTATTAGGTAACGTTCTCTTCTACGTTCCAGCGAGTACAGGTTCAGTGCTCTTAAACGATCCCAATAGTGTAGCTGTTTTACCGAACTTATATGCAAAGTGAAATTTTTTTGTACACTCTCTAAGTCATTTATTTCACCTGCTTTGTATGGGGATGTTAATACGCTACAGTATTCAAGCCGCGGTAGCACTAGAGATTTGAAGAGCGTTATCATAGGTAATTCACCGCGTGTTTTAAATGTACGCAGAATCCAACCCGTTAAACGTTTCACAGCCGCAACTTTGACCTGGTTATGTTCTTTGAAACACATATTTTCAGACATTAACACCCCAAGGTCTTTCACACTGTCTTTCCGTTCTATTATGTGGTTAGATTCTGTTAGGTAGTTTGTGATCACTTTAACGCCATTATTTTCTCCGTACCTTATTAATTGGAATTTTTCTTCATTGAATTGCATGTTGTTTTCCCTGGTCCACTGGAACACTACATTTATGTCTTCCTGCAGCTGGCCCGTGTCCTCTTGTGTGTTTACTATCTTGCTTAGTTTTGTGTCATCCGCAAAAGACGACACCGTACTGTGTCTCGTGTTGGTATCTATGTCGCAAATTAGAATGAGGAACAGAAGGGGTGCTAGCACTGTTCCTTGGGGCACTGAGCTTTTTACATCCGAAGGCTCAGATGTGACTTGGTGAGTGTTTTCTTAAGCGTGATGGAGGTCTAGGGAGTGTTTTCTTAAGCTTGATGGAGGTCTAGGGAGTGTTTTCTTAAGCTTGATGGAGGTCTAGGGAGTGTTTTCTTAAGCTTGATGGAGGTCTAGGGAGTGTTTTCTTAAGCTTGATGGTGGTCTAGGGAGTGTTTTCTTAAGATTGATGGAGGTCTAGGAAGTGTTTTCTTAAGCTTGATGGAGGTCTAGGGAGTGTTTTCTTAAGCTTGATGGAGGTTCCTCCTAGGGAGTGTTTTATTAAGCTTGATGGTGGTCTAGGGAGTGTTTTCTTAAGCTTAATGGAGGTCTAGGGAGTGTTTTCTTAAGCTTGATGGTGGTCTAGGGAGTGTTTTCTTAAGCTTAATGGAGGTATAGGCTTGATGGTGGTCTAGGGAGTGTTTTCTTAAGCTTGATGGTGGTCTAGTGAGTGTTTTCTTAAGCTTAATGGAGGTCTAGGGAGTGTTTTCTTAAGCTTGATGGAGGTCTAGGGAGTGTTTTCTTAAGCTTGATGGTGGTCTAGGGAGTGTTTTCTTAAGCTTGATGGTCGTCTACGGAGTGTTTTCTTAAGCTAAATGGAGGTCTAGGGAGTGTTTTCTTAAGCTTGATGGAGGTCTAGGGAGTGTTTTCTTAAGCTTGATGGTGGTCTAGGGAGTGTTTTCTTAAGCTTGATGGTGGTCTAGGAAGGAAACTAAAAATATTCAATAAGTATATCAATAGAGCCAAAGAAGTGAGCGAGAGTACCCCTTCATGGTGGGTTTGGTTGAGGACGGCAACACCTTATACCTTTCTGCAGTGGGGTCATTATCAACAGGTGCCAGATCCTCACCTCGACTGCTAAGTGTATCACCTTGTAAGTCTTCTCCCTCATGCTTAGCCCCATTAGTTTTGACATTTTAAGACGTTTGTTCCATTAGTTTGGTGATTTTAAGACCTGTCACCCCATTTTGGTTGTCAATGTCAGGACCTTTCGTGCCATTTTAGGTGTCGATTTTTTTTCCTGGCGAGCGATAGCGAGCCTGTATTTGAAGAGGAATCGGCCTTTGGCCTGGAAAATTTTCTACCGAAAAATGTACAAATTTATCTTGTTTAGTCATTATCAACAGGTGTCAGATCCTCACTACCGCTACGTTAATTATTGTATGTCATTATCAAAAGGTATCCAAACCTCATCATCGCTAAGTTTTTATGTTTTTTTCATTATCGATAGGTGTTAGCTTGTAAGTCAGGTGTATATGTGTTAGTATGTGTATAGGTGTTAGCTTGTAAGTCAGGTGTATATGTGTTAGTATGTGTATAGGTGTTAGCTTGTAAGTCAGGTGTATATGTGTTAGTATGTGTATATGTGTTAGCTTGTAAGTCAGGTGTATGTGTTAGTATGTGTATAGGTGTTAGCTTGTAAGTCAGGTGTATATGTGTTAGTATGTGTATATGTGTTAGCTTGTAAGTCAGGTGTATGTGTTAGTATGTGTATAGGTGTTAGCTTGTAAGTCAGGTGTATGTGTTAGTATGTGTATAGGTGTTAGCTTGTAAGTCAGGTGTATGTGTTAGTATGTGTATAGGTGTTAGCTTGTAAGTCAGGTGTATATGTGTTAGTATGTGTATAGGTGTTAGCTTGTAAGTCAGGTGTATATGTGTTAGTATGTGTATTGTGTATAGGTGTTAGCTTGTAAGTCAGGTGTATATGTGTTAGTATGTGTATAGGTGTTAGCTTGTAAGTCAGATGTATATGTGTTAACATGTGTATAGGTGTTAGCTTGTAAGTCAGGTGTATATGTGTTAGTATGTGTATAGGTGTTAGCTTGTAAGTCAGGTGTATATGTGTTAATATGTGTATAGGTGTTAGCTTGTAAGTCAGGTGTATATATGTTAGTATGTGTATAGGTGTTAGCTTGTAAGTCAGGTGTATATGTGTTGGTATGTGTATCATTGTTTTTATCTTGTGTCTTGTTGATTCTCCCTAACCCTTGTGGGAGTAAGGGTTGGTTACTGACTGTCTGACTAGCGAGCCTGTAATATAGGAGGAACCGGCCTGTGGGTGGGACATTTTTCTACCGAAAAATGTACAAATTAATTTTGAAGGGGACCCGAGTTTTATATATATATATACCGGTATTACTAAAATATATATAAATAGATATAATAACGGCCCCTTAAGACGTTCGTTCCATATTTCCCCTGCCCTTCAGAAACCCGAACTTCAAGGTGTGGGTTGGCGGTCACGATACCACAGACCCCAACAACATGCTCCTAATGGTCGACAACGTTTACATGCACAAGGACTACAATCCTGTCACCCTAGAAAACGACATCGCCATTGTTACTCTAGCCCAGCCCCTGGATTTCTCCCTGATGGAACTGGCGCCTATATGTTTGCCTGCCGATGACACAGACGACTATGCTGACACCCTGGCTACCATTGCTGGATGGGGATATACTACCCAATGTTTGTAGTATTTGTTAAAGTTTCTAAGATAGCCCCTGCATCACCACTACTATCACCAGTACCTACACTACCACTACCACCATCATCATCACTACCACTATCACCGTTACCACCCTCCCACTACCACCATCACTGTTATCACCATCATCACTAACACCCTCACCGTTACCATCATCACTGTTACCATCCTCCCACTACCACCCTCCCACTACCACCATCACTATCACCGCTACCACCCTCTCACTACCACCATCACCACCACCACCTTCACTACCACCACCACCAATACCACTCTCACCACTACCAACATCACAACTTCCACCACCACCATTACCCCTTCGACATCTGAGCCTTTGGATGTCAAAAGATCAGTTCCCCAAGTATCAGTGCTAGCGCCCCTTCTTTTCCTCATTCTAATTAATGACATAGATGCCAACACAAGACACAGTGGTGTCTTCTTTTGCAGATGACACAAAACTAAGTATGATAGTAAACACACAGGAAGACACCACCATCATCACTACTACCACCATCATCACCACTACCACCATCATCACCACTACCACCATCAGTATTACCATCAGATTCAACACCATCATTAAGGGGGAGGTGGTCGCTTTTTCTGGACCCACTTCTCCCTCATGTTTAACATATTAGTTTTGAGATTTTAAGACGTTCGTTCTATTAGTTTGGCGATTTTGCGACCTATCTAAACCTAACCTAACTCAAAGCGGACTATATTCTATCCATAATAATTAGATCAGAAATTTTGACCATTTTCTTCAATAAATTAAAAAGTATGAACCTAACCTAACCTAACCTAACCTGACGTAACGTAACCTAACCTAACCTGACGTAACGTAACCTAACCTAACGTAACCTAACGTAACATGACGTAATGTAACCTAACCTAACGTAATCTAACTTAACCTAAACAAATCTAACATAATCTAAACTACAGGTTTGTTCCCCAAAGGCATGAGAGAAAACCTAATATATATATAAAGTGGTTCCCTCACCAATGACGTCATACCTAATATCGCATTTGGCGCTCTAACCGCATCGGAAAGCCTTTCATAAGGAACATCCCGCCCGTCATCACTAACCAGAATACTGGAACATCATAGGTGGCACAATTAATTTCCTATAGAACGTCATAAATCGTATGCCACTTAGATAAGAAAAATAAATAAATAAATAAAATTAAGCTGTAATGCGCTTTCCATTCCACACTTGTTTCTCAGCCGAGCTTCGGTGTGCCTTGCCTCGAGGCTGTCTTCTGATATCTCACGTTAAGAGGTAGGAATGGGAAGGGGTGGTGGGAGGGTACTTTTGTCATTGGTTCAGGAGCCAGCTAAACAGGTGCTTAACTTTCTAAAATACAGTCTTATAACGGCTAAACAGCGTTAAATGAAACTAAACTAACCTAACCCTAACCTATACAGTTGGGCCCGGATCCACCACCCTGCAGGAGACCCAGCTGACTGTGTTGACAAACACACCCGGGTGCAATATATACACCTTCATTCAACCCAGCATGATGTGTACCTTAGACGTACCCAACCTCTTCCCGCTGACTGACGATTGCACGGTAAGCTCGGATTTAGGGCCATATTTTATTGAGGGGGGTCACCGGCTCTTTTTGTTTATTTTTCTTTCTCTCCTTTTCTCTCTTTCCCTTGCTTGTATCCATTCGGCCCCATTCAGCCAACTGTTTTAAGACGTGTATCCTCATCCAGGTGTCGATTTGCAGGATTGTATGGAAAAATCCGGCTTCGCCGGAGAAATTTTTCTATCGAAAAATGTACAAATTTAGCTTGCTGCCAAAACAAAAATATATATATGCTGGCTCGCTACCGCTCGCCAGGAAAATATTGACACCTGGATGGGGGTAAACGTCTTAAAACAGTAGGATGAATGGGGCCGAATGGATACAAGCCAAAGAGAGAGGGAGAGAAAGGGAAGAAAAAGTGAGGTGGGCTCCCTTAAACCATGATAAGAGCTTTCCCTGTGACCTTTCCCGACCAGATTGACCCTTATACAGATACGCGATAAGGGTCATTAATCTGGTCGGGAAAGGTCGTAGGGAAAGCTCTTACCATGGTTTAAGAAAATGGCCCATATTCTGTTCATTCTAGGTTGGGCAGGAATCGTAACCTCTAACCTCTGTAACTCAAAAAGGGCTAGAGCAAATGAGCTGTCAATATCCACACCTATTCCCTAGCCAAGTCTTCCTAGGTGGTAGAAATATTAGCTCGGTTACTCTAGTCCTTTTTGAGTTATGAGAGGTTATAAGTTACGATTTCTGCCCAACCTAGAATGAACAGACTATAGTAAAGCCGATATCACACGAGAGCTTTTATAGTCAACATTCTATGATCACATTTTTTTCTGGCAACATTTCTGGAATATTTTGCACTATTATAGGAAACTACAGTGCATTCATTCGACATATATCGACAGGCCCCGCCCACTTCCCCAACCGTTATCATACGGCTGGCATGACTGTGCGACGTAGGGGTGTCCAACAGGGTTACCATATCAGCACAAAAATATTATTTAATCTGTTTGCAGAAGTAACTAGAAGAATACAAACTAGTAAATGCCTACCTAATATTGCTAGAATATTACTCCCATATTGATAACATGTGCTAAAAGATTCGGATTATAGACAGCATTCTTATTGCTAGGTGTAAAATATTGCCGCTAGATCAGGTCAATATTTATTTATCAATTTAAATTATTAAAAATTGCCTACAAAGCCATCTACCTTTCTACATCAACGAGTGAGAAAGAAATGTTAAGACTGGAGCCTGTCTTTAACAGCTCCATTCCCTTGTTCAAGTAAATACTTTTAGATCTAGCGGTAAGGTAGCTACATTGGCAACGCCGGTGTCTTCACTCTCAACTGTCAATGCGCTGTCATTCAAACATCAGTTCAGTTCCCTCCCGTCTTCTGAAGGGGGAAGATGGCGTCTCCTGCCCATACCCCTGGCAGACATGCTGGTTCTCCCCGACTTGTCAGTCAAGCCAGGAATATTGTATTAAATGTATTCAAGTATTTTGATAAGGAGAAAACTGAGCCAGTTGATGTGGTGGTGCTCCTCATGGTACACCCTGGAAACGTCATTATTGGCGGCTAAATGAATCACAAAATTATGATCTACACAAGTTGACTGATCAGTCAAAATGTAATCACTTCACAATATGAGAGAGAGAGAGAGAGGGAGGGAGACTGAGAGGCACACAGACAAGGGAGGGGGAGGCATTACGGTAACCTATACAACTAAAAGCAGTCGCTCGCTAGGCCTAGCTTAATAATTGTCTACCTCAGCTCTGCCCAAGTAGATGGGGTAAAAAATGGTAATGGAGTTTACTTTTATGTACAATG
Source organism: Paralithodes platypus (assembly GCA_032716605.1). Lineage (NCBI taxonomy): Eukaryota > Metazoa > Arthropoda > Malacostraca > Decapoda > Lithodidae > Paralithodes > Paralithodes platypus. Next base: position 78,223,493 of record CM064492.1, on the reverse strand, counting down.
GTATATGGTAATATTGTATAGTAAAGAGTAACTGCAAATATGCATGTATTAAAGCGCTCTTACATCGTATAATTAATGTTACTTGGAGCTCTTATCAGCTCCGTGGTAAGGTGACAAGTGACTTGTCCGAGATTGCGGTATGATAAGCTCTACTTCGTCTACGGCGCTGGTGGAAGCGGGCGGGGCCTGTCGATATATGTCGAATGAATGCACTGTAGGCTGATGATATATGAATTTAGGTAAAAGAAATATTTTAAATGTTGACCTCATAAGTTGCCAGACCAGTGTTCAGGATATATTATGTTGAGGGTAAAAGCGCTCGTGTGATACCGGCTTACATTTGACCAGGCTGTCAAACAAATGCCAAGTTTATTAATTTTAGCGAATATTATTGATATGTAAATTATTGTTCACAGTTCTTATTTTGAATATTATTGCATATGTAAAGTTAAAGGTGAATTACAGAAAGATGATAAAAGAGTGAGATAAGTTATCTAGCAGAACGTTAAATGCTCTAGTAATACACCATTATCGGGAATATTCTAAAACTTGCCCCTAACATATAAAATTAATCGGGTCAAGTTAAGGTAAATTTCTGTTGCCTGACAACTATCAGATTCAGTGACGTCATCTCAATACTGGATAGCGCGAAATTTGCAAAACAGTCAACTATCAGGCGCCACCAGATATAAAAATGTTGAATATTTGTTTTCTTTACTGACGTCAATTTACTTTATTATACACAAACCTGAGCATCCTTAATATGTATTGATGAATACAAAATATACATCTTACTATAGTCTATTCGCTGTAAGTAAGCGAGACATCATGACCTCTAACCTCTGTAACTAAAAAACGACTAGAGTAATCGAGCCAATATTTCTACCATTTGGGAAGAGTCAGTCAAGAAATAGATGTGGAAATTTACAGCCAATTTGCTCTAGCCTTTTTTGAGTTACAGAGGATAGAGTTAATGATGGGTATACTGCTTATGTAGTTCACCTTTAAAATTATAGTTCACAGTTCATATTTTGTCTTTGGAAGTGATCAATAAATTGAGTGAATTTCACTCAATAAATGCTGGTGTTCCCCAGGGATCAGTTTTGGCCCCAATTCTGTTCCTCATTCATATCAATGATCTCATATCTACCACTCATAATCCAATACATTCCTACGCAGATGACTCAACACTCCACAGTTCCTTCACATTTACCAATTCTTTCACCCAACCCGATCTTATAAATTCAAAAATAAACACTGCAATTTCTCTGAACCAGGACCTTTCTAGAATTAATGGATGGGGACAAAATAATCTAGTTTCCTTTAATGCACAGAAAACCAAGTACATTCAATTTTCTAACCGACAGAATTTCACTGACTCCCATATATTTTTTAATGATGTAAATATTCCCACTTCCCCTAGTATTGACATTCTCGGTGTAACATTAACTACTAACTTGAGCTGGACACATTATGTTAGAAGCATTGCTAAGAATGCCTCTAAAAAACTGGGACTCCTGTACAGAGTTCGAGAATTCTTCACTGACGAGCAGTTGACCGTGATATATAAAAGTCATGTGCGTTCTCAGATGGATTACTGTTCACCTCTGTGGGGTGGAAGTGGAGTGGTTGCATTGAGGCAGTTGGACAAAATTCAAAATAAAGCTATTAGATTAATCAATAACCCTGCAATCACACAGGACCTTCCTACATTATCCATACGAAGAAACGTTGCATCCCTTGCATTATTCTACAGATATTTTCACAGCAATTGTTCCGAGGAACTTGCTTCAATTGTGCCGCCTCTCCACATCTTTCCCCGTAGAACTAGGGCAGCTGAGAGCGCCCATGAATTTACACTTTCTCCTCCACAATGCAGGACTTCTGCTTATCAGAATTCATTTATCCCCAGAGCTACTACTCTTTGGAATTCACTTCCCTCGAATTGCTTTCCACAAACTTACAATCTACAAATGTTTAAATCCAGTTGTTACAAACATTTTATGAATGGAGGATGCCTTTAGGCACATGGACCTTTTTGTTTTATCTGTGTTTTTCCTTCCTCCGTTCATTGTCTCTTAAAAAAAAAAAAAAAAAAATGGCCAAAACGATACAAATTGATGTTATTTTTGCTCTATTCCTTCTCCTGAGAATATTATTATATAATGTACAAATTATATAATATACAAATTATACAAATTATATATTATACAAATTATATACCGTAATATACAAATTATACAAATTATATAATATACAAATTATACAACTTATATACCGTAATATACACATTATACAAATTATATAATATACAAATTATACAAATTATATATTATACAAATTATATACCGTAATATACAAATTATACAAATTATACAAATTATATAATATACAAATTATACAACTTATATACCGTAATATACAAATTATACAAATTATATAATATACAAATGATATATTATACAAATTATATACCGTAATATACAAATTATACAAATTATATAATATACAAATTATACAACTTATATACCGTAATATACAAATTATACAAATTATATAATATACAAATTATACAAATTATATATTATACAAATTATATACCGTAATATACAAATTATACAAATTATACAAATTATATAATATAAAAATTATACAACTTATATACCGTAATATACAAATTATACAAATTATATAATATACAAATTATACAAATTATACAAATTATATAATATACAAATTATACAAATTATATAATATACAAATTATACAAATTATATAATATACAAATTATTCACAGAGAAGGAATTATATTTTTAACTTTACATATTATATTAAGTTAGATATATAGTTCATTAGTTTATTCAAGTACATTGGAGTTTGTAATTGATGATTAATGTTAAGGGGAGGCAAACCGTTTTTCTGGACCCCCTTCTCCCTGTTTAGCCCAACTAGTTTTGAGATTATAAGACGTTTGGCCCATTAGTTTGACGATTTTAACACCTTTCGCCCCATTTCGTTGTCAATTTTAAGACCTTTCGTGCCATTTAGGTGTCGATTATTTCCTGGCGAGCGATAGCGAGCCTGCAATGTTAAGAGGAATCGGCCTTCGGCCGGGACATTTTTCTACCGAAAAATGTACAAATTTATCTTGAAAGAGACTCAAGGGGGTGTAATTTTAAGCTTGATGGAGGTCTAGGGAACAAAATAAATACCTCCCCTTAATAGTTGCATAGACATTACCTTTGCCCTTGTAATGCAAAAAAAAAAAAAAAAAAAAAAAACACATAATAGGTAATAGAACTAAATGAAACTAAAGCCTGTTCCAAATAAGTCGGCCCCAAAACTCTTGAACATTAAGGGGAGATTTCTACTTGAGGGACTTTTTTCTTGACTCCTTTCTCCCTCATGTCTAGCCCCCTTGCTTTTGAGATTTTAAGACGTTCGCCCCATTATTTTGGCGATTTGAAGAATTTACGCCCCATTCTGTCAATTTTAAGATTTTTCGTGCCATTTAGGTGTCGATTTTATCCTGGCGAGCGAAAGCGAGCCTGTAATTTAAGAGTAACCGGCCTTCGGTCGGGACATTTTCCTACCGAAAAATGTACAAATTTATCTTGAAAGGGGGTCAAGGGGGTGACATTTTTAGATTGCTGGAGGAGTAGGAAACAAACTAAAACCTCCCCTTAACCTCTATAACTAACAAACGACTAGAGTCATCGAGCTAATGTGTCTACCATTTGGGAAGGATCAGCCACAGGGAATAGGTATAAAAGTGTGCAGCCCATTTGCTCCAGCCCTTTGTGAGTTACAGAGAATAGGGAGTTCAGGACTTACTGACTGTATACCAATTTGGAACAATGAGTGTGAACGTGTGCAGCCCATTTGCTCCAGCCCTTTGTGAGTTACAGAGAATAGGGAGTTCAGGACTTACTGACTGTATACCAATTTGGAACAATGAGTGTGAACGTGTGCAGCCCATTTGTTCCAGCCCCTTTTGAGTTACAGCGATTTATTACGGACTACCAATTTGGAACAACGGGGACTACCAATTGACCACTTGCGAGTTTCGTTCTATAAGGAAGTTGGAGCTGTAAACATCGATATTTAACAGAATTAACAGCTAAAATACGGTTGTAGTACATATATAAATACATAAAACCCAATTCAACATACCATTTATCCATTAGAAGCCTACATTATTATTGCATTTGTTTAATATCGATGTTTACAGCTCCAACTTCCTTATAGCTCAAAACTCGCAAGTGGTAAATTTTGACCACGCTGGAGGTACCTTGGTGATCCTTGGTCTCTGGGTCTTTGCCTGGGTGACCTAGATGTGTGTGTGAATTTGTATTTTGTTTCTGTGTGTTCATTGTTTTCTGTTGTGTTGTCCCTATTCGGGCTCTGTCTTGAGTCAGCCACCCCCCGAAAAAAGGGGGAAAAAGTAAAACAAAGAAAAACAAGTAAAAAAACAGAAAGGAAAATTAGGAATCGGCCCGAGTAAATACATACATACATGCATACATACATACACATACATACATACATACATACATACACACATACATACACACATACATACATACATACATAAATGACCTCTGACCCCTGCAGCGTGATGAGGGCGGGCCACTCTTCTACGAGGAAGGAGGTCAACAGGTTCTCCTCGGGATTCTGGCCTACCAAATCGGATGCCTCACACCGCTGCTCCCAAACGTCTACACCAGAATCACGTGTAAGTATAGTGCTTAAGGGGACATGGGCCGGTTTTCCCTTAAGGGGACATGGGCCGGTATTCCCTTAAGGGGACATGGGCCGGTTTTCTGGACCACTTTCTCCCTCATGTTTAGCCCCATTAGTTTTCAGATATTAAGATGTTTTCCCCATTAGTTAGTCGATTATAAGACTTTTCGTCCCATTTCTTCGTCAATATTTAGACCTTTCGTGCTATTTAGGTGGCGAACGATAGTGAGCCTGTAATGTTGGAAGATGCGGCCTTCGGCCGGGAAATTTTTCTACCGAAAAATGTACAAATTAATCTAGAAGGGGGATCTAATGGATGTTTTTTTAATTTGATGGAGGTCTAGGGAGGAAACTATAAAAATAATGAATACATGCAATAATCGCCCAAAAAGATAACCATCCCCGCTTAAAGGGGGTAGTACTCGCTTTTTATGGACCCCCTTCTCCCTCATGTTTTGCATATTAGTTTTTGAGATTTTGAGACGTTTGTTCAGTTAGTTTGGCGATTTTGCGACCTTTCGCCCCATTTTTTGTTAATATTAAGACCTTTCGTGCCCTTTAGTTTTCGATTTTTTCCTGGCGAATGATACCGAGCCTATAATTTTAGAAGGAACAGGCCTTCGGCCGGGATATTTTGCTACCGACAAATTTACAAATTTATCTTGAAAAGAGGTCTAGGGTGTGTTTTTCTAAGCTTGATGGAGGTCTAGCGAGGTAACTAAAAAAAAATATATATATATACATAGACCAAAAACCAAGCACTACCCCCTTAAGGGGAGATTTCCACTTGAGGGATATATATATATATATATATATATATATATATATATATATATATATATATATATATATATATATATATATATATATATATATATATATATATATATATATATATATGTATGTATATATATACTGTATATATATATATATATCTATATATATATATATATATATATATATATATATATATATATATATATATATATATATATATATACAGTATATACTGTATATACTGTATATACAATATACAGTATATACTGTATATATATATATATATATATAGGTGTGGCAGAGTGGTCTTGCCACTGGACTGGTAATCCAATGGACCCGGGTTCGAATCCCAATATGTCAATGGGAAGATATTATTGGGATGGAATTTGTGCTGTACCAAGTTTCAGTGCATTACCACAGCACACCGAAATGCCAAAACAAAATACCCTCATTGTTCCCTGATTAAATAGCACTGTATGAATATTCCCATATTCAAAATATGCTACAGGGGGGCAATGCCTAGTGAGTTAATTGCTCAATAGGTGGCGTTCTGAGAGTGAGGGTCCGAGCCTGGGGAGTGAGACTGTGAAGCGCAGGGGCGAAGCAGCTTCAGAGATGGAGTTGGGTTCGGGCCGGGAGTAGGTGCTTCGCATGGCTCACTCCCTAGACTGGAACAAGACCTCACGGGCCTCACCGTGTTCAGCGGTAGAGTGTAAAGGCTATCAGCCTATGCCCGAGAGGGAGTAGTTGGAATATAGAAAAAAAAAAAAAAAAAAAAAATGTATATAAAGTATATACAGTATATATAGTATATACTGTATATATACAATACAGTATATGCTGTATATATACAATACAGTATATACTGTATATATATATATATATATATATATATATATATACAGTATATATATTTTTTTTTTTTTTTTTCTATATTCCAACGTGAGTATATACAGTATATATATATATATACAGTATATATATATATATACAGTATATATATATATATATATATATATATATATATATATACAGTATATATATATATATATATATATATATATATGTATATATATACTGTATATATACTGTATATATATATATATACAGTATATACAGTATATACTGTATATATACAGTATATATAGTATATACTGTATATATACTGTATATACAGATACAGTATATATACAGTATATACTATTTATACTGTATATACTGTATATACTGTATATACTGTATATACTGTATATAGAGTATATAAAGTATATACAGTATATATAGTATATACTGTATATATACTGTATATATACAATACAGTATATACTGTATATATTAACCTGGATTGTACTGTACTGTATATATACAGTATATATTATAGTATATATACTGTATATACTGTATATATATATTAACCTGGATTGAAATATGTAAACCAAAAGAAAAGCTAAAAGGCCTCAGAGTCGGACAGACCCTAAATTGAGTGGTCAATCCTGTAAGTCCTTCAGTAAACTGGCATGGGTTGTCCCTCTTACAGGGTATAGGTCCGCTTGAGGGCATTTTGTGTATGGCCACTCTCATTAAGGGGAGTAAGGCGTCCGGCAATAGATAGATAGATAGAAAGAAAAGCTAATCTAAATAATGATGTTTGTTTCTTTCTTTTTTGTTTTTCAGCCTTCCTGACCTGGCTGGACGTGAACTCCAACGGCTACTGTCAAATTGCTTAAGGGGGGATGGGACGGTTTTCTGGACCACTTTCTCCCTCATGTTTAGCCCCATTAGTTTTCAGATGTTAAGATGTTTGCCCCATTAGTTAGTCGATTTTAAGACCTTTCGCCCCATTTCTTCGTCAATATTTAGACCTTTCGTGCTATTTAGGTGTCGATTTTTTCCCTGGCGAACGATAGTGAGCCTATAATGTTGGAAGAACCGGCCTTCGGCCGGGACATTTTTCTACCGAAAAATGTACAAATTAATCTAGAATGGGGATCTAATGGATGTTTTTTTTTTTAAATTTGATGGAGGTCTAGGGAGGAAACTAGAAAAATAATGAATACATGCAAAAATCGCCCAAAAAGTGAACCATCCCCGTTAAGGGGGAGGTAGTGGCTATTTTAGCACCCCCTTCTCCTTTAAGTTTAGCTCAATTAGTCTGGCGATTTTAAGGTTCGCCCCATTAGTTTGTCGATTTTAAGACCTTCCGTCCTATTTCTTTACCAATATGTCAAGACCTTTCGTGCCATTTAGGTGTCGATTTTTATCCTGGCGAGCGATAGCGAGCCTGTAATTTAGGAGACATTCTTGTATCGAAAAATGTACGAATTTATCTCGAAGGGGGGTCTTGGGGGTATTATATAAAGCTTGATGGAGGTCTTGGGAGGAAACTCAAAATAATGAATAGATAATTAGGCTACATAAATGAAAAAATATATACAAACTAATACAAAGATTCTGTCCTTAAGGGGACCCTCCTCGTTTGTTTTTCTCTCTCTCCCTCTCCCTCTGGGTTGTATCCATTCGGCCCCATTCAGCCTACTGTAAATGGTAATGAGCCAGCATATTTTAAAAAATGTTTTTGACAGCAGGCTAAATTTGAAAAAAATTCGATAGAAACATTTCTCCGGCGAAGCCGGTTTTCTCCATACATGGTATCAACATGTAATATTTAATGACACCAACATCTAATAGTTTAAATATCTAATGGTAAAAACATCTAATAGTTTAAATATCTAATGGTAAAAACATCTAATAGTTTAAATATCTAATGGTAAAAACATCTAATAGTTTTAATATTCAATGGCCCGAACATCTAATGGTTTAAATATTTAATGGTAAAAACATCTAATAGTTTCAATATTAATGGTAAAAACATCTAATAGTTTAAGTATTTAATGGCCCCAACATCTAATGGTTTAAATATCAATGGCACTAACATCTAATAGTTTAAATATTTAATGGCCCCAATATGTAATAGAATCAACATATAATGGCCCTAATATTTAATAGTGTTAATGTTTAATGGCACCAACATCCAATGGTTTATATAGTTAATGGCACAAACCTCTAATTATTTACATGTTTAATGGAGCCAACATAAATTGGTCCCATATATAATAGCACCAACATCTAATACATTAAATATATAATGGCAATAACATCTAATAGTTTAAATATTTAATGGCCCCAATATGTAACAGCACCAACATATAATGGCTCTAACATGTAATAGTTTTAATGTCTGATGACACCAACATGTATTGGCACCAACTATTGTAATGACATTAACTTTTTAATTTGCACCAACATCTACTGGTGTCAATATCTAATGGCACCAATATATAATGAGAGTAATACCTAATATCACCATCATCTATAGGCGTCTACAATATATATACAGTATAACAACCTTATAATTAATGTAGAGTAACTAAATTTAAAGCTAAAATAACATAATTATACAGTATATATCAAATGGTATGTAAACATAATTATACAGTATATATCAAATGGTATGTAAACATAATTATACAGTATATATCAAATGGTATGTAAACAGAGTATGACTGAAACCTAGTATACAACATATTATGGGGTTCTCCACTGACCTATTATACTCTAATAAAAAAATGTATATTGCACAATTATGTGTATATTTAGTTATTTTTATTGAAAAGGTTATTTAATTTATTTATTCAGTAAGGTATTGTATTTAGAGAAACCTGCGAGAGTCCAACACCTTCCTTCGCTAATTAATATTATATATAGGTGCGTCTGAATAATAAATGATTGGCATTGAGTGTTTGTTTTAATCCTTCCAACCTCACCACCTTAGCCGTCAGCGATAGTATTGGTGGATTTTAAGGGGGTAGTACTCGCTTTTTCGGGACGCCCTTCTCCCTCATGTTTACCATATTAGTTATGTGGTTTTAAGACGTTCGTTCCGTTAGCTTGGCGATTTTGAGACCTTTCGCTTCATTTATTTGTCAATATTAAGACCTTTCGTGTCCTTAGATAGCGAGCTTCTAATTTTAGAAGGAACCGGCCTTCGGCCGGGATTTTTTTTCTACCGAAAAATTTACAAATTTATCTTGAAAGAGGGTCTAGGGGGTGTTTTTTTAAGCTTGATGGAAGTCTAGCGAGGAAACTATAATATAAATGAATTAATAGACCAAAGAACCAAGCACTACCCCCTTAAGGAGTTTTGTCCCATTAGTTTGGCGATTATAAGATGTGTCGTACTATTCAGCTCATAACTTCCTTTCAATTGGCCACTTGCGAGATTCATGCTATAGGATAGTTAGATATATATATATAATTTATATATATATATAAATATTTAGCAGAATGACATGCAGTGTGCTTTATTTAAGGGGACATGGGCCGGTTTTCTGGACCACTTTCTCTCTCATGTTTAGCCCCATTAGTTTTCAGATGTTAAGATGCTTGCCCCATTACTAAGTCGATTTTAAGACCTTTCGCCCAATTCCTTCGTCAATATTTAGACCTTTCGTGCTATTTAGGTGTCTACTTTTTTCCCTGGCGAACGATAGTGATACAAATCAGAGAAAGAGAGAAAATGAGAGAAAGCTAAAAAAAAAGCCGGTGACCCCCCTTAAGAATAATAACCTCATGGTGTTGCCTGCAATGTTTTCTGTGTTCTGAGATTATAAGACGTTCGGCCCATTAGTTTGGCGATTTTAACACCTTTCGCCCCATTTTGTTGTCAATTTTAAGACCTTTCGTGTCATTTAGGTGTCGATTATTTCCTGGCGAGCGATAGCGAGCCTGCAATTTTAAAAGGAACCGGCCTTCGGCCGCGACATTTGTTACCGAAAAATGTACAAATTTATCTTGAAGGAGGGTCTAGGTTTGTTTTTCTAAGCTTGATGGAGGTCTAGGGAGGAAACTAAAAATATATGAATGAATGAATTAATAGACCAAACAAACGGTCAGTCTCCCCTTAAATGATACAGTTTGAAGCCTGTCAGTTGCTGGAGGCCCTTTTTAAGCTGAATAAAATGGTCTAATAGTAGCAATATAGCCGTCGCTGGTACAGAGGGGGTTAATGACACCAGGGGTACCAAAATGGCGGAGGTTGGCCAATCTCTGTTACTATAGGGTACCAATATGGCGGAGGTTGGCCGATCTCTGTTACCATAGGGTACCAATATGGCGGAGGTTGGCCGATCTCTGTTACTATAGGGTACCAATATGGCGGAGGTTGGCCGATTTCTGTTACTATAGGGTACCAATATGGCGGAGGTTGGCCGATCTCTGTTACTATAGGGTACCAATATGGCGGAGGTTGGCCGATCTCTGTTACTATAGGGTACCAATATGGCGGAGCTTGGCCGATTTATGTTACTATAGGGTACCAATATGGCGGAGGTTGGCCGATCTCTGTTACTATAGGGTACCAATATGGCGGAGGTTGGCCGATCTCTGTTACTTTAGGGTACCAATATGGCGGAGGTTGGCCGATCTCTGTTACTATAGGGTCTCTAAGGGCTTCAGGTGTTTTTTTTTGTTTTTTTTTCGTCCAATATTTAAACTCTGAGGAACTTGCTTCAATTGACCACTTGCGAATTTTGGTCTATAAGGAAGTTGGAGCCGTGGCCATCAATATTTAGCAGAATTACCAGCTAAAATACGGTCATAATACATTTATAAATACATAAAACCAACTTTATTATCCTTTTTATCCATACAAAACCCACATTATTATTGTTTTTCTCTTTAATATCGATGTTTACAGCCCCAACTTCCTTATAGCCTGAAACTCGCAAGTCGTCAATTGTACCACCTCTCCGTGTCTTTCCCCGCAGAACTAGGGCAGCTGGAAACACCCATGAATACACACTCTCTCCTCCACAATGTAGAACTTACGCTTATCAACATTCTTTTGTCCCCAGAACTTCTACTCTCTATAATTCACTTCCTTGGAGTTGCTTTCCACAAATTTACAACTTACAACAGTTCAAGGAGAGACAGACCGTTTTTCTGGACCCCCTTCTCCCTAATGTTTAGCCCCACTAGTTTTGAGATTTTAAGACGTTGGTTCCATTAGTTTGGGGATTTTATGACCTTTCACCTCATTTATTGGTCAATATTAGGACCCTTCGTGCCATTCAGGTGTCGATTTTTTCCTGGCGAGCGACAGCGAGCATGTAATTTTAGGAGGAATCGGCCTTTGGCCGGGAAATTTTTCTACCGAAAGATGTAAAATCTATCTTGAAGGAGGGTCTAGGGGGTGTTTTTCTAAGCTTGATGGAGGTCTAGGGAGGAAACTTAAAAAAATATATGAATATATATATATATACTGGGTATATATATATATTGAGAATATATCACAAATACACGTGAGCCACTAAATGTTTCTAATCTCTCAGTGGGGATCGAACCGTCGACCATCACGACGATAGCCGACGCTTTAATCTGCCGTGGTGTAATTGATTAAAGCGTCGGCTATCGTCCTGATGGTCGACGGTTCGATCCCCACTGAGAGATTAGAAACATATATATATATATATATATATATATATATATATATATATATATATATGATTCCGACCTAGGGCAGAGCTGCAACATAATAATATCCATATACTAAGTCCCGTTAAGTTTTAGACGTGTGACTATTATTTGTGTTGGTATACAGTACTTCCTATCCAGAGTGAGGTTTGCCATCCTCTACCCAACCTTAACCGTATCTGTCTGTATCTTTAACTGTCATACTTTTCCTTCTGGGGGCAGGAGCTAGGAATCCTCCTCCCCTAGTAAAATTCACCTACTTGAAGAAAAAGAGAAAGGGGCGAGGGTACGCGAAAGTGGTCCCGTACCCTAAGAATTAGAACCTTAATTAAATGTTGTTTCTGTTCGGTCTCTGTCTCGAGTCGGCCACCCCCAGCTATGGGGTATGTGTCTGAGTACATAGCCTACATACATATTATATAACCAAGACTATCTATAACTCTGTTTCTTTTCAACTGACGGTAAATTACAATGTTCCCTCAAGATTTCTCAGTTATTTTGAAGGTTTTGTAGTGAAATCTGGTGGCAATTATATAAATTTATATAAACGTGGTCTCATATATGATGCAGATACAGTTTGTAGTTTCATATGATTCCATTAAGTATCGAGAAATTAGATGCTAAGGGATTAAATTTATCGTCAGCTGAAACGAAACAGAGTATAGTTATATTGTATTGTAGTGGGAGTTATGATGAGTAAACTTTAGGCCAGTACTGAATTAAGGAGAGATTTCCACTTGAGGGATTTTTTTCTTGACTCCTTTCTCCCTCATGTTTAGCCCCATTGTTTTTTCTAATTTTAAGACGTTTTCCCATTATTTTGACGATTTAAAGAAATTTCAACCCATTTCTGTCAATTTTAAGACCTTTCGTGCCATTTAGGTGTCGATTTTATCCTAGCGAGCGGTAGCGAGCCTGTAATTTAAGAGGAACCGGCTTTCAGCCGGGAAATTTTTCTACCGAAAAATTTACAAATTTATCTTGAAAGGGGCTCAAGGGGGTGTAATCTTAAGCTTGAAGGATATCTAGGGACCACACTAAAAATCTCCCCTTAATGACAACGAATATTGACCTACCATGACTTTGTTTACATAGGTTAGCTGACTCATGAATAACAGGAGAGACACTCGTGGATCACACTCGGTTAATATGGGATTAAACTTTAGAGGCTTTCGAACTCCTGGCATACTCTGGCCGTAACCCCTTCTGTACCGGCGATGTCTTTATTTCAGCTACATTTAGACGATTTTATGAAGCTTAGGAAGGATATATGGTAGTTAAAAGGACTAATTGAGATAGTCTGTAGACTTTTGATGGGTAGACATCCTTCCTAGCTGAATAAAGTCGTCTAATGTTGCCAGAATATAATGATAAGGATGTTAACAGTACTGAATGGGTTAACTGGTAAGCTGTGAAGTGTATGTGTGTGTGTGTGTGTGAAGCCTAAGCAGTGTGGTTGTGGTGGTGATACATGAGGCAGTATAGTGGTACTGGTAATGGTGATAGTGTGGTAGTTATGGTGGTGGTGGTGGTAGTTGTGGTGATAGTGTGGTAGTTGTGGTGGTGGTGATGGTGATAGTGTGGTAGTTGTGGTGCTGGTGATGATGATAGTGTGGTAGTTATGGTGCTGTGCTGGTGGTTGTTGTGGTAATAGTATGGTAGTTGTGGTGGTAATGTGGTAGTGTGGTAGTTGCAGTGTTGGTGGTCGTGATAATGTGGTAGTTGCGGTGGTGGTAGTAGTGTAGTGATATTGGTAATGGAGGTGATTGTGGTATTAAGTGTAACTGCTGGTAAATCATTGTTGTTATCAACAATGTAAACAGTCTATGTGGGTTCCATGTCATCTCAACCAGTAGACCATTTCAACCAGTAGCTCTCAACCAGTGCCAAATTAACCCAGACCAACCAAACCAGTGCCAAAATATAGTACTAACCTAACCGTATTGGTTGATTTGGTACTGGTTGAGAGCTACTGGTTGAAATGGCCTACTGGTTGAGTTGACCGGTCACAGTCTATGCGTTACATCAGGAAATATAATTAACTGGCACAGTCACCATCAACAGTTCGCCTACAATCTACCTGACCTACCTTACCTCAAGAAGCCATTTGCCAAACGCAGTTAACCCCTGCAGTACCGGAGCCGTCCTTTTAACTTTATTCTGGTTACTATTATACCATTTTAATCAGTTTAATAAGGGCCTCCAGCAATAAACAGGCTTCGAACTATTTTTTAACTTTATTCTGGCTGTTATTAGACCATTTTATAAGTTCAAAAAGGGACTCTAGCAATAAACAGGCTTCGAACTATCTCGCTTCACCCTATTTACTACCACAGAGCCTTCTTAAACTGCAAACAATCGTCTAAATAGAGCTAGAATAAATTTAAAAAAAAGTCGCCAGTACAGAAGGGGTTAATAAAGTGGACCCCCCCCCCCACCCCCTTGAGGATTATGACATATTTTGACCATTTACTTTGACTATTATTATACGATTTTATACAGCTTAGGAAGGATCTGGAGGAACTAAAAGGGTAAAGACTATCTCAATCCACCCTCTGACTTTCATATACCCTTCCTAATCGCAATAAAATCACCTAATAATAGTCGGAATTAATATATAATAGAACGTTATTAGTAGTATTTGTTTCGTTTTGTAAATGTGTGGAGTTAAGGGGATGTATTTGTTTATCTAGACCCCCTACTCTCTTATATTTAGCCCCATTAGTTATGAGATTTTAGGACGTTCGTCACATTAGTTTGGCGAATTTAAGACCTTTCCCCCCATTCCTTTGTCATTACTAAGACCCTTTGTGCCATTTAGGTGTCGATTTTGTCCTGGCGAGCGATAGCCAGTCTACTAACAGCCAGAATTAAATGTCAAAGCCCATCACAATTCTCAAGGGGTTAGTTAATGATAATTATGTAGCCAAGATTGATATATATCCTGTCTAGTTTCCGACACCAGTGCAAAATAGTACATAAATGCTGCCGGAAGTATTGTGACCATCCAAAGTTGACGCTAAATGAAAACAATATGAAATACACTGAGGCTTGAAATACTTCCTATCATCCAACACACTATAAGATTATGGGCTTACTGAAGGCATGAAAAGTGTAAATAAAGCGTCCATAATAATTGTGACGTTAACCACTCCGTTAGAACCGCATGGCTTGTCCTACAGTGACTCGCTAGGATCGCCAGGGCAGTGGATGTGGCTACAGTTGGTGTATTGTTGTGAGCTTTATTTCATATGAAAGCTCGTGTCATGGGCAGTCCAGAAAGGCTCTTTGTTTTCACCCATGTCAAGGCTTTATATATTTAATTGCAAAGTATATGTTTTATCATTAAGTAGTAATGATAGGATTTGAGAGAGAGAGAGAGAGAGCGTAGAACAGAGTGTGGGGAGGCGCGCAGTGTTTTGCTATACTCGATGACGTCATAGCTGGCTGGCCTCGGGGATTGGTTGGAATAGTTTTTACCATGCTTGGTGACGTCATGTTTAGCTAGCTTCTTTAGCATTGGCTAGAGGACTTGTTACCGCTTTTCCTACGCGGTTCGAACTAGTGCTAGTATATATACTGCTCTCTGGCCACTCTTTCCCTCAGATCTGGTTTCTAGAACGCATCCCTCTTATCCCTTTGATACCTGTCCTCCTCTCTCCACCTGAGAACCTTTTCCTCTGCCTATCTCTCTCATTTTCCATATCTTTCACCACCTTTTATTAATATTATACCCCCTCTGGTTAACTCTGCATAATCAGCTTCATGCTGGCCAGTTGTATTGTGCGTTAAGGTCTTATATAACCCATGTATGTTAGTTGTTAAGATAAGTTGATCACGAAGCATTGGTTGGCATTCATATTGTTCAGTACCGCTTCCTATAATTATTAGTGTTCTGCTAGATTAGATAATGCTAGACTAGGAGTCTGATACTATAAGGTATTGTTTCCGATGAGTGCTGGCTTTAGTTAAAAGCTGCACGACATACCTGAGAACTGGAGTTGATTGGGTAAATTCTAGTCTGTGTGCCATTGAGAGTAGAGCATGCACGAATGAGGGCTTTTTGCCAATACCATTCTGCACTGTTCTAGGCTCGATTGTTTGTCTTTGAGGTATGCCAGGAGAACGCTTAATACTTCGGTATTAAGGTTTCTCAAGAGAGCTATCCTTCCCTATAACGTAATATTTGACGCACAGACTTGAGATTTGCACTAGGCTATGCGGCATGCCATGCGCACCAGTATCTCGTATCATTGACTCTAGCTAGACTTTATCAGTCATAGTAGACATTAAGTATATTAAACCAATTACTCTTATTATGCATACCCGTTTATGATTACACAAGCATTTCGCAGCCTAGTTTGATGTATTGAGACACAAACGACTTAGGCTCTTTTTGTTGATAGGAATACTGCATTGTCGTGGCGATTATTATTATTGTTGTAGCGTTTAGGATATTCTTGGCTCCGACTGCATTATATATCCTGACTTTTTGTGTGCATAGCCTGCACGAGCATTGTTCCGCTGCCGGCCTTTTTGGGTTCCATTTCCGATTCGAGCATCTTGATAGCATCTAACATTTAAAGAAGATTCCTTGTTGGTGTTGAAGGACTTTAGTGCACTTTCTTTTATGCAGGAGTGCCTGACATTTATTGATTAAAGTAACGTAAGCTGTAACGTTTCTTACCACCTTACTTTGCATACCATAACCAAGGCCCTTCGGTTATAGGTAGTAATAGGCTGTTTTCACATAACATTAAGCCTAGAGTAGACGCACATTTATTGAGAGTTTGATAACCTATTATTGCATATAGAACTCTGAAGAGTATTTGTGTTCTTTGTTCACTGGGAATATACATCAGAGGTTGGATCTAGCGCTTTCCGTTGTAGCATTTATGCCATTACTAGTCCAATGAATAAGAGCCCTGATATATTTAAACCTCAGTCATAACAAATGGCGACCTTACCTAGGATTTGGTGAACCTACATTTATTAGCAGGGAACATTTGTTGTTTTGGGGAATATTTTGCGGGGATCAGCAAGAATATTTTTTTTTTGCAACATAGTATAGCCCTTGAGTATTTCCGAGAATTTTTGTGTGTATATTGAGGTATAAGAGTTTGGGGTGCTTCTTTTCTGAATATTGAGGTGGGAAATTTTTGTGAGCATCATGTCTTATACCGGATCAGAGGAGAATGGAGACACAGTACGTAATGTCGAAATTGAGGAACAGC
This sequence comes from Paralithodes platypus, assembly GCA_032716605.1. Lineage (NCBI taxonomy): Eukaryota > Metazoa > Arthropoda > Malacostraca > Decapoda > Lithodidae > Paralithodes > Paralithodes platypus. Next base: position 78,206,208 of record CM064492.1, on the reverse strand, counting down.
AGTATGATGAAAGGGTTAATCAGGTGAACTGCGAGGAGGATGCTAGGATATTTTTACAATGGCCTGTTACTGCCGAGCGGTTGGAGGGTATGGATCGGTACGGTCTCCAATGCCTGGCCACAGCTATCGGTCATGTGGGTACTAGCAGCATGACCAGGGATAACTTGATAACGTGTGTACTGGGCAGGGTGACTGGTGAGCGAGATGGGTTGAGTGCTCAGAGCCCTTCGGCCATGCTTCCCCTACACTCGACTCCCAGCCATCCCAGTAGTTTGCCGACCCCGAGTACGCTTCCACAGTTGGGTGGTGACTGGCAGGGTGGGTTGCCCCTGGGGGGACCACCGGTAATTTCAAACATTGTAGCACCTTCACCTCCTCAAGGGTTATCTCCAGAATTATTGTTTCGGCTCGAATTAGCTAAGATCGAAGAGAGAAAGGCTATCAGGGTATCTGAGGAGCAACATAGGGCATCTGAGCTTCAGCTTCAGCAGCAATTAGAATTAGCCAAGATAGAAGAGAGAAAAACTCTCCAGAACTATTGTATCATCTCGAATTAGCTAAGATCGAAGAGAGAAAATGCCAGCTTCAGCTTCAGCAGCAAATAGAATTAGCCAAGATAGAAGAGAGAAAAACTATCAGTCACCAGCACATAGAGCTAGCAAAAATCCAAGCTGATTTAGAGTCGACTAGGTACTGTGCCGACATGGACGTAGAGAAGTCGCGAGTAGAGACAACAGGACAGTGACTTGGGGCTGGTAACCGTGCTCATGATCAATCTCTCTCGCACTTATTGAAACTGGTTCCGGTGTTTGATGAGAGTGGTGTAACAGAATTTTTCGCACGCTTTGAGAAGAAGTGCCAGGAACACCAGTGGCCAGAGAATAAATGGGCAGCACTTGTATCCTCTAGATTAATAGGCAAGGGTCTTAAAGCCTACGATGCGTTACCTTTGGAGTCATGTATTGTGTATGAGGATCTCAAGGAGGCTGTCCTGAGGGCTTACAAACTGCAACCAGAAACGTACCGTTTGAAGTTCCGGGGTGTAACCAAGGGAAGAGATAGCACCTTTTTGGAACACGCCCGGGACTTGTCCGATGCTAAGGGGAACTGGCTCCGATCTGAGAAGGTAACAACGTTTGATGGAGTTAAGCAGTTGATGATGTTGGAGCAGTTCTTTAAGAGCACGGGCGGTGATCTAGCTTTGAACTTAAAGGAGAAAAACCCAAGAACTCTAGTCGAAGCAGCAGAAATGGCTGATCGACGGCTGTCGTTGATTCGGGGTTGCGGGTCCTCACAGAAGTACGATGCAAGTGCTAGGGACCGTTATCCTCCCCCTCCCCGTAGCAATGACACATTTAAACAAAAGAGCAATGAAACTAAAACTGAATCCAAACCTAACACCACGCCGTATGAGAAAAGTCAGGGGCTTTTTACATCACAGTATAAGCCGAAACCGAAATTTATGTGTTTTAAGTGCCACCAGGAGGGTCATAAGGAAAATGAGTGCCCTAGTCGACCTCCTCCGGCAGCCGTGTCATTTGCTCACGGCATTGGAGTGTTCAAGAGGACATCGGAGTTTGTTAGAGGCAATTCTTCCGAGGTAAATACACTGCCAGTGCAGAAGGATCCGGAAGGCTTATTCCCTGTCTGTGATGCCTTTAGTGACCACAGGGGACTCGGTTGTGTGGAGTGGGGGGGTAGAAGACATGAGGTGAGAATTTTGCGTGACACTGGGGCATCGCAAACATTGTTGAGGAATTTCACTGGTAAACCTGTAAATACGGCACGGGTGGTTGTGGTTCAGGGGGTTAATGCAACAAGGTCATACCTACTTGTAAGAATGAAGATGGAAGTTGATGGTGTGACTCGTGACCTGGATGTAGGAATTGTGGAGAAGTTACCTGTTGGGGGCGTCGACCTCCTTCTCGGCAACGACTTTGCGGGGCCTACTTCTGAGGCTCCACCCTTAGTCGTTGCCGAGAAGCCGGCCGACGTGAGTAGGGAGGAGCAGGAGTGGGTTGAGAAGTGTCCGGTGCAACCTATGGCGTGTGTTGTCACTAGATCTCTTGCATCCAGGGAGTCACATTCTGGTCTTTAGACAAGCGGAGGAAAGGTACCGAGAAGGGGTTGGAAGTTGATGCGGTTGAGAGTTTAGTATCAACGGACATTCTCGGGGACTCATTATTAGGACCGATTTTCGAGTCTGGAGAAGACCCATTAACTGTTAGTAAGAAGGCAGAGGATGGGCTTAAAAAGACGAAGAGACAGCAACGATACAGAGAGAGAGAGCAACGGGAGGCTAAATTCAATGTAGGAGGGGGGCATGAGTTGTTTCGCAAACACTTAGATAAGCTTGCTCCTTCGGACATTCGTAAATTGCAATTAGAAGACCCGGAGGTTCTTGAGTGTGGTACCGGTGCTGTCGAGTTGAAGGAGGACAGTGATGCACAGTCGGGAGATTTTTACAAGTATCCCCTGACCATCATGTAGGTAGCAACAAGGTACCCTGACGCGTACCCTATGAGAAATGGGTCAGCGAGGACGGTGGTCCGAAACTTGCTAGTGTATTTTTCCCGGTATGGTTACCCGCGGGAGATTCAGTCAGACCAAGGATCCAACTTCACTTCTAACCTCTTTGTTCAAGCAGTACCGCAGCATGGGATTGTTACGGTTGTGTCATCTGCGTATCATCCAGAGAGCCAGGGTGTGTTAGAGCGATGGCACTCAGCCTTGGAATCTGTGCTTCGTTATTGTTGCTTTGAGAGTGGGAAGGGTTGGGATCTTGGCCTGCCATATGTTTTGTTTGCTGCACAGGAGGTACCTGGGGAAAGTTTGGGATTCAGCCCTAATGAGCTCGTCTTTGGACACCGTGTCAGAGGGCCTCTCCAGATGGTTAAAGAAATATGGGAGGGTGCAGAAAAACCTTGTTCTATGCTCAAGTATGTCCTCGACAGTCGAGAACGGATGTTGCGCAGTCTGGAGTTGGCTGGCCGTAATTCGACTAGCTCTCAGGCCCTCATGAAGGACAGGTACGACCTCAAGGTTAAACTCAGGGAGTTTCGCGTGGGTCAGGAGGTGTTGATTCTACTGCCCCTTGTAGCTCACCCCTTATCCGCGAAGTACACTGGTCCTTATAGGGTGGTGGAGAAGCTATCGGACCTGGATTACTTGGTAGCCACTCCAGACAGACGGAAGCGCAATCAGTTATGTCACGTTAATCTCATGAAGGAGTATGTGAGGCACCCCCCTGAGCCTCTCACTGTGCCTGTGATGACGTTTAGCAGTCAAGGTGGAGAAGGAGAACGGGACAGTCAAGCTCAGGTGGAGGATAACTGGAAGGATAAGAAAGTCAAATGGGCGCCTGAGTGTGAGAAGGCGTTTAGAGTAGTAAAACACCTGTTGTGCACTCACCCGATCCTCAGGGCCCCTGACTTTAGCCTACCTTTCCAACTAGCAACGGATGCTAGTGGTGTGGGGGCTGGTGCCATCCTTGTGAAAAAGGACGATGATGGGCTGGAGCATCCTGTTAGTTTCTGCTCGGATAAGTTCAATTCAGCCCAGGGGAGCTGCTCTGTTGTCGAGAAGGAGCTGCTGGCAGTTGTGCTTGCACTGAGGCATTTTGAGGTCTATGTTCCAGCGTATGGTCCGGTCGTTGTAGTTTACGCAGATCATCACCCTCTCAAGTTCTTGGACCAGTTTCACAATCGGAATATGAGGCTGACCAGGTGGTCACTAAGGTTACTGGTATATAACCTGGACATACGCCATATTGCCGGTTGTGACAACGTGGTTGCAGATTGTCTTTCAAGGGTATATGATCCTGGGTAGATTGACACACGGGTAGCCTCCTGCTTTAGTTTGAATAGTATTTTGCGCTTGGTGCTTGTTGGCTCGCAGTTGTAGCCCAGCGTATAGGGTCGTAAAGCAGGAGTTGAGCGTTTGGTATAGAAGAAAAAACTAGGCTTGCCCCTATAGTGCAGCCGAAATAAACAAATTAAAAAACATAAAAATCAAATAAAAACTCTTTCTTTGATAGTTGAATTTTTTCAGTATGTTATAGCAGTAATTCTGAGTTGCACTCCTCTCAGAATGCTGGGCTAGAGAAGCTCGCTCTTGAGGAGCATAACTACATATGATTTAACCTATTGTGTTGGGGAGGGTTATAATTTTGTAAAATGTTTTGTTGAGAACGGTGCCAGATATTTTACTGCCGCTGGGTGATGGGAAGTAGAGATATAGCATGGGTTCTAACAATCAGACTTTTGTGAGCCTTGGGCCTCTGAGAAAAATCTTGGGGGGGTGTGACGTTAACCACTCCGTTAGAACCGCATGGCTTGTCCTACAGTGACTCGCTAGGATCGCCAGGGCAGTGGATGTGGCTACAGTTGGTGTATTGTTGTGTGCTTTATTTCATATGAAAGCTCGTGTCATGGGCAGTCCAGAAAGGCTCTTTGTTTTCACCCATGTCAAGGCTTTATATATTTAATTGCAAAGTATATGTTTTATCATTATGTAGTAATGATAGGATTTGAGAGAGAGAGAGAGAGAGTAGAACAGAGTGTGGGGAGGCGCGCAGTGTTTTGCTATACTCGATGACGTCATAGCTGGCTGGCCTCGGGGATTGGTTGGAGGAGTTTTTACCATGCATGGTGACGTCATGTTTAGCTAGCTTCTTTAGCATTGGCTAGAGGACTTGTTACCGCTTTTCCTACGCGGTTCGAACTAGTGCTAGTATATATACTGCTCTCTGGCCACTCTCTCCCTCAGATCTGGTTTCTAGAATGCATCCCTCTTATCCCTTTGATACCTGTCTCCCTCTCTCCACCTGAGAACCTTTTCCTCTGCCTATCTCTCTCATTTTCCATATCTTTCACCACCTTTTATTAATATTATACCCCCTCTGGTTAACTCTGCATAATCAGCTTCATGCTGGCCAGTTGTATTGTGCGTTAAGGTCTTATATAACCCATGTATGTTAGTTGTTAAGATAAGTTGATCACGAAGCATTGGTTGGCATTCATATTGTTCAGTACCGCTTCCTATAATTATTAGTGTTCTGCTAGATTAGATAATGCTAGACTAGGAGTCTGATACTATAAGGTATTGTTTCCGATGAGTGCTGGCTTTAGTTAAAAGCTGCACGACATACCTGAGAACTGGAGTTGATTGGATAAATTCTAGTCTGTGTGCCATTGAGAGTAGAGCATGCACGAATGAGGGCTTTTTGCCAATACCATTCTGCACTGTTCTAGGCTCGATTGTTTGTCTTTGAGGTACGCCAGGAGAACGCTTAATACTTCGGTATTAAAGTTTCTCAAGAGAGCTACCCTTCCCTATAACGTAATATTTGACGCACAGACTTGAGCTTTGCACTAGGCTATGCGGCATGCCATGCGCACCAGTATCTCGTATCATTGACTCTAGCTAGACTTTATCAGTCATAGTAGACATTAAGTATATTAAACCAATTACTCTTATTATGCATACCCGTTTATGATTACACAAGCATTTCGCAGCCTAGTTTGATGTATTGAGACACAAACGACTTAGGCTCTTTTTGTTGATAGGAATACTGCATTGTCGTGGCGATTATTATTATTGTTGTAGCGTTTAGGATATTCTTGGCTCCGACTGCATTATATATCCTGCCTTTTTGTGTGCATAGCCTGCCCGAGCATTGTTCCGCTGCCGGCCTTTTTGGGTTCCATTTCCGATTCGAGCATCTTGATAGCATCTAACATTTAAAGAAGATTCCTTGTTGGTGTTGAAGGACTTTAGTGCACTTTCTTTTATGCAGGAGTGCCTGACATTTATTGATTAAAGTAACTAAGCTGTAACGTCTCTTACCACCTTACTTTGCATACCATAACCAAGCCCCTTCGGTTATAGGTAGTAATAGGCTGTTTTCACATAACATTAAGCCTAGAGTAGACGCACATTTATTGAGAGTTTGATAACCTATTATTGCATATAGAACTCTGGAGAGTATTTGTGTTCTTTGTTCACTGGGAATATACATCAGAGGTTGGATCTAGCGCTTTCCGTTGTAGCATTTATGCCATTACTAGTCCAATGAATAAGAGCCCTGATATATTTAAACCTCAGTCATAACATAATGTACCTTTATAGAGGTGTTTTGGTAGTAATTAATCTATATAATTGAAGAACAGAAACTTAAATCATATACAGTATCTCTCTCTCTCTCTCTCTCTATATATATATATATATATATATATATATATATATATACAGTATATATACGGAGACGCTTGGGGTAAATCCTAACCGGGCCATATAAGTGGATGTAGAGTAACGTAAACAAAGAGAGGGAGGTGTTGGATCAGCAAGTTACTATATTATATAAGGCTTCTTTCTGTACGTACTGTATAATATACTCCGTCCACAGCAACCTGGCACTATAGTCCACTCATCGCCCTCACAATTGCTCTTGCACTGTATAGCTTTATGCGTTTATTTGGTTGAGGTAATATATTATGTTGTTTGATGGTTTAGCTTCAAGAGACACCACACACACACACACATACACTTTTTTTTTTATTAAGGTGACAGTTACAAAGTGGTGTACAATCTATCTTATTCTAGTTACATTGTAGTTTATCTTATTGTACCAGTACCTCCCTACAATCAACCTAGTTGTTCCCCAATTCGTCCCTCCGCCACGACCATTTCAAAGTCCAAGTCTCTCACTCTTGTCCTCTGTAGCGGGGAGGACCTTGTACCCCTGAGACATAGGAGTGCAGACCTGAGAAGAGAGAAAGAGAGCCAGCATCTCATCCAAGTTATGACTTGGCTTCTATGCTGGCGCTTTTTCTCCGATATTTGTTCAGCTAATCTGGCATAGAAGACACTTGCAGAAGGTCCCATACCTCCCGACGATGAGAAGACCAGAGGAGTAAAGCTTCCTTGATCCCTGTTCAAAATTCTTTCTTCATAAGCGCGTTTTTTCTCACTTTCGTTTCTCAAGTATGCCGCCTTGTGTCCTCGCTCACGATATGTTTGTGCTCTTGGGTTGAAGATTCTGATGTCGAAAAAAGCCCGTTGTCCCCTCGTCCAAAAACCTCGAGCACTTACGTCCACTCTTGCTTCATTTGAAGTATTTGCAGTATTGTGGGCCAAGCGCTGTCCGTCCATAGGCAGAAGTTCCGGTTCGATTCTGACATCATGGCACACCTCGTCCAGCATTTGTGCAGTGATGTCTCGTACTTCATCATGCCGGATACAGATGAATCCTCCTTTCTTACAGGTCATACAGTGGTCTGGGTTGTTTATTTCACCGCATGCACATTTCAGCGGCAGGTTCGAAACTGGCCACCCATACCTCAAAGTTACGGCATCATTGAATTCTTGTTTATTTAAGCTGAAGCCTTTCTCCTTTATTGGTAATGATGTGAGCCAATTTGAAGCCCCCGTGTCTTGTGCCATCTCAACTCTCATTTTCAGTTCTTCCCTACATCTGGTCTTAATTTGTTCTAGGCTATGTTTCTGTCTCTCTTCTCTGCTCTTTGTAATTTCCTGTCTTGCATTTCGTTGTTCCTCTTCGTCCACCTCATCATTTTCATTTTGCTCCCGTATTTTTTCAGTCAGAGACGTAGTAAATTTAAGGGAATTTTGGTACTCATGTAGTGCCGCCTCCACTGGGTTTATGATCCCCATACCTCCGAACCTTGGCGGAAGAGCTAATAGATCTCTTAGCTCTAGCCTTCCATCTCTGTTAAGGCCGGTATGAATGTTCCTCTGATTGCTTCTTCAAGCGGTTGGAGCATCTGTCTAATGCCAGGCACTGTTCTCATAAGAAAGGTCCATCTGTGCTTAACACCATATGTGAAGGCAGTATATGCAGCATGTGGTTCAGATTTCGCAATGTCTGCCAGGGTTTTCACTTCCTTTACCCACTCCGCTACCTTTTATACACACACACACACACACACTGCCACTCAATCTGCTCATTACACGATGACATCAATACTTTATTTTCCGTTCAATAGATGATTATATTTAGTTTACGAATCAATTATGGGAGTTGGAGGAATATTATAATATGATATATTCAACCATATCTCAATAGGCCATACCATAACATAACCTAACATAACATAACATAACCAGCCTAACTTAAGGGGAGATTTCCACTTGAGGGACTTTTTTCTTTACCCCTTTCTCCCTCATGTCTAGCCCCATTGTTTTTGAGATTTTAAGACGTTTGCCCCATTAGTTTAGTAGCGATTTTAAGAACTTTCACCCCATATTAAGACCTTTCGTGCAATTCTGGTGTCGATTTTATCCTGGCGAGCGATAGTGAGCCTGTAATTTAAGAGGAACCGGCCTTTGGCCGGGAAATTTTTCTACCGAAAAATGTACAAATTTATCTTGAAAGGGACTCAAGGGGGTGTAATTTTAAGCTTGATGGAGGTCTAGGGAACAAACTAAATACCTCCCGTTAATCTAGCGTAACCTGACCTAACCTAACCAAACACAAGATAAGCTGAAACTCACATGACTCTACAATAAAAACTGTGGAATAGTATGTGTTTAGTTGGCCACTCTAATATGTGTTTAGTTGGCCACTCTAATATGTGTTTAGTTGGCCACTCTAATATGTGTTTAGTTGGCCACTCTAATATGTGTTTAGTTGGCCACTCTAATATGTGTTTAGTTGGCCACTCTAATATGTGTTTAGTTGGCCACTCTAATATGTGTTTAGTTGGCCACTCTAATATGTGTTTAGTTGGCCACTCTAATATGTGTTTAGTTGGCCACTCTAATATGTGTTTAGTTGGCCACTCTAATATGTGTTTAGTTGGCCACTCTAATATGTGTTTAGTTGGCCACTCTAATATGTGTTTAGTTGGCCACTCTAATATGTGTTTAGTTGGCCACTCTAATATGTGTTTAGTTGGCCACTCTAATATGTGTTTAGTTGGCCACCCTAATATGTGTTTAGTTGGCCACTCTAATATGTGTTTAGTTGGCCACTCTAATATGTGTTTAGTTGGCCACTCTAATATGTGTTTAGTTGGCCACTCTAATATGTGTTTAGTTGGCCACTCTAATATGTGTTTAGTTGGCCACTCTAATATGTGTTTAGTTGGCCACTCTAATATGTGTTTAGTTGGCCACTCTAATATGTGTTTAGTTGGCCACTCTAATATGTGTTTAGTTGGCCACTCTAATATGTGTTTAGTTGGCCACTCTAATATGTGTTTAGTTGGCCACTCTAATATGTGTTTAGTTGGCCACTCTAATATGTGTTTAGTTGGCCACTCTAATATGTGTTTAGTTGGCCACTCTAATATGTGTTTAGTTGGCCACTCTAATATGTGTTTAGTTGGCCACTCTAATATGTGTTTAGTTGGCCACTCTAATATATGTTTAGTTGGCCACTCTAATATGTGTTTAGTTGGCCACTCTAATATGTGTTTAGTTGGCCACTCTAATATGTGTTTAGTTGGCCACTCTAATATGTGTTTAGTTGGCCACTCTAATATATGTTTAGTTGGCCACTCTAATATGTGTTTAGTTGGCCACTCTAATATGTGTTTAGTTGGCCATTCTAATATGTGTTTAGTTGGCCACTCTAATATTCATGACACTGATAATAGTCAGAATAATATCGTCCACGCATAATTGATATAATGTTAAGGGAACCCACCTCGCTTTTTTTCTCTTTCTTTCCCGCTCTCTTTGGCTTGTATTCATTCGGCCCCATTTTGCCTACTTTTTTTTTAAGACGTTTACCCCCATCCAGGTGTCAATATTTTCCTGGCGAGCGGTAGTCAGTGTCTTGGGGGTATTTTTAAAAAGCTTGATGGGGGTCTAGGAAGCAAACTAAAGAATAATCTGCCCTACAGTTAGCTACAGTAAGAGTGGTATTATGTTATTATAGCAGCTGTATCAAAAATAGGATGGTGAGTGAGTGGGTCCTCGGAGTGTACTAGGGTCAGATAAGGCTATATACTGACTCTTACTCAATATCTCTCTCTCTCTCTTTCCACATACACTCATATCTATTTATCTATGTATCAATCTATCTATCTGTCTATATATATATATATATATATATATATATATATATATATATATATATATATATATATATATATATTTTCTTTAATACATACGAGATTGAAAGAAATGGCAATTTCTGCGTTGGAAATTTTATTATTCAAAGTTTCCAGGTCTCTGATGAGTTTTCGCTGGGTGGCAGGAAGTAGATGAAGGAGATGAGCAAAATTCATGGTGGTACAGGGTTACATAAATGTACATGATGATACAGGATATACGACACGTTTCACTGGACAACCAGCATTATCAAGTAAGGATGGAATGATATAAAAGGTAAACAGGAAGGGTATATATAGAAGGTGGAGGATCAGAGGAGGCGAAAATCAGGGGGCAAAAGTCTGCTATTGGTAGAGGGGTATTCTAGGAGAGAGAAAGGGAGAACCGCTTCACGCATGCGCACTGGATGCGGGATGGTGGTCGGTTGGTGGGGTCGAAGCTGATTGGCTGCGTGTCGAGGGGCGTGGCCTAAGTTGTGTGGCGCCTGCGGAAGACGAATCTGAAGGAGGTAGCGCAGGGGGCTGCATCAAGGGCACCAGGGGGCGAGGGGGGGTGTTAGGTCCTGTAGGAAAGTGCCTTTTGGCAGAAGGAAGGATCTGAAGGTCCAGAGTTTGGTTGTTGATGTTGGGATGTAAGGCTTGGATATATAAAGCTTCGAGTATAGGTAATCTCCTTGGGTCACTTTCTTTATCGAGTATGGTGGTGTGTTTCTCTAACTCGTTGCGTGTGAGGTGAGGGTGGTTAGGGGTGAGATAGTGGTCTTTGATGGCTCCAGCCTGAAGGTGAAGAGTTAACCGACGTGAAAGACGAGTCTGCGTCATACCAATATAGGAATGAGGTCCACAGTCCTCATAATTACAGGTATGTTGGTAAATGACGTGATCGTCGGTCATCGGGCTCTTTATCTTGGTGGAGGCTGGTTTGTTGCGGAGAACGAGGTTGGAGGTCTTGGGGGATTTGTAATAAATTATTAATTTGATTTTGTTTTCCGGGTTGGTTGGGTGGACATGCTTGGAGATTATTTCTTTTAAGACGGCCTCGTCATTTTTGTGTTCAGAGGACATGTAATTGCGGTAGAAGATCTTAATTTCATTGGGGGGGTCAATGTTGGGAGGGCTTTGGGTGTACCATTTTTCAAGATGGTGGTTGATGGTGCTGGAGATGTCGGAGTTGGAGTATCCGTTATTTACTAAAACTTGGGATAGTCTTTCTAGTTCCTGGTGGGTGTCGGCCCAGGTAGAGCAGTGCGTGAGGGCTCTCCTAACATAGGCGGAGATGGAGGATAGAAGATAACGGCGGGGGCATTCACTATCGCCGTTGAGGCATTGTCCTGTGTTAGTTGGTTTAATGTAGACGGTGGTTTTGAACCCATGGTCGTTCAGAGCTATGAGGATGTCGAGGAAGGGGAGTTGTCCATTGTTAGATTTTTCAAAGGTGAAGTTAAGTCCGGAGGAGGTCATGAAGCGACGCTGGAGTTCCTGTAGTTTGTGGAGGTCCTTGATTTGCACGAAGATGTCATCCACGTATCTACAGTAGACGGCGGTTCGTTGGGCAGCTAGGAGCTCTTCCTCGATGGTACCCATGAAAAAGTTCGCAAAAAGAACTCCTAGGGGGCTGCCCATCGCCACACCGTCTATCTGCTTGTACATGTTGCCCCGGGGGCAAAGGAAGGGGGCCTCCTTGGTACATAGCTCCAGTAGCGTTTTCAGGGCCTTCTCCGGGATGTCCAGTGTTGGTGTATCAGGGCAATGATAAATTCGACGTAGAATCATGTCAATGGTCCTATCCACTGGCATGTTGGTGAACAGGCTTTCTACGTCGAGAGAGGCGATTGTGTGGTTGTTGTTACGGGGGGCGTCTCGTAAAATTTCCAAGAAATCGTGGGCTGAGTTAAGGTTGAATTGGCTGGGCACGTAGGGGGTGAGGAGGTTGTTCAGGGCCTTGGCGATCTGGTAGGTGGCAGTGGGGATCTGGGAGATGATGGGGCGGAGGGGGTTCCCAGGTTTGTGTGTTTTGATGGTTCCGTACGCATAACCAGGGGTGTATTCTCCGACGAGTTTTTTAAGGTGGATCCCTCCTTGTTTGGCGTTGATGGCGGTGATGGTGGTGTTGGCAGTACGTTTGATTTCGTCGGTTGGGTTGCGGGTGATCTTTTTAAATTTGGTGTTGTCACTTAAGATGACGTCCATTTTTCTAAGATATTCCTCCTTGTCATGGATCACGAGGCAGGAAGCTTTATCCGCACGACGGATGATGATGTTGGGGTTGTCTCTTAATTGTTTGGCAGCTTGGAAGTGTTGTTTGTTGAGTATTTTGCTATGGTGAGTTCCTCTGGTTTTGGCGGCTTCAGCGAGGAGAGTAGGTTGTAGGGCGGGAGTAGTGGTGACCTTGCCATCCTTCTTGAGTCATAGGATGTCGTCCAGGAGGATTTCCGTTTCTAGGCGTTTCCGGTGGGGGCCAGCTTTGGAGCTGTAGTGGCAGTTGAGGCCTTTCTTGAGGAGGTCTTCTTGGTCCAGGGTCAGAATGGTGTTAGTAAGGTTTATATATCCTTTTGTTGGTTTGGGAAGTTTTAAGTTTCCGCCATAAAGACGGGCAAGCTTTTTTATGGTTGTGTTTTCGGCTTGTCTTCTGTGTTGTTCAAGGAGTTGTTCGAGGGCTGTGTTGATTTCGGCTTTGAGGTGGTCTGGAGGGGTTTCGTCTTCCCAAATCCGTAGAAGAGCATCTCGTTCTTTACGAAGGTTGTTGGCGAGCTCTCGTTTTGACAGAATATATAAGCTCTCATTTTTGCGAACTTTTTCATGGGTACCATCGAGGAAGAGCTCCTAGCTGCCCAACGACCCGCCGTCTACTGTAGATACGTGGATGACATCTTCGTGCAAATCAAGGACCTCCACGAACTACAGGAACTCCAGCGTCGCTTCATGACCTCCTCCGGACTTAACTTCACCTTTGAAAAATCTAACAATGGACAACTCCCCTTCCTCGACATCCTCGTAGCTCTGAACGACCATGGGTTCAAAACCACCGTCTACATTAAACCAACTAACACAGGACAATGCCTCAACGGCGATAGTGAATGCCCCCGCCGTTATCTTCTATCCTCCATCTCCGCCTATGTTAGGAGAGCCCTCACGCACTGCTCTACCTGGGCCGACACCCACCAGGAACTAGAAAGACTATCCCAAGTTTTAGTAAATAACGGATACTCCAACTCCGACATCTCCAGCACCATCAACCACCATCTTGAAAAATGGTACACCCAAAGCCCTCCCAACATTGACCCCCCCAATGAAATTAAAATCTTCTACCGCAATTACATGTCCTCTGAACACAAAAATGACGAGGCCGTCTTAAAAGAAATAATCTCGAAGCATGTCCACCCAACCAATCCGGAAAACAAAATCAAATTAATAATTTATTACAAATCCCCCAAGACCTCCAACCTCGTTCTCCACAACAAACCAGCCTCCACCAAGATAAAGAGCCCGATGACCGACGATCACGTCATTTACCAACATACCTGTAATTATGAGGACTGTGGACCTCATTCCTATATTGGTATGACGCAGACTCGTCTTTCACGTCGGTTAACTCTTCACCTTCAGGCTGGAGCCATCAAAGACCACTATCTCACCCCTAACCACCCTCACCTCACACGCAACGAGTTAGAGAAACACACCACCATACTCGATAAAGAAAGTGACCCAAGGAGATTACCTATACTCGAAGCTTTATATATCCAAGCCTTACATCCCAACATCAACAACCAAACTCTGGACCTTCAGATCCTTCCTTCTGCCAAAAGGCACTTTCCTACAGGACCTAACACCCCCCATCGTCCCCCTTAACCCAGCCCCCCGCGCTACCTCCTTCAGCTTCGTCTTCCGCAGGCGCCACACAACTTAGGCCACGCCCCTCGACACGCAGCCAATCAGCTTCGACCCCACCAACCGACCACCATCCCGCATCCAGTGCGCATGCGTGAAACGGTTCTCCCTTTCTCTCTCCTAGAATACCCCTCCACCAATAGCAGACTTTTGCCCCCTGATTTTCGCCTCCTCTGATCCTCCACCTTCTATATATACCCTTCCTGTTTACCTTTTATATCATTCCATCCTTACTTGATAATGCTGGTTGTCCAGTGAAACGTGTCTTATATCCTGTATCATCATGTACATTTATGTAACCCTGTACCACCATGAATTTCGCTCATCTCCTTCATCTACTTCCTGCCACCCAGCGAAAACTCATCAGAGACCTGGAAACTTTGAATAATAAAATTTCCAACGCAGAAATTGCCATTTCTTTCAACCTCGTATGTATTAAAGAATATTTATTACCTGGCTTTACTAACATATATATATATATATATATATATATATATATATATATATATATATATATAATAAATAAATCAGTGATAATAAATTAATCAGTGATAGGCAATATGGTTTTAGACGATGTCGATCAACTGCAGACATTCTTGATCAACTGCAGACATTCTTTGCCGTCTTACGCATCAAATCAACCAAGCTACAGACCAACATGGTGAAACACATAATTATACCAAAGGCATTTGATAGAGTCTGGCATCAATCCTTATTGTCGAAGATGTCACACTAAGGCCTTGCATCATTAGTTCCACTAATTTCTTCTTATCTTCATAACAGAAAAATATGTGTAATGGTAGATGGCCTTTATTCTCAATTTCACTCAATAAATGCTGGTGTTCCCCAGGGATCAGTTTTGGCCCCAACTCTGTTCCTCATTCATATCAATTATCTCATATCTACCACTCATAATCCAATACATTCCTACGCAGATGACTCAACACTCCACAGTTCCTTCACATTTACCAATTCTTTCACCCAACCCGATCTTATAAATTCAAAAGTAAACACTGCAATTTCGCTGAACCAGGACCTTTCTAGAATTAATGAATGGGGACAAGAGAATCTAGTTTCCTTTAATGCACAGAAAACCAAGTACATTAAATTTTCTAACCGACAGAATCTCACTGACTCCCATATATTTTTTAATGATGTAAATATTCCCACTTCCTCTAGTATTGACATTCTCGGTGTAACATTAACTACTAACTTGAGCTGGACACATTATGTTAGAAGTATTGCTAAGAATGCCTCTAAAAAACTGGGACTCCTGTACAGAGTTCGAGAATTCTTCACTGACGAGCAGTTGGCCGTAATATATAAAAGTCATGTGCGTTCTCAGATGGATTACTGTTCACCTCTGTGGGGTGGAAGTGGAGTGGTTGCATTGAGGCAGTTGGACAAAATTCAAAATAAAGCTATTAGATTAAGGCAGTGACAAAAAACTTTAAGGTCAAATTGGATTTTAGGTCACGTATGTGTTGTTTGTATTATAATCCTTTTTCTCATCAGTTTCTTCATTGATTAGTGTGTTTTAAGGTGTTTTTCCTTCTGGAAATTCATATTTACCCATTATTTTGCAATATTAAAACATGCCCCCTAAAACCATATTTGGTATGATTTTAGTTACTGGACACCTATTTGACAGGTACCACAGAGGATTTAATAATTTTTTTTTTCGGTTTCCACGCATCCAACACCAAGCTACACCTTTTTCTGGTCCGGTAATAGTATTGAAAACGATCTAATAACTTTTTAAATGTGGTTTTCGACGAGAATAAAACGGCGCGTTTGTGCCGAAAATCGGCAGCGGGGGGAGTCCGTCGTCGTGGTTTGTTTACCCAGGACGCTCGAGGTTACTACGGCCAGCTGTTTTACTTGCCCCCTGCTGGCCACATATATGACGATTATTATAATTCACGGGGGGGGGGGGGGGGGGGTGAGGGGGGGCAGAGCCCCGCCTCAACCCTGTCCTGTATCCCACGGCCTATAACGCAAGTCTTTATAAAAAAATGGACCCAACAACTGGTTATATAAGCTTAGCCATTTGAAGTCGACCACCAAGGCGGGACCGGGAAGTCACTCCGAGCGTAAAGTAAACAAAGCGACGCTACTTCCACGAACGCAAACGAGTTGTCTTTATATTTCGTCTCATATTATCATTATTAAAGTGTCCCCATTGCTCTTTTAGTGTTTCGTACACCAGAAAAGGGTGTAGCTTGGTGTTGGATGCGTGGAAACCGAAAAAAAAATATGTATTAAATCGTTGGCGGTACCTGTCAAATAGGTGTCCAGTAACTAAAATCGGGTAGGATGTAGTGAGCGGGCGTACCGCCATCTTTGTTTAAATTACGCGTAGTGGCGTCGGACCTTTCCCATCATGTTCCCGTCTATTTTAATCTAACCTAACCTAACCTAACCTAGTATTCATGTAGTAATGACAGGGGGCAAATAGCAGAAAATATAGCGTCGAAATAGACGGGAACGTAAGTGCGACCGCGGCGATCGCCCTATGTAAACAATGACGACCGTACGCCCGAACTCTACATCCATCCCCTAAAATCGTACCCCATATTTTGTCATTACCCTAACCTAATCTGGGGGCTGCCGCCCCCAGACCCCCGCAGGGTTAGTATTGATATAGATTATGACAAAATACTAAAACTACAGTAATAAATGAAAAATATTAGTTCTCAGCTGATCCAAGATGGCCATCATCACCCTTATTTAACCCACAAAGTCTAAGGAAAAATAGGTACGATTTTAGTTACTGGACACCTATTTGACAGGTACCACCGAGGATTTAATACATATTTTTTTCGGTTTCCACGCATCCAACACCAAGCTACACCTTTTTCTGGTCCGGTAATAGTATTGAAAACGATATAACTTTTTAAATGTGGTTTTCGACGAGAATAAAACGGGGCGTTTGTGCCGAAAATCGGAGGCGGGGGAAGTCCGTCGTCGCTTCGGATCGTCGCGGTTTGTTTACCCAGTACGCTCGAGGTTACTACGGCCAGCTGTTTTACTTTCCCCCTGCTGGCCACATATAGGGGCGGCAGAGCCCCCCCTCAACCCTGTCCTGTATCCCACGGCCTATAATGCAAGTCTTGATAAAAAAATGGACCCAACAACTGGTTATATAAGCTTAGCCATTTGAAGTCGACCGCCAAGGCGGGACCGGGAAGGCACTCCGAGCGTAAAGTAAACAAAGTGACGCTACTTCCACGAACGCAACCGAGTTGTCTTTATATTTCGTCTCATAGCCTATTATCATTATTAAAGTGTCCCCATTGCTTTTTTAGTGTTTCGTACACCAGAAAAGGGTGTAGCTTGGTGTGGGATGCGTGGAAACCGAAAACAAATATGTATTAAATCGTTGGCGGTACCTGTCAAATAGGTGTCCAGTAACTAAAATCGTACCGAAAAATAATTTAATATGCAGCGGTAAAGACATATAGGCCTACTGTGGTGACTAATACTCTATGACAAAGCTATAGGCCTAGTATAGGCCTACATTTAGAACATTATATCCCATACGTGACCTAAAATCCAGTTTGTCCAACTTTAATGACAGGAATCTTACTAAAGACAAAACTAAAGTCGCCCAAGTGGCGACGCATGCGCAGATGGCAAAAAATTAAGTATCCTCCAGTTTCGTAAGATTAGTAGGGGAGTTGCAGAAGCAGTGATGGAGAAACTAGGAGTGAGTAGGAAGATAAGGAACATGATAATGAATATGTATGAAGGGGCGGAGACAGAGATTGTGTGGAAAAATATTGCAGTGAAAGGAATCAGGAGAAGGAAAGGGTTAAGGCAGGGATGTAACCTGTCACCATTAATTTTTGCAATGTGCATGGAGGAGTTGGTGAGGAGAATTAAGAGTAAGGGACAAGGAGTGAAAATAGGGCAATATAGGCTAGCAATTCTGACGTTTGCTGATGACGTAGTGTTGATAGCAGAGACAGAGGAAGATATGGGGGAAATGTTGCAGGAGGCGGAAAGGTTTGGCAGAGACCTAGAAATGAAGTTCAGTGTAGAGAAAAGCAGTATGATAGTAGTAAATAGTAGTAAATAGTAGTAAAAGTATGACAGTAGAAATGAGGATAGGAGGGGAAAGAATAGAAACAAGGGAGGAAGTAAAGTATTTAGGGGCATGGATAGGGAGGGAAGGGCGACAAAGGACAATGAATGAGAATATTATGAAGGTGGAAAGAGGTGTGGAAGGACTTTGAAGTGCCGAGAATAATGTACGGGATGGATGTGAGAGGGAGTACAGGGGGAGAAATAAATAGACTGGAGACGGGACAAAATAAAATAGGAAGAATAGGGTTAGGAGCAAGAAGGTGGACAGCAAATGAAGCAGTGAGAGGGGAGAGGGGATGGAGTACGTTTGAGGAAAGAATGGCGAAGGCAAAGTTGAGGTACAAGAGTAGGTTGGAGGAGATGGAGGATAATAGGTGGCCAAGGAGAGTGTATGAATGGGGGGGAGGGGAAGAGTAGATGGGCAAAAGAGTGTAGAGAAAACTGAAACAAATAGGAGTGAAACAAAGAAGGGTGGGAGAGGAGTGGAGAGATGTAGGGAGTAATGCAGGACTAGGTCAGGGAAGGAGACTAGAGAAAGAGATAGGAACGAGAGTGAAGGAAGTAGGAAGACAGGAATGGAAGAGAAATATGGAGAAGAAAAGTACACTGATAAGATATAGAAGCAAGGGGAGACCGAGAAAAGAGAAGTTTTATGGCGGAAGTTGGGGAGCTGAACTACTGTTTAAGGCTAGGGCAGGAGCATTAGAGACAAATAGGAGAACATGGAGGTGGAATGGGGGGGTGAAAGAGTGTCTGCAGTGTGAGGTGGGAGGGAGGAGACAATAGAACATATAGTGACAGAGTGCCAGGGGTATGCAGAGGAGAGAGATGGGTTGGAAAATGAGTTGAAACGGGAGGTAGGGGAGAGGGAATGGGAAGAACAGAAAGAGGAGGAGGATGAAGGTGTAAAATTTGTGTTAGGTTTCGGGACAGAAGAGGGGGTAGATGGGGAAAAGAATGAAGGTAGTGAAAAGATTCCTGGAGCAGGTGTGGCAGAAGAGAAAACGGAATAGAATATATAATAATAGGGTGAGGGGGGAGGTGATCAGAGTGGGGGAGGAGGATAAATGAGATTAAAGAGTAGAGAGGGGAAAAGTTAAATTAAGGTAAGGAGAGAACAAGATATTGGGGGATGGAGGAGGGGGTAAAATAGGGAGAGGAGAGTTCTGCTTTAGCTATATACTTCAATTCTTTTTCTTTAACTATCCTTTCTACGACTACATATTTTCTAAACTAATTCTTAATCAAGCTCTAGCTGTTTCTGGAGAAGAGAGCACCGGTGCATAGGTCAGCTGGCTCGAAAGAGGGACAGCAACTCCACAAAAAGAAGAAGAAGAAGACGCTACACTCAAAGAAAAATACATTTTGAGCCCATTCGTAGCGTGCCTACAGCACGGATCTTCTGTCTAGAATCACAGGTACCTTAAATAAGGCCCACAACACCCCCAAAGGGGAGGTGACAGGTGTGGTAGGCACAAAAACAGACCACCAGAAAAAAGCGTGTTATCAGTGAGTGTAGTGCGAAAAGGACGATCTAATAAGCCCGGTCGGGTTGTGCGGTGGACCCGTGACAGCGGCTTAAGGAGCCAGATAGGATGGACAATGTTCTACAATTTCTCTTTTCTTTCTCAATATTTTAATTTTCCTTCAAAATAGTAGTCTCAAAAGTGTGTACAACGTACCTAGTAGAGAGAGTAAGGTGCTACTCTAGATGTTATCGATTTAATCGCGCTAGTGATTACGATAATTGCCCGCTCCAGAGCGGAACGGAATTATACGATAAGTATATAGCTCTACGTTGGAGACGTACTGTAGAGGCTACTACTAAATACCTAGATTTCGCCAAAGCTTTTGACAAGGTGGACCATGGAATTCTTCTTCATAAACTCAAATCACTTGGAATAGGTGGAGATCTTGGAAGATGGCTCCACAGTTTCATCACCAACAGAAAACAAAGAGTCACGGTTCAAGGAAGCCTATCAGAAGCAGGCGGTGTCATCAGCGGTGTACTACTAGGATCAGTTCTGGGACCTCTCCTATTTCTCATCATGATAGGAGACATCAACAGGGACCTGGAACACTCAACAGCCACATCGTTTGCAGACGACACCAGACTCATGAAGAAAATCACCACACAACATGATGCCCAGCAACTACAACAAGACTTAAACAAAATCATGAAGTGGTCAGAAGAAAATAATGCCAGGTCCTGGCATATTTTCGTGAGGCTATTTCCGCATCTAACGAAGTTTAGGTGTATTGGTAAAATTGTTCAGATGGTTGAGAGTAAGATCGGAGCTCCATAAATCCTCTTTCGGGTATGGTGTAAAAACCGATCCCCACATGTATATCTCGGTTTCTCTGGTCATGGCGGCGAGGTGGTTGCGCTCTAGAGGGGCGTTGGGGTTGTTCCCTTGTAGCTCTGGGATGGGGTCATTTCTTATCTTCATAAATGCGATGTGGAAGAAGAGATAATTTATATTTGGCCTTCTGGTTTGTTCTGGGGCTGCTTAGGTGGTTTGTAGGCTGGAGGTAGATGTGGGGTTATTTCTTATCTTCATAAATGCGATGAGGCAGAAGAGGTAATTTATATTTGGCCTTCTGGTTTGTTTTGGGGGCTGCTTAGGTGGTTGGTAGGCTGGAGGTAGATGGAGTGGACAGTGGTTGCAAGTTTGCAGGTTTGGGATGTTGCAGAAGTGTAATCGGCGAGAGACTGATCAAATGATATTCACTGTCCTGTGAGGTATATAATTGTTTGCCCTGGAGTCGTTCTCTTTGATGCGGGGGAGGTGTGGTAGGGATGAGAGAGAAAACGGCTTGGTGGTGGTGAATGCTTGGGTAACTGTTTCTCTGTTATTGGTAGAGGTGGTGGTGGTGGTGGTGAGAAGCTATAGGTGGTGATCTTGGTATGTTGGCTGTGGTGGTGGTGTGGCAACATTGTTGGTGGAGATGGTGGTGGTGGTGGTGAAGGTAAAAGTGGAGGTCTCGGTATGGTGGCTGTGGTGGTGGTGAGCTTTCCCATTATTTCAATGTTATTTTTAGCTGTGGTGGTAGTGTTGGTGGAGGTAGGGGTGGGGATCTCGGTATATTGGCTGTGGTGGTGAGAATGCTTTTCTGTTATTTCACTAAGGTAAGTAGGCCTATAGCAGAAAATAAGAAACTTAAAATCATTTTGAAAACTCCATCGACTTCTTGACGTACAGGTAGGCCTAGGGCGGCCCCTGGGCCTATGCTTCTACTTCATGCAAGTATTTTCAACTGTAGAAACCTTCGGGAAATACTAAAAAGCAAAAAAAAAAACAATAAAAAAAAAACGCCTAAAATAAAACTTGAATAAATTATATTGCGTAATTATTTGTATAGGCCTACTCATAATTATTCATATTCATATATTTGCATTGCAACTTTTATAATATTAGTAGCCTACTGGTAGCCTCTATTACCTGTTCTGCGTTTAATGGGGTAGGCTATTATATAAACCAATGTAGCCTATAGGCCTAATAGTTGAAGATATAGTTTGTTGAAACAAAATATCTATAGGACGATTAACGCAGCCTACCGATAAGCTAGCTATACAAACGTGTTAATTTAACTTTGAAAAACTGACACAATGAATATAAACACCATATGAGGAGGAGCACTTTATTGACCACGTTTCGCAGTGAAGAAGTTATCTGCGAAACGTTGTCAATAAAGTGTTCCTACTCATATGGTGCTTATATTCATACTATACAAATGTATAGGAAGGCAGCGTTGCCAATATCTGCCACCTATTCTTAACCCGGCAAGCACGCATATGGCCTGTGACGAACGTAGATGTATGCAAATTAACCTCTCCGCTGCGCAGATGGGGTAGTGGCCACCCCTCCCTGTGCTGAGGTATTTAGACTGTTTCCTTCACTCAAATCGTCATCGTACCATAAATATAATTAATACTTATCCATATGCGCCCATTTTATGTTGATTATGAAGATATTAACCTGTTACAACAATAAAACAAGTGGAAACAGCGTTTGGCTGGTCAAAATCGGCAAGTGAGATCGGGAATTATAGTCATCGAGTGCGAGCCAGCCTGCCAACATCCACCCCTAACGACGTCTGGAGCGACACTGTCGTGTAGTTCCCTCTCTTTCTCTCTTTCATTCGCTGTGTAGCACATACAAGCACAGCTTGCTTATGAATCGCTATTGATAGCACAAAAATATACTGAGTGAGTGAGTGAGAGCACAGTGAGAGCACACGGGTTGGTTGAGCTCCTCAAAAGAGGGGATTTTCGGAGGGGTATCGTGGGGCTAAGTGACCATATACGTATCAGAAGATCGGCGATGATACGGTGTTTCGGCACATAGTAAACAGAACGTGGTTTCTTGTTTAAACATCGCCCACAAAGCATATTTAGTTTAATCTTGAGTGTTATTACCAGTATCAGTGAGGGGACAAGGAGCCGTCAGGCACTAGCCCAGCCCTGCCCAGGCACCATAAACCTCCAGCAGTAACCACAAGGTGAGTGAAGTAACCGTTTATAGGGCAGGCAGTTTCAACCTTATGGTTCCCCACCATAGGCCTTATCTTCCATCTAGCCCAAGGACCTGACCCTCGGTCTTTCAACTTATCAAACAATTCTAACCATTATGAAGTACTTGCTATAAGGTCCATTTTTATTTCCCTCTCTCTAACCATTTAGGAAATACTTGCTACAAGGTCCATTTTCCTTTATCTCTCTCTCTCTCTCTCTCTCACAAGAACACAAGAAAATGGGAGTCTGCAAAAAGCCTATCGGCCCATACAAGGCAGATCCCTGTCACACCCAACCCCAATTATAGACCCATCTCACTAATGCCTTGAGTACTGACCCCACCAAAACGGTCAGAGATTAACACAAGATTACGGGGTCTGCTGAGCGCCGATTGGCCCACACCTGGTAGATCCCCCTCACACCCAACCCATCTCGTCCATATGCCTATCTAATTTTATCTTAAAGCTTCCTATCGTTCTTGATCCCACTATATCACATATCACTTGGTAGCCTATTCCACCCATCTACAACTCTGTTACCAAACCAATATTTGCCTATATCTTTTCTGAAACTAAATTTATCTAAACTGAAACCATTTGTACGAGTTATTTCGCTATCACTGAGCTTTAGTACATTTTTCATGTCTCCTTTATTAATTCCACTAACCCACTTGAATACCTCTATCATGTCACCTCTAACTCTGCGTCTCTCTAACGAATGTAAGCCTAATTTCTTCAACCTTTCTTCATACGGAAGATTTCTAATATTATGCATAATTTTTGTCATTCTACGTTGTACTCTCTCCAATGAATGTACTCTCTCTCTCTCTCTCTCTCTCCTTTTTATCCTTAACATCTTTCCATCCACTTTCAATCACCGCACTTAACCGTCTCATTGTTATTATTTTTTGGTTTTCTATAACTTCAGATCGCTCTTTATCATTTTAGTTATTTGTTTTTCCCTAACATCTTTCAATACCCAACCAGGCCAGCCCCCTCTCCAGCTCGCTTTCTTTCTCCCTCGCCCCCGCCCCTGCTCTCTCTCCCTCTCTCTCTCTCTCTCTTAACATTTTGTACAATTTAAGCATTTTTCCATAACTGCTGTCCTAGATTCGGTTTCCCACTCAGATCCTGGCTCTCGCTCACTCTCTGGCTCTCTCCCTATCTTGATGTTGACAGCATTATTAATATCCTAAGCATTTATTAATACTCAACATCAGGGTGGCGTCGCCAGTGTAAGTAATCATAGGATATAATTGGCGTGCTTCCCTTCAATCAGTTAGATCTTTTAGTTGTACCGGTGCCCAATGCCGAGGATTTATACATTTAACCACTTAGCTTTAGGAGAAGCAGGCCAATTGCCCATCAGAAAGGTTGACTATGATATGTGAATTTTTATGCATCCAGCCAATTATACATTAATAACAACAGCAATAATCTAGATATGTGCCAGGAGAGATTTCCCGGGGTTTCTGAAACAAGGGAGACATGACAGAGATGGAAGCACCACGGGAAGATCAGGAGGTCGGCTTGGTAGAGGCAGAGGAACGGATAATCTTGGAAGACTATGGCCTAGCAGATACTAAGTGTTTTAAGTGTGGAAAAACCAATGCAAGAAAGAATTCGCGAAAATGTTCCGGCTGTCTTAGATCTATTCATTTATCTTGTGCTAAGCTGACAAAGAAAACATGAGGAGAACAACCAAACTGGAAATGTCTCGCATGCCCAGGGCCCACTGCAGAGCCAACCGGGGCAACACCGGCAACACCGGTCGCCGACTTGACACAACTTGTGACCAAATAGAAAGCGCGGATCCAGGTCCTTGCCCGGGTACCTAAAGGAGCCAGAATCCAAGTGGCGGAGGCCCTTACAACCATCATAAATCAGGCCCTACAGCTCAAGACACCCCTCGCATGGGCACGGCTCCTGGGTTTCTCCTATGGGGCCCTCCGAAAACCACCCAGAACCAACATACAAGACCATCTTCAGGTTTCACTAGCCACCAGAGTGAAACGTCAAGTAGCACAGTATATGGATGGAAACAAACTGGTGGAACCCCCCGAACAGCAACCAAACAGGGCCCAGAAGCAACAGGACAAGAAGAGGAAGAGGCTGAACAGCTATGTAAGAGGGTCGCGGCGAAGCTGGCGGATAGTGACATCAAAGGGGCCGTCAGACTGTTGTCCTCTTCAGAAGGTTTTGCTGGTCAAGGCACCAAAGTTGTTGAAGCCCTACAAGAAATGCACCCACCTACACCTAGGGACCTAAACCTCCCCCCTGCCCCAAATGACCAGATGCGCCAACCTTTAGTTGTCACGAAGGAGCAGGTGGTTGCCGCAGTGACTTCATTCCTAGCAGGCTCAGCCGCGGGCCCAGATGGTATCCGACCCGCCCACCTCAAAGGCCTCTTGGGTCAGGGATCAGGAGCTGCTGGGGAGGCACTCTTGGAAACCCTCACCAAATTCATCAACATGGTTTTAAGAGGGGAAGTACCCGACTGTGCCACACCCCTATTTTTTTTGGGGCATCACTCTGTGCACTGGCAAAAAAAAAGATGGCGGTGTGCGCCCAATAGCAGTAGGGAACACCTTCCGCCGCCTTGCCACAAAGGTGGGTTTGAAACCACTCTCGAATGGCCTAGGTCAACACTTAAGACCAGTTCAACTAGGTTTCGGAACTCCAGGGGGGTGTGAAGCTGCTGTACACGCAACCCGCACCTACCTCAGCCAAGCCCAAGAAAAAAGAGTGCTTCTAAAGATTGACATGCGGAACGCATTCAACAGCATTCGCAGGGATGTCTTCCTCCGTGCAGCTCAAGAACACATCCCCACTCTACTTTGGCAGGCTTATTCCAAACCTTCAATCCTGATTTTTGGCGAGACGGTAATCCCATCAGCGACCGGGTTACAGCAGGGAGATCCAGGTGGTCCTGCTCTTTTCTCAATAGGGGTGGATGCAGCAGCTAACAAAGTAAGGTCAGAACTGAATGTATGGTACCTGGACGATGCAACCTTGGGTGGGTCAGTAGAGAATGTTCTAACCGACCTAAATAACATCGTAACTGACCTCGGCCAGGCTGGGCTAGTGATAAATGACACCAAATGTGAACTTGTCCTCCTCAACCACACACGTGAACAAGGAGAAGAGACTCAGGCCCTGTTTCGAGGCATATTGCCAGATATAAAGATCCTTCAGGAGCACCAGCAAACCCTATTAGGTTCCCCACTAACTCTGGCAGCAATCCCACCAGCACTTCAAGTTAAAAAGGAGGAGCTTCAACGTCTCGTGAGTCGCCTGATACACATCGATGTCCACTCAGCTCTGGCCCTTCTCAAGAACTGTTTCTCCATCCCAAAACTCCAATACCTCCTGCACACATCGATGACTTACACGAACAATGGTGGCCTCCAAGAATTAGACAGCATAATCCGAGAAGCAGTGACCAGCATCACCAACGTGGAATTTAAAGAACGGACCTGGACACAAGCCACCCTTCCTGTCCGCTTCGGGGGCTTGGGCATACGGAGAGCCTCGGATATTGCCTCCCCAGCCTTTATCTCTTCCCTCATCGCGACCAACGACCTTGTAGTGTCCATCCTTTCTTCTCAACCCGGAATGACACTTAATGGGGACGTAACAGAAGCGATTAACACCTGGAAGGAAAGTACAGGAGTAGTGGAGGAGCCTCAGGGTACCTCCAGGAGCAAGCAGAAAGCGTGGGATACCATCTCGGCGAAGAAAACTCAAGAAAATCTCCTAACCAATGCAGACCAGGTTGCAAAAGCACGCCTCCAGGCAGCCGCCCGTTCGGAGAGTGGCTTGTGGTTACACGCCATCCCCATCCCACCTCTTGGAACTCACTTGGATGCTGAAGCGCTCCGGGTTGCCATCGCGCTCAGAGTGGGTGCGGCAGTTTGTCACCCACACACTTGCAAGTGTGATGGGGGGATGGATGCTCAAGGTCACCATGCCTTGTCATGTAATTACAACGCAGGCCGCCTGCCAAGACACTCTGCACTAAATGATGTCATAAAACGGGCCCTGCAGAGTGCTAACCGTGCATCAATCCTCGAACCACATGGACTTCACAGAGAAGACGGCAAACGGCCAGATGGGATGACCACTTTCCCTTACAAGAATGGCCGGTGCCTCGTGTGGGATGCCACATGTGTTGACACTTTCTCCACAACCAACATCGCCAGAAACGCCGACGAAGCAGGTGAAGCCGCCCGGATAGCAGAAAATAAAAAGCGAGAAAAATATCAAGCCATCGCCAGAAATCATCAGTTCAAGCCCCTGGCATTCGAAACTTCAGGAGTCTTCGGCCCTACCACCCTTAAGATGGTGAATGAAATAGGCCGTAAAATCAGAGAAGTTTCAGGAGAACCCCGGGAAACCCTCTGGCTCAAGCAAAGACTAGGGATGGCTATCCTCCGGGGCAATGCCACCACCGTCATGAGCTCAGTTCGACTGGACTGGGTCATGCCACTGTGTGAGGCCCGGGCAGGAGTGGTGTATCCGTAGTCTTTCCACAGTAGGGTAAAACAAAACATAAACTTTATTTGTATGTAACATGTGTGATGCACATAAATAAAAGGGGATGTGTCGGATGGTTGAAAGCCACAGTTGCTCGCGCGTTTGGGGCTAGCAACACGTATTATGAAAAACATGTATCCTCCTTCATTCACTGTCCCCCCCTTCACTCACTCAACCCCACAATTTGCCAGAGGATAACAGGTTTTTCACAATACGTAGACGGAGGTCTTTTTTTTTAAAGCGAATAAGAGAGAGAAGAGGTGATAATTGAAGGGGGGGGGGGGGGGGGGGATGTGGAGGAGTGATATTTGGCATGGCCAAGGGGCAATACCAAAAAAAAAAAAAAAAAAAAAAAATTATACTGGGCTGGTTTAAATGTTTTTTTTTAAGGCCTTGGATTATATAAGGAGTTCCGCAGCACACCGGTACACCTTATATAAGTAGATTTGCACTTGCAAGTTTAAAAGTAACTTCATACAATTGCAGAGGACTCCCCAAAACAAAGAGGAATCTCCTGTTGCGACCTGACATCGTATCTACATTAAGGACCAGTGACATAGTCTGCCTTCAGGAAACCTGGTACACAAAACAGGACTTAGGTAATTTGAACACATTAGATAAAGATTTCCATGGGTACGGGGTCTCCACTACGGACACAAGTGATGGTATTGTGGCAGGTCACCCCCCAGGGGGAGTTGCAATAATGTGGAGATCGTGCCTAGATAGTGTAATTAAAACCATTGAGACAAATTTAAGCTGGTGTGCGGGAATACAGCTGGAAGTGGGACACAGAAAATTTGCAATATTTTGTGTTTACTTACCGTATCAGTGTGCAGAAAATGAAGAACTTTATTTGGAAAAGTTAGGGGAGCTTGGTGGACTAATTTCTGAATTAGAGATAACGTGTTACTCAGTGGTAGGTGATTGGAATGCTACCCCTCACGAGTTGGGTGGTTCCATGTTTGCTAAACATATGTTAAGGTTTTGTGAGGAGCAAGGTTTAATTTTGTCCTCCAAAAACCTGCTTCCAGAAAATAGCTATACATATGTTAGTGAAGCATGGGAGACCAGGTCGTGGCTTGATCATGCAATCTCTAGCTCTGACTTTCATGACTCTATCTCAGAAATGGACATAAGATACGACATTACGGATGACGACCACATACCTATAGAATTAACAATCCAAATTAATAAGGCACCGGAAATAACAGAAACTAGCAATAGCATCAAGGCAAAAGTTCCATGGAATGTAATCTCAAATGAAGAGTGCCAAAATTATGTACTGTGATAAAACCAAAGACTTATTAAATAGGGTGCAATATGATGGTAATGGTGTAGCACAATGCAGGGATCCAAAATGTAGTGATGCACAACACAGAAAGGACATTATTAAATTTTACAATAGTATAATAGATTCTTTATCAAAAGCGGGGGAAAGTATTTTTAATAGCCATAAATATAAGTCAGGTTGGCAAGACTATGTGGCTGACCTGTATCAGGCCTCCAGAGATGCTAGGTCTCATTGGCTTGAAGTAGGTCAGCCCAGACAGGGGCCTATATTTGAACTTCACAAAAGAGCAAAGGCTAGGACCAAATATGCCATTAGATTTATTAAGCAAAATGAAAACCAATTAAGGAAGGAAGCCCTTGCAAAGAGTCTGGCAGAAAAGAATACTAACTGTTTTTGGAAGGACATCAGATCCATTTAAAAAGTGTAACACACCATTACCTGTCAGTGTTGAGGGGGTTACGGGTGAAGAGAACATTGCTGACTTATGGAAAACACATTTTAAGGAACTACTTAACAGTGTAAACCAAAGGTCTACTAATGGTGCAATTCAATATGTGAAAGATAGTAATTATGAAGACATTAAAGTGACTGAAAGTGATCTTGAGAATGCCATAAGAAAACTTAACCTAAACAAAGCTTGTGGGCTGGATGGTATATATGCAGAACATCTTAAATATGCAGATAAGTTGTTAATAGATAAACTTAGTTCTTGCATCACCAGTCTATTTACGCATGGTGTCCTGCCGGAGTCTATGATATCCGTAATACTTGTTCCTGTCATTAAAGATAAATCAGGTAAAATTACAGCTAAAGACAACTACCGCCCAGTAGCACTTGCTAGTGTGGTGAGCAAGGTAGTTGAAATGATAATGCTAGAAAGAATATCTGCATATATTGTCACCAGCAGCAATCAGTTTGGCTTTAAGAAAAATCACGGCACAGACCAATGCATATATGTGCTGAAAGAAGTGATTGATACATACAACAAACTAAATAGCTCAATTTTCTCTTGTTTTCTTGATGCAAGTAAGGCTTTTGATAGGGTGTGTCACAAAACCTTATTTGAAAAATTAGTTAACAGGGGAGTGCCTAGCTATATTGTTAGGATACTTATTTTCTGGTATGCTAATCAAAAAAATGTGTGTAAGATGGGGCAACATCCTGTCAGGCTCTTTCGCCGTAATCAATGGTGTTAGGCAGGGGGGGATATTGTCTCCGTATCTTTTCAACGTCTACATGGATGATCTTAGTCTGGAGCTGAACAAGACTCGCACTGGGTGCTGCATTGGCAGCACCATTGTAAATCATCTCATGTATGCTGATGACCTAGCCTTAATCGCGCCCTCTGGAGCAGGACTGGATAAATTATTAAGAGTATGTGAAAAATTTGGAATCGAACATTCAGTCAAATTTAATCCTATAAAGAGCAATATCATAATATTTAAATCTAACCTTCTATTGAAATCAAAGCTACCAAAATTCCATTTGTATGACGAAATTATAGAAGAAGTAAGTAAAGTAAAGTATCTAGGACACTATATTTCAAGTGATCGCTCAGATGATGAGGATATGGGTCGTCAGCGAAGGCAACTTTACATGCAGGGAAATTCAATATTAAGAAAATTTCATATGTGCACATGGGATACAAAAAATAACATTGTTCAACTCCTACTGCTCACCAATGTATACAGCACAACTATGGTGGAACTATAAGAAAATGACAGTGAATAGACAAAGTATCTCATATCACAATATCATGAAAATGTTTCTGGGGCTCTCAAAATATGAGAGTACAAGTACGCTATGTGCCTATATGAACTTACACTGTTACCAATCACTCATTAGAAAGCTAACATATAAATTCATTCAGCGCCTTAACACTTCTGAGAACAGTATCATTAAAATGCTACAAACTCCAAGCATAGTGTACACCTCTAGGATCCAGGCACACTGGAGGAAGTTGCTCTATATTTAACCTTAAGTAATGATTTCAGGTCTGCTACTCTACAGAATTAGCATACCAGTACTGAACCTCATAGTGCAGTACAGTACCAATATTCCTATACTGTACTGTAGCAACATACTGTACCGGAAGCTAAATGATGTGAGGCATGGTACTGTACACAATTAGGACAGTGGTTTTGGTAACACAGTAGTTTGATGACCACTGTTTTTGGTTGAGGCAGTGCTGTGAACTACATGATAGCAAGCTGGGTATTATTTAATTTCTTTTTATTTTATGTAGCCTATGTACAGTAGCTTATATATATTTATGTTACTGTAAGGTATATATGGACCCCAGTATGGTCCCCTCTGTACTGTGTGAGTCTGAAATAAAGTATTATTAGGGGTTCGTCCCCTACGGGGAACCCCTATTGTAATCATTAAACCTGGAATTTCATCCAAATGTTTCTTACGCGCCGGTTTCGACGTAATAACTCCAGAACCGCTTTTTGGATCGGGATCAAACCTTCACAAGAGGTGCGTTTTTGTATTGGGCAACTTTTGATATGCTAAACATCTGGCATGGTGGCCAAACAGGTCCGTGGCAGCCGATTTCCCGAAAAACTTGACGCTTAAATACCGTCTCTCCCACTCACAGGAAACGACTGGGCTTTGGCATACGCACTCCCCTACTAATGCTCCGCAAATTTTATAGAGAAGGTTTTGCTTTTGCACGTGGGGTTTTTTCCGGCAATCTTGAAAAAACCTCGAATTCCACTTAAAATTCCACATCTTGAAAACTACGCCGATGATCAGAGCCATGCTTGCGTAGTTGGGTGAGGCTCGCGATTCCGAACGTTTTGATACCAAAAAAATATAAATGGGTGGAATAGTTTGGCCGCAGCATTGAAAACTGTCTATTCTTAAATTACTTTAAAACCGAATTCGCTACCACACATAAAGTTTACCGTCTACAGTCTATAGGCTTCCACGCATCCCCCAGTTTTGCTTAATAACATAATCTCTTTATTATTCAGTCCTAACTTTTGTTTTTTTATTTAACTCTCTCAAAACCGTTCGAGTCCCTACGAATTCCAGCAATTATTTAGCCAACCTACCTATACATACCTACCCTACCAAATAATAATGATAAATTCAAATTTATTTTTGGTGAATGACAGAGTATTGGCTAAGGTTTTTAACAATTCCTCCCTTTGCCAAATGCTTAGTTTAATAACAATGATATGGACCTTTAAAGTTTTGGCAATTGCCCGTGTGACTCGTATTTTAACCCTCCTAAATTGTTACCACGAAATACCGCTAGATCCTTTCTCAAAACTTGCTAGCATGTTGCTACATAGCCAAACAATGTTAGGATAATGCTGCAATTTCTAAAGAGTTTTGGTTTGTTTGTTTTGCAAATTTTACAATGTAGTATGACTAGAATGTCTGAAATGTTCAAATTATCCCTAGTAAATGTCTCTAGATATAAAAGAAATGGCTGCTAGATTGAAGTAAATAGCTATACATTTAGCGGTAATATGTAGCTTTACAACTGGCACCACTGCAACCACCACCCAGTGTGTCTCCACAAAATACCGCTAGATCCTTTCTCAAAAGTCGCTAGCATGTTGCTACATAGTCAAACAATGTTAGAATAATGCTGCAATTTCTAAAGAGTTTTGGTTTGTTTGTTTTGCAAATTTTACAATGTAATATGACTAGAATGTCTGACATTTTAAAATTATCCCTAGTAAATTTCTCTAGATATGAAAAAATGGCTGCTAAATTGAAGTAAATAGCTCTACATCTAGCGGTAATATGTAGCGATACAACTGGCAACACTGCCTACAGTAAGTGTTACCCCAAAACACCGCTAGATCCTTTCTCAAAAGTCGCTAGCACGTTGCTACATAGTCAAACAATGGTAGAACAATGCTGCAATTCCTAAAGAGTTTTGATTTGTTTGTTTTGCAAATTTTACAATGTAATATAACTAGAATGTCTGAAATTTTCAAATTATCCCGAGTAAATGTCTCTAGATATGAAAAAATGGCTACTAAACTGAAGTAAATATAGCTCTACATCTAGCGGTAATATGTAGCGGTACAACTGGCAACACTGCCTACAACTACCCTCTCATCATCAATGATTATGCTCTGCTGAGGTTTGTATTTGCTTATCTTATCCTGTGTATCAATGTAACCCTTACACATGTTTCTATTAAATAATGACATTAAACAGGATTCATGATTTAAATACAAGGCTAGATATTTATCGGAAGTACGTATTTACCTTCGGAAAGCTAAAATATAATGTTTACACATATGGGATAGGGAGGAGGGAGGGAGGTATAAGAGGTGGACCGATGGAAGGTTAAGCCTGGACACCTTTTTCTCCTTCTAAAATTCACTTCATCCAACTAATTCTTGTCCTATCCCCACTTCCCCCTAACCCCCTGTCACTACTCAATTTGACTTGACTTGACTTGAGGGAAGAGAACCCCGATATACGAGATACATAGCTTCATATGCGCGTATTGATCACTTTCATGCTATTATGTATGCATACAGAAGTAGCAGGACACATATGTCAAGAGTGAACACCAATAACTTAATCCATACACAGTAAAAAAGACGGAAATAATATCGTACATACGAAGTGATGGAATGGGGATGGGGGGAGTGTGTATGATAATGTAAACAGGACAGTTCGTCGCTAGATAGGCGTGTGTGTGCTTGTGTGATGGTCTTGTGTAGCTATGTTTGTGCTTGTTTGAGTGTTGAGTTCTCTCTCTCTCTCTCTCTCTCTCTTATTTATCGCTGTCTTCCTTACGATTGATTACGACATACTGTACTAGTGCATGAGAACAGGAAATAGGGAGCCTCGCTCTCTCTCTCACAAATGAGAACATAAGTAAACAGGAGTCTGCAGAGAGCCGATTGGCTATAAGACTCGGTAGCCTATTCCACATATCTACAACTCTGTTACTAAACGAATAGAGGCAGATCCCTTACACACCCAGTCTCTCTCTGTCGCTCGTTTGCTTGCACACCGGTACAAATGAGGCAGATCCCTTACAAGATGAACATGGGAATCTGCAGAGAGACAAGTGGCCCACAAAAGGCAGATCCCTTTCACATACAACCCATTTCATCCATATGACTATCTGATTTTATCTTTAAATTCTCTATTGTTCTTGATCCCACTATAGCACTAGGTAGCCTATTTCACATATCTACGACTCTGTTACGAGAGAGGCAGATCCCTTACACAGCCAATCTCTCTCTTATTTGCACACTGGTACAAAGGAGGCAGATCCTTACACATGCTACCAAGATGAAAATGGGAGTCTGCAGAGAGCCGGTTGGCCCACACACGGCAGATCCCTTTCACACCCAATCCATCTCGTCTTATCAAATTTTATGTTGAAGCTCTATAGTTATTGATCCCACTATAGCACTTGGTAGCCTATTCCACATATCTACAACTCTTACCATGCGAATAGAGGCAGATCCCTTACACAGCCAATCTCTTCTCTCTCTCGCTCTTGTTTGTTTGCACACCGGTACAAAGGAGGCAGATCCCTTACACATGCAACCAAGATGAAAATGGGAGTCTGCAGAGAGTCAAGTGGCCCACATAAGGCAGGTCCCTTTCACACTCAACCCATCTCATAAACTTTACCTGTTATTTACACTACATACTATACACCCATGTTATCATATACCTGCAACCAAAACACAATTGTAAGAAATAGGAACATAAGAAAATGGGAGTCTGTAGAGAGCCAATTGGCCCACACAAGACAGATCCTTTTCACACCCAACCCATCTCATAAAAACTCTCTCTCATTTATCTCTGTCTTCCTTACATTTATGACATCCTAGTCTCTCTCTCTCTCTCTCACAAATGAGAACATAAGAAAACCGGAGTCTGCAGAGTCGATTGACCCACACATGTCAGATCCCTTTCACACCCAACCCATCCCGCGCTCTCTCTCTCTCATATTTATCGCTATCTTCCTTACGTTTACGACATCCTATTCTCTTGCCATACTCCCTCTCTCCTTCACAAATGAGAAAATAAAAAAATAAGAAAACGGGAGTCTCCAGAGCCGATTGACCTACACATGGCAGATCCCTTTCACACCCAACCCATCTCGTTCTATCTAATTTCAAGTTGAAGCTCTATTGTTCTTGATCCCATTATAGCACTCGGTAGCCTATTCCACATATCTACAACTCTGTTACTAAACGGATAGAGGCAGATCCCTTTTACAGCCAATCTCTCCCTCTCTCGCTCTTGTTTGTTTGCACAATCTGCTCCTTCTGTAGCTTCTCCATGCCCGATAAGTTAAATGATCTTTTGATATCTGTGACACAGCATTTGTATCAAACACAATACCCTGCTTGCAAAACCGTCGAACCCCGGACAACGTTGCTTGCAACTTTAATTATTATTATTATTGTTATTAATTACCCAATATTCTGACAGAATTTGTTATATCTACCTTATAAAGCATAATGTATTTTCCATGAGCACTTATTTTACTAATATGATGAACATATGAACCTTGAAGAGTGGTAAAATAAGTGGGGAAAGCATTTGGGTGGTGAAAAACTTAAATATTCGCCGCCCGGTGGCCGGTCATAAACCCAGGCGGGAGGTGGCAAGATATACCACCCCCCTCCAAGATCTCTCTCTCTCTCTACTGAGGCAGCGAGCGGGTGGAGTCTCAGAGTTATATAAGGTTTCTTATGTAACTCACTTGTGCTACGTAATCGCGAGAGAAATTCGAACGAAAAATAACCAATACATTATGTAAATGAGAGGAAAATAGGTGATAATTGGGGAGGGGGAAAAAGGGGGGGGGAGGGGGTGAGAAACACATGGATGAGTGGTAGGAAGTACTAGAGAGGAAATATCTCACCTATGAGATATTCCATTGTTTTGAGAGCCCCTGGGGCATTTATGAAGGCTTTTTCATGGTCTTGCTTACACGAGTCCTATCGCATTCGCTTTAAGTACCCACTATGTTCATCACATGTAGGAATCGGTTTTTACACCATACCCGAAAAAGGATTTATGGAGCTCCGATCTTACTCTCTACTTACAATTTCTTACAGTAGATCCTCTGGAAAAAGGCAAAATAGGCCCGTGTATCCAGCTCATTACCAGTACTTGCACTGCTGCGGTCGTTCACGGTGCTGGCGGCGGCGGTAGCAGACGCAAAATTTTTACTATTCTGTATTTTTGCTTTATAATCAAACTTCAAATCTTGTCTTCCCCATGCTTTATCAAGATTACTTTCAAACTCCCTTATTGATTCGGAATAGACTACATACTGGGGCAGTGCGTTCCACTCGTTTACCACTCTATCACAAAATGAGTTCTTTGCCTTTTCAAGCCTATTTCTTTCTTTGTAAATTTTCTTAGAGTGTCCTCTCGTTCTTGTTCCCTCCCGCATCAAGAAGATACCTTCACACACATCCTCATCATACTTTCCTGACACTATCTTAACCTCTGAAGTGCGCATGGGGGTAATTGGAAACGTCCCCCTGTGCTGACGTATTTGAGGTGTTTCCGCCACTAAAATATTCATTGTGCCATTAATAGCATTAATACTTATCCATATGCGCCTATTATGGGTTGATTATAAAGGTATTAACCTGAAACAACAATAAAACGAGTGAAAACAGCGTTTGGATGGTCAAAATCGGAGATATAGCCCGCGAGTTGTATAATGTATGGGTGAGGCAATCTGCTTTCCCGCCAATTTCCCCCAAGGCCACTGAGACACAGTCGATCGATACTCTCTCTCTCTCTTGCACTCGCTTGCTATCAGTGATGACCACACCCTCCAATCGGATTTCTAATGTTAGCACGAAAATATACCTCAGAATAAGGGAATAACAGGGAAAATAGGTGATAACTGAAGGAGAGGAGGAAAGTGGGGAAGGAGGGGAGGTAGAGGACTGAGATTTTGCATGGCCCAGGGGCCAAAAAAAAAAAAAAATATAATTTTTTTTTTTTTTTTCGATGTCAAAAGTTGATTTTTATTTTCTCTGACTCTTAAGAGTCTCCCCGCAGTGCGCCGGGGGAACTCTTAAGAGTCTCCCCGCAGCTCCCGGGTTAAAAGTCTCTATCATATCCCCTCTCTTTCTCCTATATACCAGTGTCGGAAGCCCCAGTGTCCTCAACCTCTGCTCATAGCCCGCATTCTTCAATGTTGGTACTAGCTTGCTAGCTCTCCTCTGCACCTTCTCCACTGCTTCTATATCCTTTACCATATATGGAGCCCACACCTGGTTCGCATATTCCAGGTGCGGCCTAACCAGCGCTGTATTCCTGATTCCTGAAGATTCCTTATCTTATCTGATTCCTTAATTCCTGAAGATTTCTTCGTCAAGTGACACAAATCCTTATCAGCCCTACAATTCTACTGGCTTTGTTTATCTTTTCCGCTAAATGTTCTGAGAAATTTAACTTATTGTCTATCACTACTCCTATATCCTTTTCTGCATTCACTTCCTCCATCGCTTCATACATACTGTATCCTACCTTGTCTATCTTGCTTGTCCCAATCCGCATGTACTTGCATTTTTTTGGATGAAAAGGCATTAACCAATGCTCAGACCATCCCTTCATGCCCTCCACATCTCTTTGAAGCAAACCCACATCTTCCTTACTCCTCACTCTTCTATACAGCTTAGTGTCATCCGCATACAGGTATACCTCACTTCCATTAGTTATAACTTCAGGTAAGTCGTTGATAAATATAACGAACAGTAGTGGTCCCAACGCAGATCCTTGAGGTACCCTACTTGTAATTTCCCTCCACCCCGAGCCTATTCCATTCACCAGTACCCTCTGTCTCCAATCTTTCAGGAAGGCTTCTATCCATTTCACACATTTCTCCCCTATATTATAGCTTCTAACTTTCTCTATTAACCTTTTATGTGGGACCTTATCGAAGGCCTTCATAAAATTGCAATATACCACATCTATTACATCACCATCCTCTAGAATTTGCATCCAATAATCTACCACCTTAATTAGCTGTAGTACCGTCGATCTCCCCGGCAAGAAACCGAACTGTCTCCCACTGAAAAGTTGGTTTGATTTCATATGCTCCATTATTCCTTCTCTAATTACCGTTTCCATTAGTTTACACACAACACTTGTCAAACTGACTGGTCTATAATTTCCTGGGACATTTCTCTTTCCCTTCTTAAATATAGCTGTTATGTTCGCCTCTCTCCAGTCCATCGGGATTTGTCCTGTATTAAACGATACCTCAAATAACATTTTCAATGGCTCTACTAACATCTCACCTCCTTCCTTTATGATTCTTGGGTGTATCCCATCCGGTCCTGGGGACTTACTTCTGTTCATTTTTTCTATAGCCCTTCTTATTCTAGCATGGGAAAACTCTATTAATTCTAGTGCCGGTGCCTGTTTGATGGGAATAGTAGGCACTGCATCATCCGACTCCACTGTTAGTACTCCCCCAAAGTATTTCCCCAGCACCTCTGCTTTCTCCTTATCAGTCTCCGCTCTACTCCCATCATCCAACCCCCCTACCAGCTCTGGGATCCCTACTCTTCTTGTTAACTTTTCCTGAATGTACTTCCAGAATATTTTTGGATTATCCTTCACGTTTCTTGCAATCTCTTTCTCCCTCATCTGAACAATTTTACCAACACACCTAAACTTCGTTAAATGCGGAAATAGCCTCACGAAAATATCATGCCATGGTGGGGGCACGAACTCTCGACCCTTGGGTGTGAGGCAGACACCTTACCAGTTAGACCAATAGAGATATCCCACTTGGCCTGTTCGGCTCAGGGTATTTCCGCATCCGAGGTCTGTTTAGGCTAGCCTATTTTCACTGACTTTACACACAGACATACACATGCACACAATCACTTTGCTAGTATACAGAATTGCTAAATCCAAAGTGTTAGGGTTAGTGTCTATTGTTCTTGTTAGGGGGACCGGCAGAGGGCTGCTCTCTGGCAGCATGATATGCGGGGATTGTGCAGGGGAATTATGAGAAAGGGATAGGATCAGGTCAAGGATTAGGGAGATAATGAGTAGTGATCCTATTTCTAAAGGAATGAAGAGTGGGACTATTAACTATGTGAGATGGGAGGTGATTCCACTCTTGGATGCTGCGGGGAAAAAATGAATGTCTGAATATGTCCGTGCTTGCCTGATATGTGTGGTATTTTAAGTTGTGGCTGCGTCTCGTAAATCGTATGTTTGTAGGGTGTAAATATGTATTTTTATCTATGTCCGCTAGATTGTTTGTGATTTTGTATAACATTTGTTGTCTGTGTATTTGTCTTCTTGTTACAAGGGGGTCTAGTTTAATGTCTTGTTTGAGCAAAGTGACTGATGTAGTATGTCTGTAATCACGTCTGATCCATCTTGCAGCTTTGTTTTGTATGGCCTCTAATTTATTGATATTATTGTGAGTGTGTGGATCCCAGACGGTGTCGCAGTATTCAAAGTGTGGCCGAACTAGTGATTTGAAAGCTTGAATTATGATGTTTGAGTTACACTTTGTGAGATTCCTGCGAAGGAAGCCCAGGGCCCTTGTGGTAAACTATCAATGGAAGTTAAATATTACTAAGCTATAATGAATCAAATAAAATCAATATAAATGAAAACTACTCCATATCTAAATTGAATTAAATCTGAAACAAGCTAATTTATATCCAAAGGTCTCACATAATAAATTGATATATAGGGTAAGGTTATAAGGGTTAATATTAGCCAGGAATTAACTCACCAATAGTTCCACGTGGCAATTAGGCAAGGGAGAACGTTTACCCAATATGGTGGACAACGGGGAACGAGACTTCGGTCCCGAGACTCGAGTCAAGTGAAAGAAAGAATAAATGATTACATGGGAATGGACATGAATATTATGCTTATCTGTCAGTCAGTCATGGCGTCGATGAGAACGTCGTGATGGTGTAGCTGTTTGTATTGCTGTCAGTGCATTGTGATTAGAGGCACAATAGCGCGGTCAACTGAAGGCGGAAATTTGATGTTCACTGGTCGGTGTTCGTGTCTTCGTGAAGGCTCTGCAGCTGTCTCTTCCTCAGAGGCACACCTTGCTGCCATGGCAAACGCCAGGAGCCCAAATTATCGTACCGCATCTAGGTTGCTCTATACGATAAATTATATTAATATATACGATAAATTCATATATACTACATAAGACCATGGCAATATTGCTTAATAGCATATTAGGCCTTTTATAACTTAACTTATTTACAATCATATAATATACGATCTAACGTTCTACGTCGTGCTGCAGGAGCGACCGTGACGTCACAGAGACATACAGGATCACAAAAGAGTCATAGCCTATCGTATTTACGATAAAGACAATAGCGGAATTAATGTAAAACAGAAAATGGAGATCCACTGTTCGTTTCAATGGAGGGTAGACTCAAGAAAGATGAATAAATCCCACGCACCCACATCAACAGCCAACGTTCCCCAGAGTGTTGGGGTTTGTACTTTGTACTTAACTGGCTGACACTTCACATTATTGCGACTTGTCATTATTGTATCCCTTAGATTGAAGGGCTACGTAGTGGGTGATAATTACTTGCAATATAGGCCTACCACTTCCATAGGGTAGGCTACACAACAAATCTAGGCTATGTGCTAGTCATGTGCTAGTCACTCTTGTACAAATCTTGCTACCTCTGCCCACGAAGTTGGACGGAGGTTATGTTTTCGCCTCCGTTTGTTTGTCCGTTTGACTGTAGCCTAAACAAGATATCTAAAAAAGTTACAAACCAATGTTCACGAAATTTGGCGAATACCTCCGCCAGCGTAGGCGGCTCGCAAAGTTATGAACCGATGTGTTATGCCCAATGACATAACTTCAACTCAGTCATGTCACACCAGATAACTTATTTATATAAGTCACTCTGCACGAAATATCCACGAGCGATCGTTTTTTTCCTCAGCAAGGGAGACTGCATGCAAGCTCCTGGGCCAGGCATCAACCAATTGGCCCTTCCTACCTGTCAGGCACCACTAAGCCCGCCCCAGTGCCACCTGACCCAGTTAACCCAAAGCAGGAAGGATACACGACTCTCTAGGTCCAGGGCAAGCAGACCTTTTTGCCCTTAGTCCAACAACCAACAAGAAAAGTAAACAAAAATGCAATATAATTTCACTGGTAGAGCTATAGACATCAGGTCAGCCTCGGGACCAGACCACTGAGACCACCCTGACAAAATCACAAATTCGGCAAAAAAAAAAAAAAAAAAAAAAAAAAATACATAAATACATAAATAAAAAGATGGAATAGTGCATTGGGGTTTGTAATAGAGGATTAATGTTAAGAACGGGGTGTAACTTAATTTCTATAGGTTCAGGAACTAATGTCTAGCGAGGCCAGTCCTAGTGATCTTAATTCATTGTTCTTCCCTCTCACTAAAACATTACGTTATCCATAATGCAGTTAGGTCTAAGTACATGATTAGATTAATATCCAGAATTCGAAAATGGATAATAGTCATGATCGTGTACTTAACCTTTAATAACTGTGTTGGTGGTGTAATAATTTAGGTGCTTATGTTCTGGGTGTGGTGTCCCGAGTTCGAATCCCAGGAGAACCATATGATTTCATTAATTTATTCTAGTGCATTGGGGTTTGTAATACAGGATTAATGTTAAGAAAGGGGTGTAACTTAATAAGTTGTTAGGCGTTGCCAACCACCTTAATTAGGTCAGTGATCGTTGCTACTGCACCACTGGTTAGGCATTGCCAACCAGCTAACTCAGTAGGTATTATCACTGAGAAATCGGTAGGCGTTGTCACCGATCTCAAGATGAAGGAGAAGAAGCAAAAAGAGATGTAGCTGCAGAGTCTACCTAGGCCCCCCTCTCCACTCCCCTAACAAAGAAGAGACACTGCCCTATTACCTGCCTCTCCCGTATATCATTGAGGTTCTGAGTCAAGAATTATCATAGATGGTCCCTTTATTATGATCAGTACTTAACACAAAGAACAGAACTACACACACTGCCTTTCCCGTTCAGATTCCATATGCTATCTTAATATATAATAACGTTAGTCACCTTGTAGGCCTATAGCCTACTTATTGTATTGTTATGCTACTGTCTTTAGTGCCACTTGTCTTATAAATATACTTACATAAACTGTAATACATGTTTCCTGTTCTAGTCTAAGTACCTTCATTAGAGTTGAAACCTACAGCATAATAGGCCTACTATTAGTTTGGCGATTTTAAGACTTTTCGCCCCATTGGCCAAATTTAAGACCTTTGCTGCATTTAAGTGTCAGCGTTTTCCTGGCGAGCGCTTGACGAGTAATAGCGAGCCTGTAATTTAGGAAGAATCGGCCTTTGGCCTGGACATTTTGCTACCGAAAAATGCACAATTTTATCTAAAAGGGGAATCTTGGGGATGCTCTGTTAAGTTGATGGAGATCTAGGGAGGAAATTAAAAACAAAAATAATATCAATAAATGAATAAATCGACCAATAAATATACCCTTCCCCCTTAAGTAGGTGTAGTGTAGATTGGTCCTACCCTTGCAGTGGATATATACTTATAATTATATAGCCCCTTCTGGCCTTCAATATGATCACATAATTTTTATTTTATTAATGGCTCACTGTAGACGATTTCAGTCAGCTTATGAAGGACCTCTATAGGAATGAAATGGGGCGCAAGATATCTCACTTAACCCTGTCTGGTGCGACTCAGGTCTTTTTGGCCCCTTCCTGGTTCACACCATTAGCTTGGATTTTTAAGATGTTTCGATCACCTCATTGGTTTGGCAAAAATAGGACGCTTCACTCCATTCAGGTATCAAGTTTTTGTAGGCGAGCGATAACACCTACACCGATAACACCTACCCCGATAACACCTACACCGATAACATCTACCCCGATAACACCTACCCCCTTAACCCTTTCAGTACCAGCGACATATTTTGTATTTGATTTCAGCTACACTTAGATGAATTGAAGCTTAGGAAGGATATAGAGTTGCTAAAAGGATTAACTGAGATAATCTGTAGCCTTTGTATTAGTAGATGTCCTTCCAAAGTTGAATAAAAACATATAATAGTTGCCGAAGTATAAAGAAAAGGATGTCACCGATATTGAATGTGTTAACCCATTCAGTACCAGTGACGTCTTTTTACCTTTGATTCTGGCTAAAACTAGATGATTGTATGCAATTTAAGAAAGACGTACAGTGGCGCTAATAATTAAGTCATGTCCCAGCTGTCATTACGTTTGGCTTGCTTTGTGCTGTAGGCCTATTAAATGTCTGTCAGATGTTGAATATGATGGGTAAGTGTAAGAACATATTTGTATATTTCAATCGATATGAAGAAATAAAGCTTAGATATTCCTGATAACAATTATTGATCAAAACATACTTGATGCCGAAACATCGCTTATTAGCGCGACTGTACCTATATTACTCACAGGGTTTATTGAGATCGAATTTACCCCTTAAAATTGAGTCCTAGAGGTAGACTATAACCTAAAGAAAATCGTCTAATGGTAACCAGAATTTGATGAAAATGAAGTCCTCGAGTGCTGAAGGAGTTAACAAATCTACTAAAGCCTATAATCATATATACCTTTTACCTTCTATTGCAGCAGGGACGGACAGGACTCATGGTATCACTGGATTTTTAGGGAAACTAGGAGAAAGCCTGTTTTTTATGTTCGTATACGGTCACTATAGTTATACTGTAGGCTATGTGTAAGGTATACAAATATAAATCGTGATCACCCACCCTGTTTGTCATTCTACTTATTATAATCGCTATAACGTAAAGTTTAAATTGAAAACTAGTAATATTTACCGGGCTATATGTTTAAATTATCTACATGTTATTAACGCTGCTATAATATATAATAATTCCCTAGTGAAAATAACAGCGAAACCCACCCAAACAGGTTGCGAGGGTAACTGGAGACAAACACTGTATTGGCAATTTGGAGCCGAATTCTCAGTTCAGTTGATAGACTAAGCCTTTACAACGGCGCTTTCCTTGGGTTTTGGTTTTACTTTTATTTATTTATGTGTATTTATGTGTCGTGCTTTTTCACTGTGATTCTTTTCTTAGTCGCTCATGTTTCCTCCAAATCTTGTAGATGAGATTTTTGCCAACGCTTATAAGTGAAAGAGAAGGTATTGAGGGATAAGCCTGTACAATGGCACCTCGTATCTACTTTTCGAAGAGTGTTGAGAAGGGAGAATGGGTGTTGGAGAGAGAGAAAGCTGTTGGAGTGGCTTTGTTGTGGTCAGGTCAGGTATTGAGGGGTAAGCCTGTACAACGGCACCTTGTATCTACTTTTTGAAGAGTGTTGAGAAGGGAGAAGGGGTGTTGTAGAGTCATAAAGCTGTTGGAGTGGCTTTGTTGTGGTCAGGTCAGGTATAGAGGGATAATTAGCCTGTACAACGGCACCTCGTATCTACTTATCGAAGAGTGTTGAGAAGGGAGAAGGGGTGTTGGAGAGAGATAAAACTGTTGGAGTGGCTTTGTTGTGGTCAGGTCAGGTATTGAGGGATAATTAGCCTGTACAACGGCACCTCGTATCTACTTATTGAACAGTGTTGAGAAGGGAGAAGGGGTGTTGGAGAGAGATAAAACTGTTGGAGTGGCTTTGTTGTGGTCAAGTCAGGTATTGAGGGATAATTAGCCTGTACAACGGCACCTCGTATCTACTTATCGAAGAGTGTTGAGAAGGGAGAAGGGGTGTTGGAGAGAGATAAAACTGTTGGAGTGGCTTTGTTGTGGTCAGGTCAGGTATTGAGGGATAATTAGCCCAAGCACAACGAATATAATTATATTCTTTAGAATAACTTCTCTACACAATTAACCCTTTCCAGATACGATGGCACGTTTGTTTTCTGTTATCTGGCTATTATAGACAATTATTTTCAGATTGGGAAAGGTAAGTGGAGGTCAGAGGGCTAATTGACCACTTGCGAGTTTCAGGCTATAAGGAAGTTGGAGCCGTGAACATCGATATTAAACAGAAATACAATAATAATTTAAGTTTCTGATGGATAAATAGTATGTTCAATTGGGTTTTATGTATTTATATATGTACTCGTACATCCGTATTTTATCTGTAAATTATGTTACATATCGTAGTCTACAGCTCCAACTTCCTTATAGAACGAAACTCGCAAGTCGGCAATTGAGATGGTCTGAACCCTTTTAATTCCCACAGATCCTTCCTAAGTTGTATACAATTGTTTAACCCCTTCTGTACCGGCGAGGTATTTTTTATTTAATTTCAGCTACTTTTAGA
Source organism: Paralithodes platypus (assembly GCA_032716605.1). Lineage (NCBI taxonomy): Eukaryota > Metazoa > Arthropoda > Malacostraca > Decapoda > Lithodidae > Paralithodes > Paralithodes platypus. Next base: position 78,161,521 of record CM064492.1, on the reverse strand, counting down.
CGATTTTATGAGGCTTAGGAAGGATATGTGGTAGCTAAAAGGATTCACTGAGATAGTTTGTAGCCTTTTTATTGGTAGACGTCCTTCCTAAGCTCAATAAAATCATCAAATAGTTGCCAGAATATAATGAAAAGTACATCACCGGTACAGAAGGGGTTACTGATAGCCAGAATAAACTAAAAATGCGACATAATCCTCAAGGGGCCAAGTAAATGAAAGCCATCCATACCGGTTTACTAAATAAATACAAATTTAGAAGATAATAAAAGTAAACTAAGCTTCTTTAACCCTATTAGGCGCAGGGCGGGCCAATTTCGATTCTCCCTGTTTTACTCCTTTAGTTTGTAGATTTTAAGACGTTTCACCTCATTAGTTTGGCGATTATAAGATGCTTCAATCCAATAAGGTGTCAATTTTTCCTGGGCGAGCGAAAGCGAGCCTGCAATTTGGGAGAAACCGGCCTTTGGCCGGGAAATATTTCTACCGAAAAATTTACATATTTAGCTTGAATGGGGTCTGGGGGACGTTTTTAAGTTTAAAGGGGGTCTGGAGAGGCGTGTTTCCAAGTCTCGGGGTGAACTAAAAAACACATTGTTCAAAAATGGCTAAAACAATTAACAATTCAAACCCTCAATAATAATTAAACAAAATATCATAATAATCCCCAAGACGTTGCACCTAATAGTGTTAATTAACCCTTTCAGTATGCAAGGACGCAATTTTCACTTTATTTTGGCTAACATTGGACGGTTTTATTCAGTTTTGAAAGGCCCTCAGGGAATCGAAGGGGATAACTCTATTTCAATTAACTCTCTGACCCCCACAGTTCCTTTCTAATCTGATAAAGTCGTCTATTAATAGCCAGGATATAGAGAAGAAAGGCGTCCTTGTATCTTGAAAAGGTTAAATCTTTCCATTATAGACCTTCATATCTAAATTAATATCCATCAAATGAGAAACAAAGTTAAATATTGTACAAATATTGCCTATCTCCATAAAACTAAAAACAGAAATAGAACACAGATTACCCTAATCTCCATAAAACTAAAAACTTAAAAATTAAATGCATTAACTATATTAACAAACAAGCTAATACAACAATGTAGGTTCCTGATGGATAGGCATGCGCTCTACTGAGTGGCCCTCTCGTTGATGATTAACCCCTTTGATAACTATCAATCCTTCCTCAGTCGGTCAAAATCCACTGCCAACCAAATAGAAACGATCGCTTCCAAATCATCATCAACATTTTTGTTTTCAAGCTTCTCAGCGTAACCCAAATCAATCAATCTTGTGTAATATTTACCCGGGGTGCCACAAACCATAACATTCTCATAATGTATATCACCATGGATGTAACCAGCATCGTGAAGGTCCTTGACTTTGCGGTTCATATCTTGTTGAAGCATCTTAGTCAGCTGACTGGTGCTAAATGCATTTTTGGAAGCAAAATCACGCAGAGTCATGCCCTCGACATACTTCATAATGAAAACTGAGCCATCATGACTTAGAGCTATTACCTTAGGTACACCTCCAGCCCCATTTAAATCATACATGACTTGAGCTTCTGCCACAAAGTCACTATCCTCCGCTCCGGTACTTTCCTTCATACAACAGTTTACTCCCTTGTATGTAACCAAAGATACAAGGCCAAACTCACCTTCACCAAGTTCTTTGATAATGTTAACATGACCCATCACCTCCTCTCGGGTGTACATTAGTGCGTCCATTTCACTATTTGACACTTTTTGACACGCTGTTATTATAAAAGCGTGTCAAATAGTTAGTTATAACGGTGTTATAGCTAAAAGAATGTTGATATAATTATATAATATTGCTCGAGAGAGTGGAGGTAATCTTCTGCATATTGAAAGCAGGAATCAAAAGAGCGACTGATGAACAACTGCTCAGCAAATTGTAGACATATACATAATCGCTTATGAAGTCTCTTTATAATTATACTTTTTATTATATTACATGATAATAAATTACATTAAGTCAAATAGATCACAAAATATAAGTAAATAATTATTCAAACAAATATTTAAGTCTAAATTATGTGCACTCTAAATATAACGAAAGGTTACCCCTAAGAAATACAATTTTCTCTTATTGTTCTTGGAGCTGAAGAAAACTAGAATTTAAGGATAACTTTACTATTATTTTTAACATGTTGAGGGCCCGCGCAAGGCTATTCTCGGGCAGCTGCGCAGCATAATATGCGCGAGTTGTGCAGGAGGTGACGGCATAAGGACATAATTAATAAGAAGATAAAGCATTAATAGTATAAACGATCAGTTAACCAGAGAAAAGAAAATCTCGGTAATCACATTTTAAACCTTAACCCCTTCAGCACCATGACACATTTGTACCTTTGTTACTGGCTAAAAAACAGACGATTATGTGCAGCTTAAGAAGGACCTATGTCACTAAGAAGATTTTTTAAATCGTATTTACCGATTTGATTCGTAGAGGTAGATAATAAACTAAAGAAAATCGTCTAATGGTAACCTGAATATGATGATAATTACGTGATGGTGGTAAAGGGGTTGAGGGTATGTTTTATTCTGGACCCCCTTCTCCCTCATGATTAACACCATTAGTTTCAGGGTTTTAAGACGTTTGCTCCATTAGCTTAGGTGATTTTAAGACCTTTCGCTCCATTTCTTTGTCAAGCTTTAATGCTATTTAGGTGTCGATTCAGAAAAAAGAAAAAAAATGCGTATAGGAGCTTGAAAGGGTTTAACTTTCCTGTACAACGGCACCTCGTATCTACTTATCGAAGAGTGTTGAGAGGGGAGAAGGGGTGTTGGAGTGAGTGGAAGCTGTTGGAGTGGCTTTGTTAATTTCATTGGAGGTGTTTGGTGTTGTGGTGAAATTAATTAAATATAAATAACAGGAAAGTAGCCAGGTTTAGGAAAAAAAAAAATTAAGGGGGGTTTATTCACTTTTTGGGCGATGTTTGCATGTATTCATTATTTTTCTAGTTTCCTCTCTAGACCTCCATCAAATAAAAAAAAACATCCATTAGATCCCCCTTCTAGATTAATTTGTAAATTTTTCGGTAGAAAAATGTCTCGACCGAAGGCCGGTTCTTCCAACATTACAGGCTCACTATCGTTCGCCAGGTAAAAAATCGACACCTAAATAGCGTGAAAGGTTTAAATATTGACGAAGATATGGGGCGAAAGGTCTTAAAATCGACTAACTAATGGGGCAAGCATCTTAACATATGAAAACTAATGGGGCTAAACATGAGGGAGAAAGTGGTCCAGAAAACCGGCCCATGTTCCCTTAAAGGCTTAAACTATGATAATCTCCGAGGAAAAGTAAAGCAACTGATATTATACACAGTAAGACAAATCTTGAACCACGTATTGCAAACTTAAGGGGGTCACCTGCTTTTTTTCTCTCCTTTTCTTTTTTTCTCTGGCTTGTATCCATTCGGCTCCATTCAGCCTACTGTTTTAAGACGTTTATCCCCATCCAGGTGTCGATTTATTCCTGGTTTAGCGATAGCGAGCCAGCATTGTATGGAGAAATCCGGCTTCGCCGGTGACATTTTTCTATTGAAAAAGTTACAAATTTTGCCTGTTGACAAAAACATTATATAAAATATGCTGGCTCGTTACCGCTCGCCAGGAAAAAAACGCCACCTGGGGATAAATGTCTTAAAACAGTAGCTAGGCTGAATGAGTGAATGGGGCCGAATGAATACAACCCAGAGAGAGAGGGTGGGAGAGAGGAAACAAAATCGAGGTGGGCCCCCTTAAGCAAGTCAAACCCAAAGGAATTCTATGGTTAAACAAGGGGACGGTGTGTTTATAGTGTGTCTAGATGTGGAGAACGTACTGTAGGCTATATGATAAGATTAGTAGGGGAGTGGCAGAAGCGGTGATGGAGAAACTAGGAGTGAGTAGGAAGATAAGAAATATGATAATGAACATGTACGGTCGCACTAATAAGTCATGTCCCAGCTGTCATTACGTTTGGCTTTCTCTGTGCTGTATTTATGTCTGTCAGATGTTGAATAGGGTGGGTAGGTGTAGGAACATGTTTGTATATTTCACTCGATATGAAGAAATGAAGCTTCGACATTGCTGATACCAACTATTGATCAAAACATACTTGGTGCCGAGACATCACTTATTAGCGCGATTGTACATGAAGGGGCGGAGGCAGAAATTGTGTGGAAAGATACTGTAGTGAAAGGAATCAGGAGAAGGAAAGGGCTAAGACAGGGGTGTAATTTGTCACCAATAATTTTTGAAATGTATATGGAGGAGTTGGTAAGGAGAGTTAAGAGTAAGGGGAAAGGAGTGAAAATAGGACAAGATAAGTTAGCAATACTGACATTCGCGGATGACGTAGTATTGATAGCAGAGAGGGAGGAAGATATGAGAGAAATGTTACAGGAGGCGGAAAGGTTTGGAAGAGATTTGGAAATGAAGTTCAGTGTGGAAAAAAGTAGCATGATAGTAGTAAATGGGCCAGCGGAAGTAGACATGAGAATAGGAGGGGAAAGAATAGAAATAAGGGAGGAAGTGAAGTACTTAGGGGTATGGATAGGGAAGGAAGGGCGACAGAGGACAATGAATGAGACAATCATGAGGGTGGAACAGTGTAGTGGGAAACTGTGGAACGTGACAAAAACTAGAGTGAATAAATATAAAATAGTAAGGGAGGTGTGGAAGGACTTTGAAGTGCCAAAAATAATGTACGGGATGGATGTGAGAGGTGTAGGAATTGGTTTTTACACCATACCCGAAAGAGGATTTATGGAGCTCCGATATTACTCTCAACCATCTGAACAATTTTACCAGCACACCTAAACTTCGTTAGATGCGGGAATAGCCTCCCGAAAATATCAAGCCCTGGTGGGGGCTTGAACTGTCGACCCTTGGGTTGTGAGGCAGACACTATACCAGTTAGGCCAATAGAGATATCCCACTTGGCCTGGTCGGCTCAAGGTATTTCCGCATCCGAGGTCTGTTTTAGGCTAACCTATTTTCACTGACTTTACAGAGGGAGTACAGGGGGGAAAATTAAGAGACTGGAGGCGGGACAGAATAAAATAGGAAGAATAGGGCTAGGAGCAAGAAGGTGGACAGCGAATGAAGCAGTGAGAGGGGAGATGGGGTGGAGTACATTTGAGGAAAGAGTGGCGAAGGCAAAGTTAAGATATAAGAGTAGATTGGAGGAGATGGAGGATGATAGGTGGCCAAGGAGTGTATGAATGGGGTGAGGGGAAGAGTAGATGGACAAAAGAGTGTAGGAGAAAACTGAATAAAATAGGAGTGTAACAAAGAAGGGTGGGAGAGGAGTGGAGAGATATAGAGAGAAATGCAGGACTAGGTCAGGGAAAGAGGTTGGAGAAAGAGATAAGAACGAGAGTGAGGGAAGTAGAAAGACAGGAATGGAAAAGAAATATGGAAAAGAAAAGTACACTGGAAAGATATAAAAGCAAGGGGAGACCGAGAAAAGAGGAGTTCTACGATGGAAGTTTGGGAGCTGAATTATTATTTAAGGCTAGGGCAGGGGCATTGGAGACAAATAGAAGAACATGGAGGTGGAACTGGGGAGTGAAAGAGTGCCTGAAGTGTGTGGTGGGAGGGAGGAGAGTGGAGGAGACGATAGAACATATAGTGACAGAGTGCCAGTGGTATGATGGAGAAAGAGATAGGTTAGAGGAAGAGTTTAAACGGTTGGTGGGGGAGAGGGAATGGGAAGAACAGAAAGAAGAGGTGGATGATGGAGTAAAGTTTGTGTTAGGTCTAGGGACAGAAGAGGGGGGAGACGAGGAAGTGGAGAAAAGAATGAAGGTAGTAAAAAGATTCCTGGAGTAGGTGTGGCAGAAGAGAAAAATAAATAGAGTAGAATAGGGTAAGGGGGGAGAAGTCTAATCGTCAATCTAATGATGGGAAACGTCCTACGACCTCCAAACGAATGGGGTCCAACAGGGAGAACCCAAGATACGTTGCTCGAAAATGGACACAAAAAACAAGTCAAATCCTCAATAATCATCAAACCAAATAGGATAACAACCCCAAGACGTCGGATCAGAGAGTGTTAACCCCTTCTGTACCGGCGACGTCTTTTTAACTTCATTTTGGCTACTATTAGACGATTTATGCAGTTTAGAAAGGGCCTTCAGCAATCAACAGGCTTCGAAATATCTCACTTAACCCTTTTTAAAACCACAGATCCTTCTTAAACTGCATAAAATCGTCTAAACATAGCTAGACCAATATTAAAACAACGTCGCCGGTACAGAAGGGGTTAAGTATAGGAATGAGGTGATGATATGAGTTATGAAAAGCGAATATCATACCATTGAACACATTGGTCCCATGATATATTATGCTTCACGTGTCGGTGTATACAAAGAGCGTGAGAGTGAATAGATAACATACTTAAGGGGAGATGGGTCGTTCTTTTTTTGGTCTAGGCCTATTGATTCAATTATTCCTTTATTTCTTAGTTTCCTCGCCGCTAGACCTCCATCAAACTTTAAAACACATCCATTAGATCACCCTTTGAGATTAATTTGTACATTTTTCGATAGCAAAATGTCACGGCCGAAGGCCGGTTTCTCCGCAATTACAGGCTCGCTTTCGCTTGCTATAAAAAAAATCGACACCTAAATTCCACGAAAGGTCTTAATATTGACAAAGAAATGGAGCGAAAGGTCATAAAATCGACAAGCTAATGGGACACACGTATTAAAATCGCAAAACTAATGGGGCTAAGCATGAGGGAGAAGGGGGTCTAGCAAACCATTTTTAACTGTCTTCGTAGCGCAATGGATAAATGCACTGAATTTCGGTGTGAGCATCCTAGGTTCGAATCCCTGGACTGCCACATGTATTTGTTGATTTCATTAATTGAGTTTAGGAGTAAAGTCGGTTGGTGGAGGTAACATAATAATAAGACGTTCGGCCCATTAGTTTGACGATGTTACGACCTTTTGCCTTATTTCTTTGTCAATATTAGGGCCTTTCGTGCCATTTAGGTGTCGATTATTTCCTGGCGAGCGATAGCGAGCCTGTAATTCTAGGAGGAATCAGCCTTCGGCCGGGACATTATTCTACCGAAACATTTACAAATTTATCTCGAAGGGGGCTCTAGGGGTGTTTCTTTAAGCTTGATGGAGGTCTAGGCAGAAAACTGAAAGGTAAATAAATAAATTCATACATAAATAAATAGATCAATACATGAATAAATAAATAGACCAACAAAATACCCCCTACCCCCGTTAACTTCACATTGAAGGTTGATGTGAGTTAAATAAATTATCTGTTTTAACATTGTGGCTCAGGGTCAGCCTATGTGTGTGTCTTCTATTGAGGCTGGCACTATCACAGGTGTTGTAGTGTTGGGGTTGTTGTTGTTGTTGTTGTTGGTGGTGGTGGTGGTTGTGTTGGTGTGGTGGTTGTTGTTGTTGGTGGTGGTGGTTGTGTTGGTGTTGTTGTTGGTGGTGGTGGAATTCTTGTTGTGGTGGACGTGATGATGTTGTTGTTGTTGGTGTTGGTGGTTGTTTTGGTGTTGATGTTGGTGGTGGTGGTGGTTGAGGTGGCGGTGGTTGTGGCGGTAGTGTTGTTGTTGTTTTTGGTGGTGGTGGTCATATTCTTGTTGTGGCGGTAGTGATGATGGTGCTGTTGTTGTAGTAGTTCCCAGACTGCCTGGCCGAAAAGTCCCGAGTCCAGTACTGTTGACCGAAGATGTTCAGGCCCCCGAAGGGGCCAGGGTGAGGTGCGATCTGTCTCTGAGAGGGCAGCGGGGGAGGCGATCATCAGCCCACGGACTTGCACCCCTGGGCCAATGCCCCCACCGTCCACAGCCCCCCTTGCAGGGCTACCCAATCAGGCGATCTCACCAGCACCTAGAAGGAAAAGTAGTACAGTAGAAGAGACAGACATAAATGGCTACGGTTAGGTAGAGGATGCCAAACCTCACTCTGGATAGTACCAGCCCTCACCCTCTAAGGTTGGGTTGTTGTTGGTGGACAGTTCATCAAACCATCCAGGCAGCCTCGTAAGGGATCAGGGAGGCACATGCTTCCTGATCTTATGTCCCTAAATATCCCCAAACCCCCCAATAGTCCCCCCCCCCCCCCAGAAGGTACAGCACATGCCGAACGAGACTGCGCACATATGGCGGAGTTGTAATAGTATTCTCACTTACTCGGAATGAGGGAGGTAGCTGCTTTTTCTGGACCCCCTTCTCTCTCATGCTTAGCCCCACTAGTTTTGACATTTTAAGACGTTCACGCCATTAGTTTAGCGATTTTAAGACCTTTACATAAGAACATAAGAAAATGGGAGTCTGCAGAAAGCCGATTGGCCTAAGCAAGGCAGATCCCTGTCCCACACAACCCCAATTCAATTACAAAGCCCAATTATAGGCTTCACACTCTAATACCCTGAGGATCATCTTACCAAAACGGTTAGAGATTAACGCAGGATTATGGGGGTCTGCAGAGCGCTGATTGGCTTAACCCGGCTGATCCCCCTTCACACCCAACCCTTCTCGTCCATATGCTTATCCAATTTTATCTTAAAGCTCCCTACAGTTTTAGATCCCACTATAGCACTTGGTAGTCCATTCCACCCATCTACAACTCTGTTACCAAACCAATATTTGCCTATATCTTTTCTGAAACGAAATTTATCTAATTTGAAACCATTGGTACGAGTTCTTTCGCTATCACTGAGCTTTAGTACATTTGTCATGTCCCCTTTGTTAATCCCACTAACCCACTTGAACACCTCTATCATATCCCCTCTAACTCTGCGTCTCTCTAACGAATGTAAACCTAATTTCTTCAACCTTTCTTCATACGAAAGATTTCTAATATTATGGATCATTTGGAGTAAGGGGTCGGGCGTAAGTTGGACTAGATAATAGTCCATCAGGCGCCTGGCCCGGGGAGACGATTAATATGAAGGGTGTGCCTGGAAGTGTGGTGGGAGGGCTTGTGGCTTTGGCTCCGCTGCATGTCTGCCTGCCGAGATCGGAACCTCTCCGGGTGGTCAGGGGCCGGGGGAGTGCTGGAGCGACCTTGGTAACCCTGGTCTCTGGGTCTTCTCCTGGGTGACCTGGATGTGTGAGAGTTTGTGTTTTTTATCTGTGTTTATTTTTTGTTTTATGTTGTTTTTGTGTTTTCCCTGTTCTTGCTCTGTCTTGAGTCGGCTACCCCCAAAATGGGGATTGGGCCTGAGCATATAGATAGATAGATAGATGGATCATTTTTGTCATTCTACGCTGTACTCTCTCCAATGAATCTATGTCCATTCTGTAATAAGGACACCAAAATTGGACAGCATAATCCATATGGGGTCTCACTAATGACAAGTAAAGTTTTAAGATAACATCAGCAGTTCTGTTACTCACACTCCTAGAGATGAACCCGAGAATCCTGTTTGCCTTATTACGAACGCTTATACACTGTTTTCTAGGCTTCAAATAATTGCTAACAAACACACCTAGATCTTTCTCGCAGTCTGAATTTTCTAATTCTAAATTAGCTAGTTTATATTTAACATTTGTTTGCATCTTCCCTATCTTTAATACCTTGCATTTGTCAATGTTAAACTTCATCTGCCAATTTACTGACCATTCATGTAAGGTATCTAGATCCCTTTGGAGGCACTCTATATCGCTATCTGAATCAATTGATCTCCCTATTTTAGTATCGTCTGCGAATTTACTTATCCTACTAGTTATACCTAAATCTAGGTCATTTATGTATATAAGAAACAACAGGGGACCTAATACCGATCCCTGGGGGACACCACTTTTGACTGCTCCCCATTCTGACTTGGTACCATTTATGCTGACTCTCTGCTTCCTACCAATTAGCCATGACCTAATCCATCCTAACAACGCCCCACCTATTCCATGTGCCTCAACCTTTCTCATCAATCTCTCATGAGGGACTCTGTCGAAAGCTTTACTGAAATCTAAATATATAATATCATATGACTTGTCATTATCTACTGCTTCATATACCTCTGAGAAAAAACTAAGCAAATTAGTAAGGCAAGACCGTCCCTGAGTGAATCCATGCTGAGAAGAATTGATTAAGTTAAATGTTTCTAAGTGGTTTCTCATTTTCCTAGCAATAATTGACTCTAGTAGCTTTCCTATGATTGAAGTGAGACTAATGGGACGGTAATTGGATGCTATTGATTTATCACCTTTTTTGAAGATCGGAACTACATTTGCAAGCTTCCAAGCTTTTGGAACTATACCTGTTTCTAATGACTTGTTAAATAGAAATGTTAATGGGTAACTTAACTCATCTCTGCATTTTTTTAATACTCTAGCATATACCTCATCAGGACCAGGCGATTTATGAGGTTTCAGTCTCAATTTCCTTAAGCACATAATTTCTACTTATAGTAACCGTACTTAACCTATTATCTATACTATCGCTGTATACCTTACGGACTTCTGGAAACTGTGCCAAATTTTCATTAGTGAAAACGGAAAGAAATTGACTATTTAATGTACTGCACATTTCTAAATAATTTTCTGTCATTTCTCCTATCGAAGTTTTAAGGGGACCAATTACATCTCTAACCTTGGATTTATATAGTTGGTAAAAAGCTTTAGGATTATTTTTTGAGTCATTGGCAACCTTAATTTCATAATTTCTTTTTTCTTTACTAATATCCTTTTTTACCTGTCGTGATAGATTCTGATAGTAAGCAAGTAGGTGAATTTCGCCTTTTTTAATTTTTCTATATATTCCTCTCTTTTTTCCTAGAAGATCTAATAGTCTATTATTCATCCATTTGGGTTGGTTCTGTGTTGATCTAAATTTTCTTTTGGGGATATATTTATTTTGCGCATTGAATACTGACTTGATAAAATTATCGTATGTATCTACCAAGTTTGACGTCTCTTCCTGACTTAAGATGACAGGTGCCTGAGAAAGGATACACTCATTTGGACACCTGGATCGACTTATTTTTTTGACCATAGGGTCCGCTAACAGGGCTTCTCTTAACCCACCATAATTGGCTTTTCTGAAGTCAGGTATTAATGTTGTATTCTCTCTGATATTACCTTTCCATTGTATATTAAAATACACAAAATTGTGATCAATATTTCCTAGGTGGTCCCCGATTTCTTTCGATACCTTTGGGACCTTTCGTCCCATTTCTTTGTCAATATTTTGACCTTCCGTGCCATTTAGTTGTCAATTTCTTTCCTTGCGAGCGATAGCGATTCTGAGATTTGACTTTGACTGGGAAATTTTTCTACCGAAAAATGTACAAATTAATCTCGAAGGGGGATCTTGAGGATGTTTTTTTAAAGCTTGATGGGAGGAAACTAAACTATTAGTAAATGAACAAGTAAATAAACAAATACATAACCCCTACCCCTTAACCCTTTCAGTACCGCTGACGTCTTTATTATTGGGTTTCAGCTACATTTAGGCGATTTTATAAAGCTTAGAAAAGATATATGGTAGCTAAAAGGATTAATATAGATAGCCTGTAGCCTTTTAATGGGTAGACGTCCTTCCTAACCTGAATAAAATCGTCTAATAGTTGCCAGAATATAATGAAAAGGACGTCACCGGTACTGAATGGGTGACAAATTACGTTGTCGATACTCTATAGAATAATTTACATTTTATTAACGTGTCATATTAATAACTTACGATTTAGTCCCAGCATTACATTTGTATAATATATTTGTATGTATAATATAATGGACGTCTATCCATTACAAGGCTATATAGACTATCTCAATTAATCCTTTTACCTACCATGTCTCCTTCCTAAGCTTCATGTAATCGTCTAATCGTAGGCAGAAAACGTTACAAAGACGTCGTCGGTATAGCAGGGGTTAAGGGGAGGTTTTTAGTCGATTCTCTAGACTTCCATCAAGCTTAAAATTACTCCCCCTAGACCCCCTTTCAAGATAAATTTGTACATTTTTCGGTAGAAAAATGTTCCGGCCGAAGGCCGGTTCCCCTTAAATTACAGGCTCGCTATCGCTCGCCAGGAAAAAATCGACACCTAAATGGCACGAATGGTCTTAAAATTGCCAGAAATGGGGCGGGGGTTCTTAAAATCGACAAACTAATGGGGCGAACGTATTAAAATATCAAAAGCAAATGGGGCTAAACATGAGGGAGAAAGGGGTCAAGAAAAAAAATCCTCCCAGTGGAAATCTCCCCTTAATAGACGATATAATTAAATTACGTAATGGTGGTGAAGGGGTTAAATTACGTAATGGTGGTGAAGGGGTTAAATTACGTAATGGTGGTGAAGGGGTTAAATTACGTAATGGTGGTGAAGGGGTTAAATCCCATTGAATATACAGGACACCAAAAGTGGAATCATGTCACTTTTACTTTCATGATTCCCAGAGGTCATTCCGAAGCTAGATAATACCGTCTAGTGCTCTGATGCCATCGACAATAAACCGATTATTAGGGGTTCGTCCCCTACGGGGAACCCCTATTGTAATCATTAAACCTGGGATTTCATCCAAATTCTTCTTAAGCGCCGGTTTCGACGCAATAACTCCAGAACCGCTTTTTGGATCGGGATCAAACTTTCACAAGAGGTGCGTTTTTGTATTGGGCAACTTTTGATATGCTAAACATCCGGCATGGCGGCCAAACAGGTCCGTGGCAGCCGATTTCCCAAAATACTTGACACCTAAATACCGTCTCTCCCACTCACAGGAAACGACTGGGCTTTGGCATACGCACTCCCCTAGTAATGCTCCACAAATTTTATAGAGAAGGTTTTCCTTTTGCACGTGGGTTCTTTTCCGGCAATCTTGAAAAAACCTCGAATTCCACTTAAAATTCCACATCTTAAAAACTACGCCGATGATCAAAGCCATGCTTGCGTAGTTGGGTGAGGCTCGCGATTCCGAACGTTTTGATACCAAAAGAATATAAATGGGTGGAATAGTTTGGCCGCAGCATTGAAAACTGTCTATTCTTAAATTACTTTAAAACCGAATTCGCTACCCACACAAAGTTTACCGTCTACAGTCTATAGGCTTCCACGCATCCCCCAGTTTTGCTTAATAACATAATCTCTTTATTATTCAGATTTATCTTCTTTTTTTTATTTAACTCTCTCAAAACCGTTCGAGTCCCTACGAATTCCAGCAATTATTTAGCCAACCTACCTATACATACCTACCCTACCAAATAATAATGATAATTCAAATTTATTTTTGGTGAATGACAGAGTATTAGCTAAGGTTTTTAACAATTCCTCCCTTTGCCAAATGCTTAGTTTAATAACAATGATATGGACCTTTGAAGTTTTGGCAATTGCCCGTGTGACTCGTATTTTAACCCTCCTAAAGTGTTACCACGAAATACCGCTAGATCCTTTCTCAAAAGTCGCTAGCATGTTGCTACATAGCCAAACAATGTTAGGGTAATGCTGCAATTTCTAAAGAGTTTTGGTTTGTTTGTTTTGCAAATTTTAAAATGTAGTATGACTAGAATGTCTGAAATTTTCAAATTATCCCTAGTAAATGTCTCTAGATATAAAAGAAATGGCTGCTAGATTGAAGTAAATAGCTCTACATTTAGCGGTAATATGTAGCTTTACAAATGGCAACACTGCAACCACCACCTCCCTCCCACCCTCCCAGTATGTCTCCACAAAATACCTCAAAAGTCACTAGCATGTTGCTACATAGTCAAACAATGTTAGAATAATTCTGCAATTTCTAAAGAGTTTTGGTTTGTTTGTTTTGCAAATTTTACAATGTAATATGACTAGAATGTCTGAAATTTTTAAATTATCCCTAGTAAATCTCTCTAGATATGAAAAAATGGCTTCTAAATTGAAGTAAATAGCTCTACATCTAGCGGTAATATGTAGCGATACAACTGGCAACACTGCCTAAGTGTTTCCCCAAAACACCGCTAGATCCTTTCTCAAAAGTCGCTAGCACGTTGCTACATAGTCAAACAATGGTAGAACAATGCTGCAATTCTTAAAGAGTTTTGATTTGTTTGTTTTGAAAATTTTACAATGTAATATAACTAGAATGTCTGAAATTTTCAAATTATCCCGAGTAAATGTCTCTAGATATGAAAAAATGGCTACTAAACTGAAGTAAATATAGCTCTACATCTAGCGGTAATATGTAGCGGTACAACTGGCAACACTGCCTACAACTACCCTCTCATCACCAATGATTATGCTCTGCTGAGGTTTGTATTTGCTTATCTTATCCTGTGTATAAATGTAACCCTTACACATGTTTCTATTAAATAATGACATTAAACAGGATTCATGATTTAAATACAAGGCTAGATATTTATCGGAAGTACGTATTTACCTTCGGAAAGCTAAAATATAATGTTTACACATATGGGATAGGGAGGAGGGAGGGAGGTATAAGAGGTGGACCGATGGAAGGGAAGAGAACCCCGATATACGAGATACATAGCTTCATATGCACGTATTGATCACTTTCATGCTATTATGTATGCATACAGAAGTAGCAGGACACATATGTCAAGAGTGAACACCAATAACTTAATCCATACACAGTAAAAAAGACGGAAATAATATCGTACATACGAAGTGATGGAATAGGGATGGGGGGAGTGTGTATGATATGTAAACAGGACAGTTCGTCGCTAGATAGGCATGTGTGTGCTTGTGTGATGGTCTTGTGTAGCTATGTTTGTGCTTGTTTGAGTGTTGAGTTATCTCTCTCTCTCTCTCTCTCTTATATATCGCTGTCTTCCTTACGATTACGACATACTGTACTAGTGCATGAGAACAGGAAATAGGGAGCCTCGCTCTCTCTCTCACAAATGAGAACATAAGTAAACAGGAGTCTGCAGAGAGCCGATTGGCTATAAGACTCGGTAGCCTATTCCACATATCTACAACTCTGTTACTAAACGAATAGAGGCAGATCCCTTACACACCCAGTCTCTCTGTCGCTCGTTTGTTTGCACACCGGTACAAATGAGGCAGATCCCTTACAAGATGAACATGGGAATCTGCAGAGAGACAAGTGGCCCACAAAAGGCAGATCCCTTTCACATACAACCCATTTCATCCATATGACTATCTGATTTTATCTTTAAATTCTCTATTGTTCTTGATCCCACTATAGCACTAGGTAGCCTATTTCACATATCTACGACTCTGTTACGAGAGGCAGATCCCTTACACAGCCAATCTCTCTCTCTTATTTGCACACTGGTACAAAGGAGGCAGATCCTTACACATGCTACCAAGATGAAAATGGGAGTCTGCAGAGAGCCGGTTGGCCCACACACGGCAGATCCCTTTCACACCCAATCCATCTCGTCTTATCAAATTTTATGTTGAAGCTCTATTGTTATTGATCCCACTATAGCACTTGGTAGCCTATTCCACATATCTACAACTCTTTTACCAAGCGAATAGAGGCAGATCCCTTACACAGCCAATCTCTTTCTCTCTCTCGCTCTTGTTTGTTTGCACACCGGTACAAATGAGGCAGATCCCTTACACATGCAACCAAGATGAAAATGGGAGTCTGCAGAGAGTCAAGTGGCCCACATAAGGCAGGTCCCTTTCACACTCAACCCATCTCATAAACTTTATCTGTTATTTACACTACTTACTATACACCCATGTTATCATATACCTGCAACCAAAACACAATTGTAAGAAATAGGAACATAAGAAAATGGGAGTCTGTAGAGAGCCAATTGGCCCACACAAGACAGATCCTTTTCACACCCAACTCATCTCATAAAAACTCTCTCTCATTTATCTCTGTCTTCCTTACATTTATGACATCCTAGTCTCTCTCTCTCTCTCTCTCACAAATGAGAACATAAGAAAACCGGAGTCTGCAGAGAGTCGATTGGCCCACACATGTCAGATCCCTTTCACACCTAATCCATCCCGCGCTCTCTCTCTCTCTCATATTTATCGCTATCTTCCTTACGTTTACAACATCCTATTCTCTCGCCATACTCCCTCTCTCCTTCACAAATGAGAAAATAAAAAAATAAGAAAACGGGAGTCTCCAGAGCCGATTGACCTACACATGGCAGATCCCTTTCACACCCAACCCATCTCGTTCTATCTAATTTCAAGTTGAAGCTCTATTGTTCTTCATCCCATTATAACACTCGGTAGCCTATTCCACATATCTACAACTCTGTTACTAAACGGATAGAGGCAGATCCCTTTTACAGCCAATCTCTCCCTCTCTCGCTCTTGTTTGTTTGCACAATCTGCTCCTTCTGTAGCTTCTCCATGCCCGATAAGTTAAATGATCTTTTGATATCTGTGACACAGCATTTGTATCAAACACAATACCCTGCTTGCAAAACCGTCGAACCCCGGACAACGTTGCTTGCAACTTTAATTAATATTATTATTATTATTGTGAGGGCTGGTCCTATCCAGAGTGAGGTTTGACATCCTCTACCCAACCTTAGCCGTTTCTGTCTGTCGTCTCTTTTACTGTCCTACTTTTTCTTCTGGGCGCGGGAGGCTAGGAATCCTCCTCCCCTTGTAAAATTCACCTACTAGATGAGACAGAAAGTGGCGAGGGAACGCGGAAATGGTTTGGAACTTTAAATGTTGTTTCTGTTCGGTCTCTGTCTCGAGTCAGGAACCCCCAGCTATGGGGTATGTGCCTGAGTATATACATACATATATTATTATTAAAGAGTGACACCGAGACAGGAATTAAGGGACTAGAGTTCTCGAAAAGGGGCTCCGCCAGTCCTGACGCTATTCTTGACTTACAGTGTGCCGGCTTAATAATCCAGAAGGGTTGATAGCCTCCTATTTTAAGGGGGGGGATGTTTTTTTTTCCTGGCCCCCTTTTTTCTCATGTTTAGGCCCATTAGTTTTCAGACTATTAGCCCATTAGTTTGGCGATTTTAAGACCTTTTTACCCCCATTGATTTGTCATTGTTAAAGCCTTTCCTACAATGTAGGTGTCGATTTTTTTCCTGGCGAGCGGCAGCGAGTCTGTAAATTTAAGATAAACCGGCCTTCGGCCGAATTTTTTTCGGTCGAAAAATGTACACATTTATCTTGAAGGGGGGTCTAGGGAGTGTTGTTTTAAGTTTGATGAAGGTCTAGCGAAGAAAGTAAAAATAAATGAATATATGAATAAATAAACGCCCCCCCCCCCCACCCCAGGAAAAAACATGAAAAAAAAAAAAAAATAAACAAAATAAACAAAAACCCTGTACCAGTGTTTGACTTGAACCCATTCCTGTCCTTAATTTATGTTACGTTAGGTTAGATTGATTAGATTTTTTTTTTTTTCCTATATTCCAACTACTCCCTCTCGGGCATAGGCTGAGAGCCTGTACATTCCACCGCTCAACACGGTGAAGCCCGTGAGGTCTTGTTCCAGTCTGGGGAGTGAGGCATGTGAAGCATCCATTCATGGCTCGAAGCAGCTCCATCTCTGAAGCGGCTGGTTGCTTCGTTCAAGTGCTTCACTGTCTCACCCTCCAGACTCAGACCCTCACTCTCAGAACGCCACCTATTGAGCAGTGAACAGATTATGTTAAGTTATGTTAAGATTATATTAAGTTATGTGATCTAGATACATTAATTTAGATATATAACCCGGAAAAATGTGCACCATGACATAGATTTGATATTCACCGCCTGTGTTTATAACCTTAAGGGAGCCCACCTCGCCTGTTTTCTCTTTCTCTCCCTCTCTTTGGCTTGTATCCATTTGGCCCCATTCAGCCAACTGTTTAAAAACGTTTACCCCCATCCAGGTGTCAATATTTTCCTGGCGAGCGGTAGCGAGCCAGCATATATATATTTTTGTTTTGACAGCAAGCTAAATTTGTACATTTTTCGATAGAAAAACGTTTCCGGCGAAACCGGATTTCTCCATACAATGCTGGCTCGCTATCACTCGCCAGGAAGAAATCGACACCTGGATGGGGATAAACGTCTTAAGACAGTTGGCTGAATGAGGCCGAATGGATACAAGCCAGGGAAAGAGAAAAAAGGAGAGAAAGATAAAAAAAAACGGTGACCCCCTTTAAACACAACGTCACCTAGGTGTGTGTGTGTGTGTGTGTGTGAGAGAGAGAGAGAGAGAGAGAGAGAGAGAGAGAGAGAGAGAGAGAGAGAGATAGACAGAGAGAGAGAGAGAGAGCGAGAGCAACAGGTGTGGCAGGTATAGGTTTTGTGGCATAGCCAAACAAAATAACTGAATAAAAGAGAATAATTTAAATAGCGTTCTGAAAAGCATATACCGGTAACATTTATCTCCTTCCAATGTAATCGATATTGAATTGCGTTTAGAATATTTATGGGGGAGGTAGTTGCTTTTTCTGGACCCCCTTCTCCCTAATGTTTAGCCCCACTAGTTTTGAGATTTTAAGACGTTGGTTCTGTTAGTTTGGCGATTTTTGAGACCTTTCGCCCCATTTCTTTGTCAATATTAAGACCTTTCGTGCTATTTAGGTGTCGATTTTGTACTGGCGAGCGATAGCGAGTCCGTATTTTTAGAAAGAACCGGCCTTCGGCTGGGACATTTTTCTACCAAAAAATGTACAAATATATATTGCATTGAGTCTTACATTACTCTAATTTAATCATATATATACTGTATAATATATTATTATCATTTAGTTTAAGCTTATTTTTAATGGTTTCCATAAGCTCGGTTCACACATGTACGAATTAACGTCCCGTCCGTCCCCGACCAAGAAAATAGGCTGGATGGCATCAATCTGGAGGCCCTATGTGGCCACGATGGCCGTTCCAACGGTTTTTTGCCCCCGTTCTCGTCCCTTAGTCGGTGTCTAGACGACAACTGCTCCCGTGTGTGTCCGTGTGTGTCCCGACATAACACGTTTTCTGGCAGTTGCCCCTACCCACGTGGACCATTTTAAGCTCGGTTCACACATACACGAATTAACGTCCCATCCGGCCCTGACCTCTTAATTCGCCTGCAAACGGGCCAGGACGCCGGCAAAATCGTCTATGGTCGGTACAGGGACGTGTGGTGTCGCCAGTACACGGGGCATGGGGCGGGAGACGGCAAACATTTTGTGCATGCATAAAATGGTCGCCGTGGGCCGGGTCAATTGCCACAAAACGTGTCAGGCCGGGACACCCACGGGAGCAGTCGACGTCTAGACGCTGACAGACTGCGTCGTCTAGACGCCGACAGACTGCGTCTAGACGTAGACTGGCGGCGTCTAGACGCCGACGAACGGGATGAGAACGGCGGCAAAAAACCGTTGGAAGGAGAGTCGGCGATGTGTCACCATCGCATCACGTGAGCTGGCGACACCGCATGTCCGTGTACCGACCATAGGCGATTTTGCCGGCGTCCTTGCTCGTTTGCAGGCAAATTAAGGGGTCAGGGACGGACGCGACGTTAATTTGTGCATGTGTGAACCGAGCAAAAGGGGACGGGGATGGATAGGACGTTCATTCGTGCATGTGTACCATGGGCCTCCAGATTGATGCCGTCCTACCTATTTTTTTGGTCGTGGCCGGACGGGACGTTAATTCGTGCATGTGTGAAGTTGTGAACCGAGCTTTATGCATGCACAAAAAGGACGCCGCCTAGGCACGGAGAATTAAGGGGTCGGGGACGGACGGGACGTTAATTCGTGAATGTGTGAACCGAGCTTATATAGTAATAACACTTCAGAAAACTAAGGGCAGCACATCCTTTGTTCATTATCATTGTGAGTATATTCTGTATCACAGCCAGCGTGAAGTGCAAAGTATTGTTTTTACTCCTATAGGTTTGTGTTTGTGTGATTTGTAAGGGATTACAAAGGAAAGCAAGAAACAACATTATCTGATTCTAACTAGACCGCTTTGACTTAGCTCGGTTCACACATGCACGAATTAACGTCCCGTCCGTCCCCGACCAAGAAAATAGGCAAGACGGCATCAATCTGGAGGCTCTATGTGGCCACGATGGCCGTTCCAACGTTTTTTTGCCGCCGTTCTCATCCCGTTAGTCGGCGTCTAGACGCCAACAGTCGTCGTCTAGACGCCGCCAGTTGTCGTCTAGACGCCGACTACTCCCGTGTGTTTCCCGTGGGTGTCCTGACATAACACGTTTTCTGGCAGTCGCCCCGACCCACGCGGACCATTTTATGCATGCACAAAAAGGATGCCGCCTAGGTGCGGCGAATTAAGGGGTCGGGGACGGACGGGACGTTAATTCGTGCATGTGTGAACCGAGCATAATTTAGGGACTTGGAGCTGTTCGGCCAGGCAGCCTAGGGAATGACAACAACAACAACAACTAGACCGCTTGGTGATGGTTAAGGAATGGGTTACTAAGGGAAAAATAATATATATGCATTATTTGAACACAAACTCACTCGGTTGGGGATTTGAGGCAAAACATTTGCCTAAATGATCTGTGAAAGCTTGAACTGTGTGACAAAGTCTTACATCGTTTGACAGTTTGTTCCCTAAATTAACAACTGTGCTGAAAAATAAATTGATATATATAAGGAAGCAGCGATTTGGAAATAGAAATTGAGGAGTGGGACAACAAAACACAGAGTGAAAAGAAAATATGGAAGGAAAAAAAGGACGACATTGTTGAAAACCAAGTAAAGAGAGAAATTCTATAAGACATTGCAATTAATGAGGAATAGGTGAATATGTACCTTATTTCCATGGTTGGCAAAGCTTTATGAAATGAAGACACAGACAAGAATAACTCAATATTATTCATAAGCTGTCCAAGGACGTGTTTCCATCACTCATTATCGTAACAAACACCTACATAGCTCATTGCAGTTGTAATGCTTGAAAACCATACTTTTCAGGTAAATCTCTGTATTATTAGTCTTGATTATGTTTATCATTAACACACAATATGAATTTAAGAGGAACTGAGAGAGAGAGAGAGAGAGTTATAGGTATGATCAGGGTCTAGAGAATATAGGGTCAACCCACCAGCCAGGTATACCTGCGAGTGAGTGACGTCACAAGGCCCACGCTCTGACTGAACCCCTTATATAAGACACCTTGTTTTTGTGATATATTGAACTATGCGTGTAACTAGAGTCATATTTAATGAAACAGGACAAAAGAAAACATTGAAATAATTCAAGCTAAGTTTACTTTGAAATTAAATGTGCATAAATATGAAGTAATACATTATATATGGTGACGAGCATACACTATATAAGAACATAAGAAAATGGGAGTCTGCAGAAAGCCGATTGGCAAGGCAGATCCCTGTCCCACACAACCCCAATTACAAAGCCCAATTATAGGCTCAACACTCTAATACCCTGAGGATCATCTTACCAAAACGGTTAGAGATTAACGCAGGATTACGGGGGTCTTGCAGAGCGCTGATTGGCCCAACCCTGCTGATCCCCCTTCACACCCAACCCTTCTCGTCCATATGCTTATCCAATTTTATCTTAAAGCTCCCTATCGTTTTTAATCCCACTATAGCACTTGGTAGTCCATTTCACCCATCTACAACTCTGTTACCAAACCAATATTTGCCTATATCTTTTCTGAAACGAAATTTATCTAATTTGAAACCATTGGTACGAGTTCTGTCGCTATCACTGAGCTTTAGTACATTTGTCATGTCCCCTTTGTTAATCCCACTAACCCACTTGAACACCTCTATCATATCAAAGGAGTATAAAGGAGTACAAAGTACAAAGTACAAAGGAAATCAAGCAACAACAGGTCTAGTGACCCTTCTAGGTTGCTTGTCCTCCAAAACACTGAGGATCAAGTGTCCAAACAGTGGTTTAGAGTGGGTAAGGGAACATTGGAAAGGGAATTACTGCCCTGGAACTAATGTCCGTGGCAGGATTAGGAAGTTAGTAGGGGACAGATGGGTTAGTAACTGAGGGGGGGATAAAATAAAGTTATTCATTTACAAACGCAGTCAGTCGCGGGTTTGAAGCGAGATATTTGTCTAGGCGGAGTTTAAATGAATCAACGATGATGCAGTCTATAACGTTTCGGGGAAGCCCATTCCACAAGTTGACAACTCGATTGAAGAAGAAATTCTTAGATTCGTGTGAGTTAAAAGATTTACCAATAATTTTGCAACCGTTTCCCCGCGTGTAATTAGATTGGTCCATAGTGAAGTACTTACTACAGTTCATATTGTCGATGCCTTTGATGATTTTGAACACTTGAATTAAGTCACCTCTTAATCTGCGCTGGGTTAAAGGAAATAGATTTAATTCTCTAAGACGCTCTTCGTATGGTTTGTTCTTTAGGCTAGGTATCATTTTGGTAACTCTACGTTGAACTCGTTCTAGCTTGTTTATATCTTTTTGGTAATAAGGGCACCAGGATTGAACGCAGTATTCCAGAAGAGGGCGGACTAAGGAATTGTAAAGGGTTAGGATAACTTCTTTGGATTTATGCTCAAATGACCTGCCTATAAAGCCAATTATTTTGTTTGCCTTCTTATCAACTTCTGAACATTGTTGACTCGGTTTTAGGTTACTCGATATTGTTACTCCCAGATCGGTTTCTCTGTTTACATTCTTAATCTGAGTGCCATTCATCGAATAGTTTGCTTTCTCATTTAGGTATCCGATATGTAGTACTTTACATTTATCCGCATTGAAACTCATTTGCCAAATTTGGGCCCAACATGACAATTTATCTAGATTGTGTTGCATATCGTCAACTTGTTCTTTTGAGAGTACGCTACTTGCAATTTTTGTATCGTCAGCAAATTTTGAGATTGTACAGGTGAGACCCTCATCTATGTCGTTGATGTAAATTAGAAAGAGAATTGGTCCTAGTACCGATCCCTGGGGTACCCCGCTACTTACATTGGTCCATTTAGATGCCTTACCGTTTATGACTACTCTTTGCTTTCTGTCGCTGAGCCAATTTTCTATCCATTTCAACACACCGTCTTGTATTCCATGCGCTTTTAGTTTTAGCAGTAAACGTTTGTGGGGAACTTTGTCAAAGGCCTTTTGAAAATCAAGGTATATAATATCTACAGCTTTACTCTCATCGTAGAGGTTGAGGATATCGTGGAAGAAGTCTAAGAGGTTTGTTAAACAGGAACGTTTTTTACGAAAGCCGTGTTGAGTATCTTTAAGTATGTTATTTTCCTCTAAGTGATTTACGAGTCTGTCTCGTATGACCGTTTCTAACATTTTACATACAACTGAGGTTAAGCTAATTGGACGATAGTTACTGGGTAGGGATTTGCTGCCTTTTTTTAATATCGGTGTTACGTTGGCTAGCTTCCACTGATCAGGCATAGTTCCAGACTGCAAGGATTTATTGAATAGTAATGTCAGTGGTTTGGAGAGCTCATCCTTAGCTTCCTTCAGAACTCTAGGCGAGATTGTATCAGGTCCAGGCGTTTTATTTACCTTGAGTTTATCTAAACAATTCAATACTTCTCTCTCTGTAACGGTGATATTGCTTAGAACATCTGAATTATCAATCTGAATCGGCGATGGTGTAGGGATATCACTGAGGTCTTCTGTTGTAAAAACTGATGCAAAGAAGGTATTGAGGGCATTACTCATTTGTACTTCGTCTTTGGTGTATTCTCCATTTTCATCGACTAACGGTCCAACAGTTGAAGTAACTACTTTTTTCTTTCTGATATAACTATAGAATTCTTTCGGGTTTGTTTTACTTTGATTCGCAATATGTAACTCTAACTCTGCATCTCTCTAACGAATGTAAGCCTAATTTCTTCAACCTTTCTTTATACGGAAGATTTCTAATATTATGGATCATTTTTGTCATTCTACGTTGTACTCTCTCCAATGAATCTATGTCCATTCTGTAATAAGGACACCAAAATTGAACAGCATAATCCATATGGGGTCTCACTAATGACAAGTAAAGTTTTAAGATAACATCAGCAGTTCTGTTACTCACACTCCTAGAGATGAACCCGAGAATCCTGTTTGCCTTGTTTCGAACGCTTATACACTGTTGTCTAGGCTTCAAATCATTGCTAACAAACACACCTAGATCTTTCTCACAATTCGAGTTTTCTAATTCCACATTAGCTAGTTTATATTTAACATTTGTATGCATCTTCCCTATCTTTAATACCTTGCATTTGTCAATGTTAAACTTCATCTGCCAATTTACTGACCATTCGTGTAAGGTATCTAGATCCCTTTGGAGGCACTCTATAGCTCTATCTGAATCAATTGTTCTCCCCATTTTGGTATCGTCTGCAAATTTACTTATCCTACTAGTTATACCTAAATTAAGGTCATTTATGTATATAACAAACAACAGAGGACCTAATACAGATCCCTGGGGGACACCACTTTTGACTGCTCCCCATTCTGACTTCGTACCATTTATGCTGACTCTCTGCTTCCTACCAATTAGCCATGACCTAATCCATCCCAACAACGCCCCACCTATTCCATGCGCCTCAACCTTTCTCATCAATCTCTCATGGGGGACTCTGTCGAAAGCTTTACTGAAATCTAAATATATTATATCATATGACTTGTCATTATCTACTGCTTCATATACCTCTGAGAAAAAACTAAGCAAATTAGTAAGGCAAGAACGTCCCTGAGTGAATCCATGCTGAGAAGAATTTATTAAATTAAATGTATCTAAGTGGTTTCTAATTTTACTAGCAATAATTTACTCTAGTAGCTTTCCTATAATTGATGTAAGACTGATGGGACGGTAATTGGATGCTATTGATTTGTCACCTTTTTTAAAGATAGGAACTACGTTTGCAAGCTTCCAAGCTTCTGGAACTATACCTGTCTCCAATGACTTGTTAAATAAAAATGTTAATGGATAACTTAACTCATCCCTACATTCTTTTAATACTCTAGCATATACCTCATCAGGACCAGGCGATTTATGAGGTTTCAGTCTGTCAATTTCCTTAAGCACATCATTTCTACTTATAGTAACCGTACTTAACCTATTTTCTATACTATCGCTATATACCTTACGGACTTCTGGAAACTGTGCCAAATTTTCATTAGTGAAAACGGAAAGAAATTGACTATTTAATGTACTGCACATTTCTAAATCATTTTCTGTCATTTCTCCTATCGAAGTTTTAAGGGGACCAATTACATCTCTAACCTTGGATTTATATAGTTGGTAAAAAGCTTTAGGATTATTTTTTGAGTCATTGGCAACCTTAATTTCATAATTTCTTTTTTCTTTCCTAATATCCTTTTTTACCTGTCTTGATAGATTCTGATAGTAAGCAAGTAGGTGAATTTCGCCTTTCCTAATTTTTCTATATATTCCTCTCTTTTGTCCTAGAAGATCTAATAGTCTATTATTCATCCATTTGGGTTGGTTCTGTGTTGATCTAAATTTTCTTTTGGGGATGTATTTATTTTGTGCATTGAATACTGACTTGATAAAATTATCGTATGTATCTACCAAGGTTGACGTCTCTTCCTGACTTAAGATGACAGGTGCCTGAGAAGGGGTACACTCATTTGGACACCTGGATCGACTAAATTTGTTGACCATAGGGTCAGCTAATAGGGCTCTTCTTAACCCACCATAATTGGCTTTTCTGAAGTCAGGTATTAATGTTGTATTCTCTCTGGTATTACCTTTCCATTGAATATTAAAATACACAGAATTGTGGTCACTATTTCCTAGGTGGTCCCCTATCTCTACATTATTTACCATATGTTCATTGTTACTGAAAACTAAATCGAGAATATTATTACCTCTAGTCGGCGTATCTATGAATTGAAATAAAAAACTATCTTGTACTACCTCTATAAACTCCTCAGAATCAGAGTCTCCTATTTGATGCTGCCAATCTATATTCGGAAAATTAAAATCCCCCATAATGCACACATATTCCTTCTCTAATGACTTAATCATTCGGATTAAAGTCCCTAATCAGGTATCAACCCCTCCCACTCTCTCTTTCGCTCTCTCTCTCTCTCTCTCTCTCTCTCTCTCTCTCTCTCTCTCTCTCTCTCTCTCTCCAATATGAAATGTTGAGAATTAATACATTTTCTTAGTGTATACAAGTTATATAGTGTATGCTCGTCACCATATATAATTTATTACTTCATATTTATGCACATTTAATTTCAAAATAAACTTAGCTTGAATTATTTCAATGTTTTCTTTAGTCCAGTTTCATTAAATATGACTAGTTACACGCATAGTTCAATATATCACAAAACAAGGTGTCTTATATGAGGGGTTCAGTCAGAGCGTGGGCCTTGTGACGTTACTCACTTGCAGGTAGCCTACCTGGCTGGTGGGTTGACCCTATATTCTCTGGACCCTGGGTATGATGGAATAAATAAAATGTGCGAACATGAAACAAAATAAGGAAGAGAAATGGGGAACTAAAGCAAAAAAAAAAAAAAAAAAGTGCAGGCACAGAATGAGAGAGCAAAGGATCATACAACAAAGGCGGAAAGGGAACGCTGGAAGAGGACACCATAATCAACAAAGACATGGGGATAAATAATGGAAAGAAAAGAGTGAGAGTGAGAGCAGGGAAGATAAAGATGATATGGGAAATGTGGAAGGGTATAGGATGCACAATAGAATGAATGTTTCAAGACAACAAGGACACATGAGCCTCCCGCTCCCCTCCTACGCTCGCATCCTTCTTTCTTGCTATACACTGCCACAGGACTCCAACCAAAACACTAAGAACACTACCGAGAATTACAAACTCAATTTGGATTACAACACCTGTGCTATAAACTTTTTAAAGAACTCTGACAAGACTACCGGGCAAATAGGGCCCTCGGAAGCTGTGTTGTCTCACCAGCATCTCTCTGCCTAAACCAATCCTTGCAGATGTAACAATCTGTAAGGCCACTGCTATGTATATAAAAAAACAAAGTTGCGTGTCTTACCAGCCACACAGAGGACTCACGAGCCACATCGTGTTGCTGTCTGGAACCATTGTTACAGAAGTATCAGACCATGAACAACCCCTTTGTGTCACATAAAAGCACCTTCACACTTTAGCATCATCACCCCGATGCAGCCCTGTGAGGTACCCTACGCTGTCTTTGATGCCGAGGACAATGTCGCCCCTCTAATCACCGCCTCTTACACCCGGATGACTTATCAGCTTCCTGTTGGAACGTGGCTTCAGGGATTGAACATCCCATTCTCTACTATTATCGATTTTGTTTGTATTCGTTGCCTCTAGTGTAATTTGAATTAAATAGTGTGAAGTACTTACTGGTATCCATGTTGTTAAGGCTTTTGATAATTTAAACATTTGAATCAGATCAATTATTTTGAGCTTTGTTAAGCTGAATGCAATTTAATATTATTATACTGTCCTCGTTTGGTTTATATCTTAGTCTGATATTCATCATCATTACTCTCACCTGTATTTTCTGTATTTGTTTATTATCCTTTAAAAAAATGTGGAGACGCAAACTGTTACACAAACTCCAAATGAGGAAGAACAGACAAAATAAAGAACTGAGAAAAACGATTTTGGATTTATACCCAAATTTTCTACGTGTTCAACTTACGAACTTGTACCACTTTGTTCATCAGTGGTGAACACACTACTGTTCATCAGTGGTGAACACACTACTGTACATCGAATCCAGAATCTATAAATAAGCAACGTTACCAAGATGCTTAGACCTTCTGCTGAGTGAGAGAGAGAGAGAGAGAGAGGAGAATGAGAGTGAGTGTGGGGAGGCAACAACAATTAACACCTGTGCGCACCACACTCACTCTCTCTCTCTCTCTCTGTGCCTCAGGTGACGTGTACGCTATAAGGCATATACAGTATATATACGGCAAAGAGAGACCCTGCACCCATGACTGATTGAACTGGCACGGAGGGAACCAGTCATTCGGTCACCTGTAATAAGCCACCGCCCATCCTAGCAGCCCCACCCACACTCTACCACGCCCACTAGCACCGCCCACCGCCCACCTAAACATAAAATCTCCTCCCGGCAACCCCACTCAACAACCATGACCATTGGGGTGTCTCTAGCGGCCCTCCTGGCACTGGTAAATATATACTTTATACCCGGTTCAAAATAAGTAGGTCAGAATTTGTTAATAATAAGGGGAGGGGGGGGGGGGTCACCTGTTTTTGTTTTATCTTTCTCTCCTTTTCTCTCTTTCCCTGGCTTGTATCCATTCGGCCCCATTCAGCCAACTGTTTTAAGACGTTTATCCCAATCCAGGTGTCGATTTCTTCCTGGCGAGCGATAGCGAGCCAGCATTGTATGGAGAAATCCGGCTTCGCCGGAGACATTTTTCTATTGAAAAATTTACAAATTTAGCTTGCTGTCAAGACAAAAATATATATATGCTGGCTCGCTACCGCTCGCCAGGAGAATATTGACACCTGAATGGGGGTAAAGGTCTTAAAACAGTAGGCTGAATGGGGCCGAATGGATACAAGCCAAAGAGAGAGGGAGAGAGAGAAAAAAAAAGCGAGGTGGGCTCCCTTAACCTCTATAACTAACAAACGACTAGAGTCATCGAGCTAGTATTTTTGACCATTTGGGAAAGGTCAGCGAGGGAATAAATAGGTGGCAATATACAGCCCATTTGCTCTGGCCTTTTTTGAGTTAAAGAGGTCAGGGTTCATGATTTTTGACCTACCTATTTGAAGCAGGGTATAGAACAGCCTTCTTATATATATATATATATATATATATATATATATATATATATATATATATATATATATATATATATATATATATATATATATATATATAAGGGCAAGCAACACCAAGGTGAACACGAACATCTTTATTCTGGTACCGGTAACGTTTCGACATTAACATATGTCATCATCAGACCTAAAGCAATAAGAAATAAATATATTAATAAATTATGTTGACATTTAAAGCAAATATATTTTTAATAATAATTTAGAAAAACATAAAAAAGTTAGAAATCGCGAAAAAAAAGAGATAGAAACAAAGACAAACCCAAACCACAGCAACA
The DNA here is from genome assembly GCA_032716605.1 of Paralithodes platypus. Classification (NCBI taxonomy): domain Eukaryota; kingdom Metazoa; phylum Arthropoda; class Malacostraca; order Decapoda; family Lithodidae; genus Paralithodes; species Paralithodes platypus. The sequence goes on along the minus strand of CM064492.1, from coordinate 78,132,581 downwards.
GCTAAACCATAAGTGAACTACGTGTAGATATTGTAGGCTAAAATATACACAATACCTTAGAAACATAATAGGTTGGAGGAGAATTCCTGGGTGCCCAAGGTGGGCTTAAGATGGTGAGTGAGGAGGGACTCTGCTATTAAACGGGTGGTGTCACCAGAACAACTGAAAATTACTGAAAAATAATTTTTGTTAATGGAATGGCGTAAAGGTTCACAATGGTCTCGAATGGCTGAAAAGGATGGTTTAGAAATGGGAAGTCCAGTTCAGTGCCATTACTATATATATATACCGTAGATATATATATATATATATATATATATATATATATATATATATATATAATTATTTATCTGTAATATTAAATGTTTAAATACGTAAGGCTTGTATTGCGTGAAATAAAATCGTTGAGTGTTAGCTACAATACAAGAAATTATCTCATTTGTGCTGAAGGGTTTACTCAAACTAGACTTAAGGGGAGATGGTTCACTTTTTGGGCGATTTTTGCTTGTATTCATTATTTTTCTAGTTTCCTCCTTAGACCTCCATCAAATTTGAAAACAAAAATCCATTAGATCCCCCTTTTAGATGAATTTGTGCATTTTTCGGTAGAAAAAGGTCCCGGCCGAAGGCCTTTTCTTCCAACATTACAGGCTCGCTTTCGCTCGCCAGGAAAACATCGACACCTAAATGGCCCGAAGGGTCCTAATATTGACAAAGAAATGGGGTGATAGATCATAAAATCCCCAAACTAATGAAACCAACGTCTTAACATTTCAAAACTAGTGGGGCTAAACATTAGGGGGACGGGGGTCCAGAAAAACGGTCTGTCTCCTCTTAACCCTCTGAAGAAAACAACAAATTTTGACAGTTTATTCTGGCTATCATTAGACGATTTTATTACACAGCTTGGGAAAGGATGCGCGGGAGTGAAAAGGGTAAAGACTATATATCTCCACTAACCCTCTGGCTTCCACAGGCCCTTCCTAATCTAAATAAAATCGTCTAACAATAGCCAGGAAAGACAATCAGAAATACGCAATGGTACTTGAGTTTTACAGCGTAGACTTAAAGTAAAGGGGGAGATGTTTATTTTGAGTTTTATTATAATTGTTATTTTTTTTTTTTTTTGCCCCCCTTCTCTCCCATGAAAAAAAAAACATTATTTTTCAGATGTTAGGACGTTCGGCCCATTACTTTGGCGATTTTAAGATTTTTCGCCCCATTTCTTTCTCAATATTGATCTTTCATGCCATTTAGGTGTCGATTTTCTGGCGAGCATTAGAGAGCCTGTAATTTTGGAGGAACCGGCCTTTGGCCGGGAAATTTGTCTACCGAAAAATTTACAAATTTATTCTACGGGGGATTTTGGGGATGTATTTGTTAAGCTCGATGGAGGTCTAAGGAGGAAACTAAAAACAACAAAACATATGTATTAAATATATATATATATATATATATATATATATATATATATATATATATATATATAATATATTGTTACGATCCAGGTAAGCTGGTATGGTCATGTCGAACGAATGGGAGATGAAAGGCTTACAAAGAGAATATGTGAGTCAGGTACAAGGGGAGATAGAAGGGCAGGAAGACCCCCATTGAGATGGAGAGACTGTGTAAGAAAGGCTTTGGATGATAGAGGAATGACTATAGATCAGGCAGGGGAAGTGGTGGTGGACAGGAGTGAATGGAGAATGCTTGTGAATAGTTGAGTGAACACGTGGTCATTTGGAGTAAGGGGTCGGGCGCAAGTTGGACTAGATAATAGTCCATCAGGCGCCTGGCCCGGGGAGACGATTAATATGAAGGGTGTGCCTGGAAGTGTGGTGGGAGGGCTTGTGGCTTTGGCTCCGCTGCATGTCTGCCTGCCGAGATCGGAACCTCTCCGGGTGGTCAGGGGCCGGGGGAGTGCTGGAGCGACCTTGGTAACCCTGGTCTCTGGGTCTTCTCCTGGGTGACCTGGATGTGTGAGAGTTTGTGTTTTTTATCTGTATTTATTTTTTGTTTTATGTTGTTTTTGTGTTTCCCTGTTCTTGCTCTGTCTTGAGTCGGCTACCCCCAAAATGGGGATTGGGCCTGAGCATATAGATAGATAGATAGACGATCCAGGTTCTGCAAGACACGGGGCTCTTCATCATTGGACTAGATAAGGCTAAATGCAACAACGGTAACACTAGTTCCAACCCCTGCCTTAACCACTGGAAAACAAAACACCTATACCGCCCTGAGTCGTGCCTGGACAACGAGGTATCCTATGACTCGGTAAAAGGTGCACACTATAGGCTGATGATCACTGAAGCAGCCTATACTCATACAACATACGATTACTTTATTAAAGTATACAAGGACAAAGATAGATAGCGTAATTAAATCGCAGCAACGATTTAATAGCAAACTAGAAGAAGGATAATTAACGTTACGTTAAATAATCAGCAAACTGTCACTCCTGTCTGAAAGAAAGTGAAACAAAGAAAGTCCTAAAGCATCATGCCGGAATCTTCTGCAAAAGTCAGATGCAACTAAGAAGTACGTATCGGATTCTGAACTGTGTATTATTACTGTGGGAACATATATAGTGTAGGGACATGCAGTGTTATCTGGCACAGGTGTAATTATAAAACAGTCGGAAGTCTAAACTCTAAGTCTCTAACCACAAAAAGATGTGCTTTCTCCCACCAGACTGCTCTGGTTGGGTCTCTCAGCAACAATCACGACTTACTAATTACTATAAACATAAGGAACAGTAATGCTGCACACATATACACAATGAGATTATAAACCCTAATCGGGGGTCTGCCAGGTGGACGAAGTCTAGCAAGGGAGTCGTAGGCTAGGCTACCTGGGCCGAGCCACCTGCTCGGTAGCCTAGTGTCGTTCTCAAGTCTGTGCGCCTAGTTACATTAAAAGACGGGGTGCTCTCTTGAGAGATCCAGGTCTCGTGTACCTGGTTCTCTCCTGGCGACCCTCCTAAGTCAAAAGCTAACGAGCTAGCACAGTGCTGGGTGGACTAGGCAAACGCCCTCACGCCAACACAGTGCTAGGCTCTTAAGGTACACAGACAAGAAAATGACCTAGGCCTCCGCAGGTATCCGGTACAGTTGCATAGGCTCAACGAAGTCTATGCTCATAGGAAACTGCAACCTGATAGCCTCTCCCCAGTCTAGCATCGACTAACCTGGCAGACACCCAAGAAAATAAGGTTGGGGCAACACAATGAGTATGTCAAACCTCCCCAAGCCAAAATGGATAACCCTCTGATCCAAAATGCCTAACTAAGTACATATAATATCTCTGAGAGCTCGCTGTATAATACAGTGACGGATATATGAAATCAACGTCAAGGGGAAGGGCAGTTAATTAATAGTAGGATATGCAGAGAGAAGAAGGTAAGCAGTGGTAGAGAAAGTTCGCGATAGGGGGGTGAGGTGGGCTGATAGATTGCAAAGGGATGTTAGCGTTACAGCACTAAGAGGAGCTCTGAGCAGTGCTGCAATATTTCCGTAGAGGTAATGACGTCACATTTCCGCCGATCTCTTGACAATTGATTAAAGAAAACGGTGTCATTATTATAGGTGACTGTAGAAATATTTATGCCAATTGATTGCCCTACCATAACACACTTTCGACCTCTTGGTAATCTGTATAATGCCTTTTGTAAATATCTCATTACTCACCCAACAATATTAAAAGATATTTTCCGTGTTCATCCTGCTTTTCTTCTTTAATAATATTAAGCTTATGTACCATACTATTTGTCTATGTTCACAGGAGTGGCATATACGTGCATGTACGCATGCATACATGCATGGGAGTCACACATGTGCATTACTGTATTTATATAAATGTAGGAATACCACAATGTGTGAGGACGAACAGTCTAACTGTCGTCCTCACAATGTGTACCGGTACCAGCTAGGGTCCCTTAACCCTCTACCGTACGGTAATAATTATATAAAAACGCATAGCCCATATATTGGGGGTTGCTTTCCTGTATAGTTCTGCTTATATTTGTATTAACTATGTACTATAAACTCTGAACATTGTATAATATGATGCATGGCCTTCAGCAACAACGTTCCCCAAAGTGTTGGGGCTTGTACTGAGTGGTAAATAAAGAATATGAAAACAAAATAGAGGCCTCATAATTTCGGTAGCATTCAAGGAGACTATTGCAGGACTCTTCTTCTTTTTCTTCTTACCTCTGACCAGGTATAGGCTATCCTAATGTTTACTAGCCTATACCCCTTTGAAAGGACATTAGCCAAACCTAACAACCTTACATAACCTATCCTAGTATTATAGGTGGGGCCTGCCGCCCCCACACCCCCGCTTTGACTTAGATCTTTGGTGTATTTGTCTGTGAAGTGGGTATTTTTCAATTTGTTGATAACGAAAATCCTCCATGCGGACTATATGGAGGAGAATATGGCGAATCTATTGGTGCCTATTTTCCCTCATAAATTGTTTCTCATAACGTCGCACTAGTGTCCTTGAATATTATCATAATTTCTTATGAAAAATATATTTTAATATTTTTTTTTTTATATATAGGCCTAGGCCTATAACTTTTAAATCGTTATTGAATTATGGAAGTAATTATACACAATGGCTATATATTATATTTTAATACATCTAGGTAATAATGTATATAGAGTATATCAGTACCAGCAAACTGTGCCTCATTTACACAGTATTAGACTATTAGATAAGCATAAACTGCGTTTTCTGTCACCCAAAAGTCTGATAACCCACCCTCTTATCAGTGAGACCTAGGTTAGACATTAGGAAAGTTTCGTTTAGACATAGAATTGTAAATATATGGAACAGCCTGCCCGAATATGTTGTAAATTCTGAAAATGTTAGGAAGTTTGAGATAAACCTTGACCGAGGATGGGAAGGGCAAGACCAAACATTTAATTATATGGCGCAGACACATGCAAGTCGTTTAAACAATAGTGAACCAAGAACCTCAACAAAAAATTGAAATATCATGAGCCGGAGTTAAAGGCCCTTAAATTGGCCTTCTTCCGGAAATTGTCTATGGTATTCTACGGAAAGTGGTGCTGGATGGGAGGAAGGACGTCGATTGACTGGGGACAGAGGTGCATGGGGGCGTTTCGTTCGTGGTCACCCCTTCGGAGATCACGGCGTCCGACAATAGATAGATAGATAGATAAATTGAAAAGTAAATCAGAACCCAAAATAACATGTTAAGGTGTACAATAATGATGTAGAAATTGTGAACAGCATTTAATTCCCCTAAAAGATCGAAAGTTTTTGCAACACATATTATACAAAACCGCACCAGTAACAACATTTGTACTCTAATTGGAATGTAAATGAGCATCGAACATATGGAAAACAGACTGGCAGAGATAAAACATCACACACACCATGATAATAGTGGGAACGCCTGCAGAAGAATACACTGGACCAGCATAACTCCACGAATACATGGACATGGCGTAAAATATTGTTAAAAACAACCAAAACCAATGGAGTATCCACACTTGGGAACTATAAACCCGAACAAATAGTTCGAGAAATTATAGGAAAGAAAAGTAGGCTTATGTGACATTGATGGATTGTAATCAGAAGTTTTATGGAATCACTGGCAAATCTATAGAATTAAATATATTAAGATAAATTCCATAACAGCACAAAGTCTATAAATATAAAACACAAATAAGCCCTTCGATCAAGATATAGGCCTATGTGCTATACAATCATTATGGGTATCAATAAATCAGAACTAGAACAAAACATAAGAGTAGCTGGTGAAATGAATGAATTACCGCCATATTAATAGAAGAAAGTTGGTCCTTTATTACCAGTTCCCGTGTTTTATTTACATAGAGAATGAATTCTTGTGGTGGGAATCTTCTCCATATATATTATTTTCATAAACACAAGTATTTAGCACAAAAGTAATGCAGAATTTGGGAGTATTACCAGGGAATAGGCACATAGGTACCACGTGGAAACCTCGGACGTACCTGTGTTACTGTGGATCACTACAGCACTTACTGAAATGGCAGGAATACATTGCCAGACTGACGAATTCCGTATAATAATAATAATAATAATAATAATAGTTCTTAAAGCTAGTGCATGCTAAGCTAGCTAAGGATAGCTCAATAGACGAATTGTGGTAATGCACTTACTAGCACAAATAATCCCAATAATATCTTCCCATTGGATTTAGGGTCCTATTACCAATCCAGTGGCATGTACTACTACCCCATCCCTTTGCTCATGAGGGATGGTAACGACTCAGTGCCACGCTACCCCCTCGTGGTCGCTGGGGAGCTGACGTGCATCCCCCCCCCCCCCCACCCCCCTCCCCCCCCCCAAGATATTAGACACTTAACATTAGGCAAGTTCTGATATCTGAAATCGGCACATGTCACCTAACCTTCCCACCCCAGCACAATAATACAGCATATAGGTTTCACAAAAAAAAAATTACTTATAAAATGAAACAAACTTACATATTTGCCCCAACACATTAGCAAAACTTAACATTGTTACGCTCCGAAAGCGAGTTCTACGAAACTCAGCCCCCTAATAGCTAGTGCTTCAGCTGTAACAAAACATACTTAAATTTACTATATCAGAAAGAGTTTTTATGTTGATTTTTAATTTTTTATTGTTGCTTTTGTTCGGCTTTAAATATATGTAGCCTATTTTCCTCCACTCTCAACACACACTGACTGAACGGCGAGGGTTCTCCTGCAAACAAACCCTCCCGTGACAAACAATCAGCCAAAACATTATCAGTGCCCTTAGCATGCCACACATCCAACTTGTGTCCCGGGCAGCAAAACAACACCTGGCACTGATAAACTGCCCAGTTCATCACAAGACTGGCATTTCTCTTCGCTCTTTCCGGCAACGGGGCCTGCCAATAACCTTTCACTAGTTCTACCTTCGTGATAGGCGCTGCAGCCCTGAGGCGGTCTATGGTGTCGTCAACTCTCGATAAGGTATAGGCGTCTGTCAGGGATAATGCACACACACTCTCGCAATCAACACACTCACTGATCTTGCCACTTAACACAGGTTGCAAAGTTACAGGCAACGACCACTCACGACATTCCTTATCCCTCAGACCCTTGGGCAAAGGATAGGTGTCTGTCAGGGATAATGCACACACACTGATCTTGCCACTCAACTCAGGTTGCAAACTCACTGGCAACGACCACTCACAATATTCTTTATCCCTCAGACCCTTTTTCCACATGTCGTCTAGCTCTGTTTTCATGACAGGCTTTTTAGCAGGATTTATACGGTAGGGAATTAAACTGAGCCTCGCACTGTCTCCAGCCTCCATGTCGGATTCTACCCCGTACATCAGGCCCGGAGAAGCAACAAACATGCGGATGCACTGCCACAGCCTAGTAAACAACTTATCTCACAGAACAACATGCCTAGTGCCCTCCCACAACCCAGCCGAGACTGCAGCTTCTAACCTGTAGTCTCCCTCCTTCTCCACCTTCGTCCCTAGAACAGCCAGGTCATGAGAGGGACAATCACTACCACCTGTGCAGTCACCCCCATAGTTCATTATAGGTAAGGCTTCCCCGCCGATACCGTACATGCGCACCCCCGCATTCCTTACGACTACATCTGCCTGCGCAGCATCACCGCTTTTAGCGACATGGCCAGATACAGTCGGTCTATGGTAGGGCTGTTGCATTCGACTAGAGCAGCATTGGGAGGCTATGCGACGACCGGGCACTTCTACGCCACAGCCAACCTCACCAATCTGCTCAAAGTCCTCCTTCTGACCACCACCCTTGGCAGCCATATGGGTCGACCTTGACCTGACAACCATGTCCAAGCCTCGTCGCCCACCTTGAACCACCAAAACGAGGCTAACGGTCTTTCAACATTCACGTGACCTGCCCGCGGAACATCTTGCACCGCCCGAGTTGTGAGGCTCAGGGGCTCGGCACGACCAGTGGGGTATGAACCGAGTAGGTGCTGGAGCGCTGCACACTGCTGCTCAGGCAGGTGCTCTAGCGCTTCCACAGCCACCAGACTCGTGTCCCCTGCCCACTGCTCCGCCGAGACATGAAAATCCCTACTCTCCTCCACCTGTGCCCTACTGCGCCCTTCTCCTTCTCCACCTTGGCCGCTGCAGACCAACACAGGGACAGTAGGCTGCTCAGGTGGTTGCCTCACAAACTCCTCCAACAGGTTCACATGACTTGTTTCCCCGTCCTCGTGTTTGATAGCCCCATTCCCACAACTCTCCTCCAACTGGGAACTACTAAGTCGCGGAGTGCCATCACGCCCAACCATGTCACTAGGGGTGACAGGTTCTATGGCCACTCCGGAGCTCACCTCTGGGTCAAGTACTAAGCCGCTAAGGAGAGCCGCTGGAGCAAAACTCACAAAACTCCCAGCTTCAGCTTGCTCCTTCCGACCATTCCTCCGCTGGTCTGAAGACTGAGACAATTGTTGTGACTGAACTGACGCGCGAGAACGGGTGACTGCACAGGCCATCTGTTTAAGCTGACACCTCTCGACCCACTCCCAATTCTCCCTATTAACGTCGGCCGCCCTCTCGGCAACCACTAAGGGTGGAACCTCCGAAGTGGCACCGCAAAGTCGTTGCCCAGAAGGAGGTCGACGCCCTCAACTGGCAAGCTCTCTACGATCCCAACATCAAGTTCACGACACACACCATCCACCTCCAGCTCCAACCTAATCAACGGGTATGACCTGGTAGCATTGATCCCCTGTACCACAACAACCCGAGCCGCGTTTATAGGTTTGCCTGTGAAATTTTTAAGAAGTGTCTGTGATGCCCCAGTGTCACGCAACAATTTGACCTGATGTTTAGTATTCCCCCAGCTCACAAGCCCGCGCCCTCGATGGCTGCAAAAAGTGTCTTGGACAGGTGTCGAGCCCTCCAAACCCTTCTTCACAGGCTGTGTCCCCGCAACTGACGACCTACCCCGGGCAGACGCAGAAGAACTCAGAGACACCCCCATGTTGCGAACCAAAGACACAGGCTTAGCAGGAATATTACTCGGACATGTACGTGCAAAGTGACCCACCTCCTGACATTTAAAACATTTCACTTCACCACTAGACTTCCCCCCTTGAGGTGGTGGGGAAGGGCCCTGCCCTTTTGAAAACGGGACGGTTTTGTGTTTGTAGTTATAATGGGTATCTTTGCTCTTACTTTTTACAGTGTTATTTTGTGCTTCATTGACTCTGGGGGGTGGAGTGTTACGCCCCTTGTTACCTGTCTCACTTCGATGAGCAGACCCGCACCCACGAATCAAAGAAAGCCGGAGGTCAGCAAGCTTAGCTGCCTCCTCTACGGTCTTAGGGCATTTTTCCTTCAGGTTTAATGTCAGGTCTCTGCCTGTGCACCGGAAGAACTGCTCCATTAAAAAAAACTGATTAACCTGATCAACTGTTGTCGCATTCTCAGACCGTAGCCAGTTCCCCATAGCGTCAGTCAGTTCCCGGGCATGTTCAAGGAAAGAGCTCTCCTTGCTCTTTTCAACGCCCCGAAATTTCAACCTGTAGGTTTCTGGTTGCAACTCATAGGCCCGGAGCACAGCCTCCTTCAACACCACATAGTTAGTACAGTCCTCCAATGACAGCGAGTCATATGCCTTGAGACCTTTCCCAACAAGCTTTGATGATACAAGGGCTGCCCACTTAATCTCCGGCCACTCATGCTCCCGACACTTCTTCTCAAACCGTGCAAAAAACTCAGTCACACCAGACTCATCGAACACAGGGACTAACTTAAGCAAGTGCGATAAAGACTCAGACCCACGATTCCCAGAACCGAGATGCCGCCCTGTTGTCTCCACCCTAGACTTCTCAACATCCATCTCAGCACAGTACCTAGTTGCTTCAACCTGCAACTCCGCCTCATGGCATGCTGTCCTCTCCTCAGCCTGAACCTTAGCCATCTCGGCCTGAATCTTAGCCATCTCAACTTCACGCTGGATCTGGATCTTAGCCAACTCCAGTTGTAACAACATATCAGCAGTCAAACCCTGAGGGGGAGGAGCAATTATAGGAGACCCACCCAGTGGCAAACCACGCTGCCAGCGACTATCAGATTGCGGAAGCGTGCCAAGGTCTGGTAACCTAGGGGCCGCGATAGGAGTAGAGTGGAAGGGAGGCTTGGATAAAGGCTCCCAAGCCCCCGCTCCACCCTGCAACCCACTGCCACCACCCAACACACAAGCCACCAGGTCACTCTTAGACATGCTGCCAAAGCCGACACACCCAGGACCGTGGCCAAACAACGCAGACCATAGCAATCAATCCCCTCCAACCGACTCGCTGTTACTGGTATCTCCACAAACTTCATCGCATCAGCCTCACAATTAATAACTCTGATACCATCATTAAATTCCTGCTGCTGCTCAACACCCGTAGGCTGTACTGTCTGATTATCCCCGTTAACTGAGCTGTTGCTAGACATGGTGTATACTGAGAAGTGCACAAGTTTATAAAAAAAAAAAAAAAATCTATAATCTCTTATGCAAGCACCTATTCATCTAAAGTTATCTGAAGCCTCTTTATGTGTTATACTGCTTGCCAAAAAAAATCTGTGTCCACTGTATTCCTCAATAAAAAAAATTACCACTATACTCCCACAGTATTTCTTAAGTTCACAAAATCCTAAGCAAGGTCGCCATTTGTTACGATCCAGGTTCTGCAAGACACGGGGCTCTTCACCATTGGACTAGATAAGGCTAAATGCAACAACGGTAACACTAGTTCCAACCCCTGCCTTAACCACTGGAAAACAAAACACCTATACCGCCCTGAGTCGTGCCTGGACAACGAGGTATCCTATGACTCGGTAAAAGGTGCACACTATAGGCTGATGATCACTGAAGCAGCCTATACTCATACAACATACGATTACTTTATTAAAGTATACAATGAAAAAGATAGATAGCGTAATTAAATCGCAGCAACGATTTAATAGCAAACTAGAAGAAGGATAATTAACGTTACGTTAAATAATCAGTAAACTGTCACTCCTGTCTGAAAGAAAGTGAAACAAAGAAAGTCCTAAAGCATCATGCCGGAATCTTCTGCAAAATTCAGATGCAACTAGGAAGCACGTATCAGATTCTGAACTGTGTATTATTACTGTGGGAACATATATAGTGTAGGGACATACGGTGTTATCTGGCACAGGTGTAATTATAAAACAGTCGGCAGTCTAAACTCTAACCACAAAAAGATGTGCTTTCTCCCTCCAGACACTAGCCTGCTCTGGTTGGGTCTCTCAGCAACAATCACGACTTGCTATAAACATAAGGAACAATAATGCTGCACACATATACACAATGAGATTATAAACCCTAATCGGGGATCTGCCAGGTGGACGAAGTCTAGCAAGGGAGTCGTAGGCTAGGCTACCTGGGCCGAGCCACCTGCTCGGTAGCCTAGTGTCGTTCTCAAGTCTGTGCGCCTAGTTACATTAAAAGATGGGGTGCTCTCTTGAGAGATCCAGGTCTCGTGTACCTGGTTCTCTCCTGGCGACCCTCCTAAGTCAAAAGCTAACGAGCTAGCACAGTGCTGGGTGCTAGGCAAACGCCCTCACGCCAACACAGTGCTAGGCTCTAAGGTACACAGACAAGAAAATGACCTAGGCCTCCGCAGGTATCCGGTACAGTTGCATAGGCTCAACGAAGTCTATGCTCATAGGAAACTGCAACCTGATAGCCTCTCCCCAGTCTAGCATCGACTAACCTGGCAGACACCCAAGAAAATAAGGTTGGGGCAACACAATGAGTATGTCAAACCTCCCCAAGCCAAAATGGATAACCCTCTGATCCAAAATGCCTAACTAAGTACATATAATATCTCTGAGAGCTCGCTGTATAATACAGTGACGGATATATGAAATCAACGTCAAGGGGAAGGGCAGTTAATTAATAGTAGGATATACAGAGAGAAGAAGGTAAGCAGTGGTAGAGAAAGTTCGCGATAGGGGGGTGAGGTGGGCTGATAGATTGCAAGGGGATGTTAGCGTTACAGCACTAAGAGGAGCTCTGAGGGAGACACAAGAACAGGAGCCCGCACCACCGTCCCAGGACCGCGGCCGCCAATCACAGACGACTACGTCACCAGGCCGCAGGGCTGCAGAAGGCGCCAGGATCCACCAGCCAATCAAGGGCGCAGGAAAGCGCGCGAGTGGGAAAACACCTCGAGTGAGGGAGGCAACACATACCTACGCACGCACATATTACCACCACGCTCGCGCTATTCTCTCTCTCCCTCCAAAATGCATCTTACATTCTACTAACGATATAAAATACTTCCAGTTGTCACAGGTGAAAATAAAGAGTATTTCTGGACTACCTGTGACACTATGATGCACTAGGAAGAAACTAGAACTTAATCAATAACCTACAGCCCATAACACTGCCTGGGGAGAGGGGAGAAGAGGATGGGGAGCCACGCTACCCCCTCGTGGTCGCTGGGGAGCTGACGTGCGTCCCCCCCCCCCCCCCCAGATATTAGACACTTAACATTAGGCAAGTTCTGATATCTGAAATCGGCACACGTCACCTAACCTCCCCACCCCAGCACAATAATACAGCATATAGGTTTCACAAAAAAAAAATTACTTATAAAATTAAACAAACTTACATATTTACCCCAACACAATAGCAAAACTTAACATTGTTACGCTCCGAAAGCGAGTTCTACGAAACTCAGCCCACTAATAGCTAGTGCTTCAGCTGTAACAAAACATACTTAAATTTACTATATCAGAAAGAGTTTTTATGTTGATTTTTACATTTTTATTGTTGCTTTTGTTCGGCTTTAAATATATGTAGCCTATTTTCCTCCACTCTCAACACACTGACTGAACGGCGTGTGTTCTCCTGCAAACAAACCCTCCCGTGACAAACAATCAGCCAAAACATTATCAGTGCCCTTAGCATGCCACACATCCAACTTGTGTCCCGGCAGCAAAACAACACCTGGCACTGATAAACTGCCCAGTTCATCACAAGACTGGCATTTCTCTTCGCTCTTTCCGGCAACGGGGCCTGCCAATAACCTTTCACTAGTTCTACCTTCGTGATAGGCGCTGCAGCCCCGAGGCGGTCTATGGTGTCGTCAACTCTCGATAAGGTATAGGCGTCTGTCAGGGATAATGCACAAACACTCTCGCAATCAACACACTCACTGATCTTGCCACATAACACAGGTTGCAAAGTTACAGGCAACGACCACTCACGACATTCCTTATCCCTCAGACCCTTGGGCAATGGATAGGTGTCTGTCAGGGATAATGCACACACACTGATCTTGCCACTCAACTCAGGTTGCAAACTCACTGGCAACGACCACTCACAATATCCTTTATCCCTCAGACCCTTTTTCCACATGTCGTCTAGCTCTGTTTTCACGACAGGCTTTTTAGAAGGATTTATACGGTAGGGAATTAAACTGAGCTTCGCACTGTCTCCAGCCTCCATGTCGGATTCTACCCCGTACATCAGGCCCGGAGAAGCAACAAACATGCGGATGCACTGCCACAGCCTAGTAAACAACTTATCTCGCAGAACAACATGCCTAGTGCCCTCCCACAACCCAGCCGAGACTGCAGCTTCTAACCTGTAGTCTCCCTCCTTCTCCACCTTCGTCCCTAGAACAGCCAGGTCATGAGAGGGACAATCACTACCACCTGTGCAGTCACCCCCATAGTTCATTATAGGTAAGGCTTCCCCGCCGATACCGTACATGCGCACCCCCGCATTCCTTACGACTACATCTGCCTGCGCAGCATCACCGCTTTTAGCGACATGGCCAGATACAGTCGGTCTATGATAGGGCTGTTGCATTCGACTAGAGCAGCATTGGGAGGCTATGCGACGACCGGGCACTTCTATGCCACAGCCAACCTCACCAATCTGCTCAAAGTCCTCCTTCTGACCACCACCCTTCGCAGCCATGGGTCAACCTTGACCTGACAACCATGTCCAAGCCTCGTCGCCCACCTTGAACCACCAAAACGAGGCTAACGGTCTTTCAACATTCACGTGACCTGCCCGCGGAACATCTTGCACCGCCCGAGTTGTGAGGCTCAGGGGCTCGGCACGACCAGTGGGGTATGAACCGAGTAGGTGCTGGAGTGCTGCACACTGCTGCTCAGGCAGGTGCTCTAGCGCTTCCACAGCCACCAGACTCGTGTCCCCCGCCCACTGCTCCGCCGAGACATGAAAATCCCTACTCTCCTCCACCTGTGCCCTACTGCGCCCCTCTCCTTCTCCACCTTGGCCACTGCAGACCAACACAGGGACAGTAGGCTGCTCAGGTGGTTGCCTCACAAACTCCTCCAACAGGTTCACATGACTTGTTTCCCCGTCCTCGTGTTTGATAGCCCCGTTTCCACAACTCTCCTCCAACTGGGAACTACTAAGTCGCGGAGTGCCATCACGCCCAACCATGTCACTAGGGGTGACAGGTTAAGGTCACAGGTCAAGTACTAAGCCGCTAAGGAGAGCCGCTGGAGCAAAACTCACAAAACTCCCAGCTTCAGCTTGCTCCTTCCGACCATTCCTCCGCTGGTCTGAAGACTGAGACAATGGTTGTGACTGAACTGACGCGCGAGAACGGGTGACTGCACAGGCCATCTGTTTAACCTGACAACTCTCGACCCACTCCCGATTCTCCCTATTAACCCATGAACTGCGGGGAGACTCTTAAGAGTTCCCCCGGCGGACTGCGGGAAGACTCTTAAGAGTCAGAGGAAAAAAAAATCAACTTTTGACATCGATTTTTTTTTTTTTTTTTTTTTTTTTTTTTTTTTTGGCCCCTGGGCCGCAAAATCTCAGTCGTCTACCTCCCCTCCTTCCCCACTTTCCTCCTCTCCTTCAGTTATCACCTATTTTCCCTGTTATTCCCTTATTCTGAGGTATATTTTCGTGCTAACATTAGCGAGTTGCAAGCAGAGCATTTTCATCAGTGTTAGCAAACGAGTGCAAGAGAGAGAGAGAGAATATCGATCGACTGTGTCTCAGTGGCCTCGGGGGAAATTGGAGGGAAAGCAGCTTGCCTCACCCATACATTATACAACTCGCGGGCTATATCTCCGATTTTGACCATCCAAACACTGTTTTCACTCGTTTTATTGTTGTTTCAGGTTAATACCTTTATAATCAACCCATAATAGGCACGTATGGATAAGTATTAATGCTATTAATGGTACAATGAATATTTTAGTGACGGAAACACCTCAATTACATGCGCACAGGGAGAGGTGTCTAATTACCCCCATGCGCAGCCGAGAGGTTAACGTCGGCCGCCCTCTCGGCAACCACTAAGGGTGGAACCTCCGAAGTGAGCACCGCAAAGTCGTTGCCCAGAAGGAGGTCGACGCCTCAACTGGCAAGCTCTCTACGATCCCAACATCAAGTTCACGACACACACCATCCACCTCCAGCTCCAACCTAATCAACGGGTATGACCTGGTAGCATTGATCCCCTGTACCACAACAACCCGAGCCGCGTTTATAGGTTTGCCTGTGAATTTTTTAAGAAGTGTCTGTGATGCCCCAGTGTCACGCAACAATTTGACCTGATGTTTAGTATTCCCCCAGCTCAAGCCCGCACCCTCGATGGCTGCAAAAAGTGTCTTGGACAGGTGTCGAGCCCTCCAAACCCTTCTTCACAGGCTGTGTCCCCGCAACTGACGACCTACCCCGGGCAGACGCAGAAGAACTCAGAGACACCCCCATGTTGCGAACCAAAGACACAGGCTTAGCAGGAATATTACTCGGACATGTACGTGCAAAGTGACCCACCTCCTGACATTTAAAACATTTCACTTCACCACTAGACTTCCCCCCTTGAGGTGGTGGGGAAGGGCCCTGCCCTTTTGAAAACGGGACGGTTTTGTGTTTGTAGTTATAATGGGTATCTTTGCTCTTACTTTTTACAGTGTTATTTTGTGCTTCATTGACTCTGGGGGGTGGAGTGTTACGCCCCTTGTTACCTGTCTCACTTCGATGAGCAGACCCGCACCCACGAATCAAAGAAAGCCGGAGGTCAGCAAGCTTAGCTGCCTCCTCTACGGTCTTAGGGCATTTTTCCTTCAGGTTTAATGTCAGGTCGCTGCCCATGCACCGGAAGAACTGCTCCATTAAAAAAAACTGATTAACCTGATCAACTGTTGTCGCTTTCTCAGACCAGAGCCAGTTCCCCATAGCGTCAGTCAGTTCCCGGGCATGTTCAAGGAAAGAGCTCTCCTTGCTCTTTTCAACGCCCCGAAATTTCAACCTGTAGGTTTCTGGTTGCAACTCATAGGCCCGGAGCACAGCCTCCTTCAACACCACATAGTTAGTACAGTCCTCCAATGACAGCGAGTCATATGCCTTGAGACCTTTCCCAACAAGCTTTGATGATACAAGGGCTGCCCACTTAATCTCCGGCCACTCATGCTCCCGACACTTCTTCTCAAACCGTGCAAAATACTCAGTCACACCAGACTCATCGAACACAGGGACTAACTTAAGCAAGTGCGATAAAGACTCAGACCCACGATTCCCAGAACCGAGATGCTGCCCTGTTGTCTCCACCCTAGACTTCTCAACATCCATCTCAGCACAGTACCTAGTTGCTTCAACCTGCAACTCCGCCTAATGGCATGCTGTCCTCTCCTCAGCCTGAACCTTAGCCATCTCGGCCTGAATCTTAGCCATCTCAACTTCACGCTGGATCTGGATCTTAGCCAACTCCAGTTGTAACAACATATCAGCAGTCAAACCCTGAGGGGGAGGAGCAATTATAGGAGACCCACCCAGTGGCAAACCACGCTGCCAGCGACTATCAGATTGCGGAAGCGTGCCAAGGTCTGGTAACCTAGGGGCCGCGATAGGAGTAGAGTGGAAGGGAGGCTTGGATAAAGGCTCCCAAGCCCCCGCTCCACCCTGCAACCCACTGCCACCACCAACACAAGCCACCAGGTCACTCTTAGACATGCTGCCAAAGCCGACACACCCCAGGACCGTGGCCAAACAACGCAGACCATAGCAATCAATCCCCTCCAACCGACTCGCTGTTACTGGTATCTCCACAAACTTCATCGCATCAGCCTCACAATTAATAACTCTGATACCATCATTAAATTCCTGCTGCTGCTCAACACCCGTAGGCTTTACTGTCTGATTATCCCCGTTAACTGAGCTGTTGCTAGACATGGTGTATACTTAGAAGTGCACAAGTTTATAAAAAAAAAAAAATCTATAATCTCTTATGCAAGCACCTATTCATCTAAAGTTATCTGAAGCCTCTTTATGTGTTATACTGCTTGCCAAAAAAAAATCTGTGTCCACTGTATTCCTCAATAAAAAAAATTACCACTATAATCCCACAGTATTTCTTAAGTTCACAAAATCCTAAGCAAGGTCGCCATTTGTTACGATCCAGGTTCTGCAAGACACGGGGCTCTTCACCATTGGACTAGATAAGGCTAAATGCAACAACGGTAACACTAGTTCCAACCCCTGCCTTAACTCGTCCAGCCCCAGCGACGCGTCTGGCGCGTCGGCGATGTATGTAACGCACAGCCCCAGCGACGCGTCTGACGAGTCACCCTAATTGCTCCGACCGTAACCTCAGGTGTAGCCACTCGAGAGGGCTCAGATTTGTATGGGAACTGTGTACGTATCCCACGCAACCGTGCCGATGGTTGAAAACTCTCAAAGTCCACGTGCGTGCGCGTGAGCGCGCAATAACCTGTTTTTTGGGGGTAATTGCCTTCAATTTTTTACTCTTGTAAAATACGTTTTCGGGGGCTCTGTAGGACCATTCTTTAAGCTTTTTGAGCGGTTTTTCATGGTTTTTCCTTCATTCCTAACCAATTCGCTATTGTTTCTGGAATAAAACCATTTTTTGAAAACCGGCCGGGTTCTGGTGAACAAACAATACAAAACTAGCCAGGGCTCCACGGGTTAACCACTGGAAAACAAAACACCTATACCGCCCTGAGTCGTGCCTGGACAACGAGGTATCCTATGACTCGGTAAAAGGTGCACACTATAGGCTGATGATCACTGAAGCAGCCTATACTCATACAACATACGATTACTTTATTAAAGTATACAAGGAAAAAGATAGATAGCGTAATTAAATCGCAGCAACGATTTAATAGCAAACTAGAAGAAGGATAATTAATGTTACGTTAAATAATCAGCAAACTGTCACTCCTGTCTGAAAGAAAGTGAAACAAAGAAAGTCCTAAAGCATCATGCCGGAATCTTCTGCAAAATTCAGATGCAACTAGGAAGTACGTATCAGATTCTGAACTGTGTATTATTACTGTGGGAACATATATAGTGTAGGGACATATGGTGTTATCTGGCACAGGTGTAATTATAAAACAGTCGGCAGTCTAAACTCTAACCACAAAAAGATGTGCTTTCTCCCACCAGACACTAGCCTGCTCTGGTTGGGTCTCTCAGCAACAATCACGACTTACTATAAATATAAGGAACAATAATGCTGCACACATATACACAATGAGATTATAAACCCTAATCGGGGGTCTGCCAGGTGGACGAAGTCTAGCAAGGGAGTCGTAGGCTAGGCTACCTGGGCCGAGCCACCTGCTCGGTAGCCTAGTGTCGTTCTCAAGTCTGTGCGCCTAGTTACATTAAAAGATGGGGTGCTCTCTTGAGAGATCCAGGTCTCGTGTACCTGGTTCTCTCCTGGCGACCCTCCTAAGTCAAAAGCTAACGAGCTAGCACAGTGCTGGGTGGACTAGGCAAACGCCCTCACGCCAACACAGTGCTAGGCTCTAAGGTACACAGACAAGAAAATGACCTAGGCCTCCACAGGTATCCGGTACAGTTGCATAGGCTCAACAAAGTCTATGCTCATAGGAAACTGCAACCTGATAGCCTCTCCCCAGTCTAGCATCGACTAACCTGGCAGACACCCAAGAAAATAAGGTTGGGGCAACACAATGAGTATGTCAAACCTCCCCAAGCCAAAATGGATAACCCTCTGATCCAAAATGCCTAACTAAGTACATATAATATCTCTGAGAGCTCGCTGTATAATACAGTGACGGATATATGAAATCAACGTCAAGGGGAAGGGCAGTTAATTAATAGTAGGATATACAGAGAGAAGAAGGTAAACAGTGGTAGAGAAAGTTCGCGATAGGGGGGTGAGGTGGGCTGATAGATTGCAAAGGGATGTTAGCATTACAGCACTAAGAGGAGCTCTGAGGGAGACACAAGAACAGGAGCCCGCACCACCGTCCCAGGACCGCGGCCGCCAATCACAGACGACTACGTCACCAGGCCGCAGGGCTACAGAAGGCGCCAGGATCCACCAGCCAATCAAGGGCGCAGGAAAGCGGCCGAGCGGGAAAACACCTCGAGTGAGGGAGGCAACACATACCTACGCACGCACATATTACCACCACACTCGCGCTATTCTCTCTCTCCCTCCACAATGCATCTTACATTCTACTAACGATATAAAATACTTCCCGTTGTCACAGGTGAAAATAAAGAGTATTTCTGGACTACCTGTGACACTATGATGCACTAGGAAGAAACTAGAACTTAATCAATAACCTACAGCCCATAACACTGCCTGGGGAGAGGGGAGAAGAGGATGGGGAGCCACGCTACCCCCTCGTGGTCGCTGGGGAGCTGACATGCGTCACAATATATATATATATATATATATCGACCAATAAATACTCCCCCTCCTTAAATTGAACACCTGTGAGTTTCAAGCTATAAGGAAACCAATTGGGCTGACGTGTCTATCATTTGGGAAGAGTCCACCAGGAAATAGGTGTGGATATTTACAGCCAGTTTGTTCTAGGCAGTTTTGAGTTACAGAGAGGTAAGGGATCAAGATTATTGTCAAGTTGAGGAATCTGCCTTGTGTGGGACCATCGGCTTTCTGTAGACTCCCATTTTGTTATGTTCTTCTGCATTTTACAAGCCGTGTGTGTGTGGGGACGGGGGGGGGGGTGGGGGGGTAATCTCTAGCTTGTCAATGTTAAACTGATTATTTTTCCTAATGTCACACATACACACACACACACACACTCTCACACACACACATACACACTGCATTTTACAAACTGTGTATGTGTGTGCTTTTGAATTCTACCTTTCCCATGTTAAGCTGATGATTGTTCCTACTGTCATATGACCAGCTGCCAAATTCACACACACACACACACATACATTCACACACACACAAGCACAAGTGTGTGTGCATGTTTATGTCCATTTCATTTCTAATGACTAATATGCCCTTCCTTCGGATTAAGGGGAGGCTGAACCTTACACCCCCAAGTCAGCCTGTATAAGAGATAGAGTTTCTGGCATTATACCATCTTATTACATATGGTAATACTAAGACTCGATGAAAAAATCAGATCTCTATGTGCGCGCGCGTGAGCGCCAAATGTCATAACATTTCATTGCACTTTTGTAAAATCATCTAGTCACTCAAAATTGTTCGAATTTCCCGTAATTTTTGCATGGCATACAGTACAAGCATCCCCAACACCGTGCCGTTTAAAAATACCCCTATTGAATAATAGAAAGTGCTGAAATAAATATATTACATTATCATCATTGGGTTTCAGCTGATTTGACACCAAAAGGGGCAAAAATCGGACATTTTCGGCAAATCGGGACTTTTTTAAACGGACAGCCCTTCCTATGTACCCCTATGTACTCTATGTAGAAGGGGAATGTATTTGAGCAATAGATAAAAATATAGATAGACTCGTAAGTGCCAAAGAATGGTACCAAACCACACCAATTCTTAGATTTCATTTCTAGAAAATTAATTTGGGGCAGAAAAACAGTTTGTCCTGCTTAGCATCCGTTTTCTCTATTAGCGCGCACATAGAAGATCGAGAGTAATTGGTAACTACACAAAATTTTCGTCAGTGGGATTGTTTTTCCGATTTTATGAGACAAATATCTACATAAAACCATGATTTTGGGGCCCCCCCAAGGGGGCCCTAGGGCTATCATATGGGTGTTTATACCCTCATATGACCATTTCTATTGCTTACAGCAGCCCTTTAGACTACAGACACAAAAAAAAAATTGTGTGGCTGAAAGGAAAAAAATCTGTTTTTCGGGGGTCGAGGTCGAACCCCCGGCCCGGGGGGTTATGGATGCGATATGTTTTTTTGTTCCTTCCTATGCTATTCTCCTATGTTGAAAGAAGCACTATAGAACATAAACACAATAATTAGAAATTTTGATCTCTGGGCTGAAATAAAATGTATTTAGCCAAAAAATAGAAGAAAATAGCTTCATAATGACAGCGTTACCATAGATATTCGCTAATATTGAGCGAATATCGCTAATGTCACGCTACATTTGCCTTTGGCAGCACTGCATGAGTCTAGCGGGATATATCTCATACCCTTTAGTGTCCCAGCTGCCTGGCTGGAGAGCGGACGGGAGCCTGCCGCGCTCCTATTCGCTCAGCTGTCTCCACAGGCTTTAAAAGCCTGTAAATTGCTATAAATTGCCATGTGCGTTCCGGAACATATCCCGCAGCCAATGGGTTAAGAGGAACCGGCATTTGACATTTTTCTATTGAAAAATGTACAAATTTATCTTAAAGGAGGGTCTTGTGCGGATGTTTTTGTGAGCTTGATGGAGGTCTAATGAGGAAACTAAAAAAATAATAAATAAATACATAAATGAGCAAATGACTACGCCGCTCTCCCATATTAACACCTGTTGTTTTGTTTCAGCTGGGGTGTTGTTCAGTGTCTGCTGGACCCCTGGCCGGCGGTAGTAGCAGTATCAGCGGGACTTATATCGGGTAAATATTGGTGGATAAACCCGGTATCACACGAGCACTTTTTCCCTCAACACTGGTCTGGCAGCTTATGAGGTCAACATTTCAAATATTTCGTTCACCTAAATTCATCTCCCATCAGTCTAGTTTCCGATACCAGTGCATAATATTCCAGAAATGTTGCCAGAAAAATGTTGATTATCGGATGTTGACTATAAAAGCTCTCGTGTGATACCGGCTTAACCCTTCTCTTTTATGCAGTATGCTATACCCGGTTCCAAACAAGTAGGCCAACAACACTCTTGAACGTTAAGGGGAGGCAGACCGTTTTCCTGGACCCCCTTCTCCCTAATGTTTAGCCCCACTAGTTTTGAGATTATAAGACGTTCGGCCCATTAGTTTGGCGATTTTAACACCTTTCTCTTTTGTACCTTTGTACCTTTGTACCTTTGTACTTTGTACTTCTCCCCATTTCGTTGTTAATTTTAAGACCTTTCGTGCCATTTAGGTGTCGATTATTTCCTGGTGAGCGATAGCGAGCCTGCAATTTTAAGAGGAACCGGCCTTCGGCCGGGACATTTTTCTACCGAAAAATGTACAAATTTATCTTGAAGGGGGGTATAGGGGGTGTTTTTCTAAGCTTGATGGAGGTCTAGGGAGGAAACTAATAAAATATATGAATAAACGAATTAATAGACCAAACAAACGGCCAGTCTCTCCTTAAGAACGGGGCGTTACTTAAATATTGGTGAATAAGCCTTCTCTTTTATGCAGTCTACTATACCGGGTTCCAAACAAGTGGGCCACAAATCTGGAAAGTAAGGGGAGATGGCCCGTTTTGTTTTGGTCTATGAATTCATTTATTCCTTTATTTCTTTGTAACTTCTATAAACTTCTATAAAGCCGGAGTCACACGAGCCTTTTTTCGAGCAAATTTTACAGGCAATTATGGTCTGGAAGCTTCAAAAATTCCACTAAAACATAATTCGTCTGCAGAACATCATCTACCTTCAGTCTAGTTACCGATACCAGTGCAAACAAGTCCCGAAATAATACGAGAAAAAACTTGCTCATGGAAAATTGACGGAAAAGGCGCTCGTGTGACAGCGGCTTGACTTCCAAACAGCTGTACCCTGTTCCAAGTAAGAACATTTCGGAGTTTTATTTTGGTGTTCGGGGGTTTATAATTATTTGGCCAGGATTTATGTCTTGGAGTGTACAGTCGGCCAAATAAGTGATGTCTCGGGCTCTCGGCATGGAATATATGTTGATCAATAATTAATCGGTACACTCGAATACCATAGTCTCTAGTCCAATCAGAAGAATTTGTGGACCCCTTATGTTTATTTGTGGACCCCTTATGTTTATTTGTGGACCCCTTATGTTTATTTGTGGACCCCTTATGTTTATTTGTGGACCCCTTATGTTTATTTGTGGACCCCTTATGTTTATTTGTGGACCCCTTATGTTTTTATGTATGCAATTATAATGATCTGATTTGATTTTTGGATTGAATTTGCTTTTCAATAAATAGTATACATATTTTATAGTTGATTTATAATAATCAATAATATTCATAAATTCGTTTCCAGAGATTTACTTCCATATATAGAAATAAGTTAATTCAGCGAATAATTATGAGTGGCCTAGAGGCTATGGTATCAGAGGGTACCAAGAATATCTAAGCTTGATTTATTAATTTCGAGTGAGATATAAAAAACATGTTCCTACACTTACCCAACCTATTCAATATCTGAGATCCATTAATACAGCACAGAGCGAGCTAAACGTAATAGCAGCTGAGACATGACTTACTAGCGTTACCGTACAGTACCTCAAACTAATTTTGTATAACCCACAGAGAGTACCGCGAGGAATTGAACCCCTACAGGAATATCATGGAGCAAGTGCGGGCCAAGAAGCGAAACGGCCATCAAGACGTTGTGGAGGGTGGGGAGAGAGCTGCCAGACAAGTCAGTACGTGATGGGGAATGGCTGTAGTAGTAATAGTAGTAGTGTAGTAATAGGAGTAGTAGTAATAGTAGTACTAGTAGTAAAAGTAGTAGTAGTAATAATAGTAGCAGTAATAATAGTAGCAGTAATAATAGTAGTAGTAAAAGTAGTAGTAGTATAAACAATAGTAATAGTAATAATAATAGTAGTAGTATTAATAGTAGTAGTAATATTATTAGTAGTAATAGTAGTAGTAGTAGTAATAGTAGTAGTAATAATAGGAGTAGCAGTTATAGTAGTACTAGTAGTAATAATAGTAGCAGTAGTAATAGTAGTAGTAGAAAGGAGAGTTGACCAGACAGAGATTTACAACATCAGAGAGACCATCACACCAGAGAGACCATCACACCAGAGAGACCATCACAGCAGAGACGCATAACTCACAGATATACGACTGGGTACAACTGATTATACTGTATATAATATATATATATTATATATATATATATATATAATATATATATATATATAATATATATATATATATTATAGGTTTGACTCCTGTAAGGAGATAAAGAAAACCTAATATTTAGTAGTGGCCCCGTAATCATTGACGAACATGCCTATTACATAAGGCATCCTCTTCAAACACTAATCCGCCGTAGTTTTGAATCTACCGCGCAGAGCATTTAAAAACTGAGGAGCCTTCATCATGAGCGCACGCGACCTCACTCATGGCTTCAGTCATTATGAATTGGGTTCTCACTACGAAAAAACTTCGTAAAAAATAAAAACAAAAAGAAAATAAGAATAACTATCTAATAAGCTTTCCATCATATCGTGGATGTACTTGTGTGGATCTCTGACCAGACGCTGATTCAGGCGTCATTCCTCCTTCACTGACATATCAAGTAAACCAAAATCCTCAATACATCAACGAATGGGAAGGGGACGGTCGGGAGGGCCCCAGTCGTCAATGATTACGGGGCCACTACTAAATATTAGGTTTTCTTTATCTCCTTACAGGAGTCAAACCTATAATTTATTAGTGGCCCCTCCATCATTGACGAACATGCCTGATTTCTAAGACTGGAGGGGGACATTCGTAATCATATCATAACTCTAGAAAAGCAGATAATAAAAACAACCACATAGTATTCTTACTTTTGAAAATATATTTAACAACGGCGTAGGCCGAAAAAATACAAGAAAAAGGGGGTTCAGGCAGGTGCGTGCTTCAAAGAAGCCTGCCTGACAAAAAATGGGTAACCCTGAAGATTCTGAACACAGATCTGTAGTTACAAAAGGCACCCCACTCAACGAGTGGTGACAAAAAATAACAAGTTATAAGTTTATATGTGCACATAATAAACCCCAACATAAACTTGGAGATAAATTGCAAAGGAACTCCATTGTTCTAATATTAAATTGCTTTCGCAGCTAAAACTACTATAACAACACCGTTGTTTTGTACTTAACATCGTACTAGCACAATTTCTCGCTGAGAAATTTTCATATCACATTTTAACCTTAAATTGTATCACAGCTCTCATACTCCGGCGGGGTCTAGGGTGTCCTATGTCAACTGACTGCACCCCCCCCCCCCTTTTCCCGTGAAAGTAAACAAAAGTGACTGCAGGGCCACCTAGACCCTCTGCCTTAAAGCTATACATGGTAAGGAAGGTTTGTCTAGAGCAACTGACAAGTATCTAGACAGAAACGTATGATTAGACGCCCACAACTGCGTGGACGCGATGTCTTCGACTGAAAAAAAATTCAGGAAACGTAAAGAGGCTGCCCATTTGCGTAAATCGTGGCCCCGACCCACAACGCCGGGATTACTTTCTTTAATGACTTCTACCAGAAGAGAGGCTAATCGCCGTTTAAGTAAGCGTTTACCCGTACTTGCTACCCATAAAGCACCTTGGGGGTTTCGAGGAGCTACTCTCAAATATTTGGTTAGAGCTTGCACTGGACATAGATTATGATGCACCTTTCCCCTTTTTAACGCCGGCACCGTGAACTCAGAAAACACGTGTGCACTATGCTCATTCTTGGCTACAAAACCTGGGGAGGGTGCTATGGAAATACATTCATTAAGTCTACCAAACCTAAGACAATTAGGTGTGTTGCTCATCGCCGCCAGCTCAGACACTCTGTTTCCGGTGGCCAAAGCCAAAAGGAAAACCGCCTTTTTTAAGAGTAATGCAAAGTCTGCAGTATTTTGGTACAGACGAGAGTGAAGCAAAGACAAAGCTTTGTCCAGAGACCAAGTAGGCATGAGCTGACGGGGAGGTGGGCGGAGTTTAAAACATGCTCTCATAAAACCTGTTTCCTCCTCCGCTACCGGTATGGAAAGACCCGTAAGGTCTAAAAAGGGCACTCTAATCGCAGTTAAGTGATTTTTTAATGTTACCACAGATAAACGTTTCTGCTCAAACAGATAATTCAAATAATTAAAAACTAATGCCACTGAGGGTACAGTTTGTTCTGTCCTAACGATCCAAGAAGTAAAGGCTTGCCAATGTGATTGATACTGTCGTTTTGTAGACTGAGTATATTGATTGAGTAATTTATTGGTCACATCTCTACCGTATGGTGCTAGCCACTTGGCCTCCTGAATGTCCATAATGCAAAAGTCAGCGAGGTCGCTAGGTTGCCAATCGTGTCTAAGTGGAAATACCCGACCGGGAGCGATACCGGGTCCGGGCACCACATTTTCAATTGCTGGTACCAC
Source organism: Paralithodes platypus (assembly GCA_032716605.1). Taxonomy (NCBI): domain Eukaryota; kingdom Metazoa; phylum Arthropoda; class Malacostraca; order Decapoda; family Lithodidae; genus Paralithodes; species Paralithodes platypus. The sequence goes on along the minus strand of CM064492.1, from coordinate 78,106,060 downwards.
AACTGCGCCGGCCACAGTGGCGCGATTAGCGAGACTAAGCCTCGATAATCTCGTAGTTTGTTCACTACGTGGCACATTAGTGACGCATCTGGCGGTGGAAACAGATAGATGGAGCTCCATCTGTTCCAGTCTGTCACTAGGGCGTCTGGCCCCCCTGCCGGCGTTTTCGCCCGGCGGGTGAGGTATAGAGGGAGTTTGTGAGTCTCCTCGGACGCAAAAAGATCCACTTGTGGATGGGAGAGCTCTGCAATCATTAGGTTGAAAATGGGTTGCTTGAGCTCCCATTCTACTGTCGTGCTCTGTCTCTGGGACAGAGCGTCTGCCCAGACGTTCGCTACTCCTGGGAGATAAGATGCGTGAAGATAAATATCTAGACTGTTGGCTAGAGCAAAAATCTCTTCCGACACGTTTAGCAACTTCCTTGACCTCGTTGACCCTTGTTTCTGAATACAGTGGACTGCATTCAGATTGTCCATTCTGAAGGCCACCGACTTGCCCCGTAACGCCGGGCCGTGAGCCTGAAGGAAATACAAGGGGACTAGTAATTCTTTGACATTGATGTGAGAGATTTCTAAGTGGGACCAAAGCCCCTGACCCTGGTGCCCCTGATTTGACTGAAATCCCCACCCTATTGTGCCTGACGCAACCGTGTCTACCCATACCGTTGGTGGAGGAGAGGTCCATGACATTATTGAGTGCAATGTTTCCCTCTTCGCCCAGACCGCTAGTAAGGTGTGGATTAATTTCGGGATGGGCCATAATTTTCCTGCCGGTAAGAGCGGGAAATATTTGTTGCCTTCCAATATTAATCGTTTTACTTTCAACCGGCCCAACTTGACAGTTAGTTGAATCCAGTTGAGAGAGCCGACCAGAGACTCCCAGACCCTTCGCGTCGTAGTCAGACTGTGAAGAAACCTGAACAGTTTCCTGCGAAACCTGTTGCGATTGTCCACACTCTGACTCAGAGTGAGAGCGGCGGTGTCCCAGACCAGCCCTATCCACTGAATTACTCGTGAGGGAACAAGGTTTGACTTTACCAGATTTACCTTGAAGCCTAGAGTTTTGACATGATTTAAAATGATATTGACATGTTTTATGCATAATTGTTGTGTCTCTGCCACCACCAGCCAGTCGTCCAGATACCACAACACTCTGATCCCTTGTTTTAACAATGGCATCAGGGCTTGCCGGACTAGTTTTGTGAATAATCGAGGTGCCAGGTTCAAGCCGAACGGCATCCTCTGAAAAACAAAATTTTGGTGCCTGATCCGTAAGGCCAAAAACCTTTGAAATCTTTTGTTGACCGATACGTGCCAATAGGCGTCTGTCAGGTCTAGTGAACACATCCAACCTCCCGGTGGAAGTGTTAGCCTGATTTGGTGTACTGTTAACATTCTGAAAGATTCGTTGTGAATGTGAAGATTCAGATAAGACAGGTCTACGACTGGCCTCATCTGAACACTGTCCCTTTTGGGAACCAAAAATAGTTTGGACGTGAATACAGGGTAATTTGGTGGGACCGGGATGATGACATTCTTGGCAACCATTTCCTGGGCTAGTGACTCCACCTCTAAAGAAACAAAATTCGCCGTTGTCGGCTGACGTAATCGAGGTCGCCAGAGCCACTGCCAAGTGATGCCTTTGCGTGCCACCATCCGTGCCCAAGTGTTTAACGGCCATGCTTGGTGACACGTTCGGAACGACCCAGTTAGCAGACAAGGGTTCGACGGCTGTACTACCCTCGGTTCCTCCGGCCTTAAGGTAGGCACCGGGAGTGAGAGAGACTTTAGTTTTTTGATGGTGGGGTTGGTGCTGGACGCTTTGCCGGCTGGCTGGTGTTGGCCGAAGACTGGCCCTGACCTGGTTTATTTTGGCCGCGTCCTCTCTGACCTGAAAACCTACTCTGTCTATGCCTGTACTGACCCTGGGGGGAGTAGGAGGACTTAGGCGGAAGAAAAGGTTTAGATCCCCCTGGCTGAGCTTTAGTAGTAGGCCTGGGTTTGGGGAAGTTAAATGCAGGTTTCTTAGAAGGGGTGGGACTGTGCTTAACGGCCTGTGCCATATTGAACACTGTTCGCCACACTTCAGGGGTCATTAAAGAGGGAGTAAGCACTGGTGACATAACCACCTGATTAGCAATGCGATCAGGTAGCTTGCGAACTAACGACATCCGAAGATCTTGTCGTGCTCGTACCGCCTCAAGCAAGGCGGTACGTATGTCACCCAAGGATTGGATTGACGACTGAAGAATCAGTCGCCGGGATAACTCAACCGATCTTCGAGCATCCGCATCTGCGATTGCCTGAGTGGACCGTAGTAAAGACTTAGCCACCTGCTGAGATACTATGTACTGCGAGAACAGGCGAAAAGCTTTTCCCCGTAGCCTAAATTCTCTGTCTAGGTGAGTAGGGGTAGGGGTAGTGAACGGGTCCTTCAGCTCACAAAGATTAATCTTAGGGGCAGCTAGAAATGAAAACAAAGCTGACGGGACTCCGCCGGCAGAACCCACCGGCATGGAGAACCATGAATGAGTATCCTGAGGTATCTGGTGGGAAGATTTAGAAGTGAAAGTGGTTGCAAAGTTTTGAGCCTCTACCTCCCAATCTACCCAAGGTCCTGGTCCCAACTGTCCCACCTTCAAACGTGGATTAGCTGCGTCGTCTGTGACGGTCTGTAAATCTAGTTCAGGAGTGAGAGCTGACAGAGTCTTAATATCATTAAACCCATCCAGCTTAGACCAGTCTGAAAATAGTTTTGAAGCTGAGGCAGGGGGTAAAGCAGGCTTAGAAGCATACACAAAATAATCTTGGTGATAATAACTAGGTATAGCCTTGATGTTTACGTCCAGAACATTACCCAAAGTATCCATGGCCCTTAATTTCTTTGACTTATTGCCCTGGATGACCCACTCACGCGGTACCGGGAGTTCCCCTGACAAAGTAGGTTGGGCAAGCTCTGGTTTAGAGGAGTTCAAAAGAACCCATGACTCATCTGGCCCATAAAGTAAGGGCATAGCTACCTTTCTAAGAGGCGCTTTGTCTAGAGGGGGTGGATTGACATCCGTTATGACCCTGACATTTGAAGTTGTCAATGCCGCCGTAGCAGGCCTAGTGATCCCTGAGGTTAACAGAGTTGGAGGGTTAGGGATCTTAGATAAATCAATCGAAGTCATCAGAGGCCGTACCGTAGAACTTGTCGTGGGAGCCCCCAAGTCCATTGTGGGGTTTTCCTGTTGTTGGCCAAAAAATTTAGATAAAGCATGAGTAAGCAGCCCATTAATTTCGTGTGCCGTAACAAACTGGTTTGATGAAGAACTTACAGGTGAATCATTAGTATCCTGTGCGGCGTCCAAGCCTGAGCCTGACCCTTGTCCTTCCATCTCCGAAATTATTGAAACTTCGTCTTTCTCCTCCTGATCCTCCTGAGAAGACCCCGCCGAGGCAGGGGTACCTTGTTGCCAAGATAAGTCTGGGATAGAGGATGGGATCGCCGCGTCCCTGTGGACATCGGCTACTGTGTGACTCGTTTGAGTCGGACGTGGGTGGTCAGACCCTGGTTGAGCAAACCGCCAAACACCGAGGCCCTGGCCTACGCTCTCTTGAGAGTCTGAAACATTCTCAATTACTGAACCCCCTGAACTTTCCAATTCCAGGGTTAAAATATTAAGTGGCAAATCCTCTTTTGGGACAGGCGCTGCACTGGACTCTTGGGCCTTAACACAAACTCTGTCTGGGGTAGAGGTACGATGAGATGCACTAGAAGTTGGTGAATGTCGAGAGGACTTCCGTTTATGTGAATCCTTTTTGGAGGATTTGTGGCTACGGTGTGACCGCGAACTATTCTTAGATCTGGAGGAATCCTCGCCGTGACCACTGGTGGAACCTTCCGTCCTACTCTTCTTACTCGCCGGTGAAGAGGCACGACTAGATGACTGGTGTCTAAGAGGAGACCTAGACCGGGATCTCGCCCGAGACGAGGAGGCGGATACCGGGGGTGTAGGCTCTCTTGGGCGTTTAGGTGTAGCCGCAGAAGATACAGAACCCTGACCAGTCTCCGCCGGCTTAATACTCGTGACTCTAGAGGAACGTTTAGGGGGAGGGTGTTCGGAGAGCAATCTATCCCAAAGTGGGACGTTGTCACATTGAAGTCATTTATGCGCAACAATGGTAGTGTAGGCTGACATCTGTTGCCTAACCTCTCTCAACGCTACCGCCGCGGTCTTATCATTATCACAAAGGACCTTTATAGCTAATTGGGAGCAAAAAGAACAATTACGCATAACCCAGAGACCCCTTGAACGGTCTAGACATTTAACACACCTTATGCAACGGGTATGCGCAAAAATAGGGATACCAGCACAAGCAGGGGTAGTGCACAAAGCAAAAACTGGGGCCACGGTAGCCATGACAGAGACTGGTGGGAGAAAACTACCGCCGGGTCTGTATTGGTCCGCCGGAGCTCAGCTCTGGAAAAAAAGAAAATTTCCAGGAATTAATGCTCATAAGGTTAACCCAACATGTTCGCACACAAGTGTTAATAACCCGCCGGGTAACGAGATGTAATGACACAACGAACACAGCTCGCTACGCGGCGGGGTTCAGAATATCTAAACAAATCTTTTGTTAAAGAAAGTGAAGAATAGCCTCTGATATAATATAACGGTCCAGCATGGCGCTTATAGTCTCTTGGTGGTGGTGACTGTCTCAAGATTCAATTTTGTAACAAAGCAACCCCCCATAAAGATGCCGGCCCTTGAAATATTTTAGTAGAATAGCACAGGGCAGGATGATACGAGATCTGATGTCTAACGAATTGTCACAAAAGATCACCGTAAGTTTGAAGGCGGCGATACCTAATTGTATCACTAAATTAAGTGGTTAAATCGAAATCGAATTTTGTAAATTCCTTAGTTCCTCCACCTAGGAGCACCCTCCGGGTGAGAAGAATCGATAAATAACCTAAATGAACCTTCAATCGCCGTAAGAGTAAAGGCGGCGATACACATAGTATCACTTAAAATGGATTGGTTAACTAACTGAAAGACATAAGTCGTTCATCCCACCCTACCCAGGTACACCCGCCGGGTGAGATGTCCAAACGTTAACCCCATAAGTTCCTGTCCCCACTTCTTTGTAAAAGATCGCCGGGGAGGAAAGCCTAAAACAACAGCTAGGTTTTTCATGTGGTTTTTGTAAAACCGGGTAGAAAAACTACATAACGTATGTCCGCATGAACAACGTTTTATAGATGGGAACAGCCATCCCGCCGGGAATCAAAGGAGGCCTGAAACCAGGCACCCACAGAGACGCAGTCCTGGAGAGCCACAGACGCCCAACGCCGGGGAAACAAGCCAGTGTTAACAACCACGTGTGGCCCAACACGGCTCGCGGCCGGGATTTTCATGGTGAAACCGAGAAAAAACCCGCCGGAAGGCAACCCACCCTGAACAGACACCATCTGAACAAACAAGAGACACGAGGAGAGCCACGCACGACAAACCCAAGGTCACTCAATAATCCGTGGAATTAGCCAATACACAACTAAACCAGGAAACAATTATAGTCCGAGGAATTAGCCAATACACAACTAAAACCCGGATACACATGACACAGTAGGGCATATTTATAAATAATAAACAATAAAACTAGTACATGTGGCAAAGCTACGAGCGGCTGGCTAGGCCTAGGTAGACGGCATAATAAAAGTTGAAATATACACAAACACTGGAAATATCACAACAGGAACCACCGCCAACACACCACCGTAGCAAATACTTCCGACCAAGGGAAGACTGACTCGGGACCCAGAAAAAACTTCACCAAGTGAAGAAAAATACGCTGGGAACGTCAGAAAACAAAGCTTACCTCATCAGAAAGATAAAAGGCAGCACTAAATAACACGTAGTGAAAGCCGCCTGCATCACAAACTAACTCAACTGTGAAAAAGTTCACCTGTCCACAACGGGACCACGAGGGTACATCCGAAATAGATGCCCCATACACTCGACCCAAAATACACTGCACTGCGGGCAACCAGCCCAGGACACTCCTGCTACGCCTATCCTAACCTTACTCGATACATCCTGGAGTAAACAAATGAGAAAAAACTCACTAGGGACGCAACGAATGCGGAACTAGCGGAGCGTGGGGAGGCACGTCCGGGCAGGCTGAATGCAGAGCAGAGAAGGAGGAATGACGCCTGAATCAGCGTCTGGTCAGAGATCCACACAAGTACATCCACGATATGATGGAAAGCTTATTAGATAGTTATTCTTATTTTCTTTTTGTTTTTATTTTTTACGAAGTTTTTTCGTAGTGAGAACCCAATTCATAATGACTGAAGCCATGAGTGAGGTCGCGTGCGCTCATGATGAAGGCTCCTCAGTTTTTAAATGCTCTGCGCGGTAGATTCAAAACTACGGCGGATTAGTGTTTGAAGAGGATGCCTTATGTAATAGGCATGTTCGTCAATGATGGAGGGGCCACTAATAAATATATGTGTGTGTGTGTGTGTGTGTGTGTGGATAATAATTCACTTGTTTATAATAATAATGTTGCATATATGAGTGAACCATAAGTCAGAGTATAGATGCTAAGTTGTGTGTGCCCCCTTACAGGCAATGTGCTCCCGTGCGGCACTCCAACGTACGTGGCTACCGGGGCTTTCCTGTCGTATGGTGAGGCCGACAGTAAAGGGCTATGCTCCTGGGAATTTAATGTCAGTATCCATTTTTGTTGTTCATATATATATATTTATATATATATATATATATATATAATCATACTGTATATATATATATATATTATGCTCTCAGTGGGACTCAAACCACCGACAGTCTGGATGATTGTCCATGCTTTAACTAACTCTACCACGGCATGATAAAGGATACTTCACCTTTTCCTATTAATATTAAGGAGAGGCGAAATCCTACTTGGAGAATGTGTTTCAATTCATACACAAGTAGGCCTAGTAGGAGCCATAATCCAGGATATCATAGTGGGATATTTACAAGTACCCCCACGCAACTCGGACCCAAATTGCTTTAATTTAATTCTAACCCTACGAATCACGAGAGTCATTTATATTAAGTATATCTCACAAATACATCTATCTATCTATCTAATGCTGGACGCCTTATTCCCCTTTATGAGGGTGGCCATACACAAAATGCCCCCAAGCGGACCTATCTCCTGTAAGAGGGACAAGCCGTGCCAGTTTACTGAAGGACTCACAGAATTGACTACTCAATTTAGGATTCGTCCCACTCTGAGGCTTTTTATGTATCTTATTAGCACTATTTGTTTACAGTGGTGTGCGGCTAATCCATCCACTAATATGCTTTACCCTTAGGTAAGCAGTACGGATTTGTATCCCTTTGAGCAAGGGGATGGGATAATATATAGTACAGGACTACAATGGAATTACGCCTAATCTGCCTTATTAGTACAAAGGAGTACAAAGGAAATCAAGCAACAACAGATCTAGTGACCCTTCTAGGCTGCTTGTCCTCCAAAACACTGAGGATCAAGTGTCCAAACAGTGGTTTAGAGTGGGTAAGGGAACATTGGAAAGGGAACTACTGCCCTGCCACTAACGTGGCAGGACTAGGAAGTTAGTAGGGGACATATAGATTAGTAACTGAGGGGAGGATAAAATAAAGTTATTCATTTACAAACACAGTCAGTCGCGGGTGTTGATGCTAGATATTTGTCTAGGCGGAATTTAAATGAATCAACGGTGCTGCAGTCTATAACGTCTCGGGGAAGCCCATTCCACAAGTTGACAACTCGATTGAAGAAGAAATTCTTAGATTCGTGTGAGTTAAAAGATTTACCAATAATTTTGCAACCGTTTCCCCGCGTGTAATTAGATTGGTCGATAGTGAAGTACTTACTACAGTTCATATTGTCGATGCCTTTGATGATTTTGAACACTTGAATTAAGTCACCTCTTAATCTGCGCTGGGTTAAAGGAAATAGATTTAATTCTCTAAGACGCTCTTCGTATGGTTTGTTCTTTAGGCTAGGTATCATTTTGGTAACTCTACGTTGAACTCGTTCTAGCTTGTTTATGTCTTTTTGGTAATAAGGGCACCAGCATTGAACGCAGTATTCCAGAAGAGGGCGGACTAAGGAATTGTAAAGGGTTAGGATTACGTCTTTGGATTTATGCTCAAATGATCTTCCTATAAAGCCAATTATTGGGCTATCCTTAGCTGGCGAGCTTTAAGAACTATTATTATTATTATTATTAACCCATAAATGGCAAGCATCCTCTATAGAGGTTTTGATGGTGCAATGCGAGCGTCCTCTATAGAGCCAGCGCATAAAAAAAAAAAATCAAAACAACCCAGTGGCACTCAAAACAAAGCAATATGTGATGAGGTGAGATAATTCCCCTCCATTACTTTCTACCACTCCTCCATATGTGTCCCAACCACCCTTCCCCTCCTTCCTCCCCCTTTTCCCTATCTCCCCCCCTCCTCAAGTATCCAGTATTTTCCCTATTATTTCCGATATTTATCAATTATTTTCGCGCAAGGGTGGCTGGGAGAGAGGGGAGGATGGAGGAGTCTTTCTCCGACCCTCTAAGCCAGTCTCAAACCTCCCCTAGTCTCTCAGTGCAATACGAGACAGGAGAGAGGGAGGGTGTGTCTCTCTCGCCGTTCCGGGTCAGATTACGACCGCGGAGCTAAAATATAAGTTTTTCACCAGCCAATTGCTGTTACCACTTGTTTTATTGCTTTTTAATGTTCATAATTATGTTCATATTAAAAGTAAAATAGGCACATATGGATAAGTAATAATGATACATATGGTATATATGACGATTTTCGTCAGAATTGAACCAAATACCTTCGTACGGCAGTACCCTTTGAACTACAATAGCTTCGCCGTTTAAAGGTTAAGGCCCAGCCCAGGATCCTAGAGCCTCGTCTGCAGTTCCTGTTGCCCTCTGATTAGCTGCTGGTAGAGTATTAGGACCAATCAGAGCAATGGTTCCACCCACTGGTTGGCTCTGTGATCTGAAAGGATTAGTAAGTTTTTGGGGTGTAGTTGTTCAGGGTAGAGTTGTTGAAAGTGTTGGATCGTTGAGCGGGTCAGTCAAAGTCCAGGGTTGAGTTGGGAGCATCCATAATGACCTCCAAGACGTTGCACCAGATAGTGTTAACACTATCTGGTGCAACGTCTTGGAGGTCATTATGGTATTTTGTTTAATTATTATAGAGGGTTTTAATTGTTTTTTACATTTTCGAGCAATGCGTTTTTAGTTTACCCCGAGACTTGGAAAAACGCCTCTCCAAATCCCCTTCAAACTAAAAAAAACGTCCCCCTTCAAGCTAAATGTGTAACTTTTTTGATAGAAAAAATGTACCGGCCAAAGGCCGGTTTCTCCCAAATTGCAGGCTCGCTATCGCTCGCCCAGGAAAAATCGACACCTTATTGGGTTGAAGCATCATATAATCGCCAAGCTAATGAGATGAAACGTCTTAAAATGTCCAAGCTAATGGAGTAAAACTGGAAGGATCTAAATTGGCCCGCCCTGCACCTAGGTATAGTTGTCCTGGGCAAGACCAATATGGTCCTGGGTAGAGTTGGGGCAGGTATTGGGTCGCCGGGTCAATTATGCCCTGTTTCTTTTCAACTGACGGTAAATTGCAAAGTTCCCATCAAGATTTCTCAGTTATTTTTTTAAGATTTTGTAGTGAAATATGGTGCTAATTATGTAAAGTTGGTCTTAATATGATGCAGAGACATAGTGGTCTTAATATGATGCAGAGACATAGTGGTCTTAATATGATGCAGAGACATAGTGGTCTCATATTTTCCCATTAAGTATTGAGAAATTAGCTGCTATGGGATTCAATTTACCTTCAGATAAAATGAAATCGAGTGAATATGGTGCTAATTATATAAAGTTGGTACTTGCGAGTTTCAGGCTATAAGGAAGTTGGAGCTGTAGACATCGATATTTAGCAGAATAACCAGCAATAAGGCCTCCTAGGTACAGTCGCACTAATAAGTGATGTCTTAGTACCAAGTATGTTTTGATAAATAATTGGTATCAGCAATATCTAACCTTCATTTCTTCATATCGAGTGAAATATACAAACATGTTCCTACAATTACCCACCCTATTCAACATCTGACAGACATTAATACAGCACAGAGCGAGCCAAACGTAATGACAGCTGGGACATGACTTATTAGCGCGACCGTACATACATCAATACATACAACCAAATTCGACATACCATTTATCCATCAGAAACCTAAATAATTACTGTATTTATGTTTAAGGGGAGATTTCCACCTGGAGGATTTTTTTCTGGACCCCTTTCTCCCTCATGTTTAGCCCCATTGTTTTTGAGATTTTAAGACGTTCGCCCCCATTAGTTTGGCGATTTTAAGAACTCTCGCCCCATTTCTGTCAATTTTAAGACCATTCGTACCGTTTAGGTGTCGATTTTTTCCTGGCGAGCGATAGCGAGCCTGTAATTTAAGGGGAACCGGCCTTCGGCCGGAAATTTTTTCTACCGAAAAATTTACAAATTAATTTTAAGCTTGATGGAAGTCTAGGTAATCAACTAAAAACCTCCCCTTAATCTCGATGTTTACAGACCGGACTTCCTGAAACTCGCAAGTAGTCAATTATCTCTAGCTGTCGAGTGCGAGGGACTATGAATTGTCGATCTCAGCCTCTGCACCTTATTATGATGGGGTACATTGGAGTCCGGTCCTTGACTTTACTTAACTTTACTTCAGATTGACTTGACTTGACTTATACTTTACTTTAAGGGAGCCCACCTCGCTTTTTTTCTCTTTCTCTCTCTCTCTCTCTTTGGCTTGTGTACATTCGGCCCCATTCAGCCTATTGTTTTAAGACGTTTACCCCCATCCAGGTGTCAATATTTTCCTGGCGAGCGGTAGTGGGCCAACATATATATATATTTTGTTTTGACAGCAAGCTAAATTTGTCAATTTTTCGATAGAAAAATTTCTCCGGCGAAGCCGGATTTCTCCATACAATACTGGCTCGCTATCGCTCGCCAGGAAGAAATCGACACCTGGATGGGGATAAACGTCTTAAAAAAGTTGGCTGAATGGGGCCGAATGGATACAAGCCAGAGAAAGAGAGAAAAGGAGAGAAAGATAAAAAAAAAAAAAAAACAGGTGAGCCCCTTTAACCTTACTTTTGTTATTGTTGTCCAGACTGACCCCGGAAGCTACTTCGTCCTCTTCTGCGTGGACAACGGCGGAAATTGTAAACGGAAGAAGGCGGTTATCAAGGAAGACGACGTTAAAGTTGTACAAAAGTAAGTTATATATACAGTAAATTATATAATCTATCTATCTATCTATTGCCTGACGCCGTGATCCCCGAAGGGGTGGCCACGAACGAACCGCCCCCATGCACCTCTGTCCCCAGTCAGTCGACGCCCCTCCCCCCAACCAGCACCACCTTCGTTCATGTACTTCCTCACTCCATCCTTCCACCTCATATTCGGTCTACCTCTCCCCCTCTGTCCCTCCACCTCGCTCTCATACACCCTCTTAGTCATTCTCTCGCTTTCCATACGTTCCATATGGCCGAACCATCTCAAGTTGTTCCTTTTCACACTTTCCAGCACATCTACCTCCACACCACACCTCCTTCTTACTTCCTCATTAGTCTGTCTATCCCTCCATGTAACTCCGCACGCACTCCTTAAGTAATTCATTTCCACTGCTCTCACTCTTGGTCTGAGTCTCTCAACCAACGTCCATGCTTCGCTTCCGTAAGTCAGTGTCGGGATTACCACACTGTCATGCAAGGACTTCTTCACTTCCATACTGACCACCCTATTTCTTGTTACTGCTTTTAGCGTTCCTACAACCCTCTTCCCCTGTTGTACCCTCTCCCGCACCTCTTCATCCATAGTCCCATCTTTACTCAACACACTGCCCAGATACTTAAAAGAGTTGACGATCTCCATAGCCTGACCGTTCAGCTTCACCTCACACTCTGTGACTTCACCCCTTTCGAAGACCATAACCTTGCTCTTCCCCGTATTTACCTTCAAATTCCGTTTTTCGCACACTGTTCCAAACTCATTTACCAGACCCTGCAACTCCCATTCATTATCACTCATCAGAACTGTATCATCCACAAACAGCAGTATAGGTAGCTTCCACTCAATTCCCTCCCTTTTCAGCGATACACCAACATCCACTGCTCTTGATAGTATTTCTTTCATAACTCCATCCATATATACAGTAAACAACCACGGGGACATCACACACCCCTGTTTCAAACCAACATTCAGGTCAAAGAACTCGCTCTGCTCACTCTCCACACGTACTGCCGCCTTTGCACCCTCATACATGCTCTTCACTGCTTTCAGCAACTTGCCCTCTACTCCGTATATTCTAAGTACTTTCCACAAACCTTCTCTATCCACTCTGTCATAGGCCTTCTCCAAGTCCATAAAGGCAACATACACCTTTTGTTTCTTCTCCAGATACTTCTCCACAACACAATTCAGGGTAAAAATCTGATCTACACATCCTCTTCCCTTCCTAAAACCTCCCTGCTCGTCGCCTATCCATTTCTCCGTTCTCACTCTCACTCTCTCTATCACTACCCTACTGTATACCTTCCCTACTACGCTTAGAAGACATATTCCTCGGTGGTTACCACACACTCCTCTTTCCCCTTTGCCCTTATATAGGGGGACTATTATGCCAGTCTTCCAGTCATCGGGTGCACTCCCCTTCTCCCATGCTAGTTTGCACATTTTCCATACCCATTCTATCACTATCTCACCACCATACCTCAACATTTCCCCACACACTCCATCTGTTCCTGGTGCTTTCCCCAACTTCACTCTTTTCATGGCTTCCCACACTTCTGACCTCCTGATCCCCACCTCCTCCTCCACTACTTCTCTTCTTCTCCCTCCCATACCATATCCAGCTATGTTTGCTGGCTCTTCATTCCTTTCATTTAGCAACTCACTGAAGTACTCCCTCCATCTTTCGACTCTCTCTTGCTTCTCGGCTAGCATTCTCCCATTCTTATCTTTCACACCCTTACTGTTTCCCTTGCTACCTTCCCTAACTTTCTTGACTTCTTTCCAGAACAGTTTCTTACTCTCCCTCCATTTTACACTCAGATTCCTTCCAAATTCCTCATCTACTCTTCTCTTACTTTCCTTCACTACTCTCTTCACCACCCTCTTACTCTCCACGTACCTCGCTCGTTTCTGTCTCTCGGAATCTTCATTCCCTCTGCTACCCAACCACTCTCTATATGCTTTCTTCTTTTCTTCCACAGCTATTCGTACCTCTTCTGTCCACCATGCTGTACCTTTCACTCCCCTCCCTCTTCTCCTCACTCCACACCTCCTCACATGCTGCACAGATCTCATCCTTAAACACCTTGCTCATCTCCTCCACTTCCTCCATAACTTCCAGGTCGAACCCACCTAGTCGTCTTTCCACTGCTCTCCTGTACTCCTCCCTGATTTCCTCCTCCTGCAACCTCTCCACCCTCCTCACCATTCCACCCTCCTCTCGCCTCCCTCCCGCTCTCCTCACCCACTTCTTTTGTATCCTAACCTTAGCTACCACTACATAATGATCAGACAGACCCCCTCCAATACCCCTATACACCCTAGCATCCATCACAGATTTCTTCATTCGTTCATCCACACATACATAATCAATCAATGACTTTCGTTCCACCACTGTCTTATCCTTCATCGTCAACATCCGTTTCCACGTGTACCTGTGGATCATTCTGTGTCGGAAGAAGGTGTTGGCTATCCACAGCCTCCTCCCCACACATACGTCCACAAGTGCACTACCATTCCCATTCACCTCTGATGGTACCCCCCACCCTCCCACCACTCCCTCAACTTTCCTATCACCCACCTTACCATTCATATCCCCAATCAGAAATATTCTTTCGTTCTTGTCAAACTTCTCCAGGCATGCCTCCACATTCATCCAGAACTCCTCTTTCTTTCTTTCAAGTATATCCTCTGTCGGGGCATACACGCATACAATCACCCACGTTTGTATTCCTACTTTCATTCTCACCCACACAATCCTTGAACCCACAGACCCATACTCTCTTACACATTCCTTCCATTTGCTACTTACAAACAAACATGCACCTTCTCTCGCTGTTCCTTCACTCACTCCAGCACACACACCCATTCCACAATCCCACTCTCTCACATCTGAACCTTTCCATTTGGTCTCTGTCATTCCACATACATCCAGCCTGGCATTCACTAACACTTCCAGAACCTCTCTCTCTTTTGTGCCATCATTCATGCCACTAACATTCCACGTAGCCATTCTCAGAATGTCCGAAGGCATGTCCTTAGTCGGTCGTGGTTCGTCAACGTTGGTTCCATCCGCATCCGAGGCTGTTCGTTCGTTTTTCCTTGCTTCGATATTTTTTCCGGGTGGGGGTCGCAAGCCCACCGACCCAACCTCTTTAGTCGCCTCTTACGACACGCAGAAGGCACGTGGGGCATATTCTATTCCCTAACCCCCAGGGGGGAATAATATATATATATATTATATAATATATATATATATATATATATATATATATATATACAGTATATATATATATATATATATATATATATATATATATATATATATATATATATATATATAAAATACAATATAATAAAATAACAAATAATAATAATACTAGTACTACTAATAATACAAAAATAACAACAATAATAATACTAAATCCGGGTTAATGCATGTGTTTGTTCCAGATACTGCCACGATGAAACGTTGTTCCACGAGACGGCCGGGAACAACCTGTTACACCGGGTTAGGTTCACCAAGGCAAACGACCTGGGAGTGGACTGTGTTATTGTGGCCTTAGGTGAGTTTTTTTTTTAAATTTAATTTTATTTTATTTATTTTTTGTAGGGGGGGGGGGGGGTTGTGAGCCTGTTAGTCCTTTAACACCTTACGAGCGGCCTATGCGGTTTATTTATATGTACCGCCCAGCGGGGTGTTTTTAGCCAAAATAGGGCTGTTTACGTGATCATTTTCATGCCTAAATAAGACCCAGAACGTAAAACAAGTACCTATCCCTGAAAGGGCATAAACAGAGCTTTCGAATGACACCATAACGATCCTTTTATGATGGCTAGTTTTCTTGCAATAACCGTGCAACGCGAGTGCAAAAAGCATGTAATTCGGTACTTTCCCCATATAATTCAGTATGTAGCGAGTGAGAGAGGGAGGAGGGAGCTGAGATTCGTGTCAGTAGGTTCGCCGCGGTGGTCTGGAGCAGTCATACGCTCGCTAGTCTCCTGCCACCACTTGTCTCTCTCTCTCAGCAACATTACGTGCTGAAATTGCCACTCGACCTATGTCGAGCGCCGCCACATAGTCCAGCTTTATTTAACTCGACTTATGTGGTGAGCCGCTAATTAAGGGTTAAGGGAGCCCACCTCGCTTTTGTTCTCTTTGTCTCCCTCTCTCTTTGGCTTGTATCCAATCGGCCCCATTCAACCTACTGTTTTAAGACGTTTATCCCCATACAGGTGTAGATATTCTCCTGGCGAGCGGTAGCGAGGCAGCACATATATATTTTTGTTTTGACAGCAAGCTAAATTTGTACATTTTTCGATAGAAAAATGTCTGTGGCGAAGCCGGATTTCTCCATACAATGCTGGCTCGCTATCGCTCGCCAGGAAGAAATCGACACCTGTATGGGGATAAACGTCTTAAAACAGTAGGTAGAATGGGGGCGAATGGATGCAAGCCGATAATAACCTGTTACACCGGGTTAGGTTGACCAAGGCAGACGACCTGGATGTGGACTGTGTTATTGTGACCTCTTACGTGAGTCTCGAGGGGGTTGGTTGTTGGTTGGTTGGTTGGTTTGTGAGTCTGTTTGTTCTTTAATGATATAGTATTAAAATTCTATTGTGCGTCTTTAAATCAAGTGAAATATAGTGGAGAAATATCCATATGTAATGGGAAATTTTAATTCTGATAAAATAGCCAATGAAAATATCGCAAAGATACAAATTAATAATTTGTAATAGTAAATATTGCTGTAATTGAGAGATACCATCTCTGCCAATGGTGCGGCCGAGGCTGCCACTATTGCCAGAATAAGATGCGGCTGGGGAAAGTTCAGAGAACTGTCGCCACTACTTACCATGAGAAGACTTCCTCTCCACTTGAAGGGAAAGATGTGTACTTCATGTGTTAGAAACACAATGACATAATTATGCTTCAGAAACATGGCCTGTCAAAGCGGATGATATCAACAGAATGGAACATAACGAGATGAGAATAGTGAGATGGATGTGTGGGGCCAAACTGCCAGAGAGGATATTCAAGTGAAGAGCTAAGGAGATGGTTAGGTATCAAGAGTATCAGTGATGAGATGCGTACTAGCAGGCTTGGATGGTTTGAGCATGTGGAGAGGATGGATGAACTAAGTTGGATGAAAAGATGCAAGTCCGTAAATATGGAGGGAGCTGCACCAAGGGGCAGACTAAGAAAGACGTGAGATCAGACATTACGGTCTGACCGTGAATAAAAAAAAAAAAATGACAAGTGAGGCAGCTCTGAACAGGGCTGCCTGGAGCGCCACCATTAGGACGTGAAACGAGAACCGCACTTCGTGTGGAGCAATCGGTCTCTATAGTATCAAAGATAGGTCAACTTCTGCCATTTCGGTGCCATTGGTGATACTTTATTATCTTTACAGGCGTATATAAATATAACCATACCTATTAATTAAAATGTAAAACTTGCAAACTAAACAAACCAAAACTGGGACAAAGACAATAGCAATGCAAAACAACTAATCAAAATCGCTATGAACACTTCCTGAAATAAAATTTATGAAATAAAAGAACACAATCAATAAAAGAATACAATAAAATAACACTAATATACACTTGGTAAGACTGGTACGGTCCGTATCGTTTGACCTTTGGGTATACAGCCTACATAATAAACACTTGGTAAGACTGGTACGGTCCATATCGTTTGACCTTTGGGTATACAGCCTACATAATCGAAAATAAAAAATAATCTTGTTGTTTGACAATTGACCACTCGCAAGTTTCAGGCATGGGGGTGTTTCATTCGTGGCCAACCCTTCGGGGATCACGGCGTCCGGCAATATATAGATAGATAGATAGATTCTTCTTAAACTGATATAAATCGTCTTAATATAGCTAGAATTAACTAAAAAAGACGTCGCCGGTACAAAAGGAGTTGAGGATAAATAAACCTGATGTTGCTTGTTTTCCTTTGTACTCCTTTGTTCTGTTAGGAACTCCATAATAACAGAGCTTTCTAAAATGTGTAAACAGTGAGCACCAGTTAGGTTACTAGTTTCAAGTGCAACAGTAGCTACAGTTTGGTTGATGAGAGAGAGAGAGAGAGAGAGTTACAAGGAATAGTTATATCTCAGAGACCTTGCGGTCCATTCCGAGGAGATACGCGAAGTGGAAGGAGAAAGACTGTTTAGTGCACGTTACAGAGTGTGCAACATACTATCTACTCTCTTCTTGAACTGTTCTATTGAAGAATTGCTTACAACTTCAGAAGGAAGTTTGTTCCAGGTAGAACAGGTCTTGTGTGTGAAAAAGCTTCCACAAATACTAGTGCTGAACTCTTTTAATTCTAATTTCCAGCCATGGTTGTGTGTTGTATTCATATTGAGGCTAAACATTTTGCTATAATCCACATTGTCAAGCCCATTAAGTATTTTAAGAACTTCAATGAGCTGACCTCGTAGTCTGCGGGTCTCCAACGGGAAGAGATCAAGAGCTCTCAACCGGTCCTCATAGCTCAGTCTTTTAAGCGATGGAATAAGCTTTGTAGCCCTAGCTTGTACTCTTTCCAGTTGCTCTATATCTTTCCTGAGTGCTGGAGACAAAACTTGAACAGCATACGAGAGAGAGAGAGAGAGAGAGAACTACTGTCGATGTAATATTATATTGTATCTTTCAGCTTTCCCCACCACTACAACTTCCACCACCACTGCAAGTACAACTACCACCACTATTACAACTACTACCACCACTACAACTACTACCACCACTACAACTACTACCACCACTACAACTACTACCACCACTACAACTACTACCACCACTACAACTACTACCACCACTACAACTACTACCACCACCATCACAACTACTACCACCACTACAACTACTACCACCACTACAACTACTACCACCACCACTACAACTACTACCACCACTACAACTACCACCACCACTACAACAACTACCACCACCACTACAACTACCACCACCACTACAACTACCACCACCACCACCACTACCACCACCACCACTCCCTCACCCACCTGTGATGACATAGTTGACTGCAGTAGTAAGTATTATCATGTTTTTTACACCAACCAACTTCACATCTAAACTCAATTAATGAAATCAACAAATACATGTGGCATTTCGAGGACTCGAACCCAGGATACTCACATCGAAATGCCGGGCACTACGCATTACGCTATCAAGACAGTTTATAACATGGCCAGTATATTATACTATGGGGTTAAGGAAGCTCAGACGGTATTGTGTAGCAAAATTTACTGGTTCGGCTCAATGGTTTAAGGAAGGGGTTTAGTTTGCTCTCTAAACCTCCATCAAACTTATAAAAACACCCACAAGATCCCCTTTCTATATAAATTTGTACATTTTTTGATAGAAAAATGTCCCGGCCGAAGGCAGATTCCTTTTCAAATACAGGCTCACTATCACTCGCCAAGAAATGGTCGACACCTAAATGGCACGAAAGGTCTTAATATTGGCAAAGAAATGGGGCAAAAGGTCTGAAAATCGCCGAGGTCAGAATTTAGAATATTTCGGTCACCTAAATTCATCAATCAACAGTCTAGTTTCCGATACCAGTGCAAAATATTCCAAAAATGTTGCCAGAATTTTTTTGATCATCAAATGTTGACTATAAAAGCTCTCGTGTGATACCGGCTTAACGAGTATATTTTGGAATTTTGCGTATAGAACATTTTGTGCTTAGGATATATTTTCCAACTGTATAACTTTACATTCGTTACCTTTCATTGTTTCATATATTAAGGGGAGATGGGTCGGTTTTCTGGTCCCCCTTCTTCCTCAGGTTTAGCCCCCATTAGTTTTCAGATTATAAGACGTTCGGCCCATTAGTTTCTCGATTTTAAAAGCTTTCGCCCCATTTCTTTGTCAATATTAAGACTTTTCTTGTCATTTAGGTGTTGATTTTTTTCCTGGCGAGCGATAGCATGCCTGTGATTTAAGAGGAACCTGCCTTTGGCCGGAAAAATGTTTCTCTCGAAAAATGTACAAAGTTAACTTGAAGAATCTTGGGCATGTGTTTTTTTTAAGCTTGATGGAGGTCTAGGGAGGAAACTAAAAAAATAATAAAAATATACATAGGCCTAAATAAGCAAATAAATATGCTCATCCCTCCTTAACCCATCCAATCCCGGCGACGGCGATAAGTCACTCCCCAGTCCCAGCGACGGCTGGGAGCCGTCAGTAATGTACTTTCCTAGTAACTGCCTGCATCAGGCTGTGCCTGGTACCACGGTCGTTTGAGCACTGTTCTCGATATGGCAACACTTCTCAGCTTATATCCAACCCTCTGAAGGCTGAGAGAACCAGTCTTCCTTCATCTCTTGAGGTGGAAGGTTGTTCTATCTTGCCATTTTGGCCTGGGGGGGACTTTTATTACTGTATTCTACGGTACAGTAGGGGTTAATAAGTGCACATTTTCTGTATATTTGAGCTAGAGTAAGCATGGCAAACTATAGTCCATCCATTACCAGTAGGCCACAAGTCTTTACCTCTATAGTCCATCCATTACCAGTAGGCCACAAGTCTTTACCACTATAGTCCATCCATTACCAGTAGGCCACAAGTCTTTACCACTATAGTCCATCCATTACCAGTAGGCCACAAGTCTTTACCTCTATTGTTCCCCTTTTTTGTCATCTAGTGGGCCAATTGTCTACTTGCGAGTTTCGTTCTATAAGGAAGTTGGAGCTGTAGACAACGTTATTTAGCAGAATTACCAGCTAAAATACGGTCGTAGAACATTCATAAACACATAAAACCCAATTCAATATACCTTTTATCCATCAGAAACTTATATTGGCATTGTATTTCTGTTGCATAGCAATGTTTACGGCTCCAACTTCCTTATAGCCTGAAACTCGCAAGTGGTCAATTGTCGAGGTAACTACTTTTTGCACATCTGATATAGCTATAAAACTCTTTTGGATTTGACTTGCTTAAATTCGCAATATGTTGTTAATAACTTTGTTTGCTCTGTTTAATTAAGGGGAGGTATTTAGTTGTTCCCTATGTTTTCATCAAGCTTAAAATTACACCCCCTTTCAAGATAAATTTGTACATTTTTCGGTAGAAAAATTTCCCGGCCGGAGGCCGGTTGCTCTTAAATTACAGGCTCGCTATCGCTCGCCAGGAAAAAAATCGACACCTTAATGGCACGAAAGGTCTTAAAATTGACATAAATGGGGCAAAATGTCTTAAAATGTCAAAACTACTAGGGAGAACGTCTTAAAATCTCAAAAGCAATGGGGCTAAACATGAGGGAGAATGGGGTCCAGAAAAAAATCCCTCAAGTGGAAATCTCCCCTTAAAAGTTTTGCTTTACGACGAAGATTGTTGAAATTTTCCCTATTGACTTTGGCATTTGGTCCGGTAGCGTGCTTCAGGGGCGAGTTTCTTTGCTGATAGACAATCTTTAATTTCCTTGTTGCACCATTTAGGTTTATTATTTCTATTTGAACGTTGCTTTGGGACTGGTATGCAAGCTTCTATAGCATTATTATTATATGATTGAGAATGTGAATATTCTGTTAAGAAACCTCTATTCTCGATGTTGAGTTCTATAATATCGTGATTTTCGGTATATACATTTTTCTTTTTGTGTTCTTGAGGGAAATTGTAGTTTACAAGCATAATCACATTAACAATAACATATTTTTCCTCTCAGAATGTGGCCCCACGAACCGCGCGCGTATCATCAACGGCGTTATGACGGAAGTGAACGAGTACCCCTTCATGGTGGGTTTGGTTGTGGACGGCAAGGCCTTACCTGTCTGCGGCGGAGTGATTATCAACAGGTGTCAGATCCTCACCTCCGCCAAGTGTGTCGCCTTGTAAGTTTTTTCAAGACATTCGCCCCATTAGTTTGGCGATTTTTAGACCTTTCACCCTATTTCTTTGCCAATATTAAGATCTTTCGTGACACTTAGGTGTCGATTTTTTTCCGGGCGAGCGATAGCGAGCCAGTAATTGAGGAGGAAACGGCCTTCGGCCGGGACATTTTTCTACCGAAAAATGTACAAATTTATCTTGAAGGAGGGTCTAGGGAGTGTTTTCTTAAGCTTGATGGAGGACTAGGGAGTGTTTTGTTAAGCTTGAAGGACGGTCTAGGGAGTGTTTTATTAAGCTTGAAGGAGGGTCTAGGGAGTGTTTTCTTAAGCTTGATGGAGGTCTAGGGAGTGTTTTTTTAAGCTTGATGGGGTCTAGGGAGTGTTTTCTTAGCTTGATGGAGGTCTAGGGAGTGTTTTTTTAAGCTTGATGAAGGTCTAGGGAATGTCTTTTAAGCTTGATGAAGGTCTAGGGAATGTCTTTTAAGCTTGATGGAGGTCTAGGGAATGTCTTTTAAGCTTGATGGAGGTCTAGGGAATGTCTTTTAAGCTTGATGGAGGTCTAGGGAGTGTTTTCTACAGCTTGATGGAGGTCTAGGGAGTGTTTTCTACAGCTTGATGGAGGTCTAGGGAGTGTTTTCTACAGCTTGATGGAGGTCTAGGGAGTGTCTTTTTAAGCTTGAGGGGGGTCTAGGGGTGTCTTCTTAAGCTTGATGGAGGTCTAGGGGGTGTCTTCTTAAGCTTGATGGAGGTCTAGGGGGTGTCTTCTTAAGCTTGATGGAGTGGAGATCTAGGGGGTGTCTTCTTAAGCTTGATGGAGGTCTAGGGGTGTCTTCTTAAGCTTGATGGAGGTCTAGGGAGTGTTTTCTACAGCTTGATGGAGGTCTAGGGAGTGTTTTCTACAGCTTGATGGAGGTCTAGGGAGTGTTTTCTTAAGCTTGATGGAGGTCTAGGGAGTTACCTTACCTTAGGTTACCTTAGGTTGTGTTCGCCACTCTCCTAGCAGCACCGAGGAGCGCGTCGCCCCTCGTTGTGGGTTGTGATTTGGTGCAGCAGACTGTTTGAAGAGACAGCTGTGACGCTCCTGCATAGTAGCCACGTGCGGGCATGCGCGAGTGTCGGCTGCCCAGCCGTTTGGAAACCGCCGCCGGCTTTTCCTTAGTATATAGCCTACGACAATGTAACTAATGTCTGGGATATTCTTATGTTGTTTCACAGCTTGAAGCTGCCCTTATTCTTAACCAACACATCTTAGTATATTTTATTCTCAATAGTTGATTGTTTCATTATAATATAGAAGATGTAAGTCTAGTGAGAGTGGGAGGAGACGAGCGGGAGAGAGAGCCCGGCTGGGGGACGTTGCTTTGCGCGGGCGCGGAATAGACTAGCTTGGGACGAGCCTGATGTTGCCATTTGATCGCAATGTTAGGCTTAGTTTCGACTCACGCTAGGGGTAGAGGATTTTGACCCGGCAACGGTGTTGAGTGTTGCCAAGCATGTGATGTATTTCGCATGCCTAGGGTGGGGTCTAGACAGATTCAAGACTTAGAGCTCACCTCACTGTACAAAGGAGTACAAAGGAGTACAAAGGAAATCAAGCAACAACATATCTAGTGACCCTTCTAGGTTGCTTGTCCTCCAAAACACTGAGGATCAAGTGTCCAAACAGTGGTTTAGAGTGGGTAAGGGAACATTGGAAAGGGAATTACTGCCCTGAAACTAATGTCCGTGGCAGGCTTAGGAAGTTAGTAGGGGACAGAGGGGTTAGTAACTGAGGGGGGGATAAAATAAAGTTATTCATTTACAAACGCAGTCAGTCGCGGGTTTGATGCGAGATATTTGTCTAGGCGGAGTTTAAATAAATCAACGGTGATGCAGTCTATAACGTTTCGGGGAAGCCCATTCCACAAGTTGACAACTCGATTGAAGAAGAAATTCTTAGATTCGTGCGAGTTAAAAGATTTACCAATAATTTTGCAACCGTTTCCCCGCGTGTAATTAGATTGGTTGATAGTGAAGTACTTATTACAGTTCATATTGTCGATGCCTTTGATGATTTTGAACACTTGAATTAAGTCACCTCTTAATCTGCGCTGGGTTAAAGGAAATAGATTTAATTCTCTAAGACGCTCTTCGTATGGTTTGTTCTTTAGGCTAGGTATCATTTTGGTAACTACGTTGAACTCGTTCTAGCTTGTTTATATCTTTTTGGTAATAAGGGCACCAGGATTGAACGCAGTATTCCAGAAGAGGGCGGACTAAGGAATTGTAAAGGGTTAGGATAACTTCTTTGGATTTATGCTCAAATGACCTGCCTATAAAGCCAATTATTTTGTTTGCCTTCTTAACAACTTCTGAACATTGTTGACTCGATTTTAGGTTACTCGATATTGTTACTCCCAGATCGGTTTCTCTGTTTACATTCTTAAGCCGAGTGCCATTCATCGAATAGTTTGCTTTCTCATTTAGGTATCCGATATGTAGTACTTTACATTTATCCGCATTGAAACTCATTTGCCAAATTTGGGCCCAACATGACAATTTATCTAGATTGTGTTGCATATCGTCAACATGTTCTTTTGAGAGTACGCTATTTGCAATTTTTGTATCGTCAGCAAATTTTGAGATTGTACAGGTGAGACCCTCATCTATGTCGTTGATGTAAATTAGAAAGAGAATTGGTCCTAGTACCGATCCCTGGGGTACCCCGCTACTTACATTGGTCCATTTAGATGCCTTACCGTTTATGACTACTCTTTGCTTTCTGTCGCTGAGCCAATTTTCTATCCATTTCAACACACCGTCTTGTATTCCATGCGCTTTTAGTTTTAGCAGTAAACGTTTGTGGGGAACTTTGTCAAAGGCCTTTTGAAAATCAAGGTATATAATATCTACAGCTTTACTCTCATCGTAGAGGTTGAGGATATCGTGGAAGAAGTCTAAGAGGTTTGTTAAACAGGAACGTTTTTTACGAAAGCCGTGTTGAGTATCTTTAAGTATGTTATTTTCCTCTAAGTGATTTACGAGTCTGTCTCGTATGACCGTTTCTAGCATTTTACATACAACTGAGGTTAAGCTAATTGGACGATAGTTACTGGGTAGGGATTTGCTGCCTTTTTTGAATATCGGTGTTACGTTGGCTAGCTTCCACTGATCGGGCATAGTTCCAGACTGCAAGGATTTAGTGAATAGTAATGTCAGTGGTTTGGAGAGCTCATCCTTAGCTTCCTTTAGAACTCTAGGCGAGATTGTATCAGGTCCAGGCGTTTTATTTACCTTGAGTACCCTTGTCGTACCCTTCGGACCCCCTTGATATCTATCCCTCTCAACCCCACTTAGAAACTTTCTCTCTTACTTTGTATACCTTCTTTCCACTACTTCACCAATCTATTTAATTATCCCATCCCCTTGATAGACCTTATATCTATTATTTTATTAACGACGAGCTCTCAGATAATTAGATAGGATTTTGGGCCTTATGCAGAGATGTAATTGTTAATGAGACCTAGGAAGCTTTTTTGTTGTCTCATATTTGGTGGTTTCATGCTTGCTAGTGTGTTCTTGTGGCAGGTGAGCAGGGGCTAGACCGAAGGGGAGGCTTTTTGCGATCCTTTAAGTAAAGTCTGCTGGTGCGAGTCCTGTGGACCTGCACGACTTTACTAGGATACCCGTGGGAGTCTGGGGGCATTTTCTTGTGTGTGTGCCTGTGTGTCTAGTGTTGTGTTGTGTGAGGGCCCTTGCCTAGTCCACTCAGCACTGCGCTAGCACGCCTTGCGTTTGTTTTAGGGTCGCCAGGAGAGAGTCAGATACTTGGGATCTGAGTCTCTAAAGAGAGCACCCTTTCAATTAGAGTAATTTGGCGCACAGACTTGGGAACGTCCCTAGGCTAGAGCAGGTGGCTCAGCCCGGGTATCCGAAGCCTATATCCTTCCGGCTAGACCTCTGCCACCTGGCAGATTAACAGCTAGCGGTTTATTATATCTGTATGCTTGTTATTGTGCCACAGTTTACCGTCTTTGTGAGCATTGTGAGTCAGGGTGTGGCTTAGAGACTCCGTCCGAGCAGGCTTGCCTGACTAAGAGTGAGAAGCACACCTGTATGTGGTTATGTTGCGAGTGGCTGCCTTTATTTAATTATACCTATGCCATTATACACTGTAGGTCCTATCACTAGTATTTATTCCTGCTTATTAGTTAAGAGTTCTCTAAATCCGTAACGTACTTTCTTTGCTAAGCATCAGATCCTACAGTAGCCGCATGCAGTTTAGAAAGCTGCATCTTGTCTACCTGTACGATGTTTTGAGGACTGTTTGCTCTCACCTTCTTTCACGCAGGGCTGATTAGTTGTATTAATTAACGTAACGTTAAATGTACTTTCTTCTAGTTTGTTATTAAATTGTTTCTGCAATTTAATTCCGTTATCTATCTTTTCCTTGAAGCTTTAAGTCAACTTAATTGTGTGATCTTTTATATAGCCTGCTTGACTATCAGCAGTCTATAGTGCGTGCACCCTGTAACCGAGTCATAGGATACCTCGTTGTCCAGGCAGGACTCTTGACGGTTTAGGGTGGTTTGTTGCCTGGGTTTATAGATAAGGGTTGGATCTAGCGTTTTCCGTTGTTGCTTGTTGCCGCATACCTAGTCCAATAGAAAGAGCCCAGTGTTTATATATCCCAGGACGTAACACAGCCCGCTCCCTTGCTAAGATGGGCTCGTCTGGCACTTTTTGCAGTTCGACATCGAGGGCTCTCTTGAAGTTGTCTAAAGAGATGCCCCTCATGTCTCTTACTCACCGTGGGAGTTTGTTGAAGAGACGTGGGCCTCTGTGTGATAACCAGCCCTCTCGCAGAGAGCCCATAGCACCCCTGTTATTCATCCGGGGGATATTGCATTCCCAGCCTCTCCTATCACTGAATTTCATGACTATCGGAGTATGTAGGTTTGGTACTAAACCCTCTGCGATTTTCCACGTGTATATTATTAGGTAACGTTCTCTTCTACGTTCCAGCGAGTACAGGTTCAGTGCTCTTAAACGATCCAAATAGTGTAGCTGTTTTACCGAACTTATATGCGAAGTGAAATTTTTTTGTACACTCTCTAAGTCATTTATTTCACCTGCTTTGTATGGGGATGTTAATACGCTACAGTATTCAAGCCGCGGTAGCACTAGAGATTTGAAGAGCGTTATCATAGGTAATTCACCGCGTGTTTTAAATGTACGCAGAATCCAACCCGTTAAACGTTTCACAGCCGCAACTTTGACCTGGTTATGTTCTTTGAAACACATATTTTCAGACATTAACACCCCAAGGTCTTTCACACTGTCTTTCCGTTCTATTATGTGGTTAGATTCTGTTAGGTAGTTTGTGATCACTTTAACGCCATTATTTTCTCCGTACCTTATTAATTGGAATTTTTCTTCATTGAATTGCATGTTGTTTTCCCTGGTCCACTGGAACACTACATTTATGTCTTCCTGCAGCTGGCCCGTGTCCTCTTGTGTGTTTACTATCTTGCTTAGTTTTGTGTCATCCGCAAAAGACGACACCGTACTGTGTCTCGTGTTGGTATCTATGTCGCAAATTAGAATGAGGAACAGAAGGGGTGCTAGCACTGTTCCTTGGGGCACTGAGCTTTTTACATCCGAAGGCTCAGATGTGACTTGGTGAGTGTTTTCTTAAGCGTGATGGAGGTCTAGGGAGTGTTTTCTTAAGCTTGATGGAGGTCTAGGGAGTGTTTTCTTAAGCTTGATGGAGATCTAGGGAGTGTTTTCTTAAGCTTGATGGAGGTCTAGGGAGTGTTTTCTTAAGCTAGATGGTGGTCTAGGGAGTGTTTTCTTAAGATTGATGGAGGTCTAGGAAGTGTTTTCTTAAGCTTGATGGAGGTCTAGGGAGTGTTTTCTTAAGCTTGATGGAGGTTCCTCCTAGGGAGTGTTTTATTAAGCTTGATGGTGGTCTAGGGAGTGTTTTCTTAAGCTTAATGGAGGTCTAGGGAGTGTTTTCTTAAGCTTGATGGTGGTCTAGGGAGTGTTTTCTTAAGCTTAATGGAGGTATAGGCTTGATGGTGGTCTAGGGAGTGTTTTCTTAAGCTTGATGGTGGTCTAGCGAGTGTTTTCTTAAGCTTAATGGAGGTCTAGGGAGTGTTTTCTTAAGCTTGATGGAGGTCTAGGGAGTGTTTTCTTAAGCTTGATGGTGGTCTAGGGAGTGTTTTCTTAAGCTTGATGGTCGTCTACGGAGTGTTTTCTTAAGCTAAATGGAGGTCTAGGGAGTGTTTTCTTAAGCTTGATGGAGGTCTAGGGAGTGTTTTCTTAAGCTTGATGGTGGTCTAGGGAGTGTTTTCTTAAGCTTGATGGTGGTCTAGGAAGGAAACTAAAAATATTCAATAAGTATATCAATAGAGCCAAAGAAGTGAGCGAGAGTACCCCTTCATGGTGGGTTTGGTTGAGGACGGCAACACCTTATACCTTTCTGCAGTGGGGTCATTATCAACAGGTGCCAGATCCTCACCTCGACTGCTAAGTGTATCACCTTGTAAGTCTTCTCCCTCATGCTTAGCCCCATTAGTTTTGACATTTTAAGACGTTTGTTCCATTAGTTTGGTGATTTTAAGACCTGTCACCCCATTTTGGTTGTCAATGTCAGGACCTTTCGTGCCATTTTAGGTGTCGATTTTTTTTCCTGGCGAGCGATAGCGAGCCTGTATTTGAAGAGGAATCGGCCTTTGGCCTGGAAAATGTTCTACCGAAAAATGTACAAATTTATCTTGTTTAGTCATTATCAACAGGTGTCAGATCCTCACTACCGCTACGTTAATTATTGTATGTCATTATCAAAAGGTATCCAAACCTCATCATCGCTAAGTTTTTATGTTTTTTTCATTATCGATAGGTGTTAGCTTGTAAGTCAGGTGTATATGTGTTAGTATGTGTATATGTGTTAGCTTGTAAGTCAGGTGTATGTGTTAGTATGTGTATAGGTGTTAGCTTGTAAGTCAGGTGTATATGTGTTAGTATGTGTATATGTGTTAGCTTGTAAGTCAGGTGTATGTGTTAGTATGTGTATAGGTGTTAGCTTGTAAGTCAGGTGTATATGTGTTAGTATGTGTATAGGTGTTAGCTTGTAAGTCAGGTGTATGTGTTAGTATGTGTATAGGTGTTAGCTTGTAAGTCAGGTGTATGTGTTAGTATGTGTATAGGTGTTAGCTTGTAAGTCAGGTGTATGTGTTAGTATGTGTATTATGTGTATAGGTGTTAGCTTGTAAGTCAGGTGTATATGTGTTAGTATGTGTATAGGTGTTAGCTTGTAAGTCAGGTGTATATGTGTTAGTATGTGTATAGGTGTTAGCTTGTAAGTCAGGTGTATATGTGTTAGTATGTGTATAGGTGTTAGCTTGTAAGTCAGGTGTATATGTGTTAATATGTGTATAGGTGTTAGCTTGTAAGTCAGGTGTATATATGTTATGTGTATATATGTTAGTATGTGTATAGGTGTTAGCTTGTAAGTCAGGTGTATATGTGTTGGTATGTGTATCATTGTTTTTATCTTGTGTCTTGTTGATTCTCCCTAACCCTTGTGGGAGTAAGGGTTGGTTACTGACTGTCTGACTAGCGAGCCTGTAATATAGGAGGAACCGGCCTGTGGGTGGGACATTTTTCTACCGAAAAATGTACAAATTAATTTTGAAGGGGACCCGAGTTTTATATATATATATACCGGTATTACTAAAATATATATAAATAAATATAATAACGGCCCCTTAAGACGTTCGTTCCATATTTCCCCTGCCCTTCAGAAACCCGAACTTCAAGGTGTGGGTTGGCGGTCACGATACCACAGACCCCAACAACATGCTCCTAATGGTCGACAACGTTTACATGCACACGGACTACAATCCTGTCACCCTAGAAAACGACATCGCCATTGTTACTCTAGCCCAGCCCCTGGATTTCTCCCTGATGGAACTGGCGCCTATATGTTTGCCTGCCGATGACACAGACGACTATGCTGACACCCTGGCTACCATTGCTGGATGGGGATATACTACCCAATGTTTGTAGTATTTGTTAAAGTTTCTAAGATAGCCCCTGCATCACCACTACTATCACCAGTACCTACACTACCACTACCACCATCATCATCACTACCACTATCACCGTTACCACCCTCCCACTACCACCATCACTGTTATCACCATCATCACTAACACCCTCACCGTTACCATCATCACTGTTACCATCCTCCCACTACCACCCTCCCACTACCACCATCACTATCACCGCTACCACCCTCTCACTACCACCATCACCACCACCACCTTCACTACCACCACCACCAATACCACTCTCACCACTACCAACATCACAACTTCCACCACCACCATTACCCCTTCGACATCTGAGCCTTTGGATGTCAAAAGATCAGTTCCCCAAGTATCAGTGCTAGCGCCCCTTCTTTTCCTCATTCTAATTAATGACATAGATGCCAACACAAGACACAGTGGTGTCTTCTTTTGCAGATGACACAAAACTAAGTATGATAGTAAACACACAGGAAGACACCACCATCATCACTACTACCACCATCATCACCACTACCACCATCATCACCACTACCACCATCAGTATTACCATCAGATTCAACACCATCATTAAGGGGGAGGTGGTCGCTTTTTCTGGACCCACTTCTCCCTCATGTTTAACATATTAGTTTTGAGATTTTAAGACGTTCGTTCTATTAGTTTGGCGATTTTGCGACCTATCTAAACCTAACCTAACTCAAAGCGGACTATATTCTATCCATAATAATTAGATCAGAAATTTTGACCATTTTCTTCTATAAATTAAAAAGTATGAACCTAACCTAACCTAACCTAACCTGACGTAACGTAACCTAACCTAACCTGACGTAACGTAACCTAACCTAACGTAACCTAACGTAACATGACGTAATGTAACCTAACCTAACGTAATCTAACTTAACCTAAACAAATCTAACATAATCTAAACTACAGGTTTGTTCCCCGAAGGCATGAGAGAAAACCTAATATATATATAAAGTGGTTCCCTCACCAATGACGTCATACCTAATATCGCATTTGGCGCTCTAACCGCATCGGAAAGCCTTTCATAAGGAACATCCCGCCCGTCATCACTAACCAGAATACTGGAACATCATAGGTGGCACAATTAATTTCCTATAGAACGTCATAAATCGTATGCCACTTAGATAAGAAAAATAAATAAATAAATAAAATTAAGCTGTAATGCGCTTTCCATTCCACACTTGTTTCTCAGCCGAGCTTCGGTGTGCCTTGCCTCGAGGCTGTCTTCTGATATCTCACGTTAAGAGGTAGGAATGGGAAGGGGTGGTGGGAGGGTACTTTTGTCATTGGTTCAGGAGCCAGCTAAACAGGTGCTTAACTTTCTAAAATACAGTCTTATAACGGCTAAACAGCGTTAAATGAAACTAAACTAACCTAACCCTAACCTATACAGTTGGGCCCGGATCCACCACCCTGCAGGAGACCCAGCTGACTGTGT
Organism: Paralithodes platypus; assembly: GCA_032716605.1. Lineage (NCBI taxonomy): Eukaryota > Metazoa > Arthropoda > Malacostraca > Decapoda > Lithodidae > Paralithodes > Paralithodes platypus. The sequence goes on along the minus strand of CM064492.1, from coordinate 78,075,319 downwards.
TGACAAACACACCCGGGTGCAATATATACTCCTTCATTCAACCCAGCATGATGTGTACCTTAGACGTACCCAACCTCTTCCCGCTGACTGACGATTGCACGGTAAGCTCGGATTTAGGGCCATATTTTATTGAGGGGGGTCACCGGCTCTTTTTGTTTATTTTTCTCTCTTTCCCTTGCTTGTATCCATTCGGCCCCATTCAGCCAACTGTTTTAAGACGTGTATCCCCATCCAGGTGTCGATTTGCAGGATTGTATGGAAAAATCCGGCTTCGCCGGAGAAATTTTTCTATCGAAAAATGTACAAATTTAGCTTGCTGCCAAAACAAAAATATATATATGCTGGCTCGCTACCGCTCGCCAGGAAAATATTGACACCTGGATGGGGGTAAACGTCTTAAAACAGTAGGATGAATGGGGCCGAATGGATACAAGCCAAAGAGAGAGGGAGAGAAAGGGAAGAAAAAGTGAGGTGGGCTCCCTTAAACCATGATAAGAGCTTTCCCTGTGACCTTTCCCGACCAGATTGACCCTTATACAGATACGCGATAAGGGTCATTAATCTGGTCGGGAAAGGTCGTAGGGAAAGCTCTTACCATGGTTTAAGAAAATGGCCCATATTCTGTTCATTCTAGGTTGGGCAGGAATCGTAACCTCTAACCTCTGTAACTCAAAAAGGGCTAGAGCAAATGAGCTGTCAATATCCACACCTATTCTCTAGCCAAGTCTTCCTAGGTGGTAGAAATATTAGCTCGGTTACTCTAGTCCTTTTTGAGTTATGAGAGGTTATAAGTTACGATTTCTGCCCAACCTAGAATGAACAGACTATAGTAAAGCCGATATCACACGAGAGCTTTTATAGTCAACATTCTATGATCACATTTTTTTCTGGCAACATTTCTGGAATATTTTGCACTGTTATAGGAAACTACAGTGCATTCATTCGACATATATCGACAGGCCCCGCCCACTTCCCCAACCGTTATCATACGGCTGGCATGACTGTGCGACGTAGGGGTGTCCAACAGGGTTACCATATCAGCACAAAAATATTATTTAATCTGTTTGCAGAAGTAACTAGAAGAATACAAACTAGTAAATGCCTACCTAATATTGCTAGAATATTACTCCCATATTGATAACATGTGCTAAAAGATTCGGATTATAGACAGCATTCTTATTGCTAGGTGTAAAATATTGCCGCTAGATCAGGTCAATATTTATTTATCAATTTAAATTATTAAAAATTGCCTACAAAGCCATCTACCTTTCTACATCAACGAGTGAGAAAGAAATGTTAAGACTGGAGCCTGTCTTTAACAGCTCCATTCCCTTGTTCAAGTAAATACTTTTAGATCTAGCGGTAAGGTAGCTACATTGGCAACGCCGGTGTCTTCACTCTCAACTGTCAATGCGCTGTCATTCAAACATCAGTTCAGTTCCCTCCCGTCTTCTGAAGGGGGAAGATGGCGTCTCCTGCCCATACCCCTGGCAGACATGCTGGTTCTCCCCGACTTGTCAGTCAAGCCAGGAATATTGTATTAAATGTATTCAAGTATTTTGATAAGGAGAAAACTGAGCCAGTTGATGTGGTGGTGCTCCTCATGGTACACCCTGGAAACGTCATTATTGGCGGCTAAATGAATCACAAAATTATGATCTACACAAGTTGACTGATCAGTCAAAATGTAATCACTTCACAATATGAGAGAGAGAGAGAGAGGGAGGGAGACTGAGAGGCACACAGACAAGGGAGGGGGAGGCATTACGGTAACCTATACAACTAAAAGCAGTCGCTCGCTAGGCCTAGCTTAATAATTGTCTACCTCAGCTCTGCCCAAGTAGATGGGGTAAAAAATGGTAATGGAGTTTACTTTTATGTACAATGGTATATGGTAATATTGTATAGTAAAGAGTAACTGCAAATATGCATGTATTAAAGCGCTCTTACATCGTATAATTAATGTTACTTGGAGCTCTTATCAGCTCCGTGGTAAGGTGACAAGTGACTTGTCCGAGATTGCGGTATGATAAGCTCTACTTCGTCTACGGCGCTGGTGGAAGCGGGCGGGGCCTGTCGATATATGTCGAATGAATGCACTGTAGGCTGATGATATATGAATTTAGGTAAAAGAAATATTTTAAATGTTGACCTCATAAGTTGCCAGACCAGTGTTCAGGATATATTATGTTGAGGGTAAAAGCGCTCGTGTGATACCGGCTTACATTTGACCAGGCTGTCAAACAAATGCCAAGTTTATTAATTTTAGCGAATATTATTGATATGTAAATTATTGTTCACAGTTCTTATTTTGAATATTATTGCATATGTAAAGTTAAAGGTGAATTACAGAAAGATGATAAAAGAGTGAGATAAGTTATCTAGCAGAACGTTAAATGCTCTAGTAATACACCATTATCGGGAATATTCTAAAACTTGCCCCTAACATATAAAATTAATCGGGTCAAGTTAAGGTAAATTTCTGTTGCCTGACAACTATCAGATTCAGTGACGTCATCTCAATACTGGATAGCGCGAAATTTGCAAAACAGTCAACTATCAGGCGCCACCAGATATAAAAATGTTGAATATTTGTTTTCTTTACTGACGTCAATTTACTTTATTATACACAAACCTGAGCATCCTTAATATGTATTGATGAATACAAAATATACATCTTACTATAGTCTATTCGCTGTAAGTAAGCGAGACATCATGACCTCTAACCTCTGTAACTAAAAAACGACTAGAGTAATCGAGCCAATATTTCTACCATTTGGGAAGAGTCAGTCAAGAAATAGATGTGGAAATTTACAGCCAATTTGCTCTAGCCTTTTTGAGTTACAGAGGATAGAGTTAATGATGGGTATACTGCTTATGTAGTTCACCTTTAAAATTATAGTTCACAGTTCATATTTTGTCTTTGGAAGTGATCAATAAATTGAGTGAATTTCACTCAATAAATGCTGGTGTTCCCCAGGGATCAGTTTTGGCCCCAATTCTGTTCCTCATTCATATCAATGATCTCATATCTACCACTCATAATCCAATACATTCCTACGCAGATGACTCAACACTCCACAGTTCCTTCACATTTACCAATTCTTTCACCCAACCCGATCTTATAAATTCAAAAATAAACACTGCAATTTCTCTGAACCAGGACCTTTCTAGAATTAATGGATGGGGACAAAATAATCTAGTTTCCTTTAATGCACAGAAAACCAAGTACATTCAATTTTCTAACCGACAGAATTTCACTGACTCCCATATATTTTTTAATGATGTAAATATTCCCACTTCCCCTAGTATTGACATTCTCGGTGTAACATTAACTACTAACTTGAGCTGGACACATTATGTTAGAAGCATTGCTAAGAATGCCTCTAAAAAACTGGGACTCCTGTACAGAGTTCGAGAATTCTTCACTGACGAGCAGTTGACCGTGATATATAAAAGTCATGTGCGTTCTCAGATGGATTACTGTTCACCTCTGTGGGGTGGAAGTGGAGTGGTTGCATTGAGGCAGTTGGACAAAATTCAAAATAAAGCTATTAGATTAATCAATAACCCTGCAATCACACAGGACCTTCCTACATTATCCATACGAAGAAACGTTGCATCCCTTGCATTATCTACAGATATTTTCACAGCAATTGTTCCGAGGAACTTGCTTCAATTGTGCCGCCTCTCCACATCTTTCCCCGTAGAACTAGGGCAGCTGAGAGCGCCCATGAATTTACACTTTCTCCTCCACAATGCAGGACTTCTGCTTATCAGAATTCATTTATCCCCAGAGCTACTACTCTTTGGAATTCACTTCCCTCGAATTGCTTTCCACAAACTTACAATCTACAAATGTTTAAATCCAGTTGTTACAAACATTTTATGAATGGAGGATGCCTTTAGGCACATGGACCTTTTTGTTTTATCTGTGTTTTTCCTTCCTCCGTTCATTGTCTCTTAAAAAAAAAAAAAAAAAAAATGGCCAAAACGATACAAATTGATGTTATTTTTGCTCTATTCCTTCTCCTGAGAATATTATTATATAATGTACAAATTATATAATATACAAATTATACAAATTATACATCATTATACAAATTATACAAATTATACATCATTATACAAATTATACATCATTATACAAATTATATACCGTAATATACAAATTATACAAATTATACAAATTATATAATATACAAATTATACAACTTATACACCGTAATATACAAATTATACAAATTATATAATAATACCGTAATATACAAATTATACAAATTATATAATATACAAATTATACAAATTATATATTATACAAATTATATACCGTAATATACAAATTATACAAATTATACAAATTATATAATATACAAATTATACAACTTATACACCGTAATATACAAATTATACAAATTATATAATATACAAATTATACAAATTATACAAATTATATAATATACAAATTATTCACAGAGAAGGAATTATATTTTTAACTTTACATATTATATTAAGTTAGATATATAGTTCATTAGTTTATTCAAGTACATTGGAGTTTGTAATTGATGATTAATGTTAAGGGGAGGCAAACCGTTTTTCTGGACCCCCTTCTCCCTGTTTAGCCCAACTAGTTTTGAGATTATAAGACGTTTGGCCCATTAGTTTGACGATTTTAACACCTTTCGCCCCATTTCGTTGTCAATTTTAAGACCTTTCGTGCCATTTAGGTGTCGATTATTTCCTGGCGAGCGATAGCGAGCCTGCAATGTTAAGAGGAATCGGCCTTCGGCCGGGACATTTTTCTACCGAAAAATGTACAAATTTATCTTGAAAGAGACTCAAGGGGGTGTAATTTTAAGCTTGATGGAGGTCTAGGGAACAAAATAAATACCTCCCCTTAATAGTTGCATAGACATTACCTTTGCCCTTGTAATGCAAAAAAAACAAAAAAAAACAAACACACATAATAGGTAATAGAACTAAATGAAACTAAAGCCTGTTCCAAATAAGTCGGCCCCAAAACTCTTGAACATTAAGGGGAGATTTCTACTTGAGGGACTTTTTTCTTGACTCCTTTCTCCCTCATGTCTAGCCCCCTTGCTTTTGAGATTTTAAGACGTTCGCCCCATTATTTTGGCGAATTGAAGAATTTACGCCCCATTCTGTCAATTTTAAGATCTTTCGTGCCATTTAGGTGTCGATTTTATCCTGGCGAGCGAAAGCGAGCCTGTAATTTAAGAGTAACCGGCCTTCGGTCGGGACATTTTCCTACCGAAAAATGTACAAATTTATCTTGAAAGGGGGTCAAGGGGGTGACATTTTTAGATTGCTGGAGGAGTAGGAAACAAACTAAAAACCTCCCCTTAACCTCTATAACTAACAAACGACTAGAGTAATCGAGCTAGTGTGTCTACCATTTGGGAAGGATCAGCCACAGGGAATAGGTATAAAAGTGTGCAGCCCATTTGCTCCAGCCCTTTGTGAGTTACAGAGAATAGGGAGTTCAGGACTTACTGACTGTATACCAATTTGGAACAATGAGTGTGAACGTGTGCAGCCCATTTGCTCCAGCCCTG
>CM064492.1:77782243-78064743 GCA_032716605.1 Paralithodes platypus | reverse complement strand
GATGACACCAACATGTATTGGCACCAACTATTGTAATGACATTAACTTTTTAATTTGCACCAACATCTACTGGTGTCAATATCTAATGGCACCAATATATAATGAGAGTAATACCTAATATCACCATCATCTATAGGCGTCTACAATATATATACAGTATAACAACCTTATAATTAATGTAGAGTAACTAAATTTAAAGCTAAAATAACATAATTATACAGTATATATCAAATGGTATGTAAACATAATTATACAGTATATATCAAATGGTATGTAAACATAGTATGAATGAAACCTAGTATACAACATATTATGGGGTTCTCCACTGACCTATTATACTCTAATAAAAAAATGTATATTGCACAATCATGTGTATATTTAGTTATTTTTATTGAAAAGGTTATTTAATTTATTTATTCAGTAAGGTATTGTATTTAGAGAAACCTGCGAGAGTCCAACACCTTCCTTCGCTAATTAATATTATATATAGGTGCGTCTGAATAATAAATGATTGGCATTGAGTGTTTGTTTTAATCCTTCCAACCTCACCACCTTAGCCGTCAGCGATAGTATTGGTGGATTTTAAGGGGGTAGTACTCGCTTTTTCGGGACGCCCTTCTCCCTCATGTTTACCATATTAGTTATGTGGTTTTAAGACGTTCGTTCCGTTAGCTTGGCGATTTTGAGACCTTTCGCTTCATTTATTTGTCAATATTAAGACCTTTCGTGTCCTTAGATAGCGAGCTTCTAATTTTAGAAGGAACCGGCCTTCGGCCGGGATTTTTTTTTCTACCGACAAATTTACAAATTTATCTTGAAAGAGGGTCTAGGGGGTGTTTTTTTAAGCTTGATGGAAGTCTAGCGAGGAAACTATAATATAAATGAATTAAGAGACCAAAGAACCAAGCACTACCCCCTTAAGGAGTTTTGTCCCATTAGTTTGGCGATTATAAGATGTGTCGTACTATTCAGCTCATAACTTCCTTTCAATTGGCCACTTGCGAGATTCATGCTATAGGATAGTTAGATATATATATATAATTTATATATAAATATTTAGCAGAATGACATGCAGTGTGCTCTATTTAAGGGGACATGGGCCGGTTTTCTGGACCACTTTCTCTCATGTTTAGCCCCATTAGTTTTCAGATGTTAAGATGCTTGCCCCATTAGTAAGTCGATTTTAAGACCTTTCGCCCAATTCCTTCGTCAATATTTAGACCTTTCGTGCTATTTAGGTGTCTACTTTTTTCCCTGGCGAACGATAGTGATACAAATCAGAGAAAGAGAGAAAATGAGAGAAAGCTAAACAAAAAGCCGGTGACCCCCCTTAAGAATAATAACCTCATGGTGTTGCCTGCAATGTTTTCTGTGTTCTGAGATTATAAGACGTTTGGCCCATTAGTTTGGCGATTTTAACACCTTTCGCCCCATTTTGTTGTCAATTTTAAGACCTTTCGTGCCATTTAGGTGTCGATTATTTCCTGGCGAGCGATAGCGAGCCTGCAATTTTAAAAGGAACTGGCCTTCGGCCGCGACATTTTTTACCGAAAAATGTACAAATTTATCTTGAAGGAGGGTCTAGGTTTGTTTTTCTAAGCTTGATGGAGGTCTAGGGAGGAAACTAAAAATATATGAATAAATGAATTAATAGACCAAACAAACGGTCAGTCTCCCCTTAAATGATACAGTTTGAAGCCTGTCAGTTGCTGGAGGCCCTTTTTAAGCTGAATAAAATGGTCTAATAGTAGCAATATAGCCGTCGCTGGTACAGAGGGAGTTAATGACACCAGGGGTACCAAAATGGCGGAGGTTGGCCAATCTCTGTTACTATAGGGTACCAATATGGCGGAGGATGGCCGATCTCTGTTACTATAGGGTACCAATATGGCGGAGGTTGGCCGATCTCTGTTACTATAGGGTACCAATATGGCGGAGGTTGGCCGATTTCTGTTACTATAGGGTACCAATATGGCGGAGGTTGGCCGATCTCTGTTACTATAGGGTACCAATATGGCGGAGGTTGGCCGATCTCTGTTACTATAGGGTACCAATATGGCGGAGGTTGGCCGATTTCTGTTACTATAGGGTACCAATATGGCGGAGGTTGGCCGATCTCTGTTACTATAGGGTACCAATATGGCGGAGGTTGGCCGATCTCTGTTACTATAGGGTACCAATATGGCGGAGGTTGGCCGATCTCTGTTACTATAGGGTCTCTAAGGGCTTCAGGTGTTTTTTGGGGGGCTTTTTCGTCCAATATTTAAACTCTGAGGAACTTGCTTCAATTGACCACTTGCGAGTTTTGGTCTATAAAGAAGTTGGAGCTGTGGCCATCAATATTTAGCAGAATTACCAGCTAAAATACGGTCATAATACATTTATAAATACATAAAACCAACTTTATTATCCTTTTTATCCATACAAAACCCACATTATTATTGTTTTTCTCTTTAATATCGATGTTTACGGCCCCAACTTCCTTATAGCCTGAAACTCGCAAGTCGTCAATTGTACCACCTCTCCGTGTCTTTCCCCACAGAACTAGGGCAGCTGGAAACACCCATGAATACACACTCTCTCCTCTACAATGTAGAACTTACGCTTATCAACATTCTTTTGTCCCCAGAACTTCTACTCTCTATAATTCACTTCCTTGGAGTTGCTTTCCACAAATTTACAACTTACAACAGTTCAAGGGGAGACAGACCGTTTTTCTGGACCCCCTTCTCCCTAATGTTTAGCCCCACTAGTTTTGAGATTTTAAGACGTTGTTTCCATTAGTTTGGGGATTTTATGACCTTTCACCTCATTTATTGGTCAATATTAGGACCCTTCGTGCCATTCAGGTGTCGATTTTTTCCTGGCGAGCGACAGCGAGCATGTAATTTTAGGAGGAATCGGCCTTTGGCCGGGAAATTTTTCTACCGAAAGATGTACAAATCTATCTTGAAGGAGGGTCTAGGGGGTGTTTTTCTAAGCTTGATGGAGGTCTAGGGAGGAAACTTAAAAAAATATATGAATATATATATACTGGGTATATATATATATTGAGAATATATCACAAATACACGTGAGCCACTAAATGTTTCTAATCTCTCAGTGGGGATCGAACCGTCGACCATCAGGACGATAGCCGACGCTTTAATCTGCCGTGGTGTAATTGATTAAAGCGTCGGCTATCGTCCTGATGGTCGACGGTTCGATCCCCACTGAGAGATTAGAAACATATATATATGATTCCGACCTAGGGCAGAGCTGCAACATAATAATATCCATATACTAAGTCCCGTTAAGTTTTAGACGTGTGACTATTATTTGTGTTGGTATACAGTACTTCCTATCCAGAGTGAGGTTTGCCATCCTCTACCCAACCTTAACCGTATCTGTCTGTATCTTTAACTGTCATACTTTACCTTCTGGGGGCAGGAGCTAGGAATCCTCCTCCCCTAGTAAAATTCACCTACTTGAAGAAAAAGAGAAAGGGGCGAGGGTACGCGAAAGTGGTCCCGTACCCTAAGAATTAGAACCTTAATTAAATGTTGTTTCTGTTCGGTCTCTGTCTCGAGTCGGCCACCCCCAGCTATGGGGTATGTGTCTGAGTACATACATACATACATATTATATAACCAAGACTATCTATAACTCTGTTTCTTTTCAACTGACGGTAAATTACAATGTTCCCTCAAGATTTCTCAGTTATTTTGAAGGTTTTGTAGTGAAATCTGGTGGCAATTATATAAATTTATATAAACGTGGTCTCATATATGATGCAGAGACAGTTTGTAGTTTCATATGATTCCATTAAGTATCGAGAAATTAGATGCTAAGGGATTAAATTTATCGTCAGCTGAAACGAAACAGAGTATAGTTATATTGTATTGTGGTGGGAGTTATGATGAGTAAACTTTAGGCCAGTACTGAATTAAGGAGAGATTTCCACTTGAGAGATTTTTTTCTTGACTCCTTTCTCCCTCATGTTTAGCCCCATTGTTTTTTCTAATTTTAAGACGTTTTCCCATTATTTTGACGATTTAAAGAAATTTCAACCCATTTCTGTCAATTTTAAGACCTTTCGTGCCATTTAGGTGTCGATTTTATCGTAGCGAGCGGTAGCGAGCCTGTAATTTAAGAGGAACCGGCTTTCAGCCGGGAAATTTTTCTACCGAAAAATTTACAAATTTATCTTGAAAGGGGCTCAAGGGGGTGTAATCTTAAGCTTGAAGGATATCTAGGGACCACACTAAAAATCTCCCCTTAATGACAACGAATATTGACCTACCATGACTTTGTTTACATAGGTTAGCTGACTCATGAATAACAGGAGAGACACTCGTGGATCACACTCGGTTAATATGGGATTAAACTTTAGAGGCTTTCGAACTCCTGGCATACTCTGGCCGTAACCCCTTCTGTACCGGCGATGTCTTTATTTCAGCTACATTTAGACGATTTTATGAAGCTTAGGAAGGATATATGGTAGTTAAAAGGACTAATTGAGATAGTCTGTAGACTTTTGATGGGTAGACATCCTTCCTAGCTGAATAAAGTCGTCTAATGTTGCCAGAATATAATGATAAGGATGTTAACAGTACTGAATGGGTTAACTGGTAAGCTGTGAAGTGTATGTGTGTGTGTGTGTGTGTGAAGCCTAAGCAGTGTGGTTGTGGTGGTGATACATGAGGCAGTATAGTGGTACTGGTAATGGTGATAGTGTGGTAGTTATGGTGGTGGTGGTAGTTGTGGTTATAGTGTGGTAGTTGTGGTGGTGGTGATGGTGATAGTGTGGTAGTTGTGGTGCTGGTGATGATGATAGTGTGGTAGTTATGGTGCTGTGCTGGTGGTTGTTGTGGTAATAGTATGGTAGTTGTGGTGGTAGTGTGGTAGTTGCAGTGTTGGTGGTCGTGATAATGTGGTAGTTGCGGTGGTGGTAGTTGTAGTGATATTGGTAATGGAGGTGATTGTGGTATTAAGTGTAACTGCTGGTAAATCATTGTTGTTATCAACAATGTAAACAGTCTATGTGGGTTCCATGTCATCTCAACCAGTAGACCATTTCAACCAGTAGCTCTCAACCAGTGCCAAATTAACCCAGACCAACCAAACCAGTGCCAAAATATAGTACTAACCTAACCGTATTGGTTGATTTGGTACTGGTTGAGAGCTACTGGTTGAAATGGTCTACTGGTTGAGTTGACCGGTCACAGTCTATGCGTTACATCAGGAAATATAATTAACTGGCACAGTCACCATCAACAGTTCGCCTACAATCTACCTGACCTACCTTACCTCAAGAAGCCATTTGCCAAACGCAGTTAACCCCTGCAGTACCGGAGCCGTCCTTTTAACTTTATTCTGGTTACTGACTATTATACCATTTTAATCAGTTTAATAAGGGCCTCCAGCAATAAACAGGCTTCGAACTATTTTTTAACTTTATTCTGGCTGCTATTAGACCATTTTATAAGTTCAAAAAGGGACTCTAGCAATAAACAGGCTTCGAACTATCTCGCTTCACCCTATTTACTACCACAGAGCCTTCTTAAACTGCAAACAATCCTCTAAATAGAGCTAGAATAAATTTAAAAAAAAATCGCCAGTACAGAAGGGGTTAATAAAGTGGACCCCCCCCCCCCACCCCCTTGAGGATTATGACATATTTTGACCATTTACTTTGACTATTATTATACGATTTTATACAGCTTAGGAAGGATCTGGAGGAACTAAAAGGGTAAAGACTATCTCAATCCACCCTCTGACTTTCATATACCCTTCCTAATCGCAATAAAATCACCTAATAATAGTCGGAATTAATATATAATAGAAGGTTATTAGTAGTATTTGTTTCGTTTTGTAAATGTGTGGAGTTAAGGGGATGTATTTGTTTATCTAGACCCCCTACTCTCTTATATTTAGCCCCATTAGTTATGAGATTTTAGGACGTTCGTCACATTAGTTTGGCGAATTTAAGACCTTTCCCCCCATTCCTTTGTCATTACTAAGACCCTTTGTGCCATTTAGGTGTCGATTTTGTCCTGGCGAGCGATAGCCAGTCTACTAACAGCCAGAATTAAATGTCAAAGCCCATCACAATTCTCAAGGGGTTAGTTAATGATAATTATGTAGCCAAGATTGATATATATCCTGTCTAGTTTCCGACACCAGTGCAAAATAGTACATAAATGCTGCCGGAAGTATTGTGACCATCCAAAGTTGACGCTAAATGAAAACAATATGAAATACACTGAGGCTTGAAATACTTCCTATCATCCAACACACTATAAGATTATGGGCTTACTGAAGGCATGAACAGTGTAAATAAAGCGTCCATAATAATGTACCTTTATAGAGGTGTTTTGGTAGTAATTAATCTATATAATTGAAGAACAGAAAGTTAAATCATATACAGTATCTCTCTTTCTCTCTCTCTCTCTCTCTCTATATATATATATATATATATATATATATATATATATAGAGAGAGAGAGAGAGAGAGAGAGAGAGACGCTTGGGGTAAATCCTAACCGGGCCATATAAGTGGATGTAGAGTAACGAACAAAGAGAGGGAGGTGTTGGATCAGCAAGTTACTATATATATATAAGGCTTCTTTCTGTACGTACTGTATAATATACTCCGTCCACAGCAACCTGGCACTATAGTCCGCTCATCGCCCTCACAATATAGCTTTATGCGTTTATTTGGTTGAGGTAATAATATGTTGTTTGATGGTTTAGCTTCAAGAGACACCACACACACACACACACACACACACACACACACACACACACTGCCACTCAATCTGCTCATTACACGATGACATCATTACTTTATTTTCCGTTCAATAGATGATTATATTTAGTTTACGAATAATCAATTATGGGAGTTGGAGGAATATTATAATATGATATATTCAACCATATCTCAATAGGCCATACCATAACATAACCTAACATAACCTAACATAACCAGCCTAACTTAATCTAGCGTAACCTGACCTAACCTAACCAAACACAAGAGCTGAAACTCACATGACTCTACAATAAAAACTGTGGAATAGTATGTGTTTAGTTGGCCACTCTAATATGTGTTTAGTTGGCCACTCTAATATGTGTTTAGTTGGCCACTCTAATATGTGTTTAGTTGGCCACTCTAATATGTGTTTAGTTGGCCACTCTAATATGTGTTTAGTTGGCCACTCTAATATGTGTTTAGTTGGCCACTCTAATATGTGTTTAGTTGGCCACTCTAATATGTGTTTAGTTGGCCACTCTAATATGTGTTTAGTTGGCCACTCTAATATGTGTTTAGTTGGCCACTCTAATATGTGTTTAGTTGGCCACTCTAATATGTGTTTAGTTGGCCACTCTAATATGTGTTTAGTTGGCCACTCTAATATGTGTTTAGTTGGCCACTCTAATATGTGTTTAGTTGGCCACTCTAATATGTGTTTAGTTGGCCACTCTAATATGTGTTTAGTTGGCCACTCTAATATGTGTTAGTTGGCCACTCTAATATGTGTTTAGTTGGCCACTCTAATATGTGTTTAGTTGGCCACTCTAATATGTGTTTAGTTGGCCACTCTAATATGTGTTTAGTTGGCCACTCTAATATGTGTTTAGTTGGCCACTCTAATATGTGTTTAGTTGGCCACTCTAATATGTGTTTAGTTGGCCACTCTAATATGTGTTTAGTTGGCCACTCTAATATTCATGACACTGCTAATAGTCAGAATAATATCGTCCACGCATAATTGATATAATGTTAAGGGAGCCCACCTCGCTTTTTTTCTCTTTCTTTCCCTCTCTCTTTGGCTTGTACTCATTCGGCCCCATTTTGCCTACTTTTTTTAAGACGTTTACCCCCATCCAGGTGTCAATATGTTCCTGGCGAGCGGTAGTCAGTGTCTTGGGGGTATTTTTTAAAAGCTTGATGGGGGTCTAGAAAGCAAACTAAAGAATAATCTGCCCTACAGTTAGCTACAGTAAGAGTGGTATTATGTTATTATAGCAGCTGTATCAAAAATAGGATGGTGAGTGAGTGGGTCCTCGGAGTGTACTAGGGTCAGATAAGGCTATATACTGACTCTTACTCAATATCTCTCTATCTCTCTCTCTCTGTCTCTCTCTTTCCACATACACTCACACAGACACGCACCACCACATACTCACATATCTATTTAGGCCTATGTATCTATCTATCTATCAATATATATATATATATATATATATATATATATATATATATATATATATATATATATATATATATATATATATATATATATATATATATATATAATTATATCGGTAAATATATATATATACCGGTATATATTTTTTTTTTTTTTTTTTTACTTATATATTTATATCACACACACACAAACACACACACACACACACTGTCATTGTTGTTGCTACTTTTCTTTGGTTACTACCCATGCCAGAGACATAGACGGGGCGTGGGGGGGGGGGGGACGTTCAGCAGCGTCTACTGTAAAACAATATCCGTCTAATTAAAAGTGAAAGACGATAAATGAATACAATTATATGTCTATGTAATAAGAAAATAAATGAATAGATAAAAAATAATAATAAATAAACCATTAACCCCTTCTGTATCGACGACGCTTATTTTTGTTTTCCGACGACTATTAGACAATGTTATTCATTAATAGTTAAGCTTTCTACAATGTTTTCAACTTAAGGGGAGGTCTCCACTTGAGGGATTGTTTTCTTGACCCCTTTCTCCCTCATGTTTAGCCCCATTGCTTTTGATATTATAAAACGTTTGCCCCATTAGTTTAGCGATTTTAAGAACTTCCACCCCATATTAAGACCTTTCGTGCAATTCAGGTGTCTATTTTATCCTGGCGAGCGATAGGGAGCCTGTAATTTAAGAGGAACCGGCCTTCGGCCGGGAAATGTTTCTACCGAAAAATGTACAAATTTATCTTGAAAGAGACTCGAGGGGGTGTAATTTTAAGGTTGATGGAGGTCTAGGGAACAAACTAAATACCTCCCCTTAACCCTTCATGTACCGGCAACATCTTATTTATTTTATCTAGCTACGGTATATTTGGAAGATTTAATGCAGATTAAGGAGGATCTGTGGTAGTATTAAGTGTTAAGACAGTGCGATAATTCCAAGTTGGAGGCCCTTAAATTAAACTGAATAAAATCGTTTCATAGTAGCCAGAATAAAGTTAAAAAAGACGTCGCCGCTACTGAAGGGGTTTATTGTTGGAGACCCTTATTAAATTGAATAAAATCGTCTAATAGTAGCCAGAATAATATAGTTAATGGGGGGGGGGGATGGGCCGGTTTTCTGAACCACTTTCTCCCTCATGTTTTTGCCCCATTAGTTTTCAGATGTTAAGATGTTTGTCCCATTAGTTAGTCGATTTTAAGACCTTTCGCCCCATTTCTTCATCAATATTTAGACCTTTCGTGCTATTTAGGTGTCAATTTTTTCCCTGGCGAACGATAGTGAGCATGTAATGTTGGAAAAATCGGCCTTCGGCCGGGACATTTTTCTACCGAAAAATGTACAAATTAATCTAGAAGGGGGATCTAATGGATTTTTTTTTTTTTTTTTGATGGAGGTCTAGGGAGGAAACTAGAAAAATAACGAATACATGCAAAAATCCCCCCAAAACTGAACCATCTCCCATTAAATGGACGACACTGGTACTCTCAATACACTGTAAAACGGTGAACACATAATTGTAACAGAAAAACTATCAATCTATCTATATGATCAGGCCCAATCCCCATTTTGGGGGTAGCCGACTCAAGACAAAGCAAGAACAGGGAAAACAAAAACAACATAAAACAACGAATAAACACAGATAAAAAGCACCAACTCACACACATCCAGGTCACCCAGGAGAAGACCTAGAGACCAGGGTCACCAAGGTCGCTCCAGCACTCCCCCGGCCCCCGACCACCCGGAGAGGTTCCGATCACGGCAGGCAGACATGCAGCGGAGCCAAAGCCACACGCCCTCCCACCACACTTCCAGGCGCACCCTTCATATTAATCGTCTCCCCGGGCCAGTCGCCTGATGGACTATTATCTAGTCCAACTTGCGCCAGACCCCTTACTCCAAATGACCACGTGTTCACTCAACTATTCACAAGCATTCTCCATTCACTCCTGTCCACCACCACTTCCCCTGCCTGATCTATAGTCATTCCTCTATCATCCAAAGCTTTTCTTACACAGTCTCTCCATCTCAATGGGGGTCTTCCTGCCCTTCTATCTCCCCTTGTACCTGACTCACATATTCTCTTTGTAAGCCTGTCATCTCCCATTCGTTCAACATGACCATACCAGCTCAGCACCCTTCTGTCCACTCTGGCTGACAAATGTTCCTGCTGCCCCACTCTCCTACGTATCTCTTCATTCCTCAATCTGTCTCTACGAGTAACTCCAAACATACTCCTCAAGCAGCTCATCTCCATCACATCCAGCCCTCTTTTCTCCTTTTTCTTCAGGGCCCATGTCTCAGCCCCATACATCACTGTTGGCACAACAATTCCTTGATACAGTGCACTTTTTACTTTCACTCCGAGATTTCTCGTCTTCCACATACTTCCCATTGCTCCGAAAACCTTCATTCCTTCACACACTCTCTGTTTTACCTCCATTTCCATACCTCCACTCCTGCTTATCATTCCTCCTAGATATTTAAAACACTCTACTTGTTCCAATATTTCCCCATCCAGCCTCACATCTAGATTCACCCTATGCTCTCCCCTATTACACACCATTACTTTACTTTTATTGACGTTCACCTTCAGTTTCCTCCTTCCACAAACCACACCAAACTCTTTGACTACCCGCTGCAGTTTCTCATCAGAATCCGCCACCAATGCTGTGTCATCAGCGAACAGCAACTGATTCAACTCCCAATCCCTACCATTCTTTCCTACTAAACCCAATCCTCTTCCCATAGTTCTCCTTTTCACCTCCCTCACCACACCATCCATAAACATATTAAACAGCCATGGTGACATTACACAACTCTGTCGCAAACCTACCTTTACCTCAAACCATTCACTCAACTCACCATTTCCTACTCTCACACATGCTCTGCTCCCTTCATAAAAAATCTTAACTGCTTCTAACAAATTTCCTCCTATTTCATAAATCCTTAACACCTTCCACATTGCTTCACGGTCCACACGATCATACGCTTTTTCCAAGTCCATAAAAGCCCAAAATATCTCCTTATGCTTCTCTAAATGCTTCTCGCATAACTGTCTTACTGCAAACATCTGATCCACACACCCTCTTCCCCTCCTAAAACCGCACTGTTCTTCTCCTATTGCAACTTCCGTACACTTTATTATCCTCTCTATCAACACCCTGCCATACAGCTTTCCCACCACTGACAATAAACTAATACCTCTATAACTTGAACACTCCTGCCGATCTCCCTTCCCCTTGTACAACGGCACAATACATGCACTCTTCCAGTCTATTGGTGCCATTGACACAGCAAAGCACACATTGAAAAGTCTCACCAACCAATCTATTATCACATCTCCACCCTTCTTTATACACTCCACAGCAATACCATCCAAATCTTCTGCTTTTCCCACTCTCATTTGTTTCACTGCTTCTTTCACCTCATTTTCCTCAATCCTTTCATTCATTCCCTGCCACCTGGGTGGCCTGGGTAACCTATCTCCATCCACCTCTGCTTCTCTTCCATCTCTTGTATTTAACAAAGATTCTAAATACTCGGCATATCTTTTCCTCACTTCAATTGGTTCCACTAGTAATTCTCCATTTGCATCTTTCACTGACTCTTCCGTCTTTTGTCCTCCTTTCCTTACTTTATTTACCTCCTTCCAGAACATCTTCTTTCGTTCTTCAAAATTCTCACTCAACCTTAGACCCCACCTTTCGTTTGCATCTTTTTTCGCTTCTCTAATTTTCCGTTTTGCCTCTCTCCTTTTCTCCTTGTACCTCTCCCATACCTCAACACTACCATCCTGTAAAACCCTCTCAAAACAGTCTCTTCTCCTCAACTACCTTTCTCACCGTATCATTCCACCACTCGCTTCCCTTCCTGATACCTCTGCTTCCTACTTTCCTTTTGCCGCATACTACCTCTGCACTTGCTTTCACTCCTTCCTTAAACTGTTGCCATTCAACCTCTACTTCTCTCACTTCCATCCACTTTTCATTTAGTCTTTCCTTGTACTCCCTCTCTTTTTCACTCTTCTCTAACTCACTAACTTTTATTACCTCTCTTACTTCACGCTTGTCTCTTATTCTCCTGTAACTCTTAACTCTTAGCTTTCCCTCCACCAGGTAATGATCTGACATACCCTCCGCCTCACCTCTCATCACATTCACATCTAGCAGTCTACACAATCTTTCCCTTGTCACCAGCACATAATCCATCAATGCCCTCTCTACAATCTCTCCCCTCACAAGTCTATGCCAGGTGTACTTGTGTATACGCCTTTTTTTGAAGAACGTATTACCTACACTCAATCTGCACTCTTCACCTACATTTTTCAGTCTTTCTCCACTCTCGTTTACACCATCCACACCAAAACTACCGATGACTCCCTCAACAGGCTCATTACCTACCCTAGCATTTAGGTCCCCTAAAACTATAACATTTTCATTTTCATCAAATCCTTGCAGACAATCTCTCAAATCCTCCCAGAAACCCTCTACCTCGTCTAACTCTACTTTCACTTCCTGGTCCATACGCACTTACAAAAACCCACCTTTCAACCTTAAACCGCATTCGCACCCACATTAGCCTTGATGACACCTCTTTCCACTCGTTTATAAACTCTCTCAACTCCTCCTTCACAATAATAGCCACTCCTTCTTTCCCCCTGACTCCCTCGTCTACTCCAGACTATCTACCTATCACGTTTCCAAAATCCACTTCTCCCTCTCCTTTCATCTTTGTTTCATTCAGTGCAAGCACATCATACTTCCTTCTTTCAAATAACCTTCCAATATCCTCTCGCTTCTCATTCGTACTACATCCACGCACATTCAAAGCTCCTATTCTTAGGATCCTGGACCACGAACGCGTTCCCTCGCCCCTATCTCTGTCTCGTTTTTTTGGTAGATTTATTTAAGGGGAGAAGGATACCAGGCCCCCCGCCCCCGATCCCCTTTAGCCGACTTCTACGTCTCGCCGGAGAAAAGCGGTGGTGGAAATTTCTCACCCCTCCACCACAGAGGAGGCTACCTGCACCAGAAAGTGGCGGGCGTTGGGGTCGCCGCATCCCTACGCCATTTGAAAAACATAGAGATGCAGAGGGAGAAAAAGATAGAAGGGATAGATAAAAAGATAGATAGACAGAAAAACAAATAGAACAAAAAATAGAAGGTCCCGCCCCTTTCCCATTCTTAAGTAAGCCATTTTAGATTTACAGAAGAACGACCATAACTTGCATTATTGCATGTCCACAAACATTTCAGTAATGTAAGCATGTTTCCTTCTATTTATCTGTCTATGTTTTTATTATTATTTTATATTAAAGTGACATATACAAAGTGGTGTTCTATCTAGCATATTTTAGTCCCTTTATTTGGTATACACATATTCAGGGGCGTCATTTGGGCGGGGGCAGCGAGGGGCGCTCGCCCGCCCCCTCCCCCAAGCTTTCTAAGGGGGCCTCAAAATCAACTACAGTTAGTAATACTAAAAACAAATATGGGAAAAATTGCGAAATTACAAATAAATATATATATATATTTAGCCTCAATATGTTCAGAGTTAAATATATCTTGTGTGTGTGTGTGTGTGTGACCTTGAGTTTAGCAAGGATATCATCATGATAAATTTTCAGATTTAGAGGAACTAGTGTTTACTGAAAATTATGATGTGATTGATATAACAGAATCTTGGCTCAATACAGTAGATAGAGACTTTTTAGCAGAGTATTCACTTCCCGGTTATGTAATGTTTGAGAAAAGCCGAATAAATAAAAATGGAGGTGGCGTTTTATTTTATATCAAAGAAAGTCTTAACCCGACCCTCTTGTCAAAACCTCAAATTGTGAACGTCGACACATGTTTTGTGCTAATAAAGAATAATAAAGGTACAAAAATAATACTTGCATTAATATACAGACCTCCAGCTCAATCAGTGCAAACTGACCGAGAAATTTATGAACAAATTGCAGATGTAAGTAACTCACAAGATACCGTATTTATTGGCGACTTTAATTTACCTGTGACCAAGTGGGGCGATACTCTTACTTCACACTCCGGACATGACTTGTATACGAACTTGCAAGAGAGTTCGCTTTAACAATTTGTTCGAACACCGACCCGTGGTAATAACGTTCTTGACATTGTACTTGCAACAAAAGAATTAATAGAGAATTTGAATGTTGGTGATGAATTCAGTAACGGCGACCATCGTACGATAACTTTCACTTTAAACTTTACTAGTAACGAACCAAATAGTAGCATCGAAAAAGTCCCTAATTTCAAGAAAGCAAACTTTCATAAACTTAGAGCAATGTTTAAAGAAACTGACTGGAGCTTTTTAATTAACAATAACGACATAATACATCTTGGAAGTTATTCGAAACCACTTACCTAAAAGCAGTGCAAGACTGCATACCATCGAAAATACGGCGTCCAGGCCATAATAATAAGCCCAAATGGTGGAATAAAGATATTTCAAACTGCCTGCTTGCTAAACAATTTGCTAATGATAGATTAAAATCCTCACAAAATGACGAAGAACGGGTGAAATTTGTAGAGCTACGACGCAAAGCTAAAAAGTTAATTAAGCAAAGTAAAAAGACCCTAGAGTTACATATTGCGAATCAAAGTAAAACAAACCCGAAATAATTCTATAGTTATCTCAGAAAGAAAAAAGTAGTTACTTCAACTGTTGGACCGTTAGTCGATGAAAATGGAGAATACACCAAAGACGAAGTACAAATGAGTAATGCCCTCAATACCTTCTTTGCATCAGTTTTTACAACAGAAGACCTCAGTGATATCCCTACACCATCGCCGATTCAGATTGATAATTCAGATGTTCTAAGCAATATCACCGTTACAGAGAGAGAAGTATTGAATTGTTTAGATAAACTCAAGGTAAATAAAACGCCTGGACCTGATACAATCTCGCCTAGAGTTCTAAAGGAAGCTAAGGATGAGCTCTCCAAACCACTGACATTACTATTCAATAAATCCTTGCAGTCTAGAACTATGCCTGATCAGTGGAAGATAGCCAACGTAACACCGATATTCAAAAAAGGCAGCAAATCCCTACCCAGTAACTATCGTCCAATTAGCTTAACCTCAGTTGTATGTAAAATGCTAGAAACGGTCATAAGAGACAGACTCGTAAATCACTTAGAGGAAAATAACATACTTAAAGATACTCAACACGGCTTTCGTAAAAAACGTTCCTGTTTAACAAACCTCTTAGACTTCTTCCACGATATCCTCAATCTCTACGATGAGAGTAAAGCTGTAGATAATTATATGCCTTGATTTTCAAAAGGCCTTTGACAAAGTTCCCCACAAACGTTTACTGCTAAAACTAAAAGCGCATGGAATACAAGACGGTGTGTTGAAATGGATAGAAAATTGGCTCAGCGACAGAAAGCAAAGAGTAGTCATAAACGGTAAGGCATCTAAATGGACCAATGTAAGTAGCGGGGTACCCCAGGGATCGGTACTAGGACCAATTCTCTTTCTAATTTACATCAACGACATAGATGAGGGTCTCACCTGTACAATCTCAAAATTTGCTGACGATACAAAAATTGCAAATAGCGTACTCTCAAAAGATCAAGTTGACGATATGCAACACAATCTAGATAAATTGTCACATTGGGCCCAAATTTGGCAAATGAGTTTCAATGCGGATAAATGTAAAGTACTACATTTCGGATACCTAAATGAGAAAGCAAACTATTCGATGAATGGCACTCAGCTTAAGAATGTAAACAGAGAAACCGATCTGGGAGTAACAATATCGAGTAACCTAAAACCGAGTCAACAATGTTCAAAAGTTAAGAAGGCAAACAAAATAATTGGCTTTATAGGCAGGTCATTTGAGCATAAATCCAAAGACGTTATCCTAACCCTTTACAATTCCTTAGTCCGCCCACTTCTGGAATACTGCGTTCAATGCTGGTGCCCTTATTACCAAAAAGACATAAACAAGCTAGAACGAGTTCAACGTAGAGTTACCAAAATGATACCTAGCCTAAAGAACAAACCATACGAAGAGCGTCTTAGAGAATTAAATCTATTTCCTTTAACCCAGCGCAGATTAAGAGGTGACTTAATTCAAGTGTTCAAAATCATCAAAGGCATCGACAATATGAACTGTAGTAAGTACTTCACTATCGACCAATCTAATTACACGCGGGGAAACGGTTGCAAAATTATTGGTAAATCTTTTAACTCACACGAATCTAAGAATTTTTTCTTCAATCGAGTTGTCAACTTGTGGAATGGGCTTCCCCGAGACGTTATAGACTGCAGCACCGTTGATTCATTTAAACTCCGCTTAGACAAATATCTCGCATCAAACCCGCGACTGACTGCGTTTGTAAATGAATAACTTTATTTTATCCTCCCCTCAGTTACTAACCCATATGTCCCCTACTAACTTCCTAGTCCTGCCACGGACATTAGTTCCAGGGCAGTAGTTCCCTTTCCAATGTTCCCTTACCCACTCTAAACCACTGTTTGGACACTTAGTCCATGAGCCAAGACCCGAATTTTGGGATATCGGTACCACCCGGGGTGACTAATTCTCTTAGGTGTTTTTAGCTTGCTACATGTCTCTAGTTTATGTTTTGATATGATAGCCCTTGCACATTGGTAGCTTAATGGTCGTTATCACTTCTTGAATAGACATACCCTACCGAAAATTCCGAAATTTTTTAAAATGTCAAATTTGGGGACAGGAATGCCTAAATGTCAACAAAATGCATATAGTAATTGTCACATTTAATACAAGTCCTGTAAATACACACTAAGCATGCCATGGGCTTGTACATACTATTATGGCAAATTACTACTCCTAAATATCATCTACGTCAGACTCGGAATCTGACTGTTGTGCCACCGGCTCTTCTTCAATAGCCTTGTTCTGACATGTCTGTAACCTGCACATGTCCGTGCATTTTAGACCATTGCTGAGGCAAGTACACTTAGGGAGTTCGCATGACCGCACACACTTGCAAGACAGTAGCTGCATAACAGCATCTGGTGCTGGTGAGCCTCGCATCCAGTTGACGGCAAGCTTACCGTCCTCATCTGTCATCCAACCGCAGTCTGTTGGGTTCGCAACAAATGGCTGGCTCTGAAGACTTCTCCTCCAGATCGCAGCCTGGTAGTTTGCACGCAGTGCATGCATGAAGAGGCAGTCCTCACAAGGAGGGAGTTGACTTGACTCTACCTCTCCACGTCTTGCACAGAACAGCTCATACCGAAGCTTGTTTACCTTAGTTGTGTGGGTAGATGGTAGGTACATGTGGCAGGTGATTTCCTGTAGCTTCTCAAAGAGTTCAGGAGACACTTCCCATGAGCGTCCAAGTTCGTGAAAAGCATGCTGGTATGTCTTGTCCATCTTCACCTGCTTGAGTGTCGTCATCTTCCCTCGGCCAGCGAATGCACTGACGGTATCACAGCCTGTAAAGGCATGCATACCAATCAATGAATCACACACGCTGCCTCCCAGTGTGCGGCTCAGTGTGGTGATATCCAGGAATCTTGTCCGGTTCTTCGTCCCGCACTTCTGGAACAGATGGGATGGGATCTTGTGGCACATGCCAAGACACAACACCATGACGTCTGTATCTTCTGCAGTGATGATGACAGACTTGTTCCCAGATTCTGCTGCATGAAGTGCATGGAGAAGAAGGCGTGTGTCTGCTTCTTCTTGAGTTGACTTAAGCTCAGGAGCCTCTTCCCACTGCTCTTTGGTGATCTTGAAGCAGCGCTGCTCACATGTGACATACAGCTCCTTGTCCTTGAGCTTCTCCCTGTGCTGTGGTGCCTTCCATTCTTCTACCAAGAACTTGATAAGACTTGCCTTGTTGGAGGAACTACCGAGTAACTTTCTCCACTGCTGGATGTTGTGCCCAGGTTGAATGTTCTTGAAATGAATTCCTGTGCCTGCACTTCTTTTGGCTCGTTCTGCATCCTTGATGGATGTCTCCTTGTAGATATCAAACACAACATCAATGCGCCTGCTCTTAGCACCTTCATGAACAGCGTGACTCAGTGCTGTACCTGCAAGCTGTGAAAAAGTTTTGTCGTTTCCCTTCAGTTTGTGGACCAGGCTCATCCCATCAATTATGGTAGCAGAGGGCTCGGGTATCACTTCTGCAGGAGAAACATTCCTCTCTAACTCCTTTGCGAGGGCAGCCTTGTTGGTCTTGCGGAGAGACCCATCACCGCTGGCAAGTGCCCAAGGCAAAGGCCCCAGGGGATGAGCCAAGACATCACTCATTTTGAGCTTTCTGTTCTCGGCAACAAGGATCATCTGGCCAAATAGGTTCTTGTCAGCCTTTAAGATAACCTCCTTGGCATGGTCTTGTGAGCGTGGCTTCATTCTGATGTTAGTGAACGTTCTCAGTTTCGTCTTCGTCATCGTGTCATGAAACTGTATAGTTGGCGTATCGATCTCCAGGCGCTCTTCCTTGAAGGCTTGATATGCATCCTCTCCTATTCTGTAGGCCCCTAGAAGGTCTTTGACAACTTCTGGTGGTGCCATAGTCGCAGTTGACAAACTGACAAGATCTTCTTGCTCTGCGTTGAAGGGGTTCAACCAGCTGGTCTCCATCAGTTGAACTAAAGATTGGACATCGGCCTCATCTCTTCTAATCCTGGGCATCTGTAGGTCTGGGTGGCTGAAGTCAGTATACTTTTGGCCTACTACCATAGTCCTGAGCTGCCTTAAGTACCTGCTGCGATACTCCGATGTCAGGTAGTACCTGGCGACAGCTCCGCCTTTCAGGCTGAAGCCTTTTGTGCCCCCTGGTGTCTGGGTGTCTTTGTTGATCGTCTCTTCGATTGTCTGGTCCACAGGGATCCGTCCAAAGGGATTCTTGCTACCGATCTGGACCGAAAAGCCACCTTGCATGAAGTGTTCATGGACCTCTGGGTGTTCAATGGGCAGTCGAGACATCAAGGCATAGTAGTAGGTTAGGAACCGGGCATAGTTCACTTTGTCATAGGCAAAACACCACGGTATCATCTGTCGGATTGCTCCTAGGTGGAGCATCCAGTTGCCTTCTCTGGAGGCTCGAATTAAGTCCAGCATGATCTCAACCATGTCCAGGTATGACATCCAGAATGCTGAGAGGTTGTGTTCATCTCTGAGGGTCTCAAGATAAACTTGGAAAAGCTTCATGATATGTGTGCATGATTCACTCTCCATCAGCTCTTGAAAGAGTCCCTGAGACACATTGCTGTGAAAGCTGTTGATGTCCTTCAGTGTTTCATCTAGATGGTGTATGTCCCTTGAATGGTTTTCTTCTAGCCATGAAAGGAAGCCTTTCCATGCAAGCCTCATCAGTGCTTCATACACGAGCTTGTGTAGTCTCACTGCTCTGTTGTACCTCTTGCCGTTCATCACTCCTGACACTGATCCTTCTGCGATGATACCTGATTCCACACACAGATTTCTAAGACCTGCATCTTGAAACCTCTTTCCTATGGTGGAGATGAGATTACAGATTGTGTGGAAGACGCCCATCCTGATGATAATGTTCTTGAACTTCTCTTGTTTCCAGATAACTTCGGCAGCTTTGGCATAGAGTGCTTGATCAAACACGCACACAATCTTGTTAAGCTGTAAGGACTGCATGATAGCATGCGTTTGTTCCAAGATTTCATTAACGGTGGACATTTCTGTTGCGGGAGCATTGATAGTGGGCAGGTAGCTTACAGTGTCCTGAACCACTGCAATGTCTCTGCGCATTTTGATGTTGAACCCAGTCCAACTGCTGATGGACTGGTCCTCATGGTCTGACATTCGAGTAAGAAGCCAGATATGGTTCTTTGTCTTTGAATCCTGGACTTCCTTGGTAGTGTCGACATACGCAGTCTCAATCCTAGGTGGCCCTGCCCGCCGCCCAACATTGTATATTGGCAGCATTGATGATGTCTGAGTGATGCTTCTTATCTTGGACTTGGTAATCTCTGGCAGGACTTTCTCTGGCACAGAGCCTGCAACCTTGGACTGGACAGCAATGCCATTGACTCTATGAGAAGTACCTGCTCCACTTAGGGTCTCTTCAAGTCGGTCAATGTTATCCCAGGCCAGGGTTGTGAACACACCAGGGTAGATGTTTGCTGGCAGTGGAATGTCATCCTTTGAGCATTCCAGCTTCTGGATACAAAGGGCTGTATCGATCTCCTCAAACATTGAGTAAGACACACAGTGACCAGACGATTCAGAGTTCGGATCAGTTCTGTGTTTCCTGTCAAAGACTTTACAGCATTGGTCAGCAGTACGTGCTTGGGTGGTTTTGTCTTGCCACTGGTAACAGCAAAGACCAAGTCACTGCCAAAGGAAGTGGCAAGACTTTGAGCTCTTTCAGAGGGAGTTTCACACTCACACTCTCCTGTCAGCAGGGTGTGCAGGAATTGAGTGACTGCTGCAGGAATGACATTCTGATCTGTATCGGGAGGCCATGGCTGACTCACATCTTGTTTATTGATCTCATTCCTCAGCTGCATTCCTGCTTTGGTTAAGACATCTTCAGAGTTAGCTGCTCTTGCTTCTTGCAGGTCTTTTGCCATTTTGTGTGCTTGCCGGGCAAGGTCGTCCATTGAGAGGCTGCGTGGATAGATTAGAAGCTTTCCTTTCTCATCTGGGACAAAGCGTAGTGATTCTCCAAACTCGGTTTCAATCTTTCGGCGAACATGTTTCTTTGTCGCTGGTTTCAGTTGGATAATACCACGGGACATCATGGATCTCTCAAGCCTAGATGTGAGGTTTGTCATAGGCAGTACCTCTGGGTTGGGGAATAATTTGGTCCTTATATACAAGCAGAGTTCCTCGAGGGCTTCTGTCTCAACCTCTTCGTAGCGTGCTTCCTCGCTTTCTTCCTGATTTTCACCTGCACCCGACCTGGCGGCCGCTGGGAAATCATCTTTTGTGAAGAGTTTGTAGCACGACTTGTGGTAGTGACCCTCTGCAGCAACAAGGTCTCTGCTAACTAAACCAAGGATTCTCTGGTTGAGTTTCCTTATTGCTGCTCTGCGAATCTTCTCATCTGCTCGTAGCTCAACACACTGTATGAGTGGCTCCCTTGTCTTTGTTGTTTTTATGTACTTGCTTGACTTCTCGCAGAAGATACATACTTTGGCATACACCCTGCTAGTACTAGGGGCATCCCTTGATGCCCTCCTCCTGGGGTCGACGCTTGCTGATTCTATCTTGACACCCTTGGCAAGGATAGAATCCAGTGACTTCTTCATTGTAAAGAGACTACGACATTTACGGTGATAATGTATGTGTGGTATTCCTCCTTCTTCAAGGCCCTTGGCTGCTTCCAGGACTGGATCATGCTGCCTGATTTCTGCAGCCCTGAGCAATGTGTTCCAGGAGTCCAAATCCTGTGGTGACACCAGAGCATCGCTGTCATCATCAGAGCAGTGGATGATACAGTCGATCCGTGCTCTCTTCCTCGCAGATGGTTCCATCCTGCCGTCAAACAGTCGACACACACCTGCAAAAAATATCACCATTAAACCATGAACAAACAAACACATTACATGGAAACCACTCTACATATGTTTGCTCCTTCCAATAATAAATTATCCCCAAAATATAACAAAAAATCCCCAAATATGAAATAAACCCCTAAATATGGAGAAACTTGAAATACACATCGGAATAATTCTTGTAGAGAATCAAATAAGCTACAAGAGCTGTTAGAATATATTTTTCAATGTTCCCCATATTTAAGGATTTATTCTAGATTTAGAGGAAAATACCCAAAATATAGAGTATATTCCGAAATATGAGGAAATTTGAAAAATACCTAGGAACAACTCTGGTAGAGAATATAATTCTACATAGGTGTTCAAAGTTTCGCGATGATTGTGTGATGGATTTTAAAGAAAATGAGGAAAACGCCGAGCGTCACGCTAAAAATCTTTATTTTTGGGTAGCGCCCCTATTGCATCAAAAAAATTAGACTAAGCTACCAGTGCGAGAAGGCTATCATATCTTAATGTACTTACAGTCACTCTATAAACATTTTAGTACCATTCGTGTTTAGTCACCCCAGGTGGTACCGATATCTGGCCTGGCTCATGGACTAACTTGATCCTCAGTGTTTTGGAGGACAAGCAGCCTAGAAGGGTCACTAGGCCTGTTGTTGCTTGATTTCCTTTATACTCCTTTATACTCCTTTATAACGACATATTGTAGGCCTATATCACAGCTGACCGCGGCCCGCGCCACCGCACGTGTTGACTGTTGAGTAATTTCAATTTGAGTGTTTAGTATACTCAGGGCGGTGGAGTTGAGCAGTAGGGCTGCAACATCTCTCGTCCCTCCAGGCCCAACCGCAGACAGACTGACCCCAGTATTCCAGTAAGTGTTTTATCGATGAAAATACATTTTGATAGTGCTGTTAATGATAGCAGTGAATAAGTGCTTCTTTTTCGTATCATCGCATGTGTGTTTTGTGGAATGCAATAGGTCATATGACTAGATATTTTGGAAAAACGTTTGAGTTTAAAAGTAGAAACATGAGCAGTTGCGGGGTTCATTGTGAACCATATAATTATTATTATTTCCCTCTAATTATAAATATTCGTAGAAAACCAATATTAGACGTATTAACTTCGTTATTGCATTCTCGTTCTCATATAATGAGCTATAGGCTACGTATATCTAAAATTCATAGCTATAAATAAACCTCAGATGTTCACACATATAATATAGGCTAGGATAAACTGGGTAATGTTTGCATTTTTTTCACATTACACTGTTAATATATATATATATATATATATATATATTATACCTGTATATAATTAATTGCTTATTGCTTTAATGACCTCAATATAGCTTCTTATATGGCTTCAGAATGCTCCTAGAATTGCTCATATTTAAAAAAAAACAATCGGGGGGGCTTACAGCGCCCCCCCCCAACCCCCCAGCTGATTAGGCTCGCTGCGCTCGCCACCCACCCCTGCGGGAAGGTGGGAACAGGGGGGGGGGGGGGCCTCAGAAACAGCCTTTGCCCCTCCCAAGGATACATTAAATGACGCCCCTGCACATATTAAGGGGAGATTTCCACTTACGGGATTTTGTTCTTGACTCCTTTCTCCCTCATGTTTAGCCCATTGCTTTTCTAATTTTAAGATATATATTATTTTGTAATAGTATAGATATCTTATCAATATTAGTATTTTGTACTATTGTTAATGTCTTGTCATGTTGCAAATTTGATTTTAAATAGTATTTTGACATTTAACATGTAGTTTCATTATTCATGCAGAGTTTAGTAAAAATTTACCAGAACGTCCCGGACTTCCCAAACTTGACTAATTCCTTTAACGTGACGATAGTGCGTTGTTATAATTATGTGCGATTAGTTTGCTTGGGAAACAGATTAACTTGCTCATGTAGTAATGTATACCCTATGTGGTGGATTGTGTTCTTTTATTTAATAATTTTCATTTTAGTAAGCGTTGTTTCCACATAGCGATTTTGATAGTTTAATTTGACTTTATATTGTCCTTGTCCCAATTTTGGTTTGTTTAGTTTGCAAGTTTTACATTTTAATTTAAGACGTTCGCCCCATTATTTTGACAATTTTAAGAACTTTCGACCCATTTCTGTCAATTTTAAGACCTTTCGTGCCATTTAGGTGTCGATTTTATCCTGGCGAGCGATAGCGAGCCTGTAATTTAAGAGGAACCGGCTTTCAGCCGGGACATTTTTCTACCGAAAAATTTAAAAATTTATCTTGAAAGGGGCTGAAGGGGGTGTAATCTTAAGCTTGATGGATATCTAGAGACCAAACTAAAAACCTCCCCTTAATGACAAATAATGAAACTCCTATATCGCTGTATCATATTAAGACCAAGCTTATATTATAATTAGCAACATTTTTCACTACAAAATCTTCAAAATAACTGAGAAATCTTGATGTGAACTTTGCAATTTACTGTCAGTTGAAAAGAAACCACACATATCAAGGGGGGATGCGCCGGTTTTATGGACCACTTTCTCCCTCATGTTTAGCCTCATTAGTTTTCAGATGTTAAGATGTTTGCCCCATTAGTTAGTTGATTTTAAGACCTTTCGCCCCATTTCGTCGTCAATATTTTGACCTTTCGTGCTATTTAGGTGTCGATTTTTTCCCTGGCGAACGATAGTGAGCCTGTAATGTTGGAAGGCCGGGACATATTTCTACCGAAAAATGTACAAATTAATCTAGAAGGGGGATCTAATGGATTTTTTTTTTTTAAATTTGATGGAGGTCTAGGGAGGAAACTAGACAAATAATGAATACATGCAAAAATCGCCCAAAAAGATTGTGTTTTTGCCACCGTTTGTTTGTCCGTTTCTTTTTTTGTCTGTTCATCTATAAACAAGATATCTCAAAAAGTTATGAACCGATTCTCACGAAATTTGGTGCACATATAGAATATGCGCCAAGGAAAAAGTGATTCAATTTAAGGGAGGATGATTCACTTTTTGGGTGATTTTTGCATGTATTCATTATTTTTCTAGTTTCCTCCCTAGACCTCCATCTAATAAAAATAAAACATCCATTGGATCCCCCTTCTAGATTAATTTTGACATTTTTCGGTAGAAAAATTTCCCGGCCGAAGGCCGGTTCTTCTAACACTACAGGCTCACTATCGTTCGCCAAGGAAAAAATCGACACCTAAATGGCACGAAAGGTCTAAATATTGACGAAGAAATGGGGCGAAATATCTTAAAATCGACTAACTAATTGGGCAAACATCTTAACATCCGAAAACAAATGGGGCTAAACATGAGGGAGAAAGTGCTCCAGAAATCCACCCATTAAGAGGTGATTGGTAGAGCGCATACCTCCGCCAGCGTAGGTGGATATATGCGTTCTCCCTAGTGCCTCTTTAGTTTTAGTTTGTGACTGCTGAAATGGCGTTGTTATGTTGGCAATAGTGGTGCCTGTGACCAAATAATATATGTGACTTTCTTTAACAGCTTGTAATGAGTGAAGGGACCGTAATGCGTTCCCCGGTACAACACCTCTGCCTCTTCCTCCTCCTCCTCCTCAACTACACAGGTAGGTCCACAGCCTATACACTCATAAATTACTGTGTACAGTCGCGCTAATAAGTGATGTCTCGGCACCAATTATGTTTTGTTCAATAATTGGTATCAGCAATATCTAAGCTTCATTTTGTCATATCGAGTGAAAAATACAAACATGTTCCTACACTTACCCACCCCATTCAACATCTGACAAACATTAATACAGCACAGACCAAGCCAAACATAATGACAGCTGGGACATAACTTATTAGCTCGACTGTACATAGTGCCACATAATAATAACCCCAACAAAACTGGTATGCACAATCAGTGTGTATTATTCAAATTTCCGTAATCATCCTTATCATCATCTCCGACACTTTGCTTCCTCCTGGGAAACCCCCGCTAAAGGATGGCCATGGTAGAAACACCTCCAGGCTACTTTGTCCAGATATGCTACCTTTGCTCGTGTCACAATGCCCCTTCCACCACGTGGAAATTTGTCCTCAATATATGTTTCCATCTAACCGACCACCGAATTACTAACAGCCTAAACAGCTAACCGACCACCGAATTACTAACAGACTAAACAGCTAACCGACTACCGAATTACTAACAGACTAATCAGCTAACCGACCACCGAATTACTAACAGACTAAACAGCTAACCGACTACCGAATTACTAACAGACTAAACAGCTAACCGACCATCGAATTACTAACATACTAAACAGCTAACCGATCACCGAATTACTAACATACTAAACAGCTAACCGACCATCGAATTACTAACAGACTAAACAGCTAACCGATCACCGAATTACTAACAGACTAAACAGCTAACCGATCACCGAATTACTAACAGACTAAACAGCTAACCGATCACCGAATTACTAACAGACTAAACAGCTAACCGATCACCGAATTACTAACAGACTAAACAGCTAACCGATCACCGAATTACTAACAGACTAAACAGCTAACCGATCACCGAATTACTAACAGACTAAACAGCTAACCGACCACCGAATTACTAACAGACTAAACAGCTAACCGATCACCGAATTACTAACAGACTAAACAGCTAACCGACCATCGAATTACTAACATACTAAACAGCTAACCGATCACCGAATTACTAACTAACAGCTAACCGACCACCGAATTACTAACAGACTAAACAGCTAACTGACCACCGAATTACTAACATACTAAACAGCTAACCGACCACCGAATTACTAACAGACTAAATAGCTAACCGACCACCGAATTACTAACAGACTAAACAGCTAACCGATCACCGAATTACTAACATACTAAACAGCTAACCGATCACCGAATTACTAACAGACTAAACAGCTAACCGATCACTGAATTACTAACATACTAAACAGCTAACCGACCACTGAATTACTAACATACTAAACAGCTAACCGATCACCGAATTACTAACAGACTAAATAGCTAACCGACCACCGAATTACTAACAGACTAAACAGCTAACCGACCACCGAATTACTAACATACTAAACAGCTAACCGATCACCGAATTACTAACAGACTAAACAGCTAACCGATCACCGAATTACTAACAGACTAAACAGCTAACCGACCACCGAATTACTAACATACTAAACAGCTAACCGATCACCGAATTACTAACAGACTAAGCAGCTAACCGACCACCGAATTACTAACATACTAAACAGCTAACCGATCACCGAATTACTAACATACTAAACAGCTAACCGATCACCGAATTACTAACAGACTAAGCAGCTAACCGATCACCGAATTACTAACAGATTAAACAGCTAACCGACCACCGAATTACTAACAGACTAAACAGCTAACCGATCACCGAATTACTAACAGACTAAACAGCTAACCGATCACCGAATTACTAACAGACTAAACAGCTAACCGATCACCGACTTGTCTCTGTTTCAGCGAGTGTGTGCAGCAGCGAAGAAGCCCTGACCCCTAGCGAGCTCCTGCTGAAGTACTCCTACCAGGGGAACGAAACTGGGGTGTGGGACCTATTGAAACAAGGGGTCGACGTTAACACCAAGAAGAGCAATGGTAAGTGCAGGAGTGTGTGTGTGTGTCTCTCTCTCTCTCTTTGGCTTGTATCCATTCGGCCCCATTCAGCCTACTGTTTTAAGACTTTTACTCCCACCCAGGTGTCAATATTTTCCTGGCGAGCGGTAGCGATCCAGCATATATATATATTTTTTGTTTGACAGCAAGCTAAATTTATAAATTTTTCGATAGAAAAATTTCTCCGGCAAAGCCGGATTTCTCCATACAATGCTGGCTAGCTATCGCACGCCAGGAAGAAATCGACACCTGGATAGAGATAAACGTCTTAAAACAGTTGGCTGAATGGGGCCGAATGGATACAAGCCAGGGAAAGAGAGGGTGTGGGACATACTGAAGCAAGGGGTCGACGTTAACACCAAGAAGAGTAATGGTAAAGTCCACAAGGGGGTTTGGTTTAGGCTCTGTGTACAATTTAAGGAGATTTTTGTTTTCTTTTTTTTAACCCATTCTCCCTCACATTTGGCATCATCAGTTATGAGATTCTAAGACGTTCGCCCCATTAATTTGGGGATTTTAAGACCTTTCGTCCCATTCCTTTGTCGATATTAACACCTTTCGTGCCATTTACGTTTCGATCTTTTCCTGGCGAGCGCAAGAGAGCCAGCAATTTAGTAGGAACCGGCCTTTGGCCGGGACATATTTCTAACGAAAAATGTAAAAAATGTATTTATTATGAGGGTCTTGGGGTGCTTTTTGCGCTTGATAGAGGTCTAATGAGCAAACTAACACAAATAAAATAATAATAATAATAATAATAATAATAATAATAATAATAATACCTTAAGCGTTCTTCTGTTATTTTAATTACATTGTTTTCTTATCTGTCAACGCTATAAAGGATAATGTTAAAGTAATTGTATAATGTAATTTGGGTTCATTGTATGTACTGTACACTCTCTAGTAGGACATAAATCGTGGCCTTAAGGGGAGGTGTTTAGTTGATTCCCTAGACTTCCATCAAGCTTAAAATCACTCCCCCCTAGACCCCCTTTCAAGATAAATTTGTACATTTTTCGGTAGAAAAATTTCCCGGCCGAAGGCCGGTTCTCCTTAAATTACAGGCTCGCTATCGCTCGCCAGGAAAAAATCGACACCTAAATGGCACGAATGGTCTTAAAATTGGCAGAAATGGGGCAAGGGGTCTTAAAATCGCCAAACTAATGGGGCGAACGTTTTAAAATCTCAAAAGCAATAGGGCTAAACATGAGGGAGAGGGGGGTCCAGAAAAAAATCCTCCAGGTGGAAATCTCCCCTTACGTATTTGAAGTTATCTTGAACATAATAGATTTAGGAGGAACTGGACTTCGGCCGGGACATTTTCCTACCGAAAAATGTAAAAATTTATCTCAATGGGGTGTCTATTGGATGTTTTTTTTTTTTTTTTTTTTTTTTTTTTTTTTAAGTTTGATAGAGGTCTAGGGAGTAAATTAAAACAAGCTTTATACTGTTTACTTGATCATATAGCTGCCCTGATCATATAGCTAACCCTGATGTTATAGCTAACCCATAACCCCCCTTAAGGGAAGGTATTTAGTTTGTTCCCTAGACCTTCATCGAGCTTAAAATTACACCCCCGTGAGTCCCTTTCAAGATAAATTTGTACATTTTTCGGCAGCAAAATTGCCCGGCCGAAGGCCGGTTCTTCTTAAATTACAGGCTCGCTATCGCTCGCCAGGATAAAATCGACACCTGAATTGCACGAAAGGTCTTAATATGGGGTGAAAGTTCTTAAAATCGCTAAACTAATGGGGCAAACGTTTTATAATATCAAAAGCAATGGGCTAAACATGAGGGAGAAAGGGGTCAAAGAAAAAAATCCCTCAAGTGGAAATCTCCCCTTAACAGGTCGGACAGCCCCCTGCACGTAGCGGCGAGGTGTACGGGAGTAAGGGACAGTGTGGTGGTCAAAGTGCTGCTAACTCATAACCCGGACATCGGCGCTCTCGTTTTTCTGGTCTCCTTTCTCCCCCCTGTTAAGCCCCATTTGTTTTGAGATTATAAGACGTTCGGCCCATTAGTTTGGCGATTTTAACACCTTTCACCCCATTTCGTTGTCAATGTTAAGACCTTTCGTGCCATTTAGGTGTCGATTATTTCCTGGCGAGCGATAGCGAGCCTGAAATTTTAAGAGCAACCGGCCTTCGGCCGGTACATTTTTCTACCGAAAAATGTACAAATTTATCTTGAAGTGGGGTCTAGGGGGTTTTTCTAAGCTTAATGAAGGTTTAGCGAGAAAACTAAGAAAAAAAGAATACATGAATTAATAGAAAAAAAAAAAAAAAAAAAAATAATAACGGTCCGTCTGCCCTTAACAGGTCGGACAGCCCTGCACGTAGCGGCGAGGTACGGGAGGGACAGCGTGGTCAAAGTCCTACTTACGTACGACCCGGACATCAGGGCTCTCGATAATAATGGTTAGTTATCGAGTGTACAGTAGCACTAATAAGTCATGTTCACGCTGTCATTACGTTTAATTCGCTCTGTGCTGTCTTAATGTCTGTCAGATGTTGAATAGGGTGGGTAAGTGTAGGAACATGTTTGTATATTTCACTCGATATGAAGAAATGAAGCTTATATATTGCTGATACCAATTATTGATCAAAACATATTTGGTGCCGAGACATCACTTATTAGCGCGACTGTACGGTAGCACTAATAAGTCATGTCTCAGCTGTCATTACGTTTGATTCGCTCTGTGCTGTATTAATGTCTGCAAGATGTTGAATAGATTGGGAAAGTACAAAGGAAATCAAGCAACAACAGATCTAGTGGCCCTTCTAGGTTGCTTGTCCTCCAAAACACTGAGGATCAAGTGTCCAAATAGTGGTTTAGAGTGGGTAAGGAAACATTGGAAAGGGAATTACTGCCCTGGAACTAATGTCCGTGGCAGGATTAGGAAGTTAGTAGGGGACAGATGGGTTAGTAACTGAGGGGGGGATAAAATAAAGTTATTCATTTACAAACGCAGTCAGTCGCGGGTTTGATGCGAGATATTTGTCTACGCGGAGTTTAAATGAATCAACGGTGATGCAGTCTATAACGTTTCGGGGAAGCCCATTCCACAAGTTG
Source organism: Paralithodes platypus (assembly GCA_032716605.1). Taxonomy (NCBI): domain Eukaryota; kingdom Metazoa; phylum Arthropoda; class Malacostraca; order Decapoda; family Lithodidae; genus Paralithodes; species Paralithodes platypus. The sequence goes on along the minus strand of CM064492.1, from coordinate 78,034,320 downwards.
ACAACTCGATTGAAGAAGAAATTCTTAGATTCGTGTGAGTTAAAAGATTTACCAATAATTTTGCAACCGTTTCCCCGCGTGTAATTAGATTGGTCGATAGTGAAGTACTTACTACAGTTCATATTGTCGATGCCTTTGATGATTTTGAACACTTGAATTAAGTCACCTCTTAATCTGCGCTGGGTTAAAGGAAATAGATTTAATTCTCTAAGACGCTCTTCGTATGGTTTGTTCTTTAGGCTAGGTATCATTTTGGTAACTCTACGTTGAACTCGTTCTAGCTTGTTTATATCTTTTTGGTAATAAGGGCACCAGGATTAAACACAGTATTCCAGAAGAGGGCGGACTAAGGAATTGTAAAGGGTTAGGATAACGTCTTTGGATTTATGCTCAAATGACCTGCCTATAAAGCCAATTATTTTGTTTGCCTTCTTAACAACTTCTGAACATTGTTGACTCGGTTTTAGGTTACTCGATATTGTTACTCCCAGATCGGTTTCTCTGTTTACATTCTTAAGCTGAGTGCCATTCATCGAATAGTTTGCTTTCTCATTTAGGTATCCGATATGTAGTACTTTACATTTATCCGCATTGAAACTCATTTGCCAAATTTGGGCCCAACATGACAATTTATCTAGATTGTGTTGCATATCGTCAACTTGTTCTTTTGAGAGTACGCTATTTGCAATTTTTTGATCGTCAGCAAATTTTGAGATTGTGCAGGTGAGACCCTCATCTATGTCGTTGATGTAAATTAGAAAGAGAATTGGTCCTAGTACCGATCCCTGGGGTACCCCGCTACTTACATTGGTCCATTTAGATGCCTTACCGTTTATGACTACTCTTTGCTTTCTGTCGCTGAGCCAATTTTCTATCCATTTCAATACACCGTCTTGTATTCCATGCGCTTTTAGTTTTAGCAGTAAACGTTTGTGGGGAACTTTGTCAAAGGCCTTTTGAAAATCAAGGTATATAATATCTACAGCTTTACTCTCATCGTAAAGGTTGAGGATATCGTGGAAGAAGTCTAAGAGGTTTGTTAAACAGGAACGTTTTTTACGAAAGCCGTGTTGAGTATCTTTAAGTATGTTATTTTCCTCTAAGTGATTTACGAGTCTGTCTCATATGACCGTTTCTAGCATTTTACATACAACTGAGGTTAAGCTAATTGGACGATAGTTACTGGGTAGGGATTTGCTGCCTTTTTTTAATATCGGTGTTACGTTGGCTAGCTTCCACTGATCAGGCATAGTTCCAGACTGCAAGGATTTATTGAATAGTAATGTCAGTGGTTTGGAGAGCTCATCCTTAGCTTCCTTTAGAACTCTAGGCGAGATTGTATTAGGTCCAGGCGTTTTATTTACCTTGAGTTTATCTAAACAATTCAATACTTCTAAGTGAAGGAATATGTTTGTATATCTCACTCGAAATGAATACATCAAGTTTAGATAATGCTCATGCTAATTATTGATAAAAAATATACTTGGTACCGAGAACCACTTATTTGGCCGACTGTACAATCTGATTCCATAGTCTCTAGCCCACTCATAACAATTCTTGGACCCCTTATGTTTTTCTTTATGCAGTTATAACTCTCTGGATTGATTTTTAGATATAACTTGTATTTGAATAAATCGGTCGGTTGGCGGGGTCGAAGCTGATTGGCCCCTCGACACGCAGCCAATCAGCTTCGACCCCGCCAACCGACCACCATCCCGCATTCAGTGCGCATGCGTGAAGCGGTTCTCTTTCTCTCTCCTAGAATACCCCTCCACCAATAGCAGACTTTTGCCCCCTGATTTTCGCCTCCTCTGATCCTCCACCCTCTATATATACCCTTCCTGTTTACCTTTTATATCATTCTATCCTTACTTGATAATGCTGGTTGTCCAGTGAAACGCGTCGTATATCCTGTATCATCATGTACATTAATGTAACCCTGTACCACCATGAATTTTGTTCATCTCCTTCATCTACTTCCTGCCACCCAGCGAAAACTCATCAGAGACCTGGAAACTTTGAATAATAAAATTTCCAACGCAGAAATTGACATTTCTTTCAACCTCGTAGAAAATATATATATATGAGAGAGAGAGAGAGAGCGAGAGCGAGAGAGATAGGGAGAGAGGAGAGAGAGAGAGAGGGAAGAGATAATGAAATGATAGACAGACAGATAATATATATACATGGTGTAAACGAACGAACTAACAGCCACATTTTCCAGGCAAGACAGCGCTGAAACTGGCCCATTGGAAATCTCACTACGACATCATGATTCTATTAATGGAAAGCAGCGTTCAAAACCCATACAGTGGAGGTATGTGCATGGTGTTCAAAATTGAAGGTGTACAAATGGTATAAAAAGGGTATATAATAAAATACATTAGGTACACTATTATTATTCAAGAAGATATGGAAAAGGCATATAAATCACTATCAACATTCAAGGGGGTACAATAAAGGTACAGTATATATAAACATTTGGGTACACTGTTAACATTCAAGAAGGTAAAATAAAGGTATATAGAAACATTGGGTACATTATATACATTCAAGAAGGTACAATAAAAGTATATATAAACATTGGGCACACTATTAACATTCAAGAGGGTACAATAAAGGTATATATAAACATTGGGCACACTATTAACATTCAAGAGTACAATAAAAGTATATATAAACATTGGGCACACTATTAACATTCAAGAGGGTACAATAAAGGTATATATAAACATTGGGCACACTATTAACATTCAAGAGGGTACAATAAAGGTATATATAAACATTGGGCACACTATTAACATTCAAGAGGGTACAATAAAGGTATATATAAACATTGGGCACACTATTAACATTCAAGAGGGTACAATAAAGGTATATATAAACATTGGGCACACTATTAACATTCAAGATGTTACGAAAAAGGTATAATGTGGTAAACCCATCTAATACGAGGTTAGACAGGTCAATAAACTCACAGAAATTTGATTTATCGTTTATGTACCCAAATTGTACCCTTGATGTGCCCTTGTTGTACCCTTGATGTGCCCTTGTTGTACCCTTGTTGTAACCTTGTTATACCCCTGTTGTACCCTTGTTATACCCCTGTTGTACCCTTGTTATACCCTTGATGTGCCCTTGTTATACCCTTGTTGTACCCTTGTTATACCCTTGTTGTACCCTTGTTACCCTTGTGAAAAACTGTGTATGTGACTGTGTACGTGCATGCTGTGTGCATATGTATATGACTGACTGTATGTACTGTACTGTATATTATAGATTGTTTGTGTTGTTCCCCAGACTATCTGGCCGAACAGCCCCAAGTCCGGTACACCAAAACCGCTCCAGATGTTCGGGCCCCGGAAGGGGCCAGGGTGGGATGATCTATGTCTCTGTGAAAGCAGCGGGAGAGGGGATCATCAGCCCACGGGCTTGCGCCCCCGGGCCAATGCCCCCACCGTCCACATCCCCCCTTGCATTGCCACCCAATCAGGCGATCTCGCCAGCGCCTAGAAGGAGAAGTAGTACAGGATAATAGATAGACAGAAACGGCTAAGGTTGGGTAGAGGATGTCAAACCTCACTCTGGATAGGACCAGCACTCACCCATTATAGGTTATTGTAATTACGATGGTGGTTAGATTGTGTGTGTGTACGTGTATTCATGAGCATGTGTGTAAATGTATACGAGTGTGACTACATAGTACAGGTTGTTATTCATATGGTTCCTTGTAACCTGACGGTGTGTGCGTGTGTGTGTGTGTGTGTGTGTGTGTGTGTGTGTGTGTGAACGTGTATTCATGAGCATGTGTGTAAATGTATACGAGTGTGACTACATAGTACAGGTTGTTATTCATATGGTTCCTTGTAACCTGACGGTGTGTGTGTGTGTGTATGAGTATGAGTGTGTACATATAACTAACCCAAACTATACATTCCAGGTTGTTATGCAGATGGTGGTATGTTCCCCGACGGACACCAGTGGACACAACCCTGCTACCTTAAGTCCTGTTCACAAAATGTAGTCACCGCCCAAGTCAGTACATATTGTAAGTAAACCAGCATCAACACAAGCCTATACTCAATAACCAAATGGCCTCCTCAAGTAATGCTCTAAAATAAATTACCTTAAGATTAATGGAGGTCTAGGGAGGACAAATAAATAAACCTATAAATAAATACATAAGCAAATAAATACGCCCATCCCCCCTTACAGTTTCAGACTCCTAAGGGTGGAACTACATTTTGTAGGGTATCGTGGTGCAGAGGAATAGCCTGGCTCTCGTAACCTGAGTGGTTAGAGTTCATATCCCAGAGAGATATTAATGAGAAACTTCCAGTTAGGCTCTGCTGGAGGGTCGTTACCACGGAGACCTACGGCTGCACCGACACCAGAACCTGTCCTGGCACCTGGCACCTGGCACCTGATTTATTATGTTTTTTCCACCAACCAACTTCACCTCTAAACTCAATTAATGAAATCAACAAATACATGTGGCACTCCGAAGACTCGAACCTAAGATACTCACATCGAAATTCCGCGCACTTATGCATTACGCTATCAAGAAACCAGAAATGTATAGAGTGCGTCCCGTTGGAGATCGACACCAAGAAGGACTACGAGACCAAATGGTTGATAAATCCCAGTGACCCAGTGACCAACCCTCGGAGTTGGTGGACGAGGGAGAAAAAAGGCAAAACTGCCAGTGACGAGTGCCTCCCTCAGAGTTAAAAGAGTGACAAGGCCAAAATCAAGGAATGTACGAGCTAAAATGAATGCCCTATCCACTGGCCTTCACCGCCTTCGTCACCTACTACAATATGGTCGACCAAACCGCCGTCTCCCCCGCCGAGAGGCCTAATAAGCTTGGTGGGAGTTATCTCCTACCTACATCCTGAAGGCGGAACTGGATGCCTAACAACACTGACCCTATAAATCTTACCAATTACCAATGTTTGACGTGTACCTGTGCAATAAGTGTGCATGCATTTACTTTCAAATATCATTTAATACTATTAGTAGTAGTAGTAGTAGTAGTAGTAGTAGTAGTGCAAGATCCTGACGGCGAAGTGGACCAGGCGGACATCTACAACATCAGAAAGACCATCACGTCAGAGAGGCAAACCTCACAGAAAAATGACCTGGCACAATTGATGCGACAACTTTCCCCGAGACTAACAAGAAAAGTACAAATAGCACAAGAAACGGGTGCTTCATATTAGCTGACAACACTACCAATCAAGGCAAAAGGCTTCAATCTAAACAAACAAGAATTTAATGATGCTATTGCACTGAGGTATGATTGGCCGATTGAAGGACTGCCCGATCGATGCGTTTGTGGAATCAACAACGATGCAGACCACAGCATGATATGTAAGAAGGGAGGATTCATCAGCATCAGGCATGATGAAGTAAGAGATGTAACGGCGAACATGCTCAGGGAGGTGTGTCGAGATGTGGTGCGCGAACCATCACTCATTCCCTTGGAGGGAGAGATCTTGCAGCACAGGACGGCCAACACATCCAACGAAGCACGAGTGGACGTTAGTGCAAGAAGTTTTTGGACAAGAGCACAGCGAGCATTCTTTGACGTAAGAATATTCGACCCAATGGCCCATAGCTACAGCGGGCTGTCTCTGGAGGCTGCACACAAGAGGAATGAACAAGAGAAGGTCAGGGCATATGGGGAAAGGATCTTAAATATCGAACATGGCAGCTTTACCCCACTAGTCTTCACCACATCTGGAGGGATGGGACCTAGGGCCCAGTGCTTCTATTCAAGGCTTGCAGAGATCATGGCAGAGAAGAAGAAACAGCCCAAGAGCCACGTTGTAGCCTGGATGAGGTGCCGTCTATCTTTCTCGTTGCTCAGATCAGCACTACTATGCCTGCGGGGAACAAGACTGTCTGCACCACAACCAGCGACGGTGGCAGAAGTGGACTACGAGGCAGCAGTGGCAGAGGGTCGCATAGGAAGGAGACTGGATTGAAGTTGCATGGTGTTGAATAGTAATATCTGATGCTTGTAAAATAAAATGTATGAACAATATTAAATAAAAATCAATGTAGTAGTAGAAAAAAAAAGTAGTAGTAGTAGTAGTAGTATCTATATTTTAATAATTGTTATAATACTAATGTTATTATTATTAATAATATTATTAGCATAATTATTAGTAGTAGTATTTTCATTATTGTTATTATTATTATAATTATTATTATTAATATTATATGTAATATTATTATTATTATGATTAAAATAATCATTATTATTAATTGTATTATTATATTATTATTATTACTATTCATATTTGTTTTCAACAACCAACCAATTAATTTACAAATAAACCTAACTAATCATTACCAGGTTGTGAGTCTGGCAGCAACGTGTACACATCTGGTGAGTCTTGGACCACTGACTGTCACATACACGTCTGTAACGAGGGAGCCATCAAAGTACTCCACATGGATCCTGATTGTAAGTCATAATAACACTTTTAGTCACATCGCGTATTTTACCTTTCGTCCTTGCTATAATATCCTATTCTATTATAAGCTGACCAGAAATCGTAAACCCTAATCTTTATAACTCGAAAAGGGTTAGAGCGAAAGAGCTGTACATTTCAATATAATGTCCCTTCTCGACTCTTCCCAACTGGTAGAAATACTAGCTCAATTTCTCTAGCCGTGTTTTTAGTTTTAAGAGGTTGAATTCTGGATTTCTGGCCTAGTTATAATGGACAGTATAATTATAACAGTAGACGATTTCATGCAGCTTGGAAAGGATCTCTAGCAATTACAGGGGTTAAGGGGAGATCTCCACTTGAGGGATGTTTTTCTTGACCCCTTTCTCCCTCATCTTTAGCCCCATTGCTTTTGATATTATAAAACGTTCGCCCCATTAGTTTAGCGATATTAAGAACTTTCACCCATAATAAGACCTTTCGTGCCATTCAGGTGTCGATTTTATCCTGGCGAGCGATAGCGAGCCTGTAATTTAAGAGAATTTAAGAAAAATTTACAAATTTATCTTGAAAGGGACTCAAGGGGGTATAATTTTTAGCTTGATGGAGGTCTAGGGAACAAAGTAAATACCTCCCCTTAACTTGATCGTAATTCACCCTTCGACTCCCACAGGTCCTTCCTAAGCTTAATAAATAGTTTGATAATAACCATAGTAAAAAGTTAAAGTGTCAACATAAAAGGGTTAGCATATTTACTGGTTTATTAATGCGTATAATAGGTAATTACACCCCAAGTAGCTCTTATTAGTGTAAGGTGCTTTCAAGACATCAACTGTTGCTATAAGATGAATACCATACAGTATATATATAGTTAATACCATACAGTATATATATAGTTAATACCATACAGTATATATATAGTTAATACCATACAGTATATATATAGTTAATACCATACAGTATATATATAGTTAATACCATACAGTATATATATAGTTAATACCATACAGTATATATATAGTTAATACCATACAGTATATATATAGTTAATACCATACAGTATATATATAGTTAATACCATACAGTATATATATATAGTTAATACCATACAGTATATATATATAGTTAATACCATACAGTATATATATAGTTAATACCATACAGTATATATATAGTTAATACCATACAGTATATATATAGTTAATACCATACAGTATATATATAGTTAATACCATACAGTATATATATAGTTAATACCATACAGTATATATATATAGTTAATACCATACAGTATATATATAGTTAATTAATACCATACAGTATATATATAGTTAATACCATACAGTATATATATAGTTAATACCATACAGTATATATATAGTTAATACCATACAGTATATATATAGTTAATACCATACAGTATATATATAGTTAATACCATACAGTATATATATAGTTAATACCATACAGTATATATATAGTTAATTAATACCATACAGTATATATATAGTTAATACCATACAGTATATATATAGTTAATACCATACAGTATATATATATAGTTAATACCATACAGTATATATATATAGTTAATACCATACAGTATATATATAGTTAATACCATACAGTATATATATATAGTTAATACCATACAGTATATATATAGTTAATACCATACAGTATATATATAGTTAATACCATACAGTATATATATAGTTAATACCATACAGTATATATATAGTTAATTAATACCATACAGTATATATATAGTTAATACCATACAGTATATATATAGTTAATACCATACAGTATATACATATAGTTAATTAATAAATTATGAAAGGATAATATGTTCTACTATCATACAGTCAAGATAGTATGGATGATTTAACAATTAGCTAGCACATAATTATAATACTTTTGTGTTTCTCTTTGCGCGTGTGTGCCTATAATGTGTGTCAGTAACTGTGTGTTCCTGTGTGTGCGCATAATTATATATACATACATTTATATATAGATAGATAGATAGATAGATAGGTGTGTGTGTGTGTCTGTGTTTTATATATAGAGAGATAGATAGATATGTGTGTGTGTCTGTGTTTTATATATATATATATAGATAGATAGATAGATAGGTGTGTGTGTGTGTGTGTCTGTGTTTTATATATAGATAGATAGATAGATAGGTGTGTGTGTGTGTCTGTTTTATATATAGATAGATAGGTGTGTGTGTGTGTCAATGTATGTGTCTGTGTCTTATATATATATATAGATAGATAGATAGATAGGTGTGTGTGTGTGTCTGTGTTTTATATATAGATAGATAGATAGGTGTGTCTGTGTGTCTGTGTTTTATATATAGAGAGATAGATAGATAGGTGTGTGTGTCAATGTGTGTGTCTGTTTTATATATATATAGATAGATAGATAGGTGTGTGTCTGTGTTTTATATATAGATAGATAGATAGATAGGTGTGTGTGTGTGTCTGTGTTTTATATACAGATAGATAGATAGATAGGTGTGTGTGTGTCTGTGTTTTTGCATGTGTGTATTCATATATGTGTCTGAGTTTACGAGCGTGTGTATTTGTTAAGTATTTATGTTGTCCTAGGTCTATGTACGTGTAATGTGTATGTACGTGTAATGTGTATGCCTATATGACTGTCCCTGTGTACCAGGTTGTGGGTTGAGCTCAGGAGGGGCGGTCCCAGACGGCCACACCTGGACAGAACAGTGCCACAACTTTACCTGTGTGGCTGGATCTCCAAAGCTCTCCAACATGCTCCACACCTGTTAGTATCATTAAGGGGGGTCACCAGCTTTGTTTATTTTTCTCTACTTTTTTCTCTTTAGTTTGTATCCATTCGGCCCCATTCAGCCTACTGTTTTAAGACGTTTACCTCCATCCAGGTGTCAATATTTTCCTGGCGAGCGGTAGCGAGCCACCATATATATATTTTTGTTTTGACAGCAAGCTAAATTTGTACATTTTTCGATAGAAAAACTTCTCCGGCGAAGCCGGATCTATCCATACAATGCTGACTCGCTATCGCTCGCCAGGAAGAAATCGACACCTGGATGGGGATAAACGTTTTAAAACAGTTGGCTGAATGGGGCCGAATGGATACAAGCCAGGGAAACAGAGAAAAGGAGAGAAAGATAAAAAATGCCGGTGACCCCCCTTAACACGTGACTGTAAATAATATACACTTAATTATACCAAAATATGTACAGCACACGTAAACAGTGTTAGTAAGTTTACCTATACAGATTATTTTAACAAGTAGACAATTGAAACACTTAGGCTATTCAGTTGCCCTCTGACCCCTGACCTGTGCGGACGTCCCCAGTGACCGCTAGTGAACCGGTTTACCCTTAGTGAGGTCCTAGTGAACTTTCTTAGTGATGGCTGTTGTTGATGAGTCTGCTGTCTCCTCCCATACTCTCCAGCTTTGTCTTGCTTTGCAAGAAAGACTGGAGAGTGTGGAGCAGGAGATTCAGTGTCTCAAAGATGAAAATTTGGCCTTGAGACTAGCTATGGCGGAAAAGAAGTGTGAGGCTACCGGAAGTGTTCCCAGGGATCGTGAAGCCCCTTGGAAAGTGGTGTCGACCAGTGCAACGGCCTGCAAGCTGAAAAGGCAGCCACTCAAGACCCACAACAACTTCAGCACCTTGGCTGATGAGAGTGATGGCGAGGAAGTGGCGATCATCGAGGCAGTGAGAGGGGAGGGGGGGAAGTCTGCTGCTGTTGCTGCTACAACTCCTGCTACAGGCCGGCAACAGAAAACAGCTAAGTCTATTTTAATTGTAGGGGATTCAATGATTAAATACCTTGGTAGGGCTACTAACACACATGTTGGTAAAGTTGTCTGTCTGCCTGGTGCCGGAGTCGAGAAGGTGGCAGAAAAGCTAGATGGTGTCATGGAAGCGAGTGGAGAGGACCCCATCATCTTCCTCAACGCAGGGAGCAACGACATTTGGAAATGCAGGACTGAGGAGTTGCTCACCACGTACCAGGAAATGTTGGAGAGGATCAAGGAGAAGGGTGGAGTTCCTGTGGTACACAGTATCCTACCAAGAAGAGGGGTAAGGAAGGAATGGTCCTCCAGGGCTATTGGTGTAAATAGCCGGCTGGAGAAGTATTGCAAGGCAAATACTATTCCATTCCTGGATAACTGGACCCTCTTCTACGGTAAGGATGAACTGTATGCCCAGGATGGAGTACATCTCTCTCGACTAGGAGTTTCGACCTTAGCCAGCTCACTCGACAAGTTTGTTGCGGGGTTTGGTTAATAAACCATAGGTGTGTAAGTAAAATAGAATCCCAGCCACATCAAATTGATAGTAATAACGAACATTCTGATAGCGTAGATTTTCCGTCTAGGTCCAGTAGTTCAACAGGTAAAAATAAATTAGTTAAAAACAATAGAAAAATAGTTGCAAATACAAGTAATAGTTTGAGTGTTTATTATACAAATTGCAGGAGTTTATGTAACAAAATGAACGAACTTAGAGCACTGGTTAGCAAAGAAAATATAGACATAATAGCGCTAACTGAAACATGGATTAATACAGAAACCAGGCATTTTTTAGCAGAGTTTGATATACCGGGATATAGTTTGTTTAAATATGACCGAACAAGTAAGAGGGGTGGCGGTATAGCAGTGTTTGTCAGGAGTTCATTAAAAAGCTGTACTAAATCAGGTATTAGAGTAAATAATGAAAATGAAAGTGTTTGGGTAGAAGTTAACGAAGGTAGTGAGACTTTAGTTATTGGAGTTATGTATAGACCGCCAAATATGAGTAGAAATGACGGAACATCATTATGGGAGGAAATTAAAATAGCATCGAGGCTTAGCAACGTGTGCATTATGGGGGATTTTAATTTCCCTAATATAGATTGGCAGCAACAAATAGGCGACTCTGATTCAAAGGAGTTTATTGAGGTAGTACAAGATAGTTTTTTATCTCAATTCATAGATACGCCGACTAGAGGTGATAATATTCTCGATTTAGTTTTCAGTAACAATGAACATATGATAAATAGTGTAGAAATCGGGGACCACCTAGGAAATAGTGATCACAATTCTGTGTATTTTAATATACAATGGAAAGGTAATATCAGAGAGAATACAACATTAATACCTGACTTCAGAAAAGCCAATTATGGTGGGTTAAGAGAAGCCCTGTTAGCGGACCCTATGGTCAAAAAATTAAGTCGATCCAGGTGTCCAAATGAGTGTATCCTTTCTCAGGCACCTGTCATCTTAAGTCAGGAGGAGACGTCAAACTTGGTAGATACATACGATAATTTTATCAAGTCAGTATTCAATGCGCAAAATAAATATATCCCCAAAAGAAAATTTAGATCAACACAGAACCAACCCAAATGGATGAATAATAGACTATTAGATCTTCTAGGAAAAAAGAGAGGAATATATAGAAAAATTAAAAAAGGCGAAATTCACCTACTTGCTTACTATCAGAATCTATCACGACAGGTAAAAAAGGATATTAGTAAAGAAAAAAGAAATTATGAAATTAAGGTTGCCAATGATTCAAAAAATCCTAAAGCTTTTTACCAACTATATAAATCCAAGGTTAGAGATGTAATTGGTCCCCTTAAAACTTCGATAGGGAAATTGACAGAAAGTGATTTAGAAATGTGCAGTACATTAAATAGTCAATTTCTTTCCGTTTTCACTAATGAAAATTTGGCACAGTTTCCAGAAGTCCGTAAGGTATACAGCGATAGTATAGACAATAGGTTAAGTACGGTTACTATAAGTAGAAATGATGTGGTTAAGGAAATTGACAGACTGAAACCTCATAAATCGCCTGGTCCGGATGAGGTATATGCTAGAGTATTAAAAGAATGCAGAGATGAGTTAAGTTATCCATTAACATTTCTATTTAACAAGTCATTAGAAACAGGTATAGTTCCAGAAGCTTGGAAGCTTGCAAATGTAGTTCCGATCTTCAAAAAAGGTGATAAATCAATAGCATCCAATTACCGTCCCATTAGTCTCACTTCAATCATAGGAAAACTACTAGAGTCAATTATTGCTAGGAAAATGAGAAACCACTTAGAAACATTTAACTTAATCAATTCTTCTCAGCATGGATTCACTCAGGGACGGTCTTGCCTTACTAATTTGCTTAGTTTTTTCTCAGAGCTATATGAAGCAGTAGATAATGACAAGTCATATGATATAATATATTTAGATTTCAGTAAAGCTTTCGACAGAGTCCCCCATGAGAGATTGATGAGAAAGGTTGAGGCGCATGGAATAGGTGGGGCGTTGTTGGGATGGATTAGGTCATGGCTAATTGGTAGGAAGCAGAGAGTCAGCATAAATGGTACGAAGTCAGAATGGGGAGCAGTCAAAAGTGGTGTCCCCCAGGGATCTGTATTAGGTCCTCTGTTGTTTGTTATATACATAAATGACCTAGATTTAGGTATAACTAGTAGGATAAGTAAATTCGCAGACGATACTAAAATAGGGAGATCAATTGATTCAGATAGCGATATAGAGTGCCTCCAAAGGGATCTAGATACCTTACATGAATGGTCAGTAAATTGGCAGATGAAGTTTAACATTGACAAATGCAAGGTATTAAAGATAGGGAAGATGCAAACAAATGTTAAATATAAACTAGCTAATTTAGAATTAGAAAATTCAGACTGCGAGAAAGATCTAGGTGTGTTTGTTAGCAATGATTTGAAGCCTAGAAAACAGTGTATAAGCGTTCGTAATAAGGCAAACAGGATTCTCGGGTTCATCTCTAGGAGTGTGAGTAACAGAACTGCTGATGTTATCTTAAAACTTTACTTGTCATTAGTGAGACCCCATATGGATTATGCTGTCCAATTTTGGTGTCCTTATTACAGAATGGACATAGATTCATTGGAGAGAGTACAGCGTAGAATGACAAAAATGATCCATAATATTAGAAATTTTTCGTATGAAGAAAGGTTGAAGAAATTAGGTTTACATTCGTTAGAGAGACGCAGAGTTAGAGGGGATATGATAGAGGTGTTCAAGTGGGTTAGTGGGATTAACAAAGGGGACATGGCAAATGTACTAAAGCTCAGTGATACCGAAAGAACTCGTACCAATGGTTTCAAATTAGATAAATTTCGTTTCAGAAAAGATATAGGCAAATATTGGTTTGGTAACAGAGTTGTAGACGGGTGGAATGGACTACCAAGTGCTATAGTGGGATCTAAAACTGTAGGGAGCTTTAAGATAAAATTGGATAAGCATATGGACGAGAAGGGTTGGGTGTGAAGGGGGATCAGCCGGGTTGGGCCAATCAGCGCTCTGCAGACCTCCATAATCCTGCGTTAATCTCTAACCGTTTTGGTAAGATGATCCTCAGGGTATTAGAGTGTGAAGCCTATAATTGGGCTTTGTAATGAATTGGGGTTGTGTGGGACAGGGATCTGCCTTGCTTAGGCCAATCGGCTTTCTGCAGACTCCCATTTTCTTATGTTCTTATGTTCTTATGTGTACCATATTAATTATAATTACTCGTTCTATGTTTACAGTGTACGTTTGTTCACTACTCTTGTAAATTTGGTATAATAGTTAAGATGACCCCATGGTCAAAGATTATAACTATTAATATTATAATAATTATTACTACCATTACTATTATTATTATTATTATTATTATTATTATTATATAGATAGATATATAGACTATCATTATTATTATTATTATTATTATTATTATTATTATTATCATCCGGTACAGGTTGTGAAGTGGATGGAGAGATGTACACCGATGGCCAAACGTTTACCCAGGGCTGCCACAACTACACCTGTGACTCGGGAACGTTGACACCCCTGGCTACTCTCCCTACATGTAAGTTGACACCTTACCTAAACTAACCTATCCTAACTTAAGAGTAGATTTGTATTTATTAGTATCTATTTATAAATTTATTTATTTAATATCTTAAATTCCCTTCCAAGAACTCCATCAAGCTATAAAAACTATCCCCAAGACCCCCTTCGAATCTACGATCATGTATGGAAGGTATTGGGCGAGAGAAAACGAATGGCGCCAGGTAGAATTAATTTGGACTTTTACTTTGGGCTACAGAAGACTTTTAAAGTTGAAAAAGTGCTCATTTCGGTCGTCTCTGGAGTTCGAATCAAAATCTAAATCCTAAAGTATTGATCCGATTTTAGTTATGTTTGTAGCATTGGATTCAGCGGGTGAAAGTGTACTTTCGGTAGAAATTTGAGCAAAATCCATACATAAATAACCCGTCTATGGGTGATTTAGAATATATATATATATATATATATATATATATATATATTAAAAATAAAAAATAGGTCTATTGGGCCTAAAAATGGTCTAAATAAATAAAACAAATATACCGTTGGAATCGCAACGACGAGAGGAATCCATATATACCCTTGAAAACACAAAATTCGAACATGACTTGCCAAGGTACTCGGCTTCGCCTGGACTAAATAAAACCCAGGTGTTTTTAAACAAATAATTTTTAATTCTGGGCGAATGGCTGGTCGAAAATGGAATCTACGATCATGTATGGAAGGCATTGGGCGAGAAAAATAGAATGGCACCAGGTAGAATTAATTTGTACTTTTACTTTGGGCTACAGAAGACTTTTAAAATTGAAAAAGTGCTCATTTCGGGTGTCTGGAGTTCGAATCAAAATCTAAATCCTAAAGTAATTATCCTAGTTTAGTTATGATTGTAGCATTGGATTCAGCGGGTGAAAGTGTACTTGTTGTAGAAATTTGAGCAAAATCCATACATAAATAACCTGTCTATGGGTGATTTAGAATATATAAATATTCTAAATAAAAAATAGGTCTATTGGACCTAAAAATTGTATAAATAAATAACACAAATATACCGTTGCAATCGCAACGAGAGGAATCCATATATACCCTTGAAAACACAAAAATCGAACATGACTTGCCAAGGTACTCGGCTTCGCCTGGACTTTTAATTTTAAACCCAAGGTTTGTTATAATAATAATAATAATAATAGTTCTTAAAGCTAGCGCATGCTAAGCTAGCTAAGGATAGCTCAATAAGGCCGATTAGGCGTATTTCCATTGGGGTCCTGTACTACTACCCCATCCCTTTGCTCATGAGGGATGGTAACGACTCAGTGCTTGTGAAAAATCTTTAATGCGCCGAGCGTGGGCGCGAACCCGGGCCTTCTGGGTGGAAGTCCGAGACGCTAGTCACTACACCAAGCGAGCCGCTGAAAAATATGTTCTATTCTGGGCGAATGGCTGGGCGAAAATGAAATCTAAGACAATGTATAGAAGCAGCTGGACGAGAAAAAGCGATTGGCACCAAGTAGAATTCCCCAGGACTTATAGTTTGGGCTACAGAGGACTTTTAAAGTCCAAAAAACGGTCCCCTGGGGCCTCCAGGAAGGCAAAGTCAAAATCGAAATCCTAAACTAATGGTCCGATTTTAATTTTGTGCGCGCCATTCGATTCAGCTTGCCAAAATGTACTTATGGTATAAATTTAAACAAAATCTGTACATAAATAACTCGCCTATGGAGTTTTTAACTTTAAAATATGCCTAGGGGGCCTAAAAATTGGTAAAAATTTAAAAAATAAGTATTCCGTTGAAACCGCATCGGCGAGACGAATCCAAATATGTAATATTATTGACAAGTCAAAATCTGACCAAAATCACCGCTTTGCCTGGGCAAAGGAAAGGGCAAAACCCAAGGTTTTTTGAGAAAAATATTTTCGATTCTGGGCGAATGGCTAAGCGAAAATGAAATCTACGACCATGTATAGAATCAGCTGGGCGAGAAAAAGCGATTGGCACCAAGTAGAATTCCCTAGGGCTTATAGTTTGGACTACAGAGGACTTGTAAAGTCCAAAAAACTGTCCCCTGCGCCTCCAGGAAGGCCAAGTCAAAATCGATTCCATGTAGTAATGGTATGAATTTAAACAAAATCCGTATATAAATAACTTGTCTATGGAGTTTTTAAACTTTAAAATAGGCCTAGGGGGCCTAAAAATTTGTCAAAATTAAAAAATAATTATACCATTAAACTGCATCGGCGAGACGAATCCAAATATGTAATAATATTGACAAGTCAAAATCCGACCAAAATCACCGCTTTGCCTGGGCAAACCCAAGGTTTTTTGAGAAAAATATTTTCGATTCTGGGCGAATGGCTGGGCGAAAATTAAATCTACGACCATGTATAGAAGCAGCTGGGCGAGAAAAGGCGATTGGCAACAAGTAGAATTCCCTAGGACTTATAGTTTGTGCTACGGAAGACTTTTAAAGTCCAAAAAACGGTCACCTGGGGCCTCCAGGAAGGCCAAGTCAAAATCGAAATCCTAAACTACTGGTCCGATTTTAATTCTGTTTGCGCCATTAGATTCAGGTTGCCAAAGTGTACTTATGGTATAAATTTAAACAAAATCCGTACATAAATAACTCGTCTATGGAGTTTTTAAACTTTAAAATAGGCCTAGGGGACCTAAAAATTGGTCAAAATTAACAAATAATTATACGGTTGAAACCGCATCGGCGAGACGAATCCAAATATATAATAATATTGACAAGTCAAAATCCGACCAAAATCACCGCTTTGCCTGGTTTTTTGAGAAAAATATTTTCGATTCTGGGCGAATGGTTGGGCGAAAATGAAATCTACGACCATGTATAGAAGCAGCTGGACGAGAAAAAGCGATTGACACCAAGTCAAGGTAGTAGGGGTAGGCAGCCCCGCCCAGGGAAGTACTACCGCCAAGGTTTCGGGAGACTCAGGGAATAGCCTGAATTCCATTTTCTCTCCCAGGCCTTGGTAGCTGGATACATATCTTTCTGCCTCACACATCAGGGGTATCAGGAAAACCCTCTTTATATAACATACACATCCAACTTCACGACATTGCCCTACATCGCTATCCTCTATCCATAAAATACTACTCTTCCCACTACATATCATACATGTAACACCATACACTTACATTTTATGAATGGAGGATGCCTTTAGGCACATGGACCTTTTTGTTTTATCTGTGTTTTTCCTTCCTCCGTTCATTGTCTCTTAAAAAAAAAAAAAAAAAAAAAAGTAGAATTCCCCAGAACTTATAGTTTGGGCTACAGAGGACTTTTAAAGTCCAAAAAACGGTCCCCTGGGGCCTCCAGGAAGGCCAAATCAAAATCGATATCCTAAACTAATGGTCCGATTTTAATTCTGTTTGCGCCATTCGATTCAGCTTGCCAAAGTGTACTAGTAGTATGCATTTAAACAAAATCCGTACATAAATAACTCGTCTATGGAGTTTTTAAACTTTAAAATAGGCCTAGGGGGCCTAAAAATTGGTCAAAATTAAAAAAAAAATTATACCGTTGAAACCACATCGGCGAGACGAATCCAAATATATAATATTGACAAGTCAAAATCTGACCAAAATCACCGCTTTGCCTGGGTTTAATTAAACCCAAGGTTTTTTGAGAAAAATATTTTCGATTCTGGGCGAATGGCTGGGCGAAAATGAAATCTACAACCATGTATAGAAGCAGCTGGACGAGAAAAAGCGATTGGCACCAAGTAGAATTCCCTAGGACTTATAGTTTGGGCTACAGAGGACTTTTAAAGTCCAAAAAAACTGTCCCCTGGGGCCTCCAGGAAGGCCAAGTCAAAATCGAAATCCTAAAGTAATGGTCCGATTTTAATTCTGTTTGCGCCATTCGATTCAGCCTGCCAAAGTGTACTAATGGTATGAATTTAAACAAAATCCGTACATACAGTAAATAACTCTTCTATAGAGTTTTTAAACTTTAAAATAGGCCTAGGGGGCCTAAAAAATTTGTCAAAATTAAAAAATAATTATACGGTTGAAACCGCATCGGCGAGACGAATCCAAATATATAATAATATTGACAAGTCAAAATCCGACCAACATCACCGCTTTGCCTGGTTTTTTGAGAAAAATATTTTCGATTCTGGGCGAAAATGAAATCTACAACCATGCATAGAAGCAGTTGGGCGAGAAAAAGCGATTGGCACCAAGTAGAATTCTCTAGGACTTATAGTTTGGGCTACAGAGGACTTTTAAAGTCCAAAAAACGGTCCCCTGGGTCCTCCAGGAAGGCCAAGTCAAAATCGAAATCCTAAACTAATGGTCCGATTTTAATTCTGTTTGCGCCATTCGATTCAGCTTGCCAAAGTGTATTTATAGTATAGATTTAAACAAAATCCGTATATAAAATAGGCCTAGGGGGCCTAAAATATGGTCAAAATTAAAAAATAATTATACCATTGAAACCGCATCGGCGAGACGAATCCAAATATGTAATAATATTGACAAGTCAAAATCCGACCAAAATCACCGCTTTGCCTGGGTTTAATTAAACCCAAGGTTATTTGAGAAAAACATTTTCGATTCTGGGCGAATGGCTGGGCGAAAATGAAATCTACAACCTAGAAGCAGCTGGGCGAGAAAAAGCGATTGGCACCAAGTAGAATTCCCTAGGACTTATAGTTTGGGCTACAGAGGACTTTTAAAGTCCAATAAACGGTCCCCTGGGGCCTCCAGGAAGGCCAAGCCAAATCGAAATCCTAAACTAATGGTCGAATATTAATTCTGTTTGCGCCATTCGATTCAGCCTGCCAAAGTGTACTAATGGTATGAATTTAAACAAAATCCGTATATACAGTAAATAACTCTTCTATAGAGTTTTTAAACTTTAAAATAGGCCTAGGGGGCCTAAAAAAATTGTCAAAATTAAAAAATAATTATACGGTTGAAACCGCATCGGCGAGACGAATCCAAATATGTAATAATATTGACAAGTCAAAATCCGACCAAAATCACCGCTTTGCCTGGGCCCAGGTTTGTACTAAGTGTACTAATGTGCCAAAGTGTAATAATGGTATACATTTAAACAAAATCCGTACATAAATAACTCGTCTATGGAGTTTTTAAACTTTAAAATAGGCCTAGGGGGCGTAAAAATTGGTAAAAATTAACAAATAATTATAACGTTGAAACCGCATCGGCGAGACGAATCCAAATATGTAATAATATTGACAAGTCAAACTCCGACCAAAATCACCGCTTTGCCTGGGCTTTGTTGAGAAAAATATTTTCGATTCTGGGCGAATGGCTGGGCGAAAATGAAATCTACGACCATGTATAGAAGCAGCTGGACGAGAAAAAGCGATTGACACCAAGTAGAATTCCCCAGAACTTATAGTTTGGGCTATAGAGGACTTTTAAAGTCCAAAAAACGGTCCCCTGGGGCCTCCAGGAAGGCCAAGTCAAAATCGATATCCTAAACTAATGGTCCGATTTTAATTCTGTTTCCGCCATTCGATTCAGCTTGCCAAAGTGTACTAATAGTATGCATTTAAACAAAATCCGTACATAAATAACTCGTCTATGGAGTTTTTAAACTTTAAAATAGGCCTAGGGGGGCCTAAAAATTGGTCAAAATTAAAAAAATAATTATACCGTTGAAACCACATCGGCGAGACGAATCCAAATATGTAATAATATTGACAAGTCAAAATCTGACCAAAATCACCGCTTTGCCTGGGTTTAATTAAACCCAAGGTTTTTTGAGAAAAATATTTTCGATTCTGGGCGAATGGCTGGGCGAAAATGAAATCTACGACCATGTATAGAAGCAGCTGGACGATAAAAAGCGATTGGCACCAAGTAGAATTCCCCAGGACTTATAGTTTGGGCTACAGAGGACTTTTAAAGTCCAAAAAACGGTCCCCTGGGGCCTCCAGGAAGGCCAAGTCAAAATCGATATCCTAAACTAATGGTCCGATTTCAATTTTGTTTGCGCCATTCGATTCAGCTTGCCAAAGTGTACTTATGGTATGAATTTTAAAAAAATCCGTACATAAATAACTCGTCTATAGAGTTTTTAAACTTTAAAATAGGCCTAGGGGACCTAAAAATTGGTCAAAATTAAAAAATAATTATACCGTTGAAACCGCATCGGCGAGACGAATCCGAATATGTAAATATTATTGACAAGTCAAAATCCGACCAACATCACCGCTTTGCCTGGTTTTTTGAGAAAAATATTTTCGATTCTGGGCGAAAATGAAATCTACGACCATGCATAGAAGCAGTTGGGCGAGAAAAAGCGATTGGCACCAAGTAGAATTCTCTAGGACTTATAGTTTGGGCTACAGAGGACTTTTAAAGTCCAAAAAACGGTCCCCTGGGTCCTCCAGGAAGGCCAAGTCAAAATCGAAATCCTAAACTAATGGTCCGATTTTAATTCTGTTTGCGCCATTCGATTCAGCTTGCCAAAGTGTATTTATAGTATAAATTTAAACAAAATCCGTATATAAAATAGGCCTAGGGGGCCTAAAATATGGTCAAAATTAAAAAATAATTATACCATTGAAACCGCATCGGCGAGACGAATCCAAATATGTAATAATATTGACAAGTCAAAATCCGACCAAAATCACCGCTTTGCCTGGGTTTAATTAAACCCAAGGTTATTTGAGAAAAACATTTTCGATTCTGGGCGAATGGCTGGGCGAAAATGAAATCTACAACCTAGAAGCAGCTGGGCGAGAAAAAGCGATTGGCACCAAGTAGAATTCCCTAGGACTTATAGTTTGGGCTACAGAGGACTTTTAAAGTCCAATAAACGGTCCCCTGGGGCCTCCAGGAAGGCCAAGCCAAATCGAAATCCTAAACTAATGGTCGAATATTAATTCTGTTTGCGCCATTCGATTCAGCCTGCCAAGTGTACTAATGGTATGAATTTAAACAAAATCCGTATATACAGTAAATAACTCTTCTATAGAGTTTTTAAACTTTAAAATAGGCCTAGGGGGCCTAAAAAAATTGTCAAAATTAAAAAATAATTATACGGTTGAAACCGCATCGGCGAGACGAATCCAAATATGTAATAATATTGACAAGTCAAAATCCGACCAAAATCACCGCTTTGCCTGGGCCCAGGTTTGTACTAAGTGTACTAATGTGCCAAAGTGTAATAATGGTATACATTTAAACAAAATCCGTACATAAATAACTCGTCTATGGAGTTTTTAAACTTTAAAATAGGCCTAGGGGGCGTAAAAATTGGTAAAAATTAACAAATAATTATAACGTTGAAACCGCATCGGCGAGACGAATCCAAATATGTAATAATATTGACAAGTCAAACTCCGACCAAAATCACCTGGGCCAAGCCAAATCGAAATCCTAAACTAATGGTCGAATATTAATTCTGTTTGCGCCATTCGATTCAGCCTGCCAAAGTGTACTAATGGTATGAATTTAAACAAAATCCGTATATACAGTAAATAACTCTTCTATAGAGTTTTTAAACTTTAAAATAGGCCTAGGGGGCCTAAAAATTGGTCAAAATTAAAAAAATAATTATACCGTTGAAACCACATCGGCGAGACGAATCCAAATATGTAATAATATTGACAAGTCAAAATCTGACCAAAATCACCGCTTTGCCTGGGTTTAATTAAACCCAAGGTTTTTTGAGAAAAATATTTTCGATTCTGGGCGAATGGCTGGGCGAAAATGAAATCTACGACCATGTATAGAAGCAGCTGGACGATAAAAAGCGATTGGCACCAAGTAGAATTCCCCAGGACTTATAGTTTGGGCTACAGAGGACTTTTAAAGTCCAAAAAACGGTCCCCTGGGGCCTCCAGGAAGGCCAAGTCAAAATCGATATCCTAAACTAATGGTCCGATTTCAATTTTGTTTGCGCCATTCGATTCAGCTTGCCAAAGTGTACTTATGGTATGAATTTAAAAAAAATCCGTACATAAATAACTCGTCTATAGAGTTTTTAAACTTTAAAATAGGCCTAGGGGACCTAAAAATTGGTCAAAATTTAAAAATAATTATACCGTTGAAACCGCATCGGCGAGACGAATCCGAATATGTAAATATTATTGACAAGTCAAAATCCGACCAAAATCACCGCTTTGCCTGGGTTTAATTAAACCCAAGTTTTTTTGAGAAAAATATTTTCGATTCTGGGCGAATGGCTGGGCGAAAATTAAATCTACGACCATGTATAGAAGCAGCTGGGCGAGAAAAGGCGATTGGCAACAAGTAGAATTCCCTAGGACTTATAGTTTGGGCTACGGAAGACTTTTAAAGTCCAAAAAACGGTCCCCTGGGGCCTCCAGGAAGGCCAAGTCAAAATCGAAATCCTACACTACTGGTCCGATTTTAATTCTGTTTGTGCCATTCGATTCAGCTTGCCAAAGTGTACTTATGGTATAAATTTAAACAAAATCCGTACATAAATAACTCGTCTATGGAGTGTTTAAACTTTAAAATAGGCCTAGGGGACCTAAAAATTGGTCAAAATTAAAAAAATAATTATACCGTTGAAACCGCATCGACGAGACGAATCCAAATATGTAATAATATTGACAAGGTTAGGTTAGATAGGTTAGTTTAGGTTAGGTTAAATCTAGATAGTTTTATTTAGGTTTAAAAATCGAAAAATGTACTTGTAAGCATGCATAATTAACGTTTGTACCACCGATAAACACCACTGCTTGTGTGTGTGTGTGTGTGTGTGTGTTTGTTGTTTCGTTTTTTAACTCTGTTTTATCTTGTTGTGGTTTGTTTACAGGTTGCGAAGTATCCGGTGAGGTGTTCCCGGATAGCTACAACTGGACCCAAGGCTGCCACAACTATACCTGTAATGAGGGAACTGTTCTCAAACTTGACGTTATAGAAACATGTAAGTTACCTCACACACAGTTGACCATAAGCATTGTTTAATTACCATGATCAGAGTATTTGTACATTAATTGTAAACTGTAAATTTGTTAATGTAAGTACATTAATAAAATCTTAGTATATAATGCTTGAGCTGTACCAAGAGTCAATTATATATTGACGTTAAATACAGATACTTATATACAGTATGCTTCAATTATTAATATATATATATATTTTTTTTTTTTTCTATATTCCAACTTACTTCCTCTCGGGCATAGGCATTCACCGCTTTACAATGAACAGTGAAGCCCGTGAGGTCTTGTTCCAGTCTAGGGAGTGAGACATGTAAAGCACGTAGAGTACAACGAGCACCTGCCATCTTGCCTTCACATGAGGTACGGTGCTCACTCATGGCCCGAAACGACCCCATCTCTGAAGCCACCTCGTTCCCGTGCTTCACTGTCTCAACCCCTACACTCGGACTCTCACACTTACACACCACAACGCCACCTGTTGCGCAGATAACTCACCAGGCATTGCACCCCTATAGCATATTTTGAATATGGGAATATTCATACAGTGCTATTTAATCAGGGAACAATGAGGGTATTTTATTGACGTTTCGGTGGGCTTGTGGTAATGCACTGATACCAGGTACAGCACAAATTCCATCCCAATAATATCTTCCCATTGATACATCGGGATTTGAACCCGGGACCTTTGGATTACCAGGCCAGTGGCAAGACCACTCCACCACACCTCCCCTATAATATAAACACACAAGGATCAAATATACGTTAAAATGAAGTGATGCAATCCCTATTTCAACTTATAAACATATTGCAATGCAAAATAAGAGTCTGTATATTATAATTATGATACCGGACAGAATCTACAGTAATTGTTCTTGGCCGCATATACTTATCCGTATGAACGTGCAGGACTATATGAGCTGGGAGACTACAAAAGGGTTGCTGAATGTAGTCGTGGGGTTTGTTACTGTGCTGGGGTTGCCGAACGCAGTCTGAGAGCAAAGGGTTGTTGAACTCTCGATGTGCCTCACAAGGGTTGCTGAATGAGGGCTTTCCTGAGCAAAAGTTGCTGAACTCAGGAAGGCAAGGGCAGGTGAAACTAAACCCAGTGACCTGCCAAACAGCTGCTGCTCTCGGTCCTCGTTCATTTTCTTGCTCCTCTTGGTTCTGGAATCCTTGCGGGTATAAGGGGCCTTATGGTTGGGATTGCAACAGCATTGCAACGTCCCAAAGCTGCTCGTCGGTGCAGCTTTTTCTTTAGCAATATAAGGGGACTTCACTCTAACATCAATTCTGTTCACCAATTTCTTCAAGCAGAGTCCCCTACTCTCCTTTTTTTTGACAGAGACTCAAGTAACATCCACATCTGACACATCTAGATTTAATTTTCCAGGTTATCAACTGCTCCAAAATGTCAGACCTAAAGGAGGTGTATGTTGCTTCACAAAATCTGAAATTGCCCTGGAGGAGGTTACTAGTTTCAATTGTCCCTATTTTGATTATTCTATATACAAATTAATTTCTGCTGGTAAATTTAAATACATATGTTGCATCTACCGTTCCCCAAATACTCCTCCAGAGCAGTCTTTTTGATTCTCTGTCCTCACAACTGTCCTCAACTTAAATGCTTCTTCTGAAATCACTGTGTTGGGTGATTTTAATGTCCATAATGTTGACTGGCTCACTCATTCAGCCAGGACTGATGATGCTGATCTTGAATGTGAGCTATTTGCAGACTCATTTAATCTCACTCAACTAGTCAACCAACCCACCCGTGTACCAGATAATCCTGATCATAATTCCCACCTACTGGACTTATTTTTAACAACCAATTCAGAAAATTATGATGTTACAGTGAGGTCCCCGCTTGGATCTTCTGATCACTGTCTGATACAGGCCACCTGTCTATCACCTACCACACCTTCCCACTCTGAACCTGTTTTGGTGACTAAATGGCATTACGATAGGGCAGACTGGGAGGGTTTTCAAGATTTCTTTATTGATATTCCCTGGACTTCTTTCTTTTCTAATGATGCAAACTCCACCTTGAGCCACATACAAGATTTTAAATATATTGGAATGGAAACTTGTATTCATCATCAAAAGTACAGTAAAAGATCTAATTCACCTAAATGGTTTGACCATAATTGTGCTAGAGTAACTGAACAAAAAGCAATAGCCTACAATGCATACACAAGATAAAAAACACATGAAGCCTTTAATTACTTTCGAAACATCAGAAATCATGCCAAAACTGTATTAAATCTAACTAAATCAAACTTTCTCCACAAGCAGGCAAATAAACTTCTAAATAATCCAAATGATAACAAAATATTTTGGTCTACTCTTAACTCATTCAAATCCAACTTCACTACTGTTTCATCCATTCCACCATTAAAATCTTCGACTGGCAATCTTGTAAGTGACCCACGAGGTAAAGCTAACCTTCTTGCGGATATTTTCTCCACCAACTCAACCTTAGATGAAATAAATCAAGATGTCCCTGTACTTAATTTTAATTCGCCTGAAATTCCCTCACTTAAGATCCACACCAGACATGTCAAAACTATTTTGCAGAATCTCTCAGTAGATAAAGCTCCTGGTCCAGATGAAATTCCTCCAATAGTACTTAAGAATTGCTCCTTGGTGCTCGCTCCTGTATTGGCAAAAAAATTCCGTCTGTGTACAAAGGAAATCAAGCCACAACAGATCTAGTGACCCTTCTAGGCTGCTTGTCCTCCAAAACACTGAGGATCAAGTGTCCAAACAGTGGTTTAGAGTGGGTAAGGGAACATTGGAAAGGGAATTACTGCCCTGGAACTAATGTCTGTGACAGGATTAGGAAGTTAGTAGGGGACAGATGGGTTAGTAACTGAGGGGGGGATAAAATAAAGTTATTCATTTACAAACGCAGTCAGTCGCGGGTTTGATGAGAGATATTTGTCTAAGCGGAGTTTAAATGAATCAACGGTGATGCAGTCTATAACGTCTCGGGGAAGCCCATTCCACAAGTTGACAACTCGATTGAAGAAGAAATTCTTAGATTCGTGTGAGTTAAAAGATTTACCAATAATTTTGCAACCGTTTCCCCGCGTGTAATTAGATTGGTCGATAGTGAAGTACTTACTACAGTTCATATTGTCGATGCCTTTGATGATTTTGAACACTTGAATTAAGTCACCTCTTAATCTGCACTGGGTTAAAGGAAATAGATTTAATTCTCTAAGACGCTCTTCGTATGGTTTGTTCTTTAGGCTAGGTATCATTTTGGTAACTCTACGTTGAACTCGTTCTAGCTTGTTTATATCTTTTTGGTAATAAGGGCACCAGGATTGAACGCAGTATTCCAGAAGAGGGCGGACTAAGGAATTGTAAATGGTTAGGATAACTTCTTTGGATTTATGCTCAAATGACCTGCCTATAAAGCCAATTATTTTGTTTGCCTTCTTAACAACTTCTGAACATTGTTGACTCGGTTTTAGGTTACTCGATATTGTTACTCCCAGATCGGTTTCTCTGTTTACATTCTTAAACTGAGTGCCATTCATCGAATAGTTTGCTTTCTCATTTAGGTATCCGATATGTAGTACTTTACATTTATCCGCATTGAAACTCATTTGCCAAATTTCGGCCCAACATGACAATTTATCTAGATTGTGTTGCATATCGTCAACTTGTTCTTTTGAGAGTACGCTATTTGCAATTTTTGTATCGTCAGCAAATTTTTAGATTGTACAGGTGAGACCCTCATCTATGTCGTTGATGTAAATTAGAAAGAGAATTGGTCCCAGTACGGATCCCTGGGGTACCCCACTACTTACATTGGTCCATTTAGATGCCTTACCGTTTATGACTACTCTTTGCTTTCTGTCGCTGAGCCAATTTTCTATCCATTTCAACACACCATCTTGTATTCCATGCGCTTTTAGTTTTAGCAGTAAACGTTTGTGGGGAACTTTGTCAAAGGCCTTTTGAAAATCAAGGTATATAATATCTACAGCTTTACTCTCATCATAGAGGTTGAGGATATCGTGGAAGAAGTCTAAGAGGTTTGTTAAACAGGAACGTGTACTCATGCTTCCCAGTGTCCTGGAAAGAAGCAAACATCCATCCAGTTCCTAAAACAGGTGCCTCTTCAGATCCATCAAACTACAGACCAATAGCTATAACTTCCACTCTTGGTAAAGTCTTTGAAATTATATTAAATAATCACATAATTAAACATCTTGAGAATAATAAATTAATCAGTGATAGGCAATATGGTTTTAGACGATGTCGATCAACTGCAGACATTCTTTGCCTTCTCACGCATCAAATCAATCAAGCTACAGACCAACATGGTGAAACACATACAATAGCACTGGATATATCAAAGGCATTTGATAGAGTCTGTCATCAATCCTTATTGTCGAAGATGTCACACTACGGCCTTGCATCATTAGTTCCACTAATTTCTTCTTATCTTCATAACAGAAAAATACGTGTAATGGTAGATGGCCTTTATTCTCAATTTCACTCAATAAATGCTGGTGTTCCCCAGGGATCAGTTTTGGCCCCAACTCTGTTCCTCATTCATATCAATGATCTCATATCTACCACTCATAATCCAATACATTCCTACGCAGATGACTCAACACTCCACAGTTCCTTCACATTTACCAATTCTTTCACCCAACCCGATCTTATAAATTCAAAAATAAACACTGCAATTTCTCTGAACCAGGACCTTTCTAGAATTAATGAATGGGGACAAAAGAATCTAATTTCCTTTAATGCACAGAAAACCAAGTACATTCAATTTTCTAACCGACAGAATCTCACTGACTCCCATATATTTTTAATGATGTAAATATTCCCACTTCCCCTAGTATTGACATTCTGGGTGTAACATTAACTACTAATCTGAGCTGGACACATTATGTTAGAAGCATTGCTAAGAATGCCTCTAAAAAACTGGGACTACTGTACAGAGTTCGAGAATTCTTCACTGACGAGCAGTTGGCCGTAATATATAAAAGTCAAGTGCGTTCTCAGATGGATTACTGTTCACCTCTGTGGAGTGAAAGTGGAGTGGTTGCATTGAGGCAGTTGGACAAAATTCAAAATAAAGCTATTAGATTAATCAATAACCCTACAATCACACAGGACCTTCCTACATTATCCATACGAAGAAACGTTGCATCCCTTGCATTATTCTACAGATATTTTCACAGCAATTGTTCCGAGGAACTTGTTTCAATTGTGCCGCCTCTCCACATCTTTCCCCGTAGAACTAGGGCAGCTGAGAGCACCCATGAATTTACACTTTCTCCTCCACAATGCAGAACTTCTGCTTATCAAAATTAATTTATCCCCAGAACTACTACTCTTTGGAATTCACTTCCCTCGAGATGCTTTCCACAAACTTACAATCTACAACAGTTTAAATCCAGTTGTTACAAACATTTTATGAATGGAGGATGCCTTTAGGCACATGGACCTTTTTTGTTTTATCTGTGTTTTTCCTTCGTCCGTTCATTGTCTCCTAAAAAAAAAATTACGGCTGTCCTTGTGTCCTTGTTTCACTGGGCCGGTGTGCCCAGGTAATTTGCCTTCCCGGGTAGCAGGTGGGCTACCACCTAATTCTAATGCCTTTGTAATTTTGTTGCACCGTGAGGTGGTCAGGTACCTCGAGTAATTGTGGTGCCTTAGTGGTGTTGGTGTCGGTGAATGTGAGGCAAACCTCATCAAACGTCTCGAGGTAGCCGACTATCAAGCCTTTTGGGAGGGTTAGGGGATGGTCCATAATATTAATGATTAAGATGGAGTTAACATGAGATGGTAGTACTGCAGGCAATATATGGCAATGAGGTGCGGCTGGGTGGGCGGGGTATGGCAAAAACATTAAAGGCATATCTGTGGGGTGCTGGATAAGTACCCAAAGTTGGTGGTGGGGGGGCACTGTGGTTACCTTTGTGGTCATGGATTGAGCTAGGATATGGGAGATGTCTTACTCTGCGAGGTGAATCAACTATAAGCTGCTTGCAGTCAATTTGTGAACCTAAAAGTTGCAATAGGTCGAGCCAAAAAATCTTTCATACACCTGGCAGGGGGAATCTATGACAATGAACGGGTGGGGATTGGACTTGCCATCAAGGGTGGTGACAGCAAGGGGTAAGCTATCTCCTCTGACCATTAATGAGGTGCTTCCGGCGCCTATTAAGGTGATATTTGATTTGCATAGAGATCCGAATTTACCTTGGTTCTTCATGAAAAACTTTGTACTTATACTTAACGGGCCGCAACAGTGTCTACCATCAGGCGGACTCACAATCCATTTAGTTTAATTTTGTAGTAAATTGGGCTTTCATAGTGTCACCTGAGGTCCAGAGTCAGGTAAACAAGGTCGCGTGATGTCATTGGGGGCGGGGCGTGATGCCATGCGGGGTGGTGCTTCAGGTCGAATGGAGATGGAGAGTAGACTACCTTCTTTTCTGGCATTTTGGTGGGCGCCTTTTCTTTTCTTGATATGGGTGCGGGTGGCTTCTTGGTTGCTGATTTTGTTGCAGCTGTCTCGGTGTTCGTTGCAGTGGTTGTTGTGGGTATTGGAGGTAGTGATTACCTGGTTGTCGTCTGCAGGGGAGGTGTGGTGGAGTGGTCATGCCACTGGATTGGTAATCCAATGGACCCGGGTTCAAATCCCGATATGTCAATGGGAAGATATTATTGGGATTGAATTTGTGCTGTACCTAGTATCAGTGCATTACCACAAAGCCCACCGAAATGCCAAAAAAATACCCTCATTGTTCCCTGATTAAATAACACTGTATGAATATTCCCATATTCAAAATATGTTACAGGGGGACAATGCCTAGTGAGTTCACTGCTCAATAGGTGGCATTCTGAGAGTGAGGGTCTGAGTCTGGAGGGTGAGACGGTGAAGCACTTGAGCGAAGCAACCGGCCGCTTCAGAGATGGAGCTGCTTCGGGCCATGATGGATGCTTCGCATGTCTCACTCCCCAGACTGGAACAAGACCTCACGGGCTTCACCGTGTTGAGCGGTGGAATGTACAGGCTCTCAGCCTATGCCCGAGAGGGAGTAGTTGGAGTATAGAAAAAAAAAAAAAAAATATAGGGCTGATCTCCACAGAAGATGGTTTCTGATGGTAGACTGTCCTATTTACATCTCTGGATACTGGCATCACTATTGATGCAATCCTAGGTGTTGTGGGTAATGTTGGTGGTGTTGCAGGCACTCTCCTTAGGGATGTGGGCACAACAATTATTATTATTAATACAACAATATTATTAGCATTATTAGTAGTAGATTATTTATTATTTATATTATTATTTTTATTATCATTATTTTTATCCAACAGGTTGTGAGGTGTACGGCCAAGCCTACTCCTGGGGCCACAACTGGACACAAGGCTGCAACAACTTCACCTGTGATGAAGGGGTGCTGGTCTCTCTCGCCATCCTAGAATCATGTCAGTATTTAACCACAATAAGGGTAGCTATTCTTTATCACGCCTTGGTGTACTGGATTAAAGCATGGACACTCGTTCTAGCTGTCGGTGGTTTGAGCCCAGCTGAGGGCATAAAAACATTGAGTAGTTCACGTGTACTTATGAAAAATACTAAATTATAATGACTCTCATGTTTGGCTGGGAGAGAATTAAATTAAATCACTTCAACTCAAGTTGCATGGGAATAGTTGCAAAAATCCCAGTATGGTAGGCTACTCTTAA
Organism: Paralithodes platypus; assembly: GCA_032716605.1. Lineage (NCBI taxonomy): Eukaryota > Metazoa > Arthropoda > Malacostraca > Decapoda > Lithodidae > Paralithodes > Paralithodes platypus. Next base: position 78,003,364 of record CM064492.1, on the reverse strand, counting down.
ATATGGGTCCTACAACTTGTGTATGAAACGGAATAATTTCTGCAAGTAGGATTTCTCCTTCTCCTTAAGATAAATAGGAAAAAGGTTATCTATTCTTTATCACGCCGTGGTGTACCGGATTAAAGCATGGAAACTCGTCCTGACTGTCGGTGACTCGAGCCTGGCTGAGAGTATAAAAACCTTTAGTAGCTCACGTATATTTGCGAGATATATTATATATCGGTATATATATTATTAACCCTTGTCGAGCGGGGGGTTTTGGGCTTATTTGGGCATATTCAGGCCCTCCTGAATGATAAATCCAGTATCTGCATGAAAAGAAATGTATTCAGCAAAAAACTAGGCGCTAAAAGCTTCAAATTGAGACCAGAACGAGCTACGTAGCACTCGTCATTCTCAGGCAGTGTTGCCACCAACATGGGAGTTTAGCGTATAGCGGCATATTTTTTCCCACTACGCTCACTACTGGCAAATCTGACGGCCTCTCAAGAACAGAGAGAACATGAGTCAGTGGGCGGCGTTAAGCCCTGGGAGTCGGCTGTCTGGCCCGCTGCGCTCCCGGCCATTTGCACTCGATTTTAACCCTTTAAAAGCCTTAATAATGCTCCTAACTTGCTGCAAATTGGAGGCGGACTTAAGTGCGCCCCCGCTACGAATGGGTTAAATCAGTTTGTGTGTCTGTTTGTCTGTCTGTGTGTTCTTATAGGCGGCCGCAGTTTTGGACCTGGGGAGCTGAAACTTTGCATGTGGGTGTCAATTCTCCCTACCAATAAATGCCTACAGTGGCCGATAGAGGCGCTGAACGCAAGGTTTACCGCGGTGCATTGTGGGAAATGGTCGACATCGCGGAGCTATCCACCCTCCCTCTCCCTCAACAATTCTATAATATATGCAGTTAGTCGAAATGTCTGTAGCTGACACATACTTTGGTCTATTCATACTGTTGTTTTATATATTTTAAAATCACCCATATTCATAAATAATGTATATTTACAATACAAAGTCAGCAGGTATTTTCGCGCCAATTTTGTTATGATAATTAATCAGCTTATAATTATGTTTGTAGTCATTATCAGCTGCATATGGACTTTCCCTGTATTACTATACTATATAAGCACTTAGTGTAGTCGTATACTGTATAATAAAAACGTGTAGAATCACACAACAATTGAGATAAACTGTGCTTATCCTAGGTGTTGGATATAGTGATGTCTACAGTCGTAGCTCTGGCGCAAGTTCAGAAGCGTCCACCAGAGGTCTCAAGATAATTGTTGGTAGGGAGAATTGACCTGGGTCAGGTCATAGAGGGGGCGAGGCCACGATCGGAGGTCGTTTCGAGGCCGAAATTGATTTTTTTTTTTTTTAAATGGCCGTTTGGGGCAGGAGGCGGCCTCCGATCGAAAAGGTGTATGGAACGAAAGTTGTTCGCAGCCCCCCAAAATGGGGTTACGGATGAGGTCAGATCCAAAATCGGAGGTCATTTAGCGGCCGAAATCGAGGTCGCCGTTTAATGAGGCACAGGGAGGTCGAGGCCGGTGATTATGGTAGTAGTGATTGATGATGGTGATTATGGTAGTAGTAGTGGTGGTAGTACCCAGGCAACGCCGGGTACCCCTGCTAGTTATATATATATATAATTTTTACTATTAGTAGGCCTACTATTATTTGTATTATTTTATTATCATTATTATTATTATTTTTATTATTATTATCATTGTTCTTATTTCCCTTTGAGGTTGCGAGGTTGGAGGCGAGGTACTGAGTGGAGGACAAACATGGACGCAAGGGTGCTTCAACTACACCTGTGAGGCCGGCACTGCACAACCCCAAGGCGTCATCCATACATGTCAGTAACTATAATAACACACACAACAAAGCCACTTCACCAGCTTCCTCTCTCTCTCTCTCTCTCTCCAACACCCCTTCTTCCTCTCCAACAGCTTCCTCTCTCTCTCGCTCTCCAACACCCCTTCTCCCCTCTCAACACTTCGAAAAGTAGATACGAGGTGCCATTGTGAAGGCTTATCCAAACATCTCAGTAACTTACTAACACACACAACAAAGCCACTCCAACAGCTTCCAAAATGAAGTGTGTCATCGATCCTCAGAAGGCTAATAAACTATCTAACTAATAACTAACTGATAATTATTTAATTAATAACGGCTAACTAATAAATAAGTAGCTAATATCCAAGAATAACTAAGTAATAACTAGGTATAAACTGAATTTAATATACTAATAACAAATAGCTAACAAACTATCCAATAACAAACAAACTAGCAAATAACTAATACAGTACCTGATTAGCTAAATAATAATAAATAATCAGCTGATGGTAAATTGTTGTATCTGATTACTCACCAATTGACCACTTGCGAGTTTCGTTCTATAAGGAAGTTGGACCTGTATACATCTATATTTAACAGAATTTACAGCTAAAATACGGTCGTAGTACATTTATAAATTGGGAGGTTTGACGTACTTCCCAACCTACCAAATAGAAAAATCTACTATTTGGTAGTAGTCTTGGAAAATCCAACGTCAAGTCAAAATAGACAAGTCGTCATTGCAATTAGGTTAATAGCCTTGACGTTGGATTTGCCAAGACTACTAACAAATAGTTTGATTACAAACAGACAAGCAGAGGCAAAAACATAACCTCCTCGAACTTTGTTGGCAGAAGTAATTATGAATATTTGGCACTAATACAATTCAGAAACCTATTATTTAATAGTGGCCCCTTCATCATTGACGACGTTGCCTATTAGTATAATAAGTCTCCATTCAACACCCACGTCAGTCGTTTGAATCAACCGCCGCGGGGAAGAAAGAGATTCATCTTCATAAGTTCAACGCTACTTCTCTTATGGTGTCGTCATATTGATTGGGTACCCACTATGAAAAAACTTCTTAAAAAATAAGAGAACAAAAAGGAAAAAAGAATTTCCACTTTAACACTGTTATTCACAAGCTTCCCACATTCGGTGGATTTTCTTGCGTTGTGGCTTCTTACCGCCTCTTGCCAAGCGCAACAATTCGTCCTTCTCTTCCCCACGGGCCTACTGTCAACACTTGTGCCCCGCGCTCCGGCTTCATTCGACGCTCGCTCTCCTCTAGTGAGTCTTTTCTCATTTGTATGTATCTGGAAGATAGTGAGCAGGGTTTAGACTAGCTAGCACGGGTTGTGTTATTGTTGGCCCGCAGAAAGTGTTAAAATTAGGGTACGTTTAAGCGCTTACTCCTTGTGTTCAATGTTTCCACCAGTGGTGTTTTTTTGTTTGTTGCTATGCACCTTAGTTTTGCTTTTTCCTTAGTTAGGAGGCTTTCCTTTAAGTTTCTTGCTGTTCCTTTGTACAGCTTGGGGGTCTAGGGACCCTGTCTTTGTTGCAGACGCGCCAGGGTTAGGATTGTCACACGTGGTTGTGGCATCATCCGGCATTGAGCCTGTGAGAGGCCCCTCGTGGGGGGTTTTTCTCTTTGCCCTTTTGGCACTGTTCTTGGTTCTTCTTGTAGTGTGTACTGTTTTTTCCGGATAAGCCTTTAGGTTATCTAGTTTTGGGGGGTCTTTTTTATTGCTGTATTGTTAATTATTATGTCCCCTGTGTGTTGTGGTCTCCCTGTTGGTTAGTGAGCCACTTTCCGGGAGTCCGGCAACGTGTTCCACGCGTGGGAGTGCGTGAGTTGGGTCGGATTTCCTCGCGGCTGTGCCTTGCTCTGAGTCCCCCTTCCTTTGCTGTGCCCGCCGGCCTAAGGTTGTAGCCGTTGGGTCGATCCGCCGTGCCGGCGTGTTCAAGGGCTCGTGTTTCCCACGCCAGGTTTGACGTCAGTGGGTGTGGCGGCGCCACTGCCCCCTGGTCCCTGGTCCCTGGTCCCTCTGGGATCCGGCGGACGCCGATGTAAATCTGGTTGGTAAGGTGCTTTTGAGTCCCTCGGACTTTGCCTCCGCCTTTTGGCGGCTGCGAGAGCAACAAGTCCTCCGGCGGGTGGTGTTTCGTGTACGGAACAACCCGATTCCCGCCGTTAGGGGTCCCCCGGTCATTAAAACTGGTCAGTTTTGACGTGGGATATTGCGGTCGTTTACCCCGCCGTGCCGGCGGCCCAGTGAGTAACAGACCCCGGCGGACACTGCACTTGTGTCGTCATCAGCTAGCACGCTTACTTCAATGGCGTTTACCCCGCCGTGCCGGCGGCCTAGTTGGTAAACGAATCAGCGGCTGCTTGTGTGTTTTGTGGAGCACAGAGCGGTCCGCCATCAAGGGGCTCACTGTTCTACGACCTACGTTGTAACGGTGGCCCTCTGTTTTTTAGTGGTATCCCCTTCTCATGTTACTCAGGGGCATGGGAAGAGGCTATTCACACCCTCTTAGGGGTAACAAGAAGAAGGAGGCCGTTGCCTCTTATTCTTCTTACACCGGGAGGTTAGGATAGGTGAGACTCTCCCTGTATATCCTTATGAGCATTGATTCCTGGAAATTTTTCTTTCCAGGTGGACACTCAGAACAGCCGGCTACCGCGTCGTTCCCGCCGGGGAGAGGAGTCTCTGCATCATGCCTTTGTTTACAGTATGCTCAACCCCCGCCTGTCTTTTGATACCAATACCAGCACATAGCAGGTGTATTAGGTGTGTACAGTGTTTAAACAGAAACTCTTTCATGTGGGCATCTCGTACATGTCCGGTGTGTTCAGATCTGTTCGAAGAATGGCTCACGGCCCAAGATATATCTTGCTTACTCACTCTCATTGCCGTTAAAACTAAGTTTAAGACCTATGCTTCTCAGGTAGCTAACAAAAAACTGTCATGTGACAACCCAGAATTATTGAGGGTAGTTCAATTGTACTCATTTGATGATCATATAGCTCATCAGTCACACACCTCCCCGATACCCTTGTTGACCATTGGGTCTCCTTCGTCATCCACGACATCTACACAGAGCTCCTCTCCCCCATCCAAGAGGTGCCACTTGATGTCACCGGAATGCCCACAACCTGCTCACCCAGCTCCCCCGGCGGGCAACCTGAGGCGCATGGACAGCACGGACTATCTGCCTGACAAGATCCGCCGGCTCTCGAGCCCACCACGACGTGTGTTACTTTCTAATGAAACTCCTACTTCTGCGCAAGTAGATCTCACAGGATCACAGCTGGAAGGTCCGGCGGCCGCCTCAGGGACGCAGGGGGTTAGCCCCGGTCTCCTCGAGCCAGACGCCGGCCTCTCTCACACTGCCACTAGACTTAGACAAACTGTACACGTTAGGCTCCAAGGTTCCAAGTTAGTGTTGTCAAACAAACAGGCTCAGCAAGCCAACATGACTCAGACCTCTACTCAGTCTCTGGGTGTATTTACATCAAATGCGGTTACGACCATACGGTCTCACACGACACTCCTGGCTCCTTCTGAGGACCAGCTCGGCTTGACGGCCGCCGCTAAGAATATGGATTCGCAGAATGCGACCTCCCCGCTAACACCGCCGCGTGACCAGAAGTCACCGGCTTGCGGTTCTCACCACCCGGCTACGGCTAGTAACAGTCAGACACTGATGAACACGGCCACTCTCAAACAGGCTGACACTCTGATACCGACAGACCAACAAGTTAGGCTAACTACACAAACCACTCCCACGAAGTTAACGACTGTGCAGCTAAATTAATTGTTACAGAAGGTGATCAGTCAGTGTGCCATTAAGCAGGGTCAGGCCCATACTCAGGCACTGGGACCACCTCACAGTGTATCTAGGCCCCCCTCTCATATCAATGTAGGTATTCCCTCTCCACCAGTCCCATCCGCCGGGCCAGCAATGGCCTGCATAATTGGCTACCTGCCGCCTACGGGCCCGGCGCTAAACAGACCAGTTCATTCCCGACCTGCGGGGCAAGAGCATCAGCCGCGGGCCGTAAATGTTACCCCAGCTTCGTTGACAGGCCCATTAGTCCATCCCTCAACCTCGAAGCAACTCCTAGGGTTAGGAGACCTAGAGTTCATGGGTGCGTCCAAGCCCACCAATATAGCTCCCCCGTCCGCCGGCCGACCCAAGCAGGGACTACCGGCGGATGCTTGGGCAATTGTTCCTCCCGACCTTCGACCCCCTTGAATAGGTTGGACACTGAGTTAGTTCATAGCCAGGAGCACCTAAGCCAGAATAGTTCTGTGGGTTCGGATGATACCCAACCTTACTTATCCCCCTCGGTAGACAGGACCCATACGGTGAGTAACCCACCGGGTCCCTCTTCCACTCCCAGTTCTCACCCCAGTGCTCCCCTAGTCCTGCCGGGTGTCCCGGCCCAATCTCAAGCCATCAAAACACCAGGCAGGCTCTGGCTGGACAGCAGTGACACAAGGAGAGGGGCATAAATCAACACAAGGGGAGGTCCCAGTGCCGGTGGAGTGGGCTATTGAAGTCAACCGTAAACATGTCTTTAGGGCAAAAGATGCTAACGGTACAGTCATACAGGTTCCTATATATGCTAGACCTGACCCGGCAAATTTTCAATATTTTGTGTACAACCCATGCCTGCTGGTTCCTCTTCCGGCGGATTCCCCGGTCCAGGATCCTTCTCACCCAGACACTCCCATTTGCCCTGATTGCCATAAAAAATGTAGCTCTACTGGTTGTCGTTCTCTGTATACACAGAGGGAGCCTTCTCCCAAATTTCACAGATGTGGTCCACATGAAGACCAAAGGGAGCTGAATCTGAGTGAGGTGGGCGATGGGCCGTGGGCAACGTGGGATCAGGAACTGCAACAATTTGCTATAGATATTACATCCAATACCTTGTCCTCAATTCCCCCTCCCCCCCGTTACCGATTTTGACTGGCTGGCACAACGACCGGGCGGCGTTACGTTCCCTATTTTTAATTTTCTGATAGCCCCTCAATTTACGGCGGAAGATTTTCCATTGCCACTCATTACTCCTGAACTCCAACGAGAATTTCTGGTCAGAGATAAGGCCCACAGGACATTCATTAGCTTCCTGTTAACTAGAGACACGGCCCAGGCTATTGCCCAACCGATGCCTAATCCCTCTCCACGTACCCAGGAATTAGTTAAAGTCTTTCAACAATACCTCCTCCCTACCCCGGCTAGAACACTCACGGAAATTCGAACAGCCTTGTTTGAGGCAGTCCAGTCACGTCAGCTACTCAGAATCGGTATGGCTCAAGGGTTACCTATGAATGCTTACTATAGGATCTTATTCTCCCCTGTCTTGACTGCGGCAATCATAGATAAACAGACAGAACGAGATGTGAGGGTAATGTTGTGCTCGAAGGACAAAACAAACCAATAGATTTTTTCCCTGACGGCTCCAAGCGGCAGGCGGACGGGTTCAACTCCGGCTCTTTGGTTAAAATACATATACTTTTAGGACTACGGTTCGGGATTCTTCAGTTCTCCCTCGGCCATGATAACGCAATAGGGTTTCGAGGTTCGACCAAGTGTTAGTTCCCACGGGGGGCAGCGCCTCCTGATGTCTTCGGTCTGACTGGCCGGAACCGGTCCACACAACAGCACGCCGAAGAGGAAGTCATGCGGCTTTACCTCACATGGCGTTGCATAACAGACCAATAACCACCCTCTGCATAAGGGAAGGGAGACTAACTCATTATGCAGGGAAGGGAGACTGCGGCCACCACCCAGAGTCGGTTCTGCAAAAAATCGTTAACTCCCTGGCGGATCCGCATTCTGAGTGTCCATCTCACAATTCAATGACAAAGTGATAGCCGGAGGCACCCACCCGCCGGCTTGCGACCTTTAACAATAATGTAATACTAGTCACAAACAATTACTAGTTCGGAGAGGCGGTAACCAAAAGGTTCCCACCCGCATTAACGCGGGTCGGTCCCCCATACGGTCCCTCTTGATGTGATAGGTACGGTGTAACACATTAGTTTCTTCACTATACTAAGCAATTCCAGCTCTCAGCACGTCTGGGTGCCGGATGTTCCTTAAGAGATCGTTCCCCGCCGTTGGAGATGGGAAGTCACCCCGGCGGGGTTTTTTCTCCCTATCTCCAATGGACGGGGGCCTATCTCTTTATACTTAATACAAGTACTCTATACAAGTTGTATGCACCCGGAAAATCTTTCCCATGGTCAGGGACGGCTCAGCAACAGGGCAAACATTTTTTTTACAAACCAATCACTGCCAGCCGGGGTCTTTCTTTACGACCCCTTTTTGAAGTTCCATGGTCAGAAACGGGAGCCCTTCAAGCCACTCTCGTTCTTTTCTTTCTCTTATTTTTATTCCATATACTGTAGATTCATAACCACATTCCCTTGCTTCAAGCCAGTTAGCAGGCTACACTTGACCTTACGGACACGTCCGTTTTCTACGATCCTTGTGGTTTAAGGCTTTCGGTCAGGGCTCCCGACCACCTTTCGGCCCGGTTAATCCCTAGGCCATTTCAGTTCTCTATAACTCATCCCTTCAAGGGAAACTTCTTTTCCCATTTAATCCCAAATGATTAAAAAAAAAAAAAAAAAAAAAAAAAGGTCCCACAGTAGGTCAACCTACGAATAACCGGATCATCCCTATCTTAGTGGCTAGCCGCGCTGTCACTGAGCTTTCTCTGACCTCGGGAGTATTGTAAATTATGTTTTAGATATAATATCAACCTTTCACAATAATGTCTATGTGCCAGCTGGGATACGCCAAGAAGGGCGGGGGTCACGGTGGGAGCCCGTCAAGGCTCAGGTTCCCCAAGTGCCTTGCTTGATGCCCGCCTAATGGAACTTGTAAGGATTCTCCGGCGGACTGACTGAGATAGTCTAAGAATTCTCTGGCGGACTGACTGAGTCTAAGGATTCTCCGGCGGACTGACTGAGATAGTCGACTGAATCGGTTACGCGCTGATCCTCGCCCAGGGGGCGGGGCTCGGTAATAGACTTAGGAAGTGCCATCAGGACAATCTGTCCTGGCAAAAGTTACTTCCCCGTGTTATTTACAAACTACATTTTCTTTAAAAAAAAAATAAAAATAAATAAAAAAAATCCATTTCTGTAAGTCTGCCCATGGACACACTCCAGTGGTTCTGCCTTGTATTCCTAGTTGTTAGCACTGTGATAGTTACGCCCTATAGGGCTTCAGAGAAAAAGGGGGGGGGGATATGTGGATCCCAGTACAAGAGAGGAGCTCCCCCTTACACAGGATTACAAGTTGGTAGAGGGCAAGCTGGGCGCTGTTTACGCCGGGCTGTACCCAAAATTAGATATGTATGAGCTTAGAAGCTTGGATTACTTAGTTTAGAAAGAATGGAGAATTTATATTATAAAGCTTAATTCAAGCTCATGTTTTATGATTAATAAAAGAATGTTTTTCGTGTTTCAGTTTTCGAGACTAGTTGCACTAGATTACAAAAAGTCCAAAGTGACTCTGTAAATGTTTCCATTGTCTAACTGTCCAGCTTATGTTTTTATGAATAATAAAGAATTGTTTTTCCCTATGGTTATATGATTTTCAAGTTTCTATGCTAGTCACACTAGCCTCAGAAGGTCGATATGGGTCAGTTAGTGACCCCAGTATATTCCTGACTAGTTGCACTAGCTTCAGTAGGTTTGATATTGGTCAATATGGCTACGCCCAGGAACCTAGCTGAGCTCAGCATAGGTTCAGGGTCGGGGTGATGAAGGGTTTGTTGCTTCTAACTCTGTCTCACCTGGTACAACAGATACCTCATGCATGAGGACTCTGTTGTTGGCGCAGGCTTCCTTGAAGCAACGCACTGCTCCCACTCTTTCATTTTTTATAATGTATGCACAATACAATTAATATTCTTTTCCTGTTATGAGGTTTCTTGACTTAACCATGCGGTTATTGAGAGTTTGATATTTACGAATGTCCCCCTCCAGTCTTGGAATTCAGGCAACGTCGTCAATGATGAAGGGGCCACTATTAAATTATAGGTTTGATTCCCGAAGGGAAGTAGAGAAAACCTAATATTTAGTAGGGGCCCCGGAATCATTGACGACTACGTCCCTCCCAGCCATCCCCTTCCCATTCGCTGATATTTTGAGTTATCTTGATATATCATTGAAGGACGAATTGTTGCGCTTGGCGAGAAGCGGTAAGAAGCCACAACGCAAGAAAATCCACCGAATGTGGGAAGCTTGTGAATAACAGTGTTAAAGTGGAAATTCTTTTTTCCTTTTTGTTCTCTTATTTTTTACGAACTTTTTTTGTAGTGGGTACCCGATCAATATGACGACACCATAAGAGAAGTAGCGTTGCACTTATGAAGATGAATCTCTTTCTTCCCCGCGGCGGTTGATTCAAACGACTGACGTGGGTGTTGAATGGAGACTATTATACTAATAGGCAACGTCGTCAATGATTCCGGGGCCCCTACTAAATATTAGATTTTCTCTACTTCGTTTCGGGAATCAAACCTATAATATGTGTATGTATATACTAAGGCACATCCCCATACCTGGGGGTTTCCGACTTGAGATAGACCGAACAGAAACCACATTTAAAGTTCCATTTCGTAGGGTTCGGGACCGCTTTCGGGTTCCCTCGCCCCTTTCTCTGTCTCGTCTAGTAGGTGAAGTCTATAAGGGAAGGAGGATTCCTAGCCTCCCGCCCTCAGAAGGAAAAGTAGGACAGTAAAAGAGACAGACAGAAACAGCTAAGGTTGATGTAGAGGAAGCCATACCTCAACCTGGATAGGACCAGCCCTCACCCTTAGTTTCATATATGCCAGCAAGTTTCCATAAATATGTTGCCAAGAGATTCCAGTTTCTGTCTAGGTGATAAAATATAATCGAATGATAACGCATTTTGGTACGTCACCGAGGAGAGAACATATAATATTATTCTCCCGCATATTGATTGACCTAACTACTGTATACAGGTTTATTCTACCTATCATTAGACGATTGTATACAGCTCAGGAAGGATCTGTGGGAATTAAAAGGGTAAAGATTATCTCCATCAACTCTCTGACTACCATACACCCTTCCTAATCTGAATAAAATCGCTAGCCTTAGTTTTCAGATTTGATGACGTTCGTCCCATTAGTTTGGAGATTTTATGACCTTTCGCCCCATTTCTTTGTCAATATTAAGGCCTTTCGTACTATTTAGGTGTCGATTTTTTTCCTGGGGAACGATAGTGAGCCTGTAATTGTGGAAGAACCTGCCTTCTGCCAGGATATTTTTTTAAGTTTGATGGAGGTCTAAGGAGGAAACTAAAAAAATAATGAATATATAGTTTATATACAGTAAATAAATAGACCAAAAATATATCCACTGTCCCCTTAACTACCCAACTCGCTCCTGTGTACCAGGTTGTAGCGTGCTGGATGAGGTGTACGCCGATGGGGACCAGTGGACTCAGGGCTGCCATACCTTCATTTGTGGCCTGGGATCCCCTCACAAACTCTCCCTCATAGACACGTGTAAGTAGCTAGACCCTGTTCCAAATGTGTAGGCCAAAACTCTTGAATATAAGCTCTATAGTATAGTTACTTTCATGTTTTAGGTGAGTTCACCTAAAACATGAAAGTAACTATACTCTGTTCCAAATGAGTGGGCCAAAATTCTAGCACATTAACCTCTGTAACTCACCTACGACGTGTACAGTAAGTACCTATAGCCTGTTCCAAATGAGTAGGCCAAAATTCTAGCACATTAACCTCTGTAACTCACCTACAACGTGTATGTACCTATAGCCTGTTCTAAGTGAGTGGGCCAAAACTCTAGTATATTAACCTCTGTAACTCACCTACGACGTGTAAGTACCTATAGCCTGTTCTAAGTGAGTGGGCCAAAACTCTTGAAAATGAACCTCTGTAACTCACCAACGACATGTAAGTAGCTATATCCTGTTCTAAATGAGTAGGCCAAAACTCTAGCATATTAACCTCTTTAACTATCTCATAGACACGTGTAAGTACCTATAGCCTGTTCCAAATGAGTGGGCCAAAACTCTTGAAAATGAACCTCGGTAACTCAACGACATGTAAGTAGCTATATCCTGTTCTAAACAAGTAGGCCAAAACTCTTGTAAATCACCAAATACATGTAAGTAGCTATACCCTGTTCCAAATGAGTCGGGCAAAACTCTTTAAGATTAACCTCTGTAACTCACCAACGATATTTTTTTTCTTCTATGTGAATGAGGGAAACAAAAGGCATAACTGCCTGCAGTGAGTGCCTCCCCCAGATTTCAAAGAGTGACAGGGCCAAAATCAAGGGACGTTCGAGCTAAAATGCCTGGACACACGGAGTTTGAAGAAATTTAAGTCATAGGATCTCTCCTATGACTTAAATTGCTTCAAACTCCGTGTGTCCAGGCATTTTGGCTCGAACGTCCCTTGATTTTGGCCCTGTCACTCTTTCAACTATGGGGGAGGCACTCGCTATAGGCAGTTATGCCTTTTGCCTCCCTCAATCACATAGAAAAAAAAAAGGAAGCGGGAAAGACTGATTCTGGGAGAGAGTTCCAGAGCTCAGCTGTTGAATAGAAGAAAGTCTGAGAATAGCGTTTCACTCTTTGGTTGGGTAGTTGCACTGAGTAGGGGTGGGATTGTGTTGCAAGGCGGGTACTACGTACCCTACATAGAGGAGGTGGTATACACTGGGAAAGCTCCGAGGAACACTGATTATTGTAGTAGCGATAGAATAGTGAGAGAGATGCAACATTGCGGCGAAGAGAGAGAGATTGGAGAGAGTTGGTGAGTGGACGGGAGTTAATGATATGAAAGGCTTTCCTTTCCACTTTATCTAGGAGTGCGGTGTGAGAGGATCCTCCCCACACATGTGAACAATACTCAATACAAGGACGCACTGTGCCCCTGTACAGAGCAAGAAGCTGCACAGGGGTAAAGAACCCCTTGAGGCGGTTGAGCACACCCAGCTTCTGGGAGGCTGCCTTAGCGAGACTGGTAATATGGTCTTTCCAAGTGAGAGCAGAAGAAAAGAAGACACCGAGAACATTGAAGGAAGATATGAAGGGTTGATTTTTGTATTGTTGAAGAATAAGGGCTAGTCCTCTGGAGGTTCCTGGCGGGTAGTAAGATGGATAAATTGAGTTTTGGAAGCATTTAATGCAACATGGTTGTCTCTACCCCAATTGGCAATAGTAGCTAGATCAGAAGATAAGCATTTTATGGCTTCATTACGTATACTTTTGACGGACTGCTGGCTGGGGCGTTCTGGGAAACTAATTGAGTGGTGTAAAGTAGAGGTGTCTGCATATGAATGGATGGGACTGGATGTACAGTTGAGATCATTTATGAAAATTAGAAAGAGAATAGGAGATAGGACAGAACCCTGAGGAACACCGGAGTTGATAGGATGAGGAAATGAGCGATGGCCGTCCACAACCGCAGCTATGGAACGGCCGGAAAGGAAATTAGAGACAAAGACACAGATGGAGGGACAGAAACCGAAGGAGGGCAGTTTGGATATTAAAGATTTGTGCCAGACTCTATCGAAGGCCTTCGATATGTCTAGTGCAACAGAAAAAGTCTCACCGAAGTCCCGAAAGTTCGATGACCAAGAGTTAGTAAGATATGAAAGAAGATCACCAGTAGAGCGACCCTTAAGGAAGCCATACTGGCGATCTGAGAGCAGATTATGAGAAGAGAAATGCTTAAGAAATTTGGAAGCAAGACTAGTTTCAAAAACTTTAGAGATACAAGAGATGAGAGCAATTGGACGATAGTTGGAGGGTTGAGAGCGGTCACCCTTCTTTGGGACAGGTTGCAAGAACGAAAGACGTTAGAGGAGAGACAGAGACGAAAGAGTTTGCCTAGGCAGGGGGTCAGCACGGAAGCACAGTTTTTAAGTACAACAGGAGGAACACCGTCCGGACCGTACGCCTTCTTAGTATTAAGCCCAGAGAGGGTAGAAAGTACATCTTTAGAAGAGATTAGGATATCAAGCATAAGTAGGAGAGAGGGAGGTGGAGAGGGAGGAATAGCACCGGAATCATCCAAGGTAGAGTTTCTGGCAAAAGTTTGAGCGAAGAGTTCAGCTTTGTCAGAGGAAGAAGTGATGGTTGTGCCAGCAGAGTGGGAAAGAGGAGGGAAAGACGAGGAAGAAAAGTTGTTGGAGAGGTTTTTGGCTAGATGCCAGAAAGCTTGGGAAGAACTAGAGTTGGATAGTTCAGTGCATTTATTATTGATGAAAGAGTGCTTGGCAAGTCGAAGAACAGATTTGGCTTGATTCCGGGCAGAAACATAGGAAGAATGAGATTCTTGAGTTTTAAGGCGTCGGTACCGTTTGAATGCTTCCTCCTTGTTGTAGACAGCAATAGAACAAGCGTGAGTAAACCAAGATTTTTTTTTTGCATTAGACTGAGAGAAAGAAAAATAATGTACGCTTCCATGCCCGAGAGGATTACCTCGGTAATGCGTTCAGCACTCTCCGAGGGTCCCCGGCCATGGAAGCAGAAGTCATTCCATGGGAAATCAAAGAAGTACTGCCGGAGAGCCTCCCAGTCGGCAGCGCTAAAGTGCCACAAGCGCCGCCGGCTGGGAGGATTGGATGGCCGTACTGAAGAGATAGGACAGGTGACGGAGATAAGTTTATGGTCAGAGGAGCCCAAAGGAGAGAAAAGATTGACAGTATAAGAAGAAGGGTTAGAAGTCAGAAATAAGTCAAGAATGTTGGGCCGATCTCCGAAGCGATCCGGGATACGGGTAGGTTGCTGGACCAGCTGCTCTAGGTAATTTACTGTATGTTCACCAGGTGGGTCAGTAGAGTGAGAGGAGAGCCATTGGCGGTGGTGAACATTGAAATCTCCTAAGATGGAGATTTCAGAGAAGGGAGAGATAGATAGAATGTGTTCCACTTTAGAGTTTAGATAGTCGAAGAATTTGGGAAAGTCGGTAGAGTTAGGGGAAAGATAGACAGCACAGAAATATTTAGTATGAGAATGACAGGATAGTTTGAGCCATAATGTTGAGAATTCAGAGGAGTCTAAATCGGGAACACGAGAGCAAGTAAGTTTGTTGTGCACATATGCACAACATCCGCCTCTGGCTTTGAAACTAGGATAGAGAAAGTAGGAGGATACAGAGAAGGGGCTGCTAGCAGTTGCTTCAGACACCTGAGTTTCGGTGAGGAAAAGAAGATCAGGTTGGAGGAGGAGAGATGGTGTTCGGTAGAGTGAAAATTAGAGGAAAGGCCGTGAATATTGCAAAAGTTGATAGTAAGAGTGACAGGCCGTGGTCCAGAGCATTTAGAGGGGTCGTCAGGGGAAGGTCGGGCAGGTGTGGGGGTATTTATGCCCCCCCCCCCCCCCCTAGGGGAATCCGAGGCTGGGCCTACAATATGTTCATAATTTTTTTTTTTTTTACTAATTATGAAGGAGGAAGTGTGGTGTGCATGTTAAGTGTAGTGAAGTAGATAGAAGGAAGAGGGGTTTGTGAGAGCATGCTGGACTACTCTCAGTGTAAGTGAGGCACAAAGGGAATCAGTAAGAGAGACCAAGCAAATGAAACAGGAGTTCCAGCGATTCCTTATCAAATGCCCACAGCCTCTCCTGGGTATAGCCCTGTTCGATTGGTGCCTACAATCTACCCCCATTCCCCCTATTAGTCGCCTTGTACGACACGCAGTAGGACGCGTGGGGCATATTCTTTTTTCCTCCACCATAAGATGGAGGCCCCCTTACCCCCAGGGGGGGAGTAGAGTAATGGAGCTAATATTTCTACCATTTGGGAAGGGTTTGCTCTAGCCCTTTTTTAGTTAAAGAAGTTTGAGTTTAAGATTTCTGGCCTACCTATTTGGTACAATGTATAACCTATATATGGTAATCGAAGAGGTGTGAATTATCTCAATTTTAAAGCTTGTTGGAGGTCTTGGGAGGAAATCAAATATAATATATAAATAAATATATAAATAAATTATAAAATACATATAAATAAATACAAATCTGCCCTTAAATGGTGTTTGTATTGACGTAGACCTAACCCCATCTCTGTTTAGGTTGTGAGGTTGGTGGTGAGGTGTACGGGGACGGTGGTGTGTGGTCTGATACCTGCCATGACTACACCTGTAACATGGGTATACACGTCACTACAACCACGCACACACAATGTAAGTACTATTGTAAAAACCCACTTACATCAGACTTAACTCCCTCAGTTTTACACTATGTTATTAT
The DNA here is from genome assembly GCA_032716605.1 of Paralithodes platypus. NCBI lineage: Eukaryota > Metazoa > Arthropoda > Malacostraca > Decapoda > Lithodidae > Paralithodes > Paralithodes platypus. The sequence continues at coordinate 77,987,254 of CM064492.1, read as the reverse complement.
ATCGTAGATTACCTAGTGAGAAAAACCCTGTTGCCTGGCAGATTTGTGCTAGTTTAGGCAAAGGCTTGGCCCACTGCTAATAACTTTGATTGGTGTCAGCAAGGGCACACAAACCCATAAAATTTGCTTGAGTTGTCTAACGGCAGCTTGGTGGCAATGAATGATCCAACTTGGATCTGGTTCTCCCTCCCTGAGGTTAATCCAGAGGTTACATGGCTTAGAGTGTTTCCAGACAGACACTTTCTGCCTATCAGTACTGGGTTCTGAACCTGGATCTATATACCAGAAGGATGCCATATCAGTAGGGATATAATATAAAGGGGTCTGGTCACCCCTATCTGGAAAGGGAAAGAGGACCGACATTTAGGTGTCACTTTTTTCCTGGCGAGCGATAGCGAGCCTGTAATTTAGGAGGGACTGGCCTGTTTTAACCGAAAAATGTACAAATTTATCTTGAAGGGAGATTTTGGGGATGTTTTTGTTAAGCTTGATGGAGCTCTATGGGGGAAACTGAAAAAATAAATAAATAAATAAATAAATCGAGCAATAAATCCCCCCTTCCCCTCTTAAGGTTGTGTGGTTGATGGCGTGGGGGTGACCGAGGGCTACACCTGGACAGAGGGCTGCTACAACATGACCTGTACGGCGGGATCCATCATTGTGGCCGAGAACATCACGCACTCATGTAAGTCAAGCATGTCGCAGATACTACAGTATACCCTTTTCCAAGTATGTAGGCTCAAACTCTTGAATATCAACCTCTATAACTCACAAACAGCCAAAGTAATCGAGCTAACATTTCTACCATTTGGGAAATAGGCACAAACTCTTGAATATTTACCTCTATAACTCACAAACAGCCAAAGTAATCGAGCTAATATTTCTACCATTTGGGAAGGGTCAGCCAGGGAATGGGTGTGGACATAAACAGGCCAGTTGCTCTATCCCTTTTTGAGTTGTGAGAGGTTGGGGTCGGTATTTCTGGCCTACCTACTTGGAACAGGCTCGGAGTCACTTTATCTGATTCAAAATATACTAATGAAAAAGTTGTTATACGACCAATGTTACTCCCATATAGACGTTAGTATATAGTGTGTAGCTTTATATCAGGAACAGACATCTTGAAACACATAAATTAGACAAATACTCAAAAATAGACAATATTTGATATATAGTTTGTAGCTATATATCAGGAACAGACATCTTGAAACACACATAGATTTCACAAATACTCAAATAAAGGCAATTAAATTTTGAGAACAACTGGGCTCAGATACATATTAACCCGTCCAGCCCCGGCTAGTTTTGTAATGTTTGTTCACCAGAACCCGGCCGGTTTTCAAAAAATTGTTTTATTCCAGAAACAATAGCGAATGGGTTAGGAATGAAGGAAAAACCATGAAAAAACGCTCAAAAAGCTTAAAGAATGGTCCTACAGAGCCCCCGAAAACGTATTTTACATGAGTAAAAAATTGAAGGCAATTACCCCAAAAAACCAGGTTATTGCGCGTTCACGCGCACGCACGTGGACTTTGAGAGTTTTCAACCATCGGCCCGGTTGCGTGGGATACGTACACAGTTCCCATACAAATCTGAGCCCTCTTGAGTGGCTACACCTGAGGTTACGGTCGGCGCAATTAGGGTGACGCGCCAGGCGCGTCTCTGGGGATGTGCGTTACATACATCGCCGACGCATCAGGCGCGTCGCTGGGGCTGTACGGGTTAACTTTAACACCACCTTAAGACACACCCACTTTATCAGGAAAATAGACACTTTGTCAGTCTTACGTAAGTAGAGACAAAAGCATCCAGCAACAAGGAGAGCGGCTCGGTACTGCCAAAGTCAGCCGGTAATACCAAAACGGATGGGTATGTCACCCACAGCAAACGTATCTTTTACAGAGGACGTATCCATACGTCGGCAGCAGCGAAAGGGTTATACCTTGTCAGAGTAAAACCATACGCTTTAATTACTGTCATTTTGCAGCCTCCTCTATTTTCTTACTTGGACCATTCTAGGTATTAATGTAAAAAAATGCAAGATGTGGTATTATTTTTGCTCCCAAAACCTAATTCATCTTAAGCCTGCTTCATCACACAAGTGTTTTTTCCCTCAAACATTTATCCTCAACACTGGTCTGGCAACTTATGAAGTGAACTTATGAAACTATTGTCATCAGTCTAGTTTCCGACACCAATGCTACAGATCCCAGAAATGTTGCCAGGAAAAATGTTGACCATGGAAAATTTACGACATAAGCTCTCACGTGATACCCCCTTTATTCAATACAAACCACTTTTGTTTTATTTTTATTTTTTTGTTACGTGGATGAGGGAGACAATAGGCAGAACTGCCTGTGACAAGTGCCTCCCCCAGAGTTGAAAGAGTGACAGGGCCAAAATCAAGGAATGTTCGAGCCAAAATGCCTGGACACACGGAGTTTGAAGCAATTTAAGTCATAGGATGAGGGGAAGTTGTATTCAAGGAGAGAGTTCCAGAGTTCAGCTTTTGAATAGAGGAAAGATTGGGAATATCGTTTCAATCTTGGATTGGCGAGTTGCACTTACTTTCTCATGTTTTGAGAATGTGTGCCTCCCTGGTCTATCCTAGCTAGAGAAGAGGAGGCGACCAGACTCCTGCTTCTCCAAAGGTAGAAGGAACAGTCACTTATCAACATTTGTGGACCCATGTTTTTCTTTATGCATTTATAGATGTCTGGAATGATCTTTGCATGGAACTTGCTTTTCAATAGATAGTATACTGTAAATAGTTTTGTAGTGATGTATAGATAATTATATTCATAAATTCGTTTCCAGATATATCCTTCCATAGGTAAAAATAGATGCGGTCCATATATCTGTATAAGTGACTGAATATAAGTAAGAGGTCCAGATAGAGTGAGCTATGGGAGGCAGGGGACGCTCAACCCCCATTCTGATAGTACCAGCCCATCACCACACGTATCACAATTATTTGTATTATTATTATTATTATTATTATTATTATTATTACTGTATTATTATAATTATTATTATTATTGTAATATTTATTGTATTTTCTGCTATGAAACCACTAATGTGGGGGATAAATTGACAGTCATTTAGAAGTTCGTATACTTTATTTAACAAACTTCCTTACTACTCTAATAACTGGTCCTTTGTTCGGGCCGAGATGAGTTCAAGACACAGATTGAATATTACGTCGACTCATGATAGGTTGTACTTTGGACCCCTAGAGCTCCCGTTACTCCCTAGCTGAATTCCCGTTATTCAGGTATTGACTCAAGTCGACTTCGATCCAACAAACACATTATTAGTTACTAATCCTAAATAATTTAATCCGAGCCCTGCTGTGTCTACTGTTGAGACCAGGGCCTAATGAATCTGTTATGCCCTGTTTTTCTACAGGTTTAACTTGGGTAATGTGAGTTCTAAATGACTGGGTATATAAGGCTGCATGCACAATACAAGATATGAGGAATAGAGAACACAAAGAAACACATGGTAGCAAGTTACATGATCACGTTTATTTATATACCACTGCATAATACTCGTGCAAGACAATATAATAGAATCGAACAACACTAGCATAAGTGGATCTGGATGGAGCCTAGTCTCCCACTTCCAACGTTCAGGTATTAATCTTCTGATCACTGGCTTTAATTCAACAGGTTTATATACCGAAGACCATCAATGTTACTTATAGAATCATATTCACTGTTAGATTTATTACGGGTAGCTCTGGTGCACAAGTAGTAGTTCACAGACTAGATTAGACACGCGTATTTTAGAGTACGGGAATTCTAGTAACCTCAGGGGGTACTGATCTAATTTTATATTCTTGTCTCAGAAATACATAGAACGCAAATCAGTGGGCGAACATTCAGATATCACTAGGGTTTCCTTCTAGGTAATAATATCTGGATATATGGTTGATTACGAGAGTTAGTATCGCCTGTTAATTATTGAACACTGATACGCTTAGCACTTCCTAATTGAATGGTTATATGAATTATACTGGGGCAAAGAGATAGCCACTTCGTAGAAATATTAATTAGTGAATCTCTAAACAGCACAGTAATATGTAGTACTGATAAAGGGAATCTCGGGTAGTATCTGATGGGTCTGGTCCTGGTTATCTTGCGTCCATGATGTTGGGGGCTAACGACTAGTTCCGCGGCCGTCCAGGGGGTCCATATGTGTGAAGTTCTCAAATACGTGGGCAGGTCCTTCTATCCAAAATCTGCTACAGAGTCTGCCGGCTCTGGAATCTCAACTCCGGAACAACACAAGGGCAGAGCTAGAAGTTAACTGCAGGGTAGTGACCCCTGGTTGGTGTCTAGCTTTCAACTGATTTGACTGGGGGCGGGAGATAGATTTATAGGCTCGGTTCTGGACCCTGTAGACAGTAGGGATCTCGAGTCTTATGGACTTATTTGAGCTCTCAATAGATATGGGGACTAGGTAAGATGGTATTTACTGTTGTGGCACATGGCTATAGGAAGCCTTTATATTTTCATATAACTGAGCCTTAGTAAGAGGTACTATTTTGGCTATACTGGAAGTATTTAGGGGAGAGAGACTGGATCTACTTTGCGAGGAGGATGGGGACAGCTGTGATAGGAGCGTCTCTCTTAGATTGTTCAATCTTCATTCTATGGTATAGCTGAGGTGCTAATTTAGTGATCAGAGTATGCAAGAAAGGTAAATGGTTTATTGTGAGTTAATAGAGGTTAGTAAAGGTGTTAGTCATGCATGGTTAGTTCATTGATAGGAAGAATTCCTGTGCTACCTGGCAATGACTCAGAAGTCAAAAACAGGGGCCAGGTATACCTCCGCGGGGGTGGGGGTCTCCCTCCTCGGGTGGGCAAAAAGGGGGAGCTGGGCGCCCTCTCTCTGTGATAGTCGTCCGGCGGCTGTGGCTAGGGGCTTGCCATATCACCAGTGTTTGTAATAACCCTCTGTGTATCAGACAGATGTGGGTGTCCTTAATACCAAAACCGAAGGTGCCTTGGCTAGCTGGTTTTACTCGGCTGGTTGTTAATTGTAAGGTTTGCTGGATGTGGTGGAGACTGGGTTGCTAACTCTGCCACATTTATCTGGAAGTATGGCAATAGAAGTTAGTTACTGGCGAGGCGGCTAGCCTCGCACCGACGACCATTGGGTGCAGGGTTGTGAATGGGTTGTAAGAGAATAGATGGCATGCAAGGGGCTAGTAAAGTTCTAATGTTGTTCTGGCCTACTAAGTGAAGGTAGGCTGGATAGGAGTATATATATAAAAGGTTGGAGAGCGTTAGCAACGGACAATTCAAGGATCTTCAAGAGGTATGAGAGAGAGGCTAGGTCGGACAAGAGTAGAGAAGTGCGGGTCTTATAATGAGAGGGGGAGGAGTGCAGGGGGCTATAGGGGAATTTGACCCTAAGGTCTCTGGGCGTGGGGGTGGCATTAGGCTGCAGTTGATATGAAAGTTTGAAAAGGCAGTAGAATACGTTAGCCAAGTGCTACCGGGGAATGCAACTATGGGGTGGTATATGAGTCTGGAAAAGATAGAGTTATGTGATCAGTCCGAGGGGTTATGGATACTATTAGTTGGCCCTGGGAACTGCGTTTTCTATGAAATATATATATACCAACAACAGCGGCAGTTCGTAGGGGTACTTAGTTATTGTTTCGGGGTACTTATGACAGATACTGGTAACAAGGTTATCTTATACAATCTCTGGTTGGGGTAAGAGGTGTATGACACGAAGTAAATGGGCGTAGTGTGGACTGTGGATACGAAGGAGGCAAGGGGAAGACGTATGACAATTGTGGAAAAGTAAATGGAAAAAGGTGAACAGAATGGCGGATAAAAAATACTTAACCTAAGGATTGAATACATAGATTTATGGGGCGATGGGTCTTCAGAAGCTTAGTCTGGCAAGACAAGATGTTAGGGAATGTTAATATTAATACTTAAACTAAGGATTGCATACATCGATGAACGACGACATTATAGTCGTCGTCCTAATAAGGTGATGAAACCTGGTTGATCTGTACTTGGCACAATACGACACAAGGACAGTGCCGCTGTCGTATCCATACTGGTGGCAGTTAATATTATAGAGACACTTAGTTACTAGAGGAACAATGCAAGGGGGCGACTGAGCACGGGTTACATATATCTATACTCGTCATGGGAAATGATATACAAGGTCTAGGGACAGGCGTGGGTGTTTTAACTTCTAAGATATATAACATCTACTTCTCGGATGTAAGAATATACATAGATATAATTATGGCTGTCTGATGTGTTGGCATTGGCTCAACGTCGGGACAGGCATGGGTGTTTTTAATATGAATGTATATTCCTGTTCATCATCTTTGTAGTTAGGAGTGTAGGACACGAGGGGGTAGTGTACATGAGGTGTGGAAAAATGGTCAGTTTAGAAGGGGTATCTAGGTGCGGCCTGGAGCTGCTTAGCCCTGCGGGCTTGGGCCTGTCTGAATTGGCTGGCTCGGTCAGCTGGTCCTTTCGTTCTGTGGACCTTTCCTTTGGGTGTTTCTGTGTGGTGTTCGTTCGTGACTTCTGTGGTGGGCTTCTCGTTCTGGGGTATTTTACTTCCCTCTCCTTCATTATAGGCTCGTCCTCGAGCCTCAAGGGTGAAGTAAAAAGAAGCATAGTCATGGTGGGAAGGTAGATGTTTGTCGTGGGACTTGAGTCGCTTGACGATGTTTTATTTTGAGGGGAAGAACGTTTTACAGGTGAAGGTAAAGTGTTTAACAATGTATAGAACAAATTTAAAAGATAGTCAGAAAAGTGTAGGTTAACAAGAAAAGTAGTATGACTAAGGGAAAAAAATATAATATATACAGTATATGGAAAACATGTAAATTTAAGAAAGAACAGATAATTAAGAACACAGGAAAATTAAGAAGAGGTAAAGTGTTTAACAATGTATAAAACAAATTTAAAAGATAGTCAGAAAAGTGTAGGTTAACAAGAAAAGTAGTATGACTAAGGGAAAAAATATATATATACAGTATATGGAAAACATGTAAATTTATAGAATCATGCCCAATCGCTTAGGAATTGAAAACAATAAAAAAAAATTAAGTACCATAATATCCTCATCATCATCAGGGGGGGTTATTTAGGGTCGCCGTTAGTTCTGTTGTTAGGAATGTGGGTCTGGGGGCGAGCTGGCCCGGGGCCAGTTTTGGAGGGGGGTCTAAGTGGTTTCGGTCGGGGGTAGTGATAGGGGGGTTTTAAAGATGAAACGGGCAGGTCGAGTCGGGGTTGTTGTTGCGGAAGAGGTTGGTGCTGGGGAGGGGTTGAATTTTGTAGAGAGTTGTGGTCGTGAGTGGGGTTTGGGGAAGGGTGAGTAAGGCTGAAGGTTGAGGAGTTTACTGTGCTCGGGTGGTTGGGAGGTGTGGGTTGGGGGGTTTTGAGGGGGGGATGGGGGGGGGGGGGGGGGGGGTCTGGGCAGGCAGGGTTGTGGTTTGAGAGGGGTTGAATTTGGACTGATTTTATTTTCGGGAGAGACATGGATGGGATTTCGAGGAGTGGTTGAAGTTGAGAGGTTGATTATGTTGTTTGGGGCGAGAGAGAGAGTATTTTGGGGTTTAGCCAATGTGGAAAAAGTTTTGTGGTTGGATTGGGATGGGAGTGGTATTTTGTCGAGCGGGATCTTTGGGGGTGGAATTTGGGGCGGGTGGGGTAACGGTGAAGAGGGGGGTAAGATAGGGGTGAAAATGAGGTAGGGGTTATGTACGGGGGTGATTGTTCGTTCTGAATGTGGTCGTGAGGGGTTAGGCTGGCAGGGTGGGAATTGGTGGAGGTTGAAAGTTTAGCTGGGCTCATGATGGTGGTGGACCGACTGGTGAGCAGGTGTTCGGTATGCATGAGGGGGGGGAAATCACTTTGGTGGGGGTCACGCGTGAGGGGGGGATTAACGGCGCGTGTGGGAGGATCAGAGTGGTGGGGTGTGTCGGTGGCAATGACGGTTTGTTTAGAGGTTATATGGGGTTGGTGGGTTTGTCTGTCATGAGGGGGTGAGTCAAGTGTGGGGTTTTGAAGTTTATTAGGGGTGTGAATTGTGGGGGGAAGGGAGCTACTGACGGAAAACTGTCACAAGGGAAAGTTTGTTGGTGGGGGAATAGCTGAGCATTTCTGGGGGAAGGGGGGGAACATGGTTGGGTCCCTAGGTCGTCACGCGTGAGGGGAGGATTAACGGCGCGTGTGGGAGGGTCAGGGTGGTGAGAGGTGAGCGAGTTAGAAAACGGGATTTGTTGGGGGGACTGCGGCGGGTTGGTGGGGGAAGAGTTAGGTGTAGAACAGGGGTTATTGGTAGAGGACTGATGTATTGATTTGGGGTTGTTAACAGGACGAATTTGGGGAATTTTCTTGGTGTCAGTCTCGGTCTGGTTAAAGGTTATGTGAGACTGGGGAGGATTAGTGGGGGCAGAGTTAGGCATAGGACATGGGTTATTGAGGGAGGAGTGATGTACTGATTTGGGGTTGTTAACAGGACGAGTTTGGGGAATTTTCTTGGTGGCAGTCTCGGTCTGGTTAGAGGTTATCTGGGACTGGTGAGTTTGTTTGACATGAGAGGGCGAGTCAAGTGTGGGGTTTCGAAGTTTTCTAGGGGTGTGAATTGTGTGGGGGTGGAAGGGAGCTACTGACTGAAAACTGTCACAAGCCGCTGACGGAAAACTGTCACAAGGGAAATTTTGTTGGTGGGGGAATAGCTGAACATTTCTGGGGTCATGGGGAAAATATGTTGTGGTAGGCCTACATAGGTAGGCATAGCTAGAATACAGGGCTTGTTGGGGGGCTGCGGAGGGTTGGTGGGGGAAGAGTTAGGTGTAGAACAGGGGTTATTGGTAGAGGACTGATGTATTGATTTGGGGTTGTTAACAGGACGAATTTTGGGAATTTTCTTGGTGGCAGTCACGGTCTGGTTAGAGGTTATCTGGGGTTGGTGGGTTTGTTTGACATGCATAGAAAAAGGATGGGGTTTATGGGGTAACACAATTGATGGAAGATGATCGTTGGTGGATGGCTGGGCAGGGGAAAATTTAGGGATGGTCAGAGAGGATAGAGGCAAGGAAGAGTGCACTGGGGTTGGACTTTCACCGGAAGTCATTTTGGAAGGGTGCACGGAGTCTTGGATAGGGGCTGAAGGGTTGGATAGGGGATTCATCGAACTGAGTAGGCATTCTTCTCTGATGGAGAGCATATGTTCTTCGAATAAGCCATACGGGTCGAGATGGGCGGTGATGTGGGGTGGGAGGATGTTTAACAATGCGGTGAATAAGAGTTCATTTTGTTGGTCGTAATCTTCATAGCTATACGTGGTCCTCACGTATCTGTAGAGTTGTATGAGGGTCACATTTATATCCCCTTCATACTTGATCTCGTCGACTTTTATTATTTTGGGGGCGACGGGGGAACCCAAAAGTGGATCTAAGGTCCGGATCACGAAGGATCGAAACTGGTTCCAGGTAAACTCTGGCGTACACTGTTTCACAGTTTGGCATATAAATTATTTAAAGGTAGGCTGATCAACAAGTTGGGAAACGGCTTCTCTCAACTGTATAATATCCGTAATTGCAACGGCGATTTTTTCGCGGTCATTATGAAGTACCACATCGTACACTGGCTTTATTATGTCTAAGTAAGTGGTGATATCATACGTGTTTACATCATACTTGGGAATGTGTGCGAGTGGCTGAAGATTTCGCGATGTTGCCATGCTTCTACTGTTCCAAACTTGCAGTGTAATACAACCTTTTATCCGAATCAAGAACCACCGCTGACGCCAATGTTATGCTAGGTTTTACCAGGGTTAAATAGGAATGGGAATTATCCCCAGGCTACCTTTAGGATCAACCTTTCCTGGTACCTGGCGCGGGGTACGAACCTCTGAAGGGAATTTAACCCTCCTAAAAACCCACAGGTTTTGAGATGCCTTGGGTGGGGTTCGAACCCTGGTTAGTGACGCACCACCATCACCACCAGGCCCGCGCGCTAACCCACTGTACTACCACGGACGTACAAAAGTATAGCAACCTTAGTCCGATTTTTAAGAACCACGGTGATAGTCTCTCGAGATGAGTTTATTGGACTTACCATCTACGACTATTTTACGCTATACCTGACGTCAACTCGGGTTAGTATTATTGTGGGTGCGGGACATTTTCGAGGGCATTACACCACATTCCTTTTGGTGTAATGCCCTCGAAAATGTCCCGCACCCACAATAATACTAACCCGAGTTGACGTCAGGTATAGCGTAAAATAGTCGTAGATGGTAAGTCCAATAAACTCATCTCGAGAGACTATCACCGTGGTTCTTAAAAATCGGACTAAGGTTGCTATACTTTTGTACGTCCGTGGTAGTACAGTGGGTTAGCGCGCGGGCCTGGTGGTGATGGTGGTGCGTCACTAACCAGGGTTCGAACCCCACCCAAGGCATCTCAAAACCTGTGGGTTTTTAGGAGGGTTAAATTCCCTTCAGAGGTTCGTACCCCGCGCCAGGTACCAGGAAAGGTTGATCCTAAAGGTAGCCTGGGGATAATTCCCATTCCTATTTAACCCTGATAAAACCTAGCATTTCAGAATCCATCGTTATTTACCTAATTTAAACAAAAGTTATATTCTTCCTCTATTCTTAAGAATTAACCACGTCCACTGGGCTTTCTGTGTCTACTCCCGAGACCAAGGCGTCAATACATATAATCTATTAACTCATCTGACACAAACGTAGTTACTATACAAGTACCTTAACACTTATATAAAGTCTCACAAATTTACCGGCCGGGATTACAAATTCCCTCTCAAATATAATAATGGGTTCTGCCACCCAATTACTCCAATGACATTGGTTTACAATATTTACCTTAATAACACCTTCCAATTATACTCTCACGTAACCCGATTACAAACACGCTATGTTTACAATAAACCTTAATCAATAATCGTTCAAACAAAAGATAAGCCGTGCCTCAAAACGCCTACACGGAACAGATTCACGATTATATTCCTTTACATAACTTCTGAGGAATTCCTTGTTATATGGGATATCCTTAACACTTTTCCAAGACTGCCCCAATGACTCTTTCTATTTATATGGATATAACTTCCTTTCTAACCATAAGAAACCTGTGAGTCATATGGACTAGTGTCCCTTCAATATAGTTTCCTTATTAACAAATTAGTTCGTGATTTTAAGTGGACTAGTGTCCTTTCCTAACTATAGCTGTTCTATCGGGCAACTAAACAAAACTGTTTCCCCTTTAGCTTATTGGTTGCCCCTCAGTCTAGAAGAATTGATCTTTTCCTCCCCTCTTTACTTTATACTTAAATCTTTCCTATCAGATCCTATCTAATAACAACTCTTGGCATTACGCCTTGGCTAACAAAAATAACTAATCAATACACACCATCATTTTATAGATACAGATAAGTCTAAATTCTTTTTCCTTTAGTCTTGTCCTAGTAGGACACATCAATTTTTATTGTAACCACCAGGTTAGTCAAACATTTTCTCTCTTTCTTTTTTAATCTTATGCGGGCCCAATATGGGTCCTTAAACAAATATATGTATGGGTGCTGGGATCAAGTGTGTGTGCTGGAACTGTGTTTACCACCTCAGAGCTAGCCAATAGCTCTTTTGGAAATCCTCACTCCCTCACGTCCACTTTCTGTCGTCCCTCTTGAATCGCTTGACTGTGTGTATGTAGACTAGCGATGTGACGACAGGCGGCAGGATACTGAAGGTGTATCTTCCGAGTGGGCGAAAGTGAGGAGAGATCAGGGGTGGTCTGTGCTGGTACTTTAGATAAGGGCAGGGTAGCTGGAATGGTTGGCTCCTGGTTTCCCTTTGTGCCCGAGCGAGAGAGAGCAAGCGGGTTGCAAGACGCTAACCCGGCGAGTTCCGAGGGGTGAATAACCCCAGTAACCCTTCCGCGCCAGGCTTTATAGTCCCGCCTCCCACTCTCCCGCGCTGTGATTCGCTGTGATTGGCTGAGCGGCACGCGCGGCAGCCCGCTCGCTGTGAGTTCTCGCATCCTCCACCTCCTCTCTCTTCTCCTCAAAATAACTTCCTGGAAGCTGGTTATAAACATCTTTCAGTGGCTTACGGGAGTACAGGGCTGGCACCGAAGTATTTGATCGAGTATAGCCAGAGGAAACTGCTCGGGAAGAGAAAGAGAGCGACTTTTGAGGTGAGGTACAAAGGAGTACAAAGGAAATCAAGCAACAACAGGTCTAGTGACCCTTCTAGGCTGCTTGTCCTCCAAAACACTGAGGATCAAGAGTGTCCAAACAGTGGTTTAGAGTGGGTAAGGGAACATTGGAAAGGGAACTACTGCCCTGGAACTAATGTCCGTGGCAGGATTAGGAAGTTAGTAGGGGACAGATGGGTTAGTAACTGAGGGGGGGATAAAATAAAGTTAATCATTTACAAACGCAGTCAGTCGCGGGTTTGATGCGAGATATTTGTCTAAGCGGAGTTTAAATGAATCAACGGTGCTGCAGTCTATAACGTCTCGGGAAGCCCATTCCACAAGTTGACAACTCGATTGAAGAAGAAATTCTTAGATTCGTGTGAGTTAAAAGATTTACCAATAATTTTGCAACCGTTTCCCCGCGTGTAATTAGATTGGTCGATAGTGAAGTACTTACTACAGTTCATATTGTCGATGCCTTTGATGATTTTGAACACTTGAATTAAGTCACCTCTTAATCTGCGCTGGGTTAAAGGAAATAGATTTAATTCTCTAAGACGCTCTTCGTATGGTTTGTTCTTTAGGCTAGGTATCATTTTGGTAACTCTACGTTGAACTCGTTCTAGCTTGTTTATATCTTTTTAGTAATAAGGGCACCAGGATTGAACGCAGTATTCCAGAAGAGGGCGGACTAAGGAATTGTAAAAGGTTAGGATAACTTCTTTGGATTTATGCTCAAATGACCTGCCTATAAAGCCAATTATTTTGTTTGCCTTCTTAACAACTTCTGAACATTGTTGACTCGGTTTTAGGTTACTCGATATTGTTACTCCCAGATCGGTTTCTCTGTTTACATTCTTAAGCGGAGTGCCATTCATCGAATAGTTTGCTTTCTCATTTAGGTATCCGATATGTAGTACTTTACATTTATCCACATTGAAACTCATTTGCCAAATTTGGGCCCAACATGACAATTTATCTAGATTGTGTTGCATATCGTCAACTTGTTCTTTTGAGAGTACGCTATTTGCAATTTTTGTATTGTCAGCAAATTTTGAGATTGTACAGGTGAGACCCTCATCTATGTCATTGATGTAAATTATAAAGAGAATTGGTCCTAGTACCGATCCCTGGGGTACCCCGCTACTTACATTGGTCCATTTAGATGCCTTACCGTTTATGACTACTCTTTGCTTTCTGTCGCTGAGCCAATTTTCTATCCATTTCAACACACCGTCTTGTATTCCATGCGCTTTTAGTTTTAGCAGTAAACGTTTGTGGGGAACTTTGTCAAAGGCCTTTTGAAAATCAAGGTATATAATGTCTACAGCTTTACTCTCATCGTAGAGGTTGAGGATATCGTGGAAGAAGTCTAAGAGGTTTGTTAAACAGGAACGTTTTTTACGAAAGCCGTGTTGAGTATCTTTAACCCGGGAGCTGCGGGGAGACTCTTAAGAGTTCCCCCGGCGCACTGCGGGGAGACTCTTAAGAGTCAGAGAAAACAAAAATCAACTTTTGACATCGAAAAAAAAAAAAAAATTTATATTTTTTTTTTTTTTTTTTGGCCCCTGGGCCATGCAAAATCTCAGTCCTCTACCTCCCCTCCTTCCCCACTTTCCTCCTCTCCTTCAGTTATCACCTATTTTCCCTGTTATTCCCTTATTCTGAGGTATATTTTCGTGCTAACATTAGAAATCCGATTGGAGGGTGTGGTCATCACTGATAGCAAGCGAGTGCAAGAGAGAGAGAGAGAGTATCGATCGACTGTGTCTCAGTGGCCTTGGGGGAAATTGGCGGGAAAGCAGATTGCCTCACCCATACATTATACAACTCGCGGGCTATATCTCCGATTTTGACCATCCAAACGCTGTTTTCACTCGTTTTATTGTTGTTTCAGGTTAATACCTTTATAATCAACCCATAATAGGCGCATATGGATAAGTATTAATGCTATTAATGGCACAATGAATATTTTAGTGACGGAAACACCTCAAATACGTCAGCACAGGGGGACGTTTCCAATTACCCCCATGCGCACTTCAGAGGTTAAGTAAGTTATTTGCCTCTAAGTGATTTACGAGTCTGTCTTATGACCGTTTCTAGCATTTTACATACAATTGAGGTTAAGCTAATTGGACGATAGTTACTGGGTAGGGATTTGCTGCCTTTTTTTAATATCGGTGTTACGTTGGCTAGCTTCCACTGGTAGGGAGTTCAGCTCCGTGCTCCGATAATGGAGGCCGCTGATTGGCTGGCTGGGAAGGTGTGGCGTGTTGAGGCTGAGAACTGTCAAAATCAGCTGGCTGGGCAAGCAAATAGAAGGGAGCGCGGTGATTGGCGGAGGGCTTTTCTACTTTAATTATTATTATTAGTAGTAGTAGTAGTAGTAGTAGTAGTAGTAGTAGTAGTACTAGTAGTAGTAGTAGTAGTAGTATAGTAGTAGTTGTAGTAGTAGTAGTATTTGTATCAGTATTATTAGCTTTCATTGATTCCTCCAATACGATATGACAAATTTGTCAGTATATTCTGACTATCATATATTATAATTTTTGTAACTTTATGAAGGATCTACGGGAGTCAGGAAGTTAATTGAGAAGGATAATACTCTTTACATTCCTAGAGGCCAATACCAATCTGAATAAAATCATCCAATATTACCAAGAATAAAAATAGAATGGAACCAACATATTGAAAAGGTACCTATAGTCTAGTATTTCCACCTCACGGCAAATTGCTACACCACCATCTTGCTTACTTGGCTATTGCTAAGATTTGTTAATGAAATACATTGTTAATTATGAAAACTTATTATGAAGGTGAAACATATTAGTTTCATATTTGTGTATTATTTATCGAAAAATCAGTTGCTAGGGATGAAATTTACCGTCAGCTGGGAAAAAAATGGCAATATATTATTCTGATGGACTACAGGTTGTGAAGACGAAGACGGTGTTCATCCCGACAACCACACCTGGACTCACAGCTGCTACAATTATACCTGTGACTCCGGAACAATAACTACCCTGAATAAGCTACAGAATTGTGAGTATGATAACCAATATGAACAGTTGCCCACATAAGTTCTGATCCTCTCTGTGATCTTATAGGTTACATAGCAATATAGTGCGCATGATTTAATTAGGAGTGCAGTTTCTTATGCAGTGGTTAACTCATCTGATTAGTCAACTGATAATTAAAAGAAACCACACTCGTAATTCATTCATACTAATTATATATTTATACATAAGATCACGACGAGGAACATAACTTATGTGGGCAACTGTAGGCCTACAACACTCATAGCTGATACAATTATTATACCAATCACTCCGGAACAATAACTACCCTTATTAACCCTCTCACGACCATATGACGCAGAGTTGCCAGATTAGCAATACTAAATAGAGTTCTCTCACTCTTATAATTACCTCTCCAAAATTAGTTTTCTGCCCACAGCTAACTCAAAGACAACTGCAGAGGTTGAAGTAACTAAACTAAAGGTTTCTAAATATTCCTGATGGTAATAAAGGCTTTAAAGTATCCCTAATAGGCTCAAAATGCGTCAAGAACGTGAGAGGGTTAAGCTACAGAATTGTGAATATGATAACCAATATTTTTAGTTTTATTTTAACCTTAGACATTATACTTTGGCCAAATTAACTTGGCAGCAAATCCTGATCCCAACATTATGATTATGAATGACCATTTTGCTGGTGATGGTGGTGGAGTTGTTGTTGTTGCTGTATTTGTAGTTCCCCAAACTGTCTGGCTGAACAGTCTCGAGTTCGGTTGACCGAAGCCGCTCTATATGCTCGGGCCCTTGAAGAGGCCAGGGTGAGATGAGATCTGTCTCTGAGAAGACATCGGGGAAGGGGATCATCAGCCCACGGGCTCGCACCCCCGGCCCAATACCCCCACCGTCCGCAGCCCCCCTTACAGTGCCACCAATTCGGGCGATCACGCCATCACCTAGAATGAATGGTAGTCGACAGAAACAGCTAAAATAGGGTAGAGGATGCCTAACCTCACTCTGGATAGGACCAGCTCTCACCCGTGAATGACCATGATGTTGTTGTTAGTGTGGTGGTGTTGGTGATGGTGGTGTTGTGATGTTGGTGATGATGGTATTGATGGTGGTGATGATGGTATTGATAGTGGTGATGATGCAGGTAGTGTTGTTATTTGTTATAGTGTTAATTGGTGTTATTGGCTTGTAAAGTCAGTGAAAATAGGCTAGCCTAAACAGACCTCGGATGCGGAAATACCCTGAGCCGAACAGGCCAAGTGGGATATCTCTATTGGTCTAACTGGTAAGGTGCCTGCCTCACACCCAAGGGTCGAGAGTTCGTGCCCCCACCAGGGCATGATATTTTCGTGAGGCTATTTCCGCATTTAACGTAGTTTAGGTGTGCTGGTTAAATTGTTCAGATGGTTGAGAGTAAGATCGGAGCTCCATAAATCCTCTTTCGGGTATGGTGTAAAAACCGATCCCCACAGGGATCCCCACAGGACAAGGAAGAGGATAGGAGAGAGCAGGGAGTGTTGTGAGACTCGATTGGGTTGGGTTGTGGAGTTGCCAGCCGCCCAAGCGAGTTGCCAACTGGGCAGTTTGTAGGTGCGTGTAGCATCGCTCAGTGAAGTTGACTCACCATTCCCGTTCATCTCTCTGACGGACTCTCGGTCGATTCGGCTCAAGCTTGTTCCTCTCTGTTCGTTCCTCTGTTCGGAGCTTTCGCTTCCCGGAAGGTGAAGTAGTGTAAAGTCAGTGAAAATAGGCTAGCCTAAACAGACTTCGGATGCGGAAATACCCTGAGCCGAACAGGCCAAGTGGGATATCTCTATTGGTCTAACTGGTAAGGTGCCTGCCTCACACCCAAGGGTCGAGAGTTCGTGCCCCCACCAGGGCATGATATTTTCGTGAGGCTATTTCCGCATTTAACGAAGTTTAGGTGTGCTGGTTAAATTGTTCAGATGGTTGAGAGTAAGATCGGAGCTCCATAAATCCTCTTTCGGGTATGGTGTAAAAACCGATCCCCACAGGCTGTGGTGATGGTATTACTTTAGGATTAGGGATGTATTCGAGAGGACCCGGTGTTTATTTACTATCTGAAAATTAAGGGGGGTGACCTGCTTTATATTCTTTCTCTGGGTTGTATCCATTCAGCCTACTGACGTTTATCCCCAGGTGTCGATTTATACCTAGCGAGCGATAGAGAGCCACCATATTTTGGATAATAAGTTAGACAGCTGGCTAAATTTGTACATTTTTCGACAGATAAATTTATCCGGCGAAGCCCTTAAATGCTGGCTCGCTATGAAAAAATCGACACCTGGATGGGGATAAATGTCTTAAAACAGTAGGCTGAATGGATACAACCAAGAAAGAGAAAAAAGCGGGTCACATTCCCCCCCCCCCCCCCTTAAGCTTCTTAAAATCTTAATATTAGGTCCTACTGCCTGTATCTCTTTCAGGTGGAGAGGCATCAGCACAGGAGGGTGCCAGCAAGACATGGGTGGTGGTGGTGACAGTGTTGGTGTTGTTGTTGGTGGCGGTGATGATGGTGGTGATAGTGGTCATGAGGATAAAGAAGAAGAAGAGGTATAGCCGCGTTCTCCACACCATCATCAAAGTCAACATACCCAAAGGAGAGCTGCTGGTTACTAGCTAGTTAAGGGGAGCTTTGGTTTTTCAAGACCCCCTATTCTCCCTCATGTTTAGTCTCATTAGTTTGGCGATATTAAGACAGTTTGTGCCATTTAGGTGTCGATTTTTGCCTGGTGAACTGTCGTAGCGAGTCTGTAATTTAGGAGGAACCGGCCTTCAGCCGGGAAATTTTTCTACCGAAAAATGTAGAAATTTATCTCAAGAGTGGTCTTGGAGGCATTTATTAAAGCTTGATTGCAATCTTGGGAGGAAACTAATATAAAATAATATATAGATAAATGAACAAAATACAAATCTCCCCGTACATCTACCACGACACTTTTATTTTGTTTTCCCTCTGAATTTATAGTCACGAGTCATAATAAGTAGGCCTATAGCCTACACCATTGATATATTTACACTGTTATACAGGGTGGCGCAGCATTCGGCTACCCACCTGGTAGAAATTGGCAACTCTCTTTCTATACATTTGTATAGCTAGCTGCTGACCGGTAGGCTGCATGAATCGTCCAATAGATAAGCCTATGTTGTTTCAACAAACAATATATTCACAACCATTATATACATTGGCTTTTATAATACCCCATTAAATTCAGAATGGGCAATAGAAGCTACTGATATTACAAAAGTTGCAATACAAATAAACGTTTATAAATATGTAGGCCTGGTGTAATTTGATTGATGTTGGGTGATTTTGGGTAGTATTAGGTATTTGAAAAGGAGCCTAGGGAGGGGATTTTTTGGCGGGAAAACGTGAGCATCACTGCGTCAGCCAAGTCGGCAGGCTCTCAGGGGAAGACCTTTTTGTGCAGGTTGTAGGGAGCTCCCATCTTATTTTGTATGTTCAATGTTCCTGTGGTGGGTGATTTAATTCAGCCGAGGTCGGTGGTTCTTGTGGGCGTCACTGCAGCGGTTGGTTGTGGTACCAAGTTAAAGTTATTGCAGTTAGAGTGTTGGCGACGCTTGGATGGGGAACCAGTTAGCCTAGCTCTGCAGATTTATTTAGTGCCGCGCCTACACAGGGATTTTCTCACCGTGAGGTAAGGTTGCTTCATGTTTTGTATTTTACCACAGAATAATAATGAATATAAAACGAATTACGCATAATAACAGTTTATTCACTTATTATTTTAAGCGTTTTTTGTTTCAATGTTTTTATAATAGCCTAAAATTATAACTTTCATAATTTCCGATAAATATAACTTATAATGAAGCTTATTGTCAGTGTATGATATGCTCTATAATCATCATGTCACACACTATCAGAGTAGGCCATAGTAGCCTACAGTATAAGGTAGGTACAGTATAGCAGAAAATAAGAAACTTAAAATAATTTTGAAAACACCGTCGACTTCTGGACGTAGCCTACAGGTAGCCTATGCTTCTAATTCATGCAAGTATTTTCGATGATCTTCAAATACACTACATCCGCCCTATGAGAAACAATTTATTAGGGAAAATAGGGACCAATAGACTCGCCATTATTTTCTCATTAGTCCGTATGGAGGAATTTCGTTATCGACACTTGAAAAATCACGATTACACCGAAAAATAATACGAAAGTAATAAGTCCCGATCGTAAACAAAGCATTGCGTCCAATGAATCCTTCGACTTGACTCCTCTTCTTCTTGTTTTGAATGATGCGGTGGGTGGGATTCACCCAATAAATGGCGTGAGCGTTACTCATAAAAACGAAATACCGGCACCCTGTTTTTGCTCCCTTACAGATCTACATAAATGAGGATGACAATAAATCAAGGGGGGGTGAGGGGCAACGCCCCCCCCCCCCCTTTCAAAATAATCAAAATAATCCACACAATGTCCTAAATAGTACCGGTACAGCACACAGAATCATTCTTACATAAGTAAATATTTCACTTTCTCTTGGAGGTTTTTGCTTCCATGTGAATGTACTAAGGATGCAATGGATTTTCTGAACACTGACATGGATTTTTCCAAAATTGCACTTTCCCCAGTGATCAGAGACGAGTTATTTATTCCAGAGCTGTTGACTTCCTTCCCGGACCAAGCAATGAAGAACTTGTCTGACTGCAAGCGATGACGCATCAAGGGAACAGGTCGAAGATGATCAAGATATATCTGTAGGTATACTTCCAGGTCTGTGGTCACTAAATCACCTTGCTCCTCCACCGCAATGGTAAAAACATTCAGTTCCTTATGATACTCCCTTTTTTCATATTCCTCTAGGGTTAAATTGACAAGTACACCTGTTCTTTTGCCGCAACTAAGGAATATGCGTGTGTAAAGGTAGTTCCTCAATTTAACAAAGACAGTGCAAGTAACATCTAAATTACCTGCCTGTTCACCAAACATTTTGACACAGCTTCTTGAGTTTGGATGATTTAAAAATGCCATGCCTTTCTCAGGGAGCGCTAGTTCTTGGTCTGCCTTCTTTTTTCCTTTTTCTGTTTTTTGTGGACTGTTTTAAAGGAATTTTCCCACCTATTTAGAGCTCCAGATATATCATCGACTTTGAAACGAGGTACATCAATAACTTTGTCAATCTTAATGAAGGCAAGGAACATTTGCAGACTGTTCTTGTACATTTTTGCTGTGGAAGCTGCCCAAACTTTTTCCTGAACCTTGTTTAAGAACATGTCTCGCATTAGAAGCAAACTGAACAGATTTTCAAAACTATCATCACAGACTTCATCAACAATGTTCTTAACACTACTACTCACATTAGTAATTTGAAGAGGGTGTGAGAATACCTCCATCAGGTGAACTTAGGAATCACTGGAATTTTGTCATAACATAGTCTTTGACCTCATCAAAAGGGTCGTATTCCGTGTTGTAGACAAAGGACTGTAATTCAAGTGAAGCTAAGTTATCAAATGTGTTACCAGTACTTGCTTCTTCCAACGTATCACTCCATGTCTCCAATAGCAACCAGGAACTGGACATGGTTTTGCATTATACACTCTTTTACCCTTTGTGGGTTTGTTTTTATACCTGTATTGCTTGCAGTGTCCAAGAATTTGATTAATTTTTTTGGCTTTTTCCTTATCCATTTTATGGGTCTCAACAAGGTGGCGCGGTAAGTCCAACATGGTCCTTTTACAGATGGAGCATGTCCTAAGAAGTCTCCTTCCATCATCCACTGTGGTCACACTGGTCGATGGGCCCTCACACTGGAACCTGCCAACAATAGCATTATTAGAACCTATATTACATATGAAGAGAGCAAAGTGTGTGTTAGAGTAAGGAACGGGTTGAGTGAATGGTTTGAGGTAAATGTTGGTCTGTGACAGGGCTGTGTAATGTCACCAAGGTTGTTTAATGTATATATGGATGGTGTTGTGAGGGAGGTAAAAATGAGATCTATGGGTAAAGGATTGGGTTTAGTAGGAAAGAATGGATGATTGGGAGTTGAATCAGTTGCTGTTTGTTGATGACACGGCACTGGTGGCGGATACTGAGAAGCTGCAGCGAGTAGTAAAAGAGTTTGGTGTGGTATGTGGGAGGAGGAAGCTGAAGATGAATGTCAACAAAAGCAAAGTGATGGGTGTGTAATAGAGATGATCGTAGGGTGAATCTAAATGTACAACTGCATGGGGAAGTGCTGGAGCAAGTGGATTTTTTTAAATATCTAGGAGGAGTGATAAGCAAGGGCGCAGGTGTGGAAATGGAGGTAAGGCAGAGAGTGAGTGAGGGAAGGAAAGTTTTCAGAGCAATGGGAAGTATGTGGAAGGTGAGAAATATCGGAATGAAAGCAAAAAGTGAAATGTATCAGGGGATAGTTGTACCAACAGTGATGTACGGAGCTGAGACCTGGAGTCTACGTAGAAACGAGAAAAGTAAGTTAGATGTGATGGAAATGAGTTGCTTGAGGAGTATGTGTGGAGTGATGCGTAGAGACAGACTGAGAAATTAAGAGATACGTAGGAGAGTGGGACAACAGGAACCCCTATCAGCCAGAGTGGAAAGAAGGGTACTATGCTGGTATGGACATGTTGAACGAATGGGAGATGAAAGGCTTACAAAGAGAATATATAAGTCAGAGACAAGGGGTAATAGACCGATAGGAAGACTACCGATGAGATGGAGAGAAGGTGTGAAGGAAGAATTGCGAGATAGACAAATGACTGAAGAGCAGGCAAGAGAAGTGGTGATGCACTGATGAATAGGATTGAATGGAGAATGATTGTGAAAAGATAGTGAAAACGCGGTCCAAGGGAGTGGGGGTCTGGCACCTGTTGGACTGGAGAACAGTCTGTCAGGCGCCTGGCCCGGGGAGCCTGGTCATGCCTGGATAATATAAGGTGGGCGGGCATGTGGTATTTGATATTGGCTCACTGCGTGTCTGCCTGCTGATGGCAGGAACCTCTCCAGGAAATCTGGGTTCTGGAAGTCTAGTTGGGGGCCTCAAATCTATTCAACGGATGGGCTGAGATCTCTGGGTCTTCTAGACGTTCTAGATGTGTTTTAAGATTTATTATTGTGTTGTATTGTTTCTGTTCGATCGCTGTCCCGAGTTGGCCACCCCTAGCTATGGGGTATGTGCCTGAGTATATATATATATATATATACATACATACATACTAGTGCAGAAATGGTGCAGCTTATAATATCTTGAAGGGAAAATTCCTTATCTTAACCCAGGAACTGCGACCACCCCTCCGGAAGGCACGGTATTAAAACGTGCGAGAAGAAACTTTCAAATAATCTGCCAGTGTCGGGAAGACGCTTTTGGTCACGTTACGAAGGGTTTTTGGAAATCAGATGGTTAATTGAGATAGTTATTACCCTTTTATTTCCCGCAGATCCTTCATAACCTGTATGAAATCGCGTACTGATAGCCAGAATAAACTATAGAAATGCGGCATTACCCTCAAAGGGTTTACCCTTTTAGTACCAGTGCCGTCCTTTTAACTATATTCTGCCTAATATTTGATGATTGTATTCAGTATAAAAAGGGCCTCCAGCAATTTACATGCTTCAAACAATCTCACTTAACCCCTTTTACTACCACAGATCCTACTTAAACTGCACAAAATCGTCTAAATATAGGTAGAATAAGATTACAAATACGTCGCCGGTACAGAATGCGTTAATGTAAGCAACACGTTAATCATTCTTGCGTTAAACCGGAAACTACAATGACGCAGTTTGCTCCG
Organism: Paralithodes platypus; assembly: GCA_032716605.1. Taxonomy (NCBI): domain Eukaryota; kingdom Metazoa; phylum Arthropoda; class Malacostraca; order Decapoda; family Lithodidae; genus Paralithodes; species Paralithodes platypus. Next base: position 77,964,236 of record CM064492.1, on the reverse strand, counting down.
TTATGTTGGTTACAGTTTGACGACTTTTATACAGTTTAGGAAAGACCTATGGGTATTAGAGTGGTATTATATCAGTATGTTTAGGAGTTATAGGCCTACTGTACCTCATCTGGAGCCACATCAATATGTGTGTTGTCTTGCAGAAGAACAGCAGCTTGTGGTATCGCTCCGAGATCCGCTTTTTCTTGTTGCCGGCTTTCATCCACTTTGTGCTGTAATAGTATATATCAAAATTACTACCTTACAATACAATGTTTTAATACCAGTACAGTAGTTTAACAAAACCACTGAGTCACACAACGAGACTCTCATAGGGCTGGCCTTGGCTTGAGCTAAAGATTCAGTGAGAAAATATATACTGTATATCAGTACGAGTTGGGGCAAACTTACAATTACGTTACTTATAATCAGTGGTGAGCACAGCTAACCGAAAAGTTAGCTGAGATAACCGCTAATCAGCTAACTAAAAACGTTAGCTTCGATAACGCTAAATTACTGAAGAAATTAGCGGAAGCTAACGATAACAGTTAACAGCTAACTTTTATCTTTTATTTTTTATTTTTTTAGCTTTGCGCAGTGGCAGTATCGTAACCAATAGGGTCTTGCTGAGTACCGTGGAAATTGTATTGTCACTGCTATAAGCTCAAAACAGTGTGCAAAATTGGTTAAAGTTTTTGTACCACACACATCTGCCATCCTGTGCGTGGTCTCTCCACGCATCTCGGTTGGGCTACCCCCAAAGGGTAGCCAAGTCGATCCCCACCTGCCCGCGGTGACCTTGCAGACACCACTTTCCCTTTTTTTTCTTTTCCATTTTATTTTTTTTCCATTGTGGTGGCACTGACGGGGACGGCGTTACCTGGGGTCTGTCCCAGGTAGTTATTTTCACTTTTTTTTTAAACTAGGGGTTTCTCTTATTTTTAATCAGATACGAAAAACAGGTGTTTTTGTTTTTAATTATTGGTTACTTCCACTGAAATGGCAGCAAGCAAGCAGAGTTGCAGTTGCGGGAAGGTTGTGGGCAAGGCCAAATCGCTGGGCTGCTACTTGTGTGGTATCTATTTTCACGTTAACTGTATAAATGTTGATGATGAGGACCTCAGAGTACTTGCAAAGAAGAAACCTGGATTTAAATGGCATTGCACTGTTTGCGATACCACCCCCCTGGCTGCAAAGGACGCAGCAATTAGTCAGCAGACCTTGGATGACCTGACGGCTGCCCTAGTTGGTGAAGTGAAGACTGCCATTGTAAACTAAGTGAAGGGTGCCCTTGCTGCGGTGGCCGTGGAGATAGAGAGTATTGGTAACAGAATGGATATCCTTGAGACTAAAGTTGCTGCCCCCGACATTCCCTTGTTTGCCAAGATAGCTCAGCAAACATTTGAAGAGACCAAAAAGGAGCCGACCAAACGCACCACTGAGGTGGTAGATGGTGGAAAGAAAAAAACTGTCTGGGACCATCAGGTCCTGGTAGTGAAGCCAAAAGACCGATCCTCCGAGCCAGTAAGCCCACCAGATACAAAGGCAATCGAGACTGCTTTGGCTTCGGTTCCGGTTAACAAGTTAACTAGAACTGATTCAGGTGTACTGGTGGTACGACTTCCATCCAAGAAAGCCAAAGAAGACGCAGGAAGGGCCATCAATCAGTGTTTGGGGGTGGACAGTGCCTTCAGTGTCTCCGAACCAAAGAATATAATGCCAAAAATGACTCTGGTAGGCATTGCTAATGACGCTGAGGATAATGAGATCATTCCCATCATCCTCAACAAGAACCCAAGAATAAAGTCCCTGGTCGACGATGGCTTAGCTATGAATTTGCTATTCACCAAGCAAAAGAGTGATGCACACAAAAAGACTGCGGTAGTAAAAATGTCACCTGAAATACGCTCTTCCATTGTGGATGATGGCAATTCTGTGTATGTTGGACTTGTGAGATGTCGTGCATACGATCGCTTCTGGGTAACACAATGTTACCATTGCCAGGGCTTTGGCCATACCAGTGGCAGGTGTTATCGGAAAAATGAGGATCCAAAATGCAACTTCTGTGCCGGTACTCATAACTCAAAAGACTGCACCAACAAGACTTCCCCCAAATGTATAAATTGTATGAGCTCCACATCAGTTACGGAGCCGCCAAATCATTTCGCCTCAAGTAGGAATTGTCCTCTAATGACAGCTCAGAGAAATAAAGTTATTGAAAACACCAATTTTGTAGGTTCAAAAAACTGAAAAATGCACACGGGAGCCGGTTGAAACTGGGTCTGTTGAATGTTCGTTCCTTGCGTAACAAAATGGATCATATTTACGAGATCTTGGATGAACGTAACCTTGATGTATTATGTCTCACTGAGACCTGGTTGTTCGAGTCAGATCTGAATATTATCCAGGCGGCATTGCCTAAAACCCATTCCATAATAAATGTTCCTAGGCCTAGGGGAGATCATCCGGGTGGTGGAGTGGCAGTTGTCTACTCCACATCTCTGGTGAATATCTTGCAAATAAGCCATAACCCAGCCCCTCTTTATGATGAACTGTTGGAAGTGGAAATAAAACTCCCATCAACAAATTCTAAGAATGGCAGTTGTCTATAGGCCTGGCCATCGTGGCACAGATAGGGGTTTTATGGAAGAGTTTGGGCAGTTTCTCGAGGAATTTTCTGCTAAAACCGGAAGACTTTTGATATGTGGAGATTTTAATTACTGGGTTGACAGCCCTCATTTGAAGCCATTCTCTCCTGAGTTCCTTGAGTTGACTGATCAGAACAATTTTGTAAACCATGTGTCCCACCCAACTCATATCTTAGGACACACCCTTGACTTGGTTTTCTCTCCTGTGGGTTGTGGTGGTGTTCTGGATGTTGATGTTGAGAATGCTGACCCTAATACCTCTGATCATGCTTTGATTACTTTCAGCTTTGATTTCCCTAAGCCACTCACACATGAAAAAGTAATCAGATTTAGAAATTATAAAAATAGACCAAAATTTGGCTAGCAGTGAAGTAAAACAGTACTTGGGAAGTATTGATACTTCCAACCTTACTTCAGATGAGCTGGTGGAGGTACATGGAAATGCACTTAAATTAGTGTTCGATCATCACTGTCCAGAAGTAGAGAAGAAAATCATAGTACGAGATGATTCACCCTGGTATAGCACTCGAGTTAAATTTCTTAGAAGAGCGCGTAGAAGAGCTGAACGTGAATGGCGGAAAAATCAAACACTCTACATGGTTGCAATATCTGTCAGCCAGAAGAGTCGTGGTCCACACAATCAAAGATGAAAAGAAAGTGTATTATCAGGGAAAAGTTGACTCATGTGGTAACGACCAGAGGAGGTTGGCTTCAATTGTAAACAGTTTACTTGGAATAACAAGTCAGCTTAAGACCTGTACCCGATGCCGAGTTGGCTGCCAACTTTGTGTCATTTTTTGCTGGCAAGATAACTCGCATAAGACAGGAACTGGATGATGCTTCTGTTGGTGAAGAACTTTCAGTTGTACTCCAACCCCGACACATTCCTAATAATGTCCTCTCATCCTTTCACTCAGTTGAGGTGGACATGATCTCGTCCTACATAAGAAACCTCAATAAAACATTTTGCCCGTTGGATCCCATAAATGTTTCCAAGCTACCAAGAGTCTATGATCACACAGTTGAGTTTATATCCAAAATAATTAATAAGTGCTTCTCTGAAGGTAGCTTCCCACATTCTGAAAAGCATGCACTACTCCGACCTACTCTAAAGAAACCTGGACTTGATGTTGAGAACATGTTGAACTATCGTCCTGTCTCCAACCTGTCCTTCATATCAAAGATATTAGAGCGTGCAATACTTGACCAATTACAACCACTACTTCAGCAGAATGAAACTATCCCAATTTTTCAGTCTGCTTACCGACAGCATCATTCAACTGAAACAGCATTGATTAGAGTACATAATGATCTAGTTGAGAACATTTGCAATGGTGTGGCCTCACTATTGGTCTTGCTTGATCTCTCTGCGGCCTTTGACACAGTGGATCACGAGTTGCTATTGAGTGATCTTTATGATTGTGGTGTGCGTGACTCCGCTCTCTTGCTTCTTGGGTCGTACTTGTCAGGTAGATCCCAGAGTGTGATGGTAAATCAAATGGTCTCGGACTCGACACCCCTGCAGTATGGTGTTCCGCAGGGATCAGTTTTAAGTCCTATCCTATTTATAATTTATATCAGCAGTTTGTCTCTTCTGCTTCGTGCACATAATGTCACCTTTCACTTTTATGCAGATGACACCCAGATTTATGTGAGAATCACAAATATAGTTGATATACGGAGTAAGATGGAATTGTTGATGTCTGATATCAAGAAGTGGATGAGAGCGAGAAAACTTAAACTAAATGATGGTAAAACTGATATTCTCATCATCCGAGGAAATAGAAGAGCTGATGATATAGTAGGTGCCCTCTCCATCAATGTGGGTGGATCTCAGCTGCGACCGGCCAACTCTGTTCGAAATCTGGGTGTATATGTGAACTCCCGATTAGATTTCAAAGAGCATGTAAACCAGATAGTTAAAAGTTGTTACTTGCACATCAGAAATCTCTATTTGGTGAAGCCGTTTATAACCAGACGTTGCCTCCTGACGTTGGTTCACTCATTGGTATTCTCTCGTGTTGATTATTGCAATGCCCTGTCAGTAACCATCAGTAACAATGAGAGTCTGGTCTCCTGATGCATTTTCCAGCAGTTCCTTGTTCAGGAATGTAAACAGGTCTGTCTTGTTGTTGGCCAAGCAAGGAACTGCTGCCAGTTCTTTGGTGTTGGGCTAGACGCCCCAACTCGTCTGCGCTGAATAGGACCAGTGACACGTTGTTCTCTTGTCTGTGACTTGAGGCTGTTATCGAAGTACTGGTCCCAGACAACATCCACTCTCAGAGCCTGACTTTGAGCATTGTTTATGTATGGAAGAAAGACCTTGGCAGCATAGTCTCCAAATGTCTTGCAGCCCTCAGGTCTAAGAAAGTGAACAAGTGCCGCACCATCCATGATTCGCACTTCAGTCTCTGGTGTCACATCATTTGATGACCCTACTTTCTTGTCAAGACATTCTACGAGATCAGACTTCTTCCCTGGACGTAGCTGCCCATAGGCAGACAGAGATGGAGGAAATGGGAGGTTTTCATGATTGAAGAAATTGTTCAAGTCACCTTTCCTTGTCTGACATGCAACATACAGACTTGCAAACAGCGAAGATTCACTTTTGAGGAGACTGACTTTGTCCCCTGATTTGTTTGATCGTTTGCCTTGGACATTGAACAGTACCACCTTGTTCCTGGTAATTGTTGCTGTGATTGGCTTAGTATTTGTTCTGAGCCGCTCTTCCACAAATGTTGCATACTGCTCCTGACCCTTTGATGCGAGAGTGGTTAGACACTCGACTGACTGCTCATCCATGATGTCCTTTGTATGGAGTCTGAGAAGGTCCTGCCCTTCCTCCTCAAATGGGCTCCCCATGTCCTCCATTACACTAACTAATCCCTGCGTCTCTTGATGCTGTTCTACACCAACAGCTGAGCAATGGATAGTATTGGTTGGCTGATAGTTGTGTTGGATGTTTGATCTGTGATGTTTGAACCATTGATAAGCATGCTGACCAGTGACAAAAGGGACCGTGGAACAGACTCCACTTGGCTGTTATGGCCAAACGATCCAGAGAATGTTATTTTGTGTGCGAAGATGTCCTGTCGGATCATTTCAGCAATTTGGGTCATCATGACACTCTGCTCGTCTCGATCAGTCTGGTATCCTTCTCGGAGAATAGAGCCAACATCTTCTTCACAAGCCATGAACACATCTCGTCCTTCTTTGTAAGCTTTCATCCTTGGGAGATGCATGAGAATGCGGTCTTTCAGATGCTTACTGTTTACTCGTGCAGTAACATCCACTCCAAGTTGATTTAGCCTGTCAGTGTAGAGCTTCACAAGATCTGCAAGTCTGAACACCTTCACATCCTCATCTTGCCTCTTCTCCTCAATATAGGAAATCAGCTGAGCCAAAGCAATTCCTTTACATGTCTGGTCATCTGAGGCATCCTGATCCTGTGATACCTTTGCACGTGCTCTATTGTACAGGTTTGTAAGGCAGTTTGCATGATACTTTGCCTCCTGGGCAATAAGGTCTCCTGCACTTAATTTTGCAAGAAGATTTTCATCTTGTAGATCATGTGCGCATTTCCTCACACGAAAATCTAGTTGAAATGTACAGACTTCGCGGAGGTTCTCCTTTGTTTGCTGCTGGGAACAAAAGAAGCATTTGGGACAATTGCTGCCAACTGTTCCACTTGAGGCAGTATCACCACCACTGCTAGTGCTACGTGTGAAAATTCGTTTTGAAGCAGTCCCATCTTCCTCAGACTTGTGCTTTCGTTTTGCGCGTTCCAGTTTGGTATGTGAAAACTTCTGATAACAAGATTTGTGCCACTTTGCATTCTGTTCTTTCAATGTTAATTGAATACCATTCCCATGGTCAAGTCGTGCCAGATTGATTTTGATTGGCATTGAGTCAAGGTTACTAAACTGTGATGTTGTCTACTATGGTTTCATAGCCTCTGTCAGTTGGTGATATGAGACTCTTTGGTGTCCAGTTGACAAAAAACACAGATAGTCCAATCAGTTGCTTGAACAGATGAAGATGAGGCACTGGCCATTTCTGTGAATATTCAGTACGTCTTGACTATCACTGTGCGCAGATCAAATATATCAAACTTGCTGAAACTGGAAACAAAATATGATTAAGGCCGAGGGTTTATCCTTTTACCACCTTTATCAAATACATCTGTTGCACACATTCCTTTATGGGATACAACTAGGTTCAGTTTCCCTACACCTAGCCCGATCGTTCATCCAGTGCCATTTAAGTCCTGTGCGATCTGTACACCTTCCGGGTAATTCTTAAGCCCCGTTACCCTTGGCTCGGCTCTCCCGTGCTGGCACATCCTGTCAATTCAGGCGTGGCTATCTAACTACATCTACCAACTACAAACTACAGTTTAGCAGCTAGTGGATTTGGGGCTGTTAGATAGCATTTGGGACACTGATCTAGATATACTAGTACTTATTAAAGTACTAGTATATCTAGATCAGCTGGCACTGAACCCCATGCTGAGTTACACAGCAGTGATGTCACCAGTGTGCCCTGGTTGTGTGCTGACATTCACTCTATTATATAGATATATATGCTTTTATACATCTTTTGAACCATTTTAAGAGTGATTATAGGAAAATAAATAAAAGTACAAAGTCATAACACTTCATAGTAGTTCAGAAACTGCATCGTTGCTGCCGGTTGCTAAGGAAAATGCTTTGCCTAGCAACCGTTGCTATGCAATACAGAAATCTCGGTGGCTCCTGCTCTGAAATTGTAAAGTAGGTCCTTGTGAACATTTCCGGGAAGTTTCATGCTTGTATCACCTTGTGAGCAATTCTTGCACCAATTTCCTTGACTAGTTGGTGGGTCTTCCAAATTATATTTTAAAGAAAGTTCAGTCTGTTCTTAACCTCTGAAGTGCGCATGGGGGTAATTAAGACACCTCTCCCTGTGCGCATGTATTTGAGGTGTTTCCGTCACTAAAATATTCATTGTACCATTAACCTCTGAAGTGCGCATGGGGGTAATTGGAAACGTCCCCCTGTGCTGACGTATTTGAGGTGTTTCCGTCACTAAAATATTCATTGTGCCATTAATAGCATTAATACTTATCCATATGCGCCTATTATGGGTTGATTATAAAGGTATTAACCTGAAACAACAATAAAACGAGTGAAAACAGCGTTTGGATGGTCAAAATCGGAGATATAGCCCGCGAGTTGTATAATGTATGGGTGAGGCAATCTGCTTTCCCGCCAATTTCCCCCAAGGCCACTGAGACACAGTCGATCGATACTCTCTCTCTCTCTCTTGCACTCGCTTGCTATCAGTGATGACCACACCCTCCAATCGGATTTCTAATGTTAGCACGAAAATATACCTCAGAATAAGGGAATAACAGGGAAAATAGGTGATAACTGAAGGAGAGGAGGAAAGTGGGGAAGGAGGGGAGGTAGAGGACTGAGATTTTGCATGGCCCAGGGGCCAAAACAAAAAAAAAAAATAAAAAAAAAAAAATATAAAAAAAAAATTTTTTTTCGATGTCAAAAGTTGATTTTTGTTTTCTCTGACTCTTAAGAGTCTCCCCGCAGTGCGCCGGGGGAACTCTTAAGAGTCTCCCCGCAGCTCCCGGGTTAATAGCATTAATACTTATCCATATGCGCCTATTATGGGTTGATTATAAAGGTATTAACCTGAAACAACAATAAAACGAGTGAAAACAGCGTTTGGATGGTCAAAATCGGAGATATAGCCCGCGAGTTGTATAATGTATGGGTGAGGCAAGCTGCTTTCCCGCCAATTTCCCCCAAGGCCACTGAGACACAGTCGATCGATACTCTCTCTCTCTCTCTTGCATTCGCTTGCTATCAGTGATGACCACACCCTGCAACCGGATTTCTAATGTTAGCACGAAAATATACCTCAGAATAAGGGAATAACAGGGAAAATAGGTGATAACTGAAGGAGAGGAGGAAAGTGGGGAAGGAGGGGAGGTAGAGGACTGAGATTTTGCATGGCCCAGGGGCCAAAAAAAAAAAAAAATAAATAAAAAAAAAAAAAAAAAAATCGATGTCAAAAGTTGATTTTTTTTTTTCTCTGACTCTTAAAGAGTCTCCCCGCAGTCCGCCGGGGGAACTCTTAAGAGTCTCCCAGCAGTTCCCGGGTTAACAGGGCCGCAAGACTCATTTTTGGTGTTCCACCTAGAACTCCTACTACATCTCTTCACATATAACTGCACTGGTTGCCAGTAAGAGCAAGAATAGAATTTAAGTTGTGTTTGGTGACTTTTAAGGTTCTCAAATTTGGTGAGCCTAGATACCTTGCGGAGCTGCTCAGGCGCCCACCGGCACACCATGGTGTAGTTGTGCGTCATGACAATGACCCTTTTCGTCTTGATGAACCAAGGGCTTTCCAGCAGTCTTCTTTCTTTGAGAGGTCATTCTCCTACATGGCTCCGAGGTTGTATAACAGGTTGCCGCTGTCCATGAGACAACTGAGTTCTGTTGAATGTTTCAAGAGACAACTTAAGACTTTTCTCTTTGAGAGAAGCTATGATCTTGAGAGAGGTGTCATGACAGATGGCTATAGAGTTTAGGCTATTTTGCCACTGCTAGTGATTGTTAAATGTGTGTTGTTTATAAGCCTTCTTTTGATGCATTGATTTTGTTCTTTTTTCTTTCTCTTTCCGAGCGCTAGTGAATTCTTCGGAAAAATTGGCGCTTATGAGAAATAAGTAACATGCTTATTATTATTATTATTATTATTATGAATTTAGCATTGGTTTGATTTTTTCCCTCTAAAACCCTTAAACACAGACCTAGAAAGCTAAAACTATAATATGCTGCAGGTTATAGTTGTAGCTTACTGCTTAGACACAGCTTTCCAAAACATAGGCTAATAGAATCATAGAATGCCAAGATCAGATGATTAATGAATGTGCATGTGCATCCTGTTGTACATAAATAATTATATGAACAAATGAAATAAGCATTAGCTTACAATCAACGACACTTCTGTCGAATAGAAAATATTGTTATTGAGTTAGAAAACTTAGATGGGGATGGACAGTAGAACAAAATCAATAAGATTAACCCCTTCAGCACCATGATGCCCGCTTACCTCTGAATTTAAATTGAGTAATCTAGGTTAGGTTAGGTTGATCTAGATTAAACAGAATGGAATCGGCTTTCTTTTGAGTTTTGACACACTGGTTAGGTTAGTTGGTTAGGTTGAATTTCAGTTTTACATTATTTTAATGTTATGTTTTCACTGCTTTTAGCCCTCAGTTTCCTCATCATTATCGCCCTGTCTATCAGTGCCATATTTTAAAATCGAAATATAATGGGTAAATATGCAATTCCAATTATTCCGCTAATAATCACAAATCAGATCACCCTAAAAAAAAAAGTTTCAAAATTTATGAAGAATTAGGAATATATTTTCATAAACTTGATATCGACTTGTTAATCTTGGTATTTTATCTGGATAGGTTAGATTAATATAGGTTTGGCAAGGATAAGTTAGGTTAATCTGGTTAGGTTACGTTAATCTAGGTTAGGATGGGTTGATATATTTAGGATAGCCTACAGTATTCGAATATAAAAAAAAATAATAATATAAAAATCATAAAATTACCTTAGTGCTTAAGTGGAGAGTTCACCAGCCAGTAGTCAAAACAATAAAAACTATTCCAAAGTAATAGTAGGCTATTCAAAGCATCTTTCAGTAGTACTCTACAGTTGGTCAATCACCCTGGTAAACTCTATATAAGTATATAACAATAAAATATATAAAAACAGATATAAACCCAAATAGATACCTCAACAATCTATCATAAAACTTTGAAAATGTAAATTTAGTTTTTCTGTAGCGAATTTCTCAAGTCGGCGCTAGGCTCACAACACTTAATAAAACAAAAAAATAGTTGTACAAGTCAATCAAGAGTCACGTCTAGAGTTATGAAAGTATGAGTCGTTACTCGTCAGTCAATGACTCAATAATAAATTAATATTGTATGCTGTCACGGTAACCACTAACATTCACTCCTGGTAGCGGTAGGCCTACTAATACGCTTGCCTGCCTGCCTAGGACTGAACAGCCTGAACAGGAGAGGCGAGCAGAGGCCAGCACCTCACACGAATAGAACGCAGGGAAGCATCCTTGGTCCCTTACTCTTTCTCTGTTATGTGAACGACATGGAACTGAGCGTCTCATGTAAATTATTACTGTATGCAGACGACAGCGTGCTCCTGGTTTCAGGAAAAGACCCAATAAGTATTGCCGCTTCACTTTCCAAAGAACTAGAATCATGTAGTGAATGGCTAGTGGACAATAGACTATCTCTTCACCTGGGCAAGACGGAAGCCATCTTATGTGGAACAAAACGCAAACTGAAAGACATTGTGGGCTTCTCGGTCAACTGTAATGATATTCCTATAACAACAGTGTCACAAGTTAAATATCTCGGACTAAAACTGGACGCGAGTTTGTCAGGTGAAACAATTTTGGAATCTATCCTGAGTAAGTGTAGAGCACGTATAAAATACCTGTATAGACAGGTGGGATGCTTGCCCGCGGCGACCAAAAAGACCCTCTGCCAAGCGCTTGTTCAATGTCATTTTGACTATTCTGTGTCATCCTGGTACTCTGCATCATCTAAATCAGCACAGCACAAACTTCAGGTCACTCAAAATAAAATGGTTAGGTTCATGCTGAACCTAGGACCCAGATCACATGTTGGCCAGGAACAACTTCAGTCACTAGGTATGCTCAATGTCGCTGACAGGGCCAAACAAATCAGGCTCACTAATGCCTTCAAAATTTTCTATGACAGAGCTCCAGAGTACCTAAAGAATGATTTTGTTAAAGCAAATGAGAGGAGTGGACATAATACAAGAAACAGGATGTTTAATTTTAAGGTCCCGAGAATCCAAGGACAGGGTAAGCAAACATTCTTCTTCACCGCCATCAAAGACTGGAACGACCTACCCCAGTCAGTCCGTGAAAAGAGAACACTGTATTCCTTCAGACGTAGCCTGAAGGAACACCTGAACCGGACAGCTGCGAGAAGGGAGCACCAAGATTATGTCTACTACTAAATGCGACATAAGAGATAGACAAACCAAACTGAAATGATTACTGATTACGGATTACTGATATTTACTATAGGATGTAAGGTATCTTAAAATAACCCCCTAGAAATACTTTTTCTAAAGTATCCATTTCTTTATCCTCCCCATTTTTCCCCAGCTAACCTAATCCCACAAGGACTCCAATGGAAATACGCCTAACGGCCTTATTGGGCTATCCTTAGTTGGAATTATGCAAGGCTGGTACATGTCATATTTGTAACAAACTATATGGTACCAACTCTGTAAATTGATAACTGAATAAATATTATTATTATTATTATTATTATTAAATACGACATAAGAGATAAACAAACCAAACTGAAATGATTACTGATTACGGATTACTGATATTTACTATAGGATTAAGGTATCTTAAAATAACCCCCTAGAAATACTTTTTCTAAAGTATCTATTTCTTTATCCTCCCCTTTTCCCCAGCTAACCTAATCCCACAAGGACCCCAATGGAAATACGCCTAACGGCCTTATTGGGCTATCCTTAGTTGGAATTATGCAAGGCTGGTACATGTCATATTTGTAACAAACTATGTGGTACCAACTCTGTAAATTGCTGACTGAATAAATATTATTATTATTATTATTATTATTATTATTATTATTATTATTATTGTCCAGAGAGTTGTCTACATGTGAATGTGCCGTGAATCCGTGATATAGTCAGTGTAATTATTATTATTATTATTATTATTATTATTATTATTAAATGAGATGCCGAAGACTTCAACCAGGGTGCAGAAACACCAACAAAATTAATCCAAACAAAACACCTGGAGGCACTGGAGAGAGACTACAGCAACAAAGAAAGAAGGAAAAACAAATACAGAATAAACAAAATAAAAGATATATTGAACACAAATTCAATGAATGAATGTTGCAAATACTCACATAAGTAGGTGAAATTTTAGGGTCTGTAAACGTTTTTGACCAATCAACTATTTTTTTTTTTTTTACCAGTGAATGCACATTATCGTTATCGGACTTACAGTTAGCGGTAGTAAATTTAGCGGAAGCTAATCGGTCCGCTAACGATTTTCAAAGTTAGCTTAAAAGCTAACCAGCTAACGAAAAAAATAGCTTCGCTGTTAGCTGATTAGCGGAAACCGTGCCCACCACTGCTTATAATTATATGGTTGTTGTTGTTGTTGTTCCCCAAGCTGCCTGGCCGAACAGCCCCAAGGCCCCGAGTAAGGCCAAGGCCATAAACGAGCGCCCCCACAGAACCCTCCCTGCCGACCACAATAAAGCCTGGGTGACCGAAGCCACTCCATGGCGGGGAGCTGAGAGGGTGCGTAAACGCCCGGGAAACCAAAGTCCCACCCAGGGCCCTGTGCCCCTCAGCAATTATAAAGAGAAAGTTGAGGGGCAAAGGAATAATGTGACGCTTTAGCTTCCAATCTTGGTAGATTGGGAGGTCAATCCACGGAAGAGACGCCGTCACTTGAGATCTAGAAAATATATAAGTAAAAGGAACAGTCAGAGTAAGCTATGGGTATGGCAGAGATCGCTCAGGTCTCACTCTGATAGACCAGCCCATCACCATAATTATATGGTTCAGCCACTAAGTGTCAAATCATCCTTTATATTTTCATCAAGTGATAATGGTGCGGTCTAGCAATGTGTCTCAACTGTCCAGTTAAGTCCCTGAAACATCAGGGCACCCACCTTATCCCAACTCTTGAGCAGGGAGTGCATGGTGGGCAAAACCTACCGGTATAACTTTTGTAACTTTTGTATGTGTTTAGGTGCAATCACCACGGCCAATCTGGGGATCCGCCGTTATTGAGCTCGTCCTGGAATCTTTACGACTCTGAATCTTACTATTCTATACAGGCACTAGCTCAGAGAAGAGTGTTGAGAGGGGAGAAGGGGTGTTGGAGAGAGAGGAAGGTGTTGGAGTGGCTTTGTTACGTGTGTTTAGTCTGTATACGTCTTCAGGATGTCCCCTGACTGGGTGCAAGCATGTGAAACATGCTAGGACATACTACCACACCCACTAAATGTCCGCCGTGGCGGGGATTCGATCCCGGGTCTTGCAGATTCACACGCGAGCGTGCTCACCACTCGACCACCACAGCTCCAAATTATTAAGTTATTTTTATAAAGCTATTCTAGGTTAAGTTAAGGCTATGTTACATCCATATTTTCTGTTACTATTGCATAAACCTTTAACCTTCCCAGGTATTCAAAGAAGAGTGATTCCCCTTTAGCTATTCACCATTAGCTGCTCATTTACACTTGTATGGTACACTATATACATATTATGATCTTACTTTCTTTTCTTTTTTTATTGCCAGACGGCATATTCCCAGAATGGGGTGGATGTTTTGGCACGAATCGCTAGGTCAAGTTGCCCGGGCTTGACATCTACCAATAACATTTGACAGTGCGGGAAGCGAACTGCCGACCCTTTGACCATTATCAGTCGCTCTACTGATTATGCTATGGCTTGTGCCATTATTACGGGAGTGAAAATTATACAATTATTGCACTGTAAAGGACGACATCCAGAATCTGCGGTATCACATCACTTCACATCGAATGATATATCACAGTACATTTGCACAATTGTGGTATTTGAACATGTACTATTACTTATACTATTATGTACTGTAAATACTGTATGTGTTGTATGCAATCACATGTCTCGGCAGACATCTAGTAATGGGGTGGAGGGTTGGTGGCGGTGTCGAAGCCACGGCTAGCTCAAAAAGTTTGAACACCACAAGGGAGGCTTTGCACAGATGCTTCCTTCACAGAGGTTAGGAAGATACTGGTACTGAGGATGTTGCTAGTGTAGGTAGAGTATAGGCGCATATGTGGCACAACTAACACCTGACAATTTGAATACAAAAGTGGGAAAAGTGTTTTGGAGTTTAACCCGTACAGCCCCAGCGACGCGCCTGACGCGTCGGCGATGTATGTAAGGCACAGCCCCAGAGACGCGTCTGGCGCGTCACCCTAATTGCGCCGACCGTAACCTCAGGTGTAGCCACTCAAGAGGGCTCAGATTTGTATGGGAACTGTGTACGTATCCCACGCAACCGTGCCGATGGTTGAAAACTCTCAAAGTCCACGTGCGTGCGTGTGAGCGCGCAATAACCTGGTTTTTTGGGGTAATTGCCTTCAATTTTTTACTCTTGTAAAATACGTTTTCGGGGGCTCTGTAGGACCATTCTTTAAGCTTTTTGAGCGGTTTTTCGTGGTTTTTCCTTCATTCCTAACCCATTCGCTATTGTTTCTGGAATAAAACCATTTTTTGAAAACCGGCCGGGTTCTGGTGAACAAACATTACAAAACTAGCCGGGGCTGGACGGGTTAATAGAATACACGGCAGTGTCGAGGCAGCTATTTTATGGAACATAGAGGCCACCCTCCCTTAACTGGTTAATGCTGTACAATAAAGTTTAGGAGTTACCTCATATGGAGCGTGTTACGACAGGCACTACGAAATAAACAAGGGCACTTAAGAATGGACTAGATGATAGGCTATATCTGCAACAACGGTACGCTAATTCCAAACCCTCGAACTATTACGCCGGTGAACAAAAACACTTAAACCCTCCAGAGTTAATCTCCTGGATAACGGGGTATCAATTAACTGGGTTTTAGTGCACTTCTACAAAGGCTTTCCGATGACGGCAAAGCCTACTCACAACAGGAGTACTTTACGTTAATAAAATGCTCTTAAGTAATAACAATGCTTGAATAAACTATAACAAGATTTAATAAAGGAGTATGTGCTTACATTAACTTTAGTGTGAGTCTGTACTCAACACTAAACTCTACATTGCTCTATGAAAACACTGGAAGTCTAGTCCTACAGCAATCAGATAAAGAATCTTCTGAAAACGTCTGATGCTCTAAGATGCTCGTTAATATAGAACAGAAATAATGCAGGGGCAGGACACCAAAGCGTGTATCTTAAATACACCAAAAAGTAGGATACATATATATAACAAGGGAGTGCAACAACTCTGTGACAGCACTAATAATAACCACTCAAAAACAGTACTTCCTTAGCCAACGTAACAGCCAAACTGGGTTGTGCACTATGCATCAACCTAGGCTAAAATAAGGCGTGAATAATTCCTAAAGCATACACAATTAAAGTTAATAAACACAATGCTGTCTTTCTCACTAATAAAGTCTAGCAGTGGCATAAAAGGTACTAGGAAACTAGGCAGAGCGCAAGCATGCTCGTAGCCTACTGTCTCCCCCTTATGTTACGTTAAGTGACTTGGAGGCTCTCTTGGTAAGTCCAGATCTCAAGTATCTGGTCTTACCCTGGCGCTCCACAAAGGTCAACACAATGAGGTAGCAAGCATACAGGTAAGTGTAGGCAAAAGCCCTTCACCTGTATACTGCTACACTCGCAAAGGAAATATGCACAAGGGTTACAGGCTAGCTAGCTTCGTCGATGTTGTACAGGCTCTGACTTGCCACATACATAACTCAGACAACGACCAAAGATACCTTCCACTGTCTAGCATTAAATAATAAGAAAGAACAGCTCAATAATTAGAAGCACCCCAACACTAGGCTACCCTTTGAATATGACTCTACTAATCCCTAAAACTAGTGCAAACATAAATGTGAGAGCTGGTGCTGGTAACACGACTGGCCGACTGTGGAAGTCGTATGCAGAACCAGAAGGGATAAGTAATTGAATAAAGATGGAAGTATGAAAAAGAAGAAGTTCAGAGAGAGAGATAGTAGTACAGTGGGTTAGATGGGGGGACAGATTGCAAAGGACATGTAAGACCAAGCACGCTGTGCCAAGCTCTGCAGGAGAAACGTGGGCAGGAGCCCCCCAGCACTAACAAAATCAGCAGCACCCAATCACAGATGACTACGTCATGAGGAGCAGGCGTCATATGACGCGGCAGGCCCGCCGGCCAATCAGAAGCGTGGGAAACTCCTCCGAGCGAGAGGAGGCACACGTACATACACACGCACATATTACAACCTCGCTGCCTACCTCGCTCTTTCTCCTTAACTTCACACAATGCATCTTATATTCTATCAATGATATAAAATACTTCCAAGTGTCACAGACAAGAATAAAGACCACCACTGATCTGTCTGTGACAACATGAACTCTATGAAAGAAAGAACATCGTTCTACGATTATTGTAGCCCATTTCACTGCCCTGGCGAGCGCTAGCGAGTTACGAGTGCATTCTGGCAAGCTGGCCAGCGTAACAAGCGTGCAAAAGAGCAGCATCTGGAGTGTTCTTACACCTCAAATCTGCTTGCGGTTTCCCTCCCAGCTCCAAAATCTGTTGCTGTAGTGCCGCAACAACTTTTTGCTGTAATATATCATATACAGGTACTGTACATAAGTACAGCTACTGACAAATGTTTGTGAACTTTTACGATTTTCGTTATGCAAATATATCCATTTAGATTGATGTTCAGATCAAATCGGCTATATATTTATAAATACATATTACGGTATATATTTATCAATATGTAGCTGATTTGATATGAACAGTACCGGTAATCTAAATGGATATACTGTAGTTGCATTGAGAAAATAGCAAGAACTCGCAAACATTTGTCAGTAGCTGTACATGGTTAAATATATGCCTAACTTTGGATAGCCTTTGCTAGGTCAAAGGCTATAATGCTAATCTCATTCTCAGTGGTGTACACTATGCTTGAATTCCACTGAAATTAGTAGATTATTTAGCTCCGTGAATTAAAGGAGGCATACTATATCACTGAACTCTGTCTCAAACAAATCCTTCCTGAGCTGAATAAGAGTCTTTTGATAGCCATAATATAATAACAACTGAGGCATTGCATGGGAGTGCAGAGCAATTACGGTACCTGTACTGATTAACTAGGTTATTTTATCCCACATGAGAAGGAGCTCTGGGAATGAAAGGGGTAAATACTATCTAAATCAACAATCTGAATTGTATAGGTCCTTCCTAAGCTGAATTACATCGTCTACCAATATCCAGAATATAAAGAAAAACAAATAGGCCTAGGCAGCCAGGCCTACCGTAAGCTTTCCTGGGCATTTATCCAGGTTAACTGAATGGTTAGGTTAGCTTAGGTCTAGTTAGGGTAAATTAAGTCTAGTGCGGTTAGGCTAGGTTAACATAGGTTAGGTCTGGTTAGGTTATATTAGCTGAACACAGAATGCACTTACTACAGTATACAGTATTTCTGCCATGCATGAAAGTGGTATTGGTTGCGAAGAGGAGCGTCGGCCGACGGGAGACATAGGTGCATGATAGGGATTCATTCTTGTCTTGTCTTGTCAGGGGGACCCGCAGAGGGCTGCTCTCGGGCAGCAAGGGGCAGGATTGGGTCAAGGATTAGGATGAGGGAGATAATGGTTAGTAATTCTATTTCTAAAGGAATCAAGAGTGGGGCTATTAACTATTTGAGATGGGAGGTGATTCCACTCTTGGATGCTGCAGGAAATTTGTTTATATTAAAACAAAATTATGTCTGAATATGTCCGTGCTTGCCTGATATGTGTGGTATTTTAAGTTGTGGCTGCGTCTCGTATATCATATGTTTGTAGGGTGTAAATATGCATTTTGTTCTATGTCCACTAGATTATTTGTGTTTTTGTATAATATTTGTTGTCTGTGTATTTGTCTTCTTGTTGGAAGGGGGTCTAGTTCAATGTCTTGTTTGAGCAAAGAAACTGATGTAGTATGTCCGTAATCACTTCTGATCCATCTTGCAAGTTTGTTTTGTGGGGCCTCTAATTTATTTATATTAGTGTGAGTGTGTGGATCCCAGATGGTGTCGCAGTATTCTAAGTGTGGCCGAACTAATGATTTGTAAGCTAGAATTTTGATGTTTGCATTACACTTTGTGAGGTTCCTGCGAAGGAAGCCCTGGACCCAGATTCCCTACTAGCCTTTGCTCTGATGCTGCTCGTGTGTGTGGTCCACCTCATGTCCGCTGAGATGTGGACCCCCAAATATTTGTGAGATGGAACGGTATCTAATGGTGTATTGTGAAGTTTGTAAGAAAATGGGATTGTTTTATTACAACGGGTGGCACTTGTCAGGTCTGAATGTCATCTGCCACTTGGCTTTCCACTGTTCAAGCGCAGTTAAGTCGTCTTGTAGTCGAAGGCAATCATCCCTATTGATAATTGGGTAAGTTCCTATGTAGCGGTAGGAACCGTATTATATATTCCCATTTACCTAAGAATCTTTATTTATATCCTCATATATCTTACTTATTTTGGAAAAACTAAATAAGATGGTCACTGATTTTACCATGGATTTTTTTATTTTTCCCTGTTAGTTTTCATCAATAAATAGTGTTTGGAAATAATTACAACCCTCGGCGAAACCGTTTTCCCCATGATACAACGATCTTAAGACACGCCGCCCGATAGTGGGGAGGGCTATGAAGTACAGGGAAAATGAGGTGTTAACTGCGTAAAACTGCGATAAAAACGTATTTTAGCAAAACTTGGCTCGGGTTTTAAGGTCTAAAACCCAATATTTCAAAAACCCGAGCCAAGTTTTGGCCAAAGCTGGCTCGGATTTTGAGAGTTTGTAGACCAAAAAATGACAGTAACCTCATTTAGAAATTTGGCTCAGGTTTCCCGAAATTGCAAAGCCATAAAACCCGAATTTTGGAAAACCCGAGCCAAGTTTTGGCAAAACTTGGCTCGGATTTTGCGAGTTTTAAGAGTAAACAAATTACAGTAACCTAATTTAGAATTTTGGCTCATGTTTCCCTAAATTGCAAACCCCAAAACGCATAATTTTGGAAAACCCGAGGCAATTTTTGGCAAAACTTGGAATCGTATTTTGAGAATCGAAAAAGAGTAACGAAATGTCGGTAATAGGCTCATGATTTCCCTAATTGCAAAGCCATATAACCAGATTTATCGAAAATGTAGCACTTATAAAATCATAAATATCCAGTAACATAGACCTAAAAAAACAGAGTGTGTGAAGGAAGGAAGGTTTTCGGAGCAATTCTTACAGTTTCTTACAGTTTCTTACAGTTTCTTACAGTAGATCCTCTGGAAAAAGGCAAACTATGCCTGTGTATCCAGCTCAGTACCAGTACTTGCACTGCTGCGGTCGTTCACGGTGTTGGCGGCGGCGGTAGCAGACGCAACATTTTTACTATTCTGTATTTTTGTTTTATAATCAAACTTCAAATCTTGTCTTCCCCATGCTTTATCAAGATTACTTTCAAACTCCCTTATTGATTCGGAATCGACTACATACTGGGGCAGTGCGTTCCACTCATTTACCACTCTATCACAAAATGAGTTCTTTGCCTTCTCAAGCCTATTTCTTTCTTTGTAAATTTTCTTAGAGTGTCCTCTCGTTCTTGTTCCCTCCTTCATCAAGAAGATACCTTCACACACATCCTCATCGTACTTTCCTGACACTATCTTAAAAGTCTCTATCATATCCCCTCTCTTTCTCCTATATGCCAGTGTCGGAAGCCCCAGTGTCCTCAACCTCTGCTCATAGCCCGCGTTCTTCAACGTTGGTACCAGCTTGCTAGCTCTCCTCTGCACTTTCTCCACTGCTTCTATATCCTTTACCATATATGGAGCCCACACCTGGTTCGCATATTCCAGGTGCGGCCTAACCAGCGCTGTATAGAGATTCCTGAAGATTTCTTCGTCAAGTGACACAAATGTCCTCCTTATCAGCCCTACAATTCTATTGGCTTTGTTTATCTTTTCCGCTAAATGTTCTGAGAAATTTAACTTATTGTCTATCACTACTCCTATATCCTTTTCTGCATTCACTTCCTCCATCGCTTCATACATACTGTATCCTACCTTGTCTATCTTGCTGGTCCCAATCCGCATGTACTTGCATTTTTTTGGATGAAAAGGCATTAACCAATGCTCAGACCATCCCTTCATGCCCTCCACATCTCCTTGAAGCAAACCCATATCTTCCTTACTCCTCACTCTTTTATACAGCTTAGTGTCATCTGCATACAGGTACTGTATACCTCACTTCCATTAGTTATAAATTCAGGTAAGTCGTTGATAAATATAACGAACAGCAGTGGTCCCAACACAGATCCCTGAGGTACCCTACTTGTAATTTCCCTCCACCCCGAGCCTATTCCATTCACCAGTACCCTCTGTCTCCGATCTTTCAGGAAGGCTTCTATCCATTTCACACATTTCTCCCCTATATTATAGCTTCTAACTTTCTCTATTAACCTTTTATGTGGGACCTTATCGAAGGCCTTCATAAAATCACAATATACCACGTCTATTACATCACCATCTTCTAGAATTTGCATCCAATCATCTACCACCTTAATATGGGGTGGGAAGTACAGTATGTGGAAGACGAGAAATCTCGGAGTGAAAGTAAAAAGTGCACTGTATCAAGGAATTGTTGTGCCAACGGTGATGTGTGGGGCTGAGACATGGGCTCTGAAGAAAAAGGAGAAAAGAGGGCTGGATGTGATGGAGATGAGCTGCTTGAGGAGTATGTGTGGAGTAACTCGTAGAGACAGATTGAGGAATGAAGAGATACGTAGGAGAGTGGGGCAGCAGGAACATTTGTCAGCCAGAGTGGACAGAAGGGTGCTGAGCTGGTATGGTCATGTTGAACGAATGGGAGATGAAAGGCTTACAAAGAGAATATGTGAGTCAGGTACAAGGGGAGATAGAAGGGCAGGAAGACCCCCATTGAGATGGAGAGACTGTGTAAGAAAAGCTTTGGATGATAGAGGAATGACTATAGATCAGGCAGGGAAAGTGGTGGTGGACAGGAGTGAATGGAGAATGCTTGTGAATAGTTGAGTGAACACGTGGTCATTTGGAGTAAGGGGTCGGGCGCAAATTGGACTAGATAATAGTCCATCAGGCGCCTGGCCCGGGGAGACGATTAACCCTTAAAGAGCGGCGCGCAACATAAGTCGAGTTGAAAAAACTGGCAAAAAACGGGTGAAAAAAGGGTGGAAATAGAGTGAAAATGGGTGGGATAGTAATGATCCATACGTCCGACATCTGTGGCCTCCCGGCCCACACTAACTCCAGTTCCCCCACCGCGCGGGAGGATGACAGTGTAACCAATAGTTCGCTAAAAGTGAGCAAGGTAGCAAAATCAGCTAAACTTCCATCTTCGAGGTAACACTGTCAGTGTTCCACGAGTGCTACGTAGCTGTATGTGGCGTCATTGTGTAGCGATTTCCACCTAGTTTTCGGCGCAATACAGTTCCTTTCATACTGATGGTTGATATAGCAGTCAGAACGGCCCGGAAAGGCCCAAAACGGCCACAGAGCACCCGCTAAGCAAGGGTTAATATGAAGGGTGCGCCTGGAAGTGTGGTGGGAGGGCTTGTGGCTTTGGCTCCGCTGCATGTCTGCCTGCCGAGATCGGAACCTCTCCGGGTGGTCGGGGGCCGGGGGAGTGCTGGAGCGACCTTGGTGACCCTGGTCTCTGGGTCTTCTCCTGGGTGACCTGGATGTGTGTGAGTTTGTGCTTTTTATCTGTGTTTATTCGATGTTTTTATGTTGTTTTTGTGTTTTCCCTGTTCTTGCTCTGTCTTGAGTCGGCTACCCCCAAAATGGGGATTGGGCCTGAGCATATAGATAGATAGATAGATAGATAGATAGATAGATAGATAGATAGATAGATAGATAGATAGATAGAACATAGACCTAGTACATTGGATACAAGCCTAATCCACACCCAACGCCTCCAATGTGTCCGTAGTACCTAGTAGGCCTACGTGGGATACAACACGAACCCTTACCGGTGCCATGGCGGTTGGGCCGCCGCCCATTTAGTATTCGGGCGTATCTGTAAATACTACCGCAACTACGAATCTTGTTTCTGAGACCTAGTATATTAACCTAACCAAACAACCCAACCTAACCTAACCTAGACCCAGTACGTGGAATACTAAACTAGCCCTTGCATGCCAGGTACAGCGGATTCATACTACTCAGTACGTGGAATACTAAACTAGCCCTTGCATGCCAGCAACGGCGGATTCATATTACTCAGTACGTGGAATACTAAACTAGCCCTTGCATGCCAGGTACAGCGGATTCGTACTACTCAGTACGTGGAATACTAAACTAGCCCTTGCATGCCAGCAACAGCGGATTCATAGTACTCAGTACGTGGAATACTAAACTAGCCCTTGCATGCCAGCAACAGCGGATTCATACTACTCAGTACGTGGAATACTAAACTAGCCCTTGCATGCCAGGTACAGCGGATTCATATTACTCAGTACGTGGGATACTAAACTAGCCCTTGCATGCCAGGTACAGCGGATTCATAGTACTCAGTACATGGTATTTATTACCCATTAATTTCCGGAAGTTTAAACCTATGCGAAAAAATCTTTCCTCTTACACGTCACATCAGTAGGCAAGCACCCATCATCCATATTCAGTAGGTATACTTTCAGGGCAGCAGTATTATTTTGTGTAGTGTCTACAATAATAGTTTCCAGGTAGTAGGGGTAGGCAGCCCCGCCCAGGGAAGTACTACCGCCAAGGTTTCGGGAGACTCAGGGAATAGCCTGAATTCCATTTTCTCTCCCAGGCCTTGGTAGCTGGATACATATCTTTCTGCCTCACACATCAGGGGTATCAGGAAAACCCTCTTTATATAACATACACATCCAACTTCAAGACATTGCCCTACATCGCTATCCTCTATCCATAAAATACTACTCTTCCCACTACATATCATACATGTAACACCATACACTTACCTTATAAATATGGCAGTACAATTGTTAAGAGCAAACCTGGTGGTCCCTCGGATATCCACCCCCGGCAGGGTTGGGTTAGTGACACAGGGCCCTCCCGGTCGTCATCATGCGACTGTGTCAAGAGCATTGCAACGTCCCATAGCTGATTGTCAGTACAGCTATTTCTTTAGTAATATAAGGGGACTTCACTCTAACATCAATTCTGTACACCAATTTCTTCAAGCAGAATCCCCTACTCTCCTTTTTTTGACAGAGACTCAAGTAACATCCACATCTGACACATCTAGATTTAATTTTCCAGGTTATCAACTGCTCCAAAATTTCAGACCTAAAGGTGGTGTATGTTGCTTCGCAAAATCTGAAATTGCCCTGGAGGAGGTTACTAGTTTCAATTGTCCCTATTTTGATTATTCTATATACAAATTAATTTCTGCTGGTAAATTTAAATACATATGTTGCATCTACCGTTCCCCAAATACTCCTCCAGAGCAAAGTCTTTTTGATTCTCTGTCCTCACAACTCAGTGTCCTCAACTTAAATGCTTCTTCTGAAATCACTGTGTTGGGTGATTTTAATGTCCATAATGTTGAATGGCTCACTCATTCAGCCAGGACTGATGATGCTGGTCTTGAATGTGAGCTATTTGCAGACTCATTTAATCTCATTCAACTAGTCAACCAACCCACCCGTGTACCAGATAATCCTAATCATAATTCCCACCTACTGGACTTATTTTTAACAACCAATTCAGAAAATTATGATGTTACAGTGAGGTCCCCACTTGGATCTTCTGATCACTGTCTGATACAGGCCACCTGTCTATCACCTACCACACCTTCCCACTCTGAACCTGTTTTGGTGACTAAATGGCATTACGATAGGGCAGACTGGGAGGGTCTTCAAGGTTTCTTTATTGATATTCCCTGGACCTCTTTCTTTTCTAATGATGCACACTCCACCTTGAGCCACATACAAGATTTTGTAAAAATTGGAATGGAAACTTTTATTCCTCATCAAAAGTACAGTAAAAGATCTAATTCACCTAAATGGTTTGACCATAATTGTGCTAGAGTAACTGAACAAAAAGCAATAGCCTACAATGCATACACAAGATCAAAAACACATGAAGCCTTTAATTACTTTAGAAACATCAGAAATCATGCCAAAACTGTATTAAACCTAACTAAATCAAACTTTCTCCATAAGCAGGCAAATAAACTTCTAAATAATCCAAATGATAACAAAATATTTTGGGTCTACTCTTAACTCATTCAAATCCAACTTCACTACTGCTTCATCCATTCCACCATTAAAATCTCCGACTGGCAATCTTGTAAGTGACCCACGAGGTAAAGCTAACCTTCTTGCGGATATTTTCTCCACCAACTCAACCTTAGATGAAATAAATCAAGATGTCCCTGTACTTAATTTTAATTCACCTGAAATTCCCTCACTTAAGATCCACACCAGACATGTCAAAACTATTTTGCAGAATCTCTTAGTAGATAAGGCTCCTGGTCCAGATGAAATTCCTCCAATAGTACTTAAGAATTGCTCCTTGGTGCTCGCTCCTGTATTGGCAAAATTTTTCCGTCTGTGTACTCATACCTCATGCTTCCCAGTACCCTGGAAAGAAGCAAACATCCATCCAGTTCCTAAAAAAGGTGCCTCTTCAGATCCATCAAACTACAGACCAATAGCTATAACTTCCACTCTTGATAAAGTCTTTGAAATTATATTAAATAATCACATAATTAAGCATCTGGAGAATAATAAATTAATCAGTGATAGGCAATATGGTTTTAGACGATGTCGATCAACTGCAGACATTCTTTGCCTTCTTACGCATCAAATCAACCAAGCTACAGACCAACATGGTGAAACACATACAATAGCACTGGATATATCAAAGGCATTTGATAGTCTGGCATCAATCCTTATTGTCGAAGATGTCACACTACGGCCTTGCATCATTAGTTCCACTAATTTCTTCTTATCTTCATAACAGAAAAATATGTGCCCCTTTATTCTCAATTTCACTCAATAAATGCTGGTGTTCCCCAGGGATCAGTTTTGGCCCCAACTCTGTTCCTCATTCATATCAATGATCTCATATCTACCACTCATAATCCAATACATTCCTACGCAGATGACTCAACACTCCACAGTTCCTTCACATTTACCAATTCTTTCACCCAACCCGATCTTATAAATTCAAAAATAAACACTGCAATTTCTCTGAACCAGGACCTTTCTAGAATTAATGAATGGGGACAAGAGAATCTAGTTTCCTTTAATGCACAGAAAACCAAGTACATTCAATTTTCTAACCGACAGAATCTCACTGACTCCCATATATTTTTTAATGATGTAAATATTCCCACTTCCCCTAGTATTGACATTCTCGGTGTAACATTAACTACTAACTTGAGCTGGACACATTATGTTAGAAGCATTGCTAAGAATGCCTCTAAAAAACTGGGACTCCTGTACAGAGTTCGAGAATTCTTCACTGACGAGCAGTTGGCCGTAATATATAAAAGTCATGTGCGCTCTCAGATGGATTACTGTTCACCTCTGTGGGGTGGAAGTGGAGTGGTTGCATTGAGGCAGTTGGACAAAATTCAAAATAAAGCTATTAGATTAATCAATAACCCTGCAATCACACAGGACCTTCCTACATTATTCATACGAAGAAACGTTGCATCCCTTGCATTATTCTACAGATATTTTCACAGCAATTGTTCCGAGGAACTTGCTTCAATTGTGCCGCCTCTCCACATCTTTCCCCGTAGAACTAGGGCAGCTGAGAGCGCCCATGAATTTACACTTTCTCCTCCACAATGCAGAACTTCTGCTTATCAGAATTAATTTATCCCCAGAGCTACTACTCTTTGGAATTCACTTCCCTCGAATTGCTTTCCACAAACTTACAATCTACAAATGTTTAAATCCAGTTGTTACAAACATTTTATGAATGGAGGATGCCTTTAGGCACATGGACCTTTTTGTTTTATCTGTGTTTTTCCTTCCTCCGTTCATTGTCTCTTTAAAAAAAATAAAATAATAAAATAGTGTGGCAGAGGTGAACATCCTTTGCATTCTACCGCCATGACTCGACTGGCAATTTTCAGGTAAATCAAGGTGGGTATCTGTGATTGGCCGATTGCAATGACGTAATAAACATATTATACGTGAATGATTGGCTCCCGAGGGTATGCGTGACGTAGCATATGCGTTATAATGACGTGTTCACAAAAAACCAATAGGAACCCAGTAGTGTCTCGTGATGTGGTGCGCAAAGCTGTGGAAATGAACACCTGTAGTTTCGACAGAGATGGGCAAGTGGAGTTAGTGTTGACTAAAAAGCTGATGGACAGACCTCGGGAGACAGGTGAAAATGGCGTGTGTACGAATCGGTGCCGTCTATAGGAAAGTATTGACAACTATGTTACGAAAAAATTCCATTTAGTACCATATATTTTTATTAGGTTTTGCCGAGGCTTAAAACACATTTTCATATGATGTGTAGAGCATATAAAATCCATATTTGTTTTCAAATATTGCAAAATAATTAGTGACCAACTTATTTAGTTATACTGTACTCTTATTTTCTTCACTTACCTCAACAATACTAATCCCGATAGCTGGGGAGGGTGGCGGAGGGGAGGGTGGGGAGCGGTGGCGGACCACGACTGTGAGGACGGGACCTCTAGACGACTTCAAGTAAGATTCAAGTAAGGGTATGAAATATATCAGGGAAAGAGAGGGGTTGAATCACGGCGATTAACTAGAATATAGCCATGTTGATTAACAAAGCCAAGACGTTGTGTATCCTTGCTTGTGATTGGTTGTTGACTATCGTGACGTCATCAGCCATGACGTCATTCCAGCCCTCGGCCAATATGGCGTCATTACACCCGCTTAATCTTACACCCGCTTATGTACATCAGCGGTGTATATGTTTCACACAACGTGTATTATAATGTCATTAGTGCACTGTGTAATTTGCGTCTTGATATTCAGTGTTTCTATTTATCAATACTAATTAGTATTCACGCCCCCCCCCCCACCCCGTATTTGGCTCGTGAACGGTAAGGTTAATCTGCGAGAGCGGTATTGTACCAAGATGAACTGATATATTGGTAATTATAGGGAATAGGCTCGCACCCTTATTCTTCATGTTTTTTCCTCCAGATTTTGAGAAATGAGTGTATTCATGGTCTTAGTTATAATGCCAATGTTGGATACACGATGGGTTGAGGGGGGGCTTTGCCCCCCCTCACCCCCCCCCCCCCCCCCATGAATTATTGAAATCGTCATCTATGTTGCCAGCAGGGGGTAAATATTGATTATACTGCATAAAGAAGGCGTTTGTAAACAGTGAGGATGTCCGAAAGAGCTCGGAGATTGATTAGAATGGGAGTTTTTTCGGTCAATATTTTTAAGGAGACGGACCACAGCTATTTTCAAGGATTTTATTTTGTGGATTTGTTATTTATATGATTTATAAGGTTTCTATAATAAAATTTGTTCATGGAAATTAGGGAAAATATCAAGGAAACTGGCCAACTTTTATTTTGTGATTTTGTCTTTTGGTTTTAGCTAGTTTTCATCATTAGCCTATACAGTGGTTGTCATTAATTAGAATCTCCGGAAAAAACGTTTTCTCCATTATCCAACAATCTTAAGAGACGGCCCCCGATAGTGGGGAGGGCTATGAAGTACAGGGAAATTGAGGGGTAAAAGACGAAAATAAGGGGTAATATTAGCCTAACCTAACAACCTTACCTAACCTAACCTAGTAAGATTAAAATTGTTAAAAAAGAAAAAGGGGTCTAGTATAGAAGCTAAAGAAGTGGATCTGGAATGCAGACAAATAAACAATAAAATAAGGTGGGAAACAAGGAGGGGGTGAAGGAGAGGGAGAGAGAGATAGCTAGAAATGTGAAGGATAATCCAAAAATATTCTGGAAGTACATCCAGGAAAAGTTAACAAGAAGAGTAGGGATCCCAGAGCTAGTAGGGGGGTTGAATAGTGGGAGTAGAGCGGAGACTGATAAGGAGAAAGCAGAGGTGCTGGGGAAATACTTTGGGGGGGTACTAACAGTGGAGTCGGAGGATGCAGTGCCTACTATTCCCATCAAACAGGCACCGGCACTAGAACTATTAGAGTTTTCCCTTGCTAGAATAAGAAGGGCTATAGAAAAAATGAACAGAAGTAAGTCACCGGGACCTTACCTTTACCTTTGGATACCTTTGGATGTGTTCGCCGCTCCTCTAGCGGCACCAAGGAGCGCAACGCCCCTCGTTATGGGTGGTGATTTGGTGCAGTAGACTGTTTGAAGCGACAGCTCGCTCCCTTGCGAGGATGGGCTCGTCTGGCACTTTTTGCAGTTCGACATCTAGGGCTCTCTTGAAGTTGTCTAACGAGATGTCCCTCATGTCTCTTACTAGCCGTGGGAGTTTGTTGAAGAGACGTGGGCCTCTGTGTGATAACCAGCCCTCTCGCAGAGAGCCCATAGCACCCCTGTTATTCATCCGGGGGATTTCGCATTCCCAGCCTCTCCTATCACTGAATTTCATGACTATCGGAGTATGTAGGTTTGGTACTAAACCCTCTGCGATTTTCCACGTGTATATTATTAGGTAACGTTCTCTTCTACGTTCCAGTGAGTACAGATTCAGTGCTCTTAAACGCTCCCAATAGTGTAGATGTTTTATCGAACTTATATGCGAAGTGAAATTTCTTTGTACACTCTCTACGTCATTTATTTCACCTGCTTTGTATGGGGATGTTAATACGCTACAGTATTCAAGCCGCGGTAGCACTAGAGATTTGAAGAGCGTTATCATAGGCAATTCACCGCGTGTTTTAAAAGTACGCAGAATCCAACCCGTTAAGACGTTTCGCAGCCGCCACTTTGACCTGGTTATGTACTTTGAAACCCATATTTTCAGACATTAATACCCCAAGGTCTTTCACACTGTCTTTCCGTTCTATTATGTGGTTAGATTCTGTTAAGTAATTTGTAATTTCTTTAACACCATTATTATCTCCGTACCGTATTAATTGGAATTTTTCCTCATTGAATTGCATGTTGTTTTCCCTGGTCCACTGGAACACTACATTCATGTCTTCCTGCAGTCGGCCCGTCGGATGGGATACACCCAAGAATCATAAAGGAAGGAGGGGAGATGTTAGTAGAGCCATTGAAAATGTTATTTGAGGTATCGTTTAATACAGGACAAATCCCGATGGACTGGAGAGAGGCGAACATAACAGCTATATTTAAGAAGGGAAAGAGAAATGACCCAGGGAATTATAGACCAGTCAGTTTGACAAGTGTTGTGTGTAAACTAATGGAAACGGTAATTAGAGAAGGAATAATGGATCATATGAAGTCAAACCAACTTTTCAGTGGGAGACAGTTCGGATTCTTGCCGGGGAGGTCGACGGTACTATAGCTAATTAAGGTGGTAGATGATTGGATACAAATTCTAGAAGATGGTGATGTAATAGACGTGGTATATTGCGATTTTATGAAGGCCTTCGATAAGGTCCCACATAAAAGGTTAATAGAGAAAGTTAGAAGCTATAATATAGGGGAGAAATGTGTGAAATGGATAGAAGCCTTCCTGAAAGATCGGAGACAGAGGGTACTGGTGAATGGAATAGGCTCGGGATGGAGGGAAATTACAAGTGGGGTACCTCAGGGATCTGTGTTGGGACCACTGCTGTTTGTTATATTTATCAACGACTTACCTGAAGTTATAACTAATGGAAGTGAGGTATACCTGTATGCGGATGACACTAAGCTGTATAGAAGAGTGAGGAGTAAGGAAGATATGGGTTTGCTTCAAGGAGATGTGGAGGGCATGAAGGGATGGTCTGAGCATTGGTTAATGCCTTTTCATCCAAAAAAAATGCAAGTACATGCGGATTGGGACCAGCAAGATATACAAGGTAGGATACAGTATGTATGAAGCGATGGAGGAAGTGAATGCAGAAAAGGATATAGGAGTAGTGATAGACAATAAGTTAAATTTCTCAGAACATTTAGCGGAAAAGATAAACAAAGCCAATAGAATTGTAGGGCTGATAAGGAGGACATTTGTGTCACTTGACGAAGAAATCTTCAGGAATCTCTATACAGCGCTGGTTAGGCCGCACCTGGAATATGCGAACCAGGTGTGGGCTCCATATATGGTAAAGGATATAGAAGCAGTGGAGAAAGTGCAGAGGAGAGCTAGCAAGCTGGTACCAACGTTGAAGAACGCGGGCTATGAGCAGAGGTTGAGGACACTGGGGCTTCCGACACTGGCATATAGGAGAAAGAGAGGGGATATGATAGAGACTTTTAAGATAGTGTCAGGAAAGTACGATGAGGATGTGTGTGAAGGTATCTTCTTGATGCGGGAGGGAACAAGAATGAGAGGACACTCTAAGAAAATTTACAAAGAAAGAAATAGGCTTGAGAAGGCAAAGAACTCATTTTGTGATAGAGTGGTAAATGAGTGGAACGCACTGCCCCAGTATGTAGTCGATTCCGAATCAATAAGGGAGTTTGAAAGTAATCTTGATAAAGCATGGGGAAGACAAGATTTGAAGTTTGATTATAAAACAAAAATACAGAATAGTAAAAATGTTGCGTCTGCTACCGCCGCCGCCAACACCGTGAACGACCGCAGCAGTGCAAGTACTGGTACTGAGCTGGATATACAGGCATAGTTTGCCTTTTTCCAGAGGATCTACTGTAAGAAACTGTAAGTATATTAGGTGGGGGCTGCTGCCCCCACACCCCCACTGGTTTGGTATTTAGTTAATAAAAGATTGACGGTCGCCAAATTTTTTTTTAATGAAGTCTACGGTATTTACTCCGCCCTTGCATGCCAGGTACAGCGGATTCATAGCACCCAGTACGTGGGATACAAATTAGACTAACCTCGGAGGAGCACATCCATACTCATATCTCTCACCGATCCATCCACTCACTCACAGACAACACGCAGCTGCATGCACGACCTCCCGAAATCCATCCTTCCGAATCCTCCCTTCCTCGCGAGGACAGGGTCCACCTGGCCAGGCTGAGATGCGGACACCATCCAGCTCTCCTGAGCTATCAGAAGAGACTGGATGACTCCGTTGTCGACGCCTGCCCGGGATGTAACACAGCACCCCATACCATTAATCACATCATAGAAGACTGCATTTCACACAACCACTTACGCTAACAACACAATCTACACTCAATGAGAGCTCTGTGGGAAAGCCCGATTGTGGCCATGGCCTTTTTCAGGGACTCGGGGCTGTTCGGCCAGGCAGCTTAGGGAACAACAACAACAACCTCGGAGGATTCATGGTCAGCAAATAGGCCTAGGGCCTACATATTAGACTAACCTCGGAGGTAAAAAATACCGCGAATTTAGTCAATAGGCCTATAAATCAGACTAACCTCGGTCATTCAATTACTGTTTGAATATCAATATGCGAATTACAGTGCATTAATTATGTCATAATACTAGTTGTGTGAAAAATATACAAATCCACAAACGGAAACCACCTCCTAAATACCGGTACAGTAGATCTGTTCCACAATATTATATTAAGTGGGCTAAGAGTTGATCAACATGGCTAAATTGCAGATAATGTTTCAACATCACTTTTTCTTTGATATAATTCATGCCCTCTGCACCTATATGGGTTATTATTGACGAGGTAAGTGAAGGAAATAAGTCTGTATTGAGGATATACAGTACATTAAAGATTCCGTGGTAAACGTAGCCTAGGCTTGGACCCAAATAACGACGGTATAAAACCCTTACCCTGTGTGTAGTGGAGATTAATGGTCTGCAGCCAAATCAACACAATGGAGCTGGAAGCTCCGTTCATAATCCCGTTAAATAGAAGATGTTGTAGGTGTTTTCATAAAGCAAAAACACTTCACTATTCATTGAACAACAGTTCCACCATTTCAAATATGGCCGACTGGCCCGACTCTGAGATTGTATAAACACCAAGGATAATAAATGAATCAATGTGATGTCGTAGAGGGATTGAGAAACAAGAGGCTCATTATATGGACCGACGTGTATCTCTACAGCCGTTCACATATTGCGAGAATTTGTGACGTCACCGTCTAGACAGCGACGTACTCCCACAACAACCATTCATATGCCAGCATCGCTCGTGACGTCACGCCCAATAGAATATCAGTTTACAACTCGACTCGCCTCCACTCGTCGTCCATCAGCTGAGCTGGGAAATTGTAGAAAATGAGTCCACAGATGCCCTCTAATTATTCATTTACCAAGTATATTTTCCATTTATAGTATACAGTACTACGAAGCAACATACATAATACATATACTGTATATGTACAAACAACAAATATGCTATAACACTGCCCAGTTCTTGAGATATAATGCATACCGTTACGCAGGATTATACCGATAATTGGTCTACAAACTAAGCTATAGTCTGCAAAAAGTCTAGTAGTAGAAGTAAGAGATAGTGGAAGGTCATTAGTACTATATATGAAAGGAAAAGTAGGGGGGCCCTGTGGGACCCCAGAAGTTACAGATACAGGAGAAGATTGACAGCCCTCGAGAACAACACGTTGCTCACGATTAGTTAGAAAAGTCTTAAGCCAGTGAAGAAGCGGTCCTCGGATGCCATAATAATCTAACTTTGTCGAAGTCAAGTACTATGGCGTCTACTTGTCGAATTTTGGGGTCGTTAAAGGTGAACTACAGGGATGAACGAAAAAACGAAGTTTAATGCAGGGTCATAACTTGGCATGAATATACTGTAATATGTATATGGGCAATATTGATATAATTCAATTAAACTCCAAAAATAAATACTAGTACTGTATATAATGTCATTGGCAACTCGGCGATCAGCTGGACAAGTTCAACTGATCTGGAGTGACGCCATTGTATGGAGAGCCTAGTTTGTAAACAAGCCATGCAGTCCTGGACTGTCCGGTCTGTTTTTCGTAATTAATATCTTTCAATTCAATACTCAAGCTCTGCAAAGGATCGAACAACGTCCTGATGATGTGGTGCACATCAAGAAATAATCCCATCTCGCCAAGAATAAACATACAGGCAGTGTTTATGAGTGTATTATCTTGGTCCAGAATTTAGGGAGGTCGGCTGTAAGGCCTATTTCTTAATGATAGTATCGTTTTCTGTTCAATTTATATATCGCGGTCCCTTGACCAGACAGTGGTGAAGCCAAATATTGAGCTGTAAGCATGCATACACTTTATAAGAGTTTCTCACATAAAAAAGATCAAAGATTCACCCTTTTCCCATGTCGAGAGTTCCCGCCATTGGCTACAGTTACGTCATGGTAAACACGCCAGTTCGCGCCACACAAAATAATTTAAATAAGCTATATTTCTATATTGTTAGGACACATTGATGAAAGTTCTTCAGTATCATCTATCTAAAACCAAGCAGATCCCAATGGACATTGTAGTTTGAATAGGTTTCATCCATGGAATTCACCTTTAACCCTTAAAGAGCGGCGCGCAACATAAGTCGAGTTAAAGAAACTGGCAAAAAACGGGTGAAAAATGGGTGAAAATCGAGTGAAAATGGGTGGAACAGTAATGAACCATACGTCCGACATCTGTGGCCTCCCGGCCCACACTAACTCCAGTTCCCCCACCGCAGGAGAGGATGACAGTGTGACCAATAGTTCGCTAAAAGTGAACAATGTAGCAAAATCCGCTAAACATCCATCTTTGAGGTAACACTGTCAGTGCTCCACGAGTGCTACGTAGCTGTATGTGGTGTCATTGTGTAGCGATTTCCACCTAGTTTTTGGCACAATACAGTTCCTTTCATGCTGATGGTTGATATAGCAGTCAGAATGGCCTGAAAAGGCCCAAAACGGCCACAGACCCCCCGCTAGACTAGGGTTAAGGGATTGGGAAATGTCATGGGTGGTCACCAGTAGCTGAGTTTCGCACGACCTCTTAGGTCGAAAGCCGTGCTGTGCGTCAGTATGTATATTTAACCTATCCAGATGGTCCATAATATGTCGGTGGAGGATATATTCTAAAATTTTGCAGGGAACCGAGGTAATTGAAATGGGTCTATAGTTAACGGGGAGGGTTCTGTCTCCGGATTTTAAAATAGGTGTCACGTTCGCCAAAAGCCAGTCATTGGGGAGTTCACCGGTGTCTATAGCCTGCGAGAATATAACCTGCAGGATAGGAGCAAGAATGGCAGCATTCTCCCTCAGTATCCTGCAGGGTATACTATCTGGTCCAGTCGTTTATCAACGTCTACCTCAGATAATAGTTTCTCAATTCCACAGGTGTGTAAAGTCAGTGGAGGTATAGGTGGGTGTGGTGATGGTGACAGTTCCGACAAGTCTGCTTGTTCATGTGTGAATACTGACTAGAACTGTGAATTAAGTGCATGTGCTTTATATTGTGGGAGTGTGACCAGGGAATCGTGGCCATCCCTTCGGGGATCATGGCGTTTGGCAATAGATAGATAGATGTACTGGACAAACACAATTAGTTACAAAACAATAAAACTAAAAAGACAAACCTAAATTAATTTTACATCATTTACAAAACATCATAATTAGATAGATAGATGTACTGGACAAACACAATTCCAACTAAAAGGTCAAAGCAAAATTTATTTTACAACACTTACAAAACATCATAACAGTACTAGGCTATATTCATCTTAGATGTTCAACCATGTACATACCAACTCAAATACCTGGCTTTCAGGTACAAGGGCTTGAGTGAAGCAAGATTCTTCCCTGCTGGTGTTACCGGTACAGGCCCATGCCCTGGTAAAGGGAGCACAAAGTAAAAGGATATTAAAGTACTAGGTAATCTACTCCACATACTTAAATGAGCTGACATTCTCCATAGCCTGACCATTCAGCTTCACCTCACACTCTGTGTCTGCACCCCTTTCAAAGACCATAACCTTGCTCTTCCCCGCATTTACCTTCAGATTCCGTTTCTCACATACTGTTCCAAACATATTTACCAGCCCCTGCAACTCCCATTCATTATCACTCAGCAGTGTTTTAGAATTTAGCGAGGGGGGGGGGGTACCCCCCCCCCCCCCCCCCCCGGACTTATTGGCATTCTCATATATCTTAACAGTAGAGGGCAATAACTCCCATATAATGTATTTCTGACAATAGACTACAGACATACCGGTATAATAATAGCCTAATAATAATAATACAGTATGGTACTAATGTTCAGATTACTTATATAGCCCCATTTCTCTCTAGCCCACGCTCCGAGATTCAATGGCGTTTGACCAAAGTTTATTACCAGACACTATTACCCATTTCCATGCTCAAGGGAAATGGTACCGGCTACTAGCGTAATGCGAAAAACCTCCATGCCTGAGCATGGCATTGAACTCGGGTCTCCCGGGGTGGGAGGCCAAGACATTATGAACGAACAACTACACTACCGAGCCAGTAGTATTATGTAATATGACAATTCAATAGGTCACAAAAAATAAATGGATCTCACGACTATCATACCGTTACTTTTAACCAGGCCCTCAAATTTAACATGCAAATTTATTCGCAAATTAATTAAGGATAGCCTACCAAGTACCGGTACTGGTACTTGGTTAGGCTAGCTTATAGGCCCTAGCTCAGGGGTCAGCAACCTGCGGCTCAGGAGCCGCATGCGGCTCTTTCAGGACACTTGTGTGGTTCCAGAAGCTTCAGAAATAATAATTCTTCCTTCAAAATGAAGGCATCATATAACACATTCAAGGCAACATTAGATTTCTTTATTCTATCTATCTATCTATTGCTTGACGCCGTGATCCCCGAAGGGGTGGCCACGAACGAACCGCCCCCATGCACCTCTGTCCCCAGTCAGTCGACGCTCCTCCCCCCAACCAGCACCACCTTCGTTCATGTACTTCCTCACTCCATCCTTCCATCTCTCATTCGGTCTACCTCTCCCTCTCTGTCCCTCCACCTCACCCTCGTACACCCTCTTAGTCATTCTCTCGCTTTCCATACGTTCCATATGGCCGAACAATCTCAAGTTGTTCTTTTTCACACTTTCCAGCACATCTACCTCCACACCACACCTCCTTCTTACTTCCTCATTAGTCTGTCTATCCCTCTATGTAATTCCGCACGCATTCCTTAAGTAATTCATTTCCACTGCTCTCACTCTTGGTCTGAGTCTCTCAACCAACGTCCATGCTTCGCTTCCGTAAGTCAGTGTCGGGATTACCACACTGTTATGCAAGGACTTCTTCACTTCCATACTGACCACCCTATTTCTTGTTACAGCTTTTAGCGTTCCTACAACCCTCTTCCCTTGTTGTACCCTCTCCCGCACTTCTTCATCCATAGTCCCATCTTTACTCAACACACTGCCCAGATACTTAAAAGAGTTGACGATCTCCATAGCCTGACCGTTCAGCTTCACCTCACACTCTGTGACTTCACCCCTTTCGAAGACCATACCTTGTTCTTCCCCGCATTTACCTTCAAATTCCGTTTTTCGCACACTGTTCCAAACTCATTTACCAGACCCTGCAACTCCCATTCATTATCAATCATCAGAACTGTATCATCCGCAAACAGCAGTATAGGTAGCTTCCACTAAATTCCCTCCCTTTTCAGCGATACACCCCATCCACTGCTCTTGATAGTATTTCTTTCATGACTCCATCCATATATACAGTAAACAACCACGGGGACATCACACACCCCTGTTTCAAACCAACATTCAGGTCAAAGAACTCGCTCTGCTCACTCTCCACACGTACTGCCGCCTTTGCACCCTCATACATGGTCTTCACTGCTTTCAGCAACTTGCCCTCTACTCCGTATATTCTAAGTACTTTCCACAAACCTTCTCTATCCACTCTGTCATAGGCCTTCTCCAAGTCCATAAAGGCAACATACACCTTTTGTTTCTTCTCCAGATACTTTATTGAACTTCAAAAATATGTATAGGTATCAATCGTTATGATTTCTGGAAATGTGACGCATGTCTTTCCTAAGCTTGTAAATACCATGATATTGAACAATATCCCTATAATTTGTTTAGTTCAGAAGTAGGGTATATTCTCTTATTTCTGAAGTACTGTAGATTTTGGTTGACGAGACCAATTTCTGTGTATTGCGGCTCCGACCGTACAATATTTGTATGAAACTTTTAAAAAATGGCTCTTCCAGCTTTAACCTAAGACGTGCGCATGGGGGGTATGAAACACCACACGCCTGTGCGCAGGTATTGGAGCTGTTCCCATCACTAACATCGTTATTTTACCATAAATAGCATTAATACTTATCCATATGCGCCTATTTTACGTTGATTATAAAGGTATTAACCTGTTACAGCAATAAAACAAGTGGAAACAGCGTTTCAGTGGCGGATCCAGGGGGGGGGGCAGGCCGGCTGCCCCCCCCCCCCCCCCCCCCCCCCCCCCTTAGTGACCAAAATTGCGCCCTTACATCTGATATATACTGCATTTTATCTGAAACACAATACTGTACATATAAAGTTATGGTGCCCCTCATGTATATATATCAGCCCCCCCCCCCATTAAGCCTGAGCTGGATCCGCTCCTGCAGCGTTTGGATGGTCAAAATCGGCAATACAGGCCGGGAGTTACATAAGTTATGGCTGAGGCAACCTCCCTCCCCTCCACATCTGGAGAGAGATTGTCGATCGATACTCTCCCTCTCTCTCTTGCACTCGCTTGGTAACAGTGATGACAACGTCCTGTTAGCACGAAAATAGACCACAGAATCAGGGAATAACAGGGAAAATAGGTGATAATTGAAGGGGGGGGGGGGGGGGAGTGGAGAAGGAGGGGATGTGGAGGAGTGATATTTGGCATGGCCCAGGGGCAAAAAAAAAAAAAAAAGGGTTAAAGTTTTTGGGGGGGTTTTAAATGGATTTTTTTAGGCCCAGGATCTTAACCTCTGAAGTGCGCATGGGGGGGGTATGACACACCTCTGCCTGTGCGCATGTATTTGAGCAGTTTCCATCACTAAAATATTTATTTTACCATAAATAGCATTAATACTTCTCCATATGCGCCTATTATAGGTTGATTATAAAGGTATTAACCTGTTACAACAATAAAACAAGTGGAAACAGCGTTTGGATGGTCAAAATCGGCGATACAGGCCGGGAGTTACATAATGTATGGCTGAGGCAACCTCCTTTCCCGCCACTTTTCCCCAAGTCTGGAGAGGCACTGTCGATCGATACTCTCTCTCTCTCTCTCTTGCACTCGCTTGCTAACAGTGATGACAATGCCCTGCTTGCAACTCGCTAATGTTAGCACGAAAATATACCACAGAATAAGGGAATAACAGGGAAAATAGGTGATAACTGAAGGAAGGGAGTAAAGTGGGGAAGGAGGGGAGGTAGAGGAGTGATATTTTGCATGGCCCAGGGGCAAAAAAAAAAAAAAAAAAAATCGGTTTTAAATTGATTTTTTTTTTTCCTTGACTCTTAAGAGTCTTCCCGCAGTCCGCCGGGGGAACTCTTAAGAGTCTTCCCGCAGTTCCCGGGTTAAGAAGAGTCTTCCCGCAGTCGCCCGGGATAACTCTTAAGTCTTCCCGCACTTGCGGGTTAAGGGTTGCTGACCCTAGCTTATCCTATGTTAATTTGGTTAGGTTAGGATAGCCTAGGGTTAGCCAGTCTCATAATCATAGATTGAGTCTGGACAGTGGAGCCAAGGGATTTCTGATTATAATAAAGGTCAAAATATACAAAATCTGGTTTAGACAAAGTGTGGAGGGGCCAGGATCAAAAGTTTAATTATAGGGCACAAATAACAACTACACAGAGGCAAAGCCAAGGTCAACATAGTGACCAGGCTACTGAGCTGGAGCCACAGACCTAGGCCTCTTCCAGAAGAACATCTGTGGGGAAGGATGTAGTAGCCTATCCGGGTGTACTGCCCGCTTTGGTTACATTTCTTGTACGCTCGATCTTACCTTCGCGTCTATTTGGAAGTTTTTATCTGTTATTTATCCCCTGCTGGAAATATACATGATTTATGGTTATGGGGGCTCAGGCCCAGTGGGCTAGTATACAATAAACTACCACCAACAACAACTAGGTCTGTCACAAAGGCGGGTGCCCAACCCCGAAAGGGGTTGAAATAGGGGAGCTATCCCCCGCCAAAGACGGCTTTCTAGGGCCTTTCCTAGCTGATGCTGAGAGGATTGGGTTCTAGTCATGTGGTGATGGGCTGGTCTATCAGAGTGAGAGCTGAGCAATATCTGCCATACCCATAGCTTACTCAGACTGTTCCTTTAACTTATATATTTTCTAGATCTCAAGTGACGGCGTCTCTTCCGTGGATTGACCTCCCAATCTACCAAGATTGGAAGCCAAAGTGTCACATTTTCCCTTGCCCCTCAACTTTCTCTTCATAATTGCTGAGGGGCACAAGGCCCTGGGTGGGGCTTTGGTTTCCCGGGCGTTTCCGCACCCTCCTCAGCTCCCCGCCATGGAGTGGCTTCGGTCACCCAGGCTTTATTGTGGTCGGCAGGGAGGGTTCTGTGGGGGCGCTCGGTTATGGCCTTGGGGCTGTTCGGCCAGGCAGCTTGGGGAACAACAACAACAACTATGACAATAAGTCATGGGGGGGGGGGCTTTGCCCCCTCCCCTCAACTTATTGTATCGGATACTAAATCCGATAATTATAATAAGGCTCGCCGCCTTATTAGACATCATTTATTTGGGACAATGCAGGTCTATGTAATCCTTATAGGCTACTGTACCTATCTGTGAGTATCTGTGACTAAAAACCATTGGAAAAATCAGTGGACACCGGCACAATTCCATCTTCACTAAAACAGGCCATCATTACTCCAGTCTACAAGGGTGGTGAAAAGAGCCTGGCGAAGAACTATCGACCGGTAGCTCTAACATCCCACCTCATCAAAATATTTGAAAAAGTTCTGAGGAACAAGCTTGTCAACTTCCTGGAGAAAAATGGCCTTATGAACTCCAACCAGCATGGCTTCCGGAAAGGCAGGTCATGCCTTTCGAAGCTCCTGGCACATCATGACTGGCTACTCCACAGGCTTGCAGAGGGAGAAAATGTGGATGTCGTGTTTCTAGATTTTGTTAAAGCATTCGACAAGGTGGATCACGGCATCCTCCTTCACAAGATTAAGAAACTCGGCATCCAAGGCAAAATAGGTGTGTAGCTGCACAGTTTCCTCTCCGCAAGAACGCAGACTGTTGCTGTTAAGGGCCACACATACTCCAAGATTGGAGTATGCAGCAGTGGTGTGGTCCCCGCATCTAAAGAAGCATATTCACAAGTTAGAAAGAATCCAGAGAGCAGTTACTAGATTGGTTCCAAGTCTCAGAGAACTGCCATATGAAGGGAGGTTAGACAAATTAAATCTACCGAGTCTAAAAGAGAGGAGAGAGAGGGGAGACATGATAATGATGTACAAATGCACCCGGGGGCTGGAGAGGCTGGATAGGGAGGATATATTAATTATGGATACAGGAATAACTAGAGGCCACAGCTACAAAGTAAAAAGACCTACCTGCAAGAACGATATCAGGAAGTTTAGCTTCCCCTATAGATGTATTGACAAATGGAATGGGCTGGAGGAGGAGGTGGTAGGGGCAAGGAACATCCATATTTTCAAGAAAAAATTGGATAAAAAGTAGACTGAGAGACGGGACAACACGAGCTTAGCTCAACTCCTGTAAACTACAATTAGGTAAATACATCTGAAAAGTCCCACATCACTAGTGGAGTACCCCAGGGATCAGTATTAGGACCTCTGCTCTTCCTTATACTGATAGGGGACATTGATGATGGAGTTGGTCAATCCGTTATCTCTTCCTTTGCTGACGATACGAACATAAGTCGTGTCGTCAGAAATGAAGAGGATATTCATAATCTCCAGGATGACCTCGACAGAATCTACAAATGGGCAGACGAAAACAACATGACCTTCAACGAAGAAAAGTTTGAAGCGTTACGATGTGGCCCAAACCAAACCCTCAAGGACACCACCAAACTACTCACTGAAGGCGGCCATGACATCACCCCCAAACCACATGTGAGATGCCTAGGTGTGCAATTGTCCGACGATGCCACATTTCAACACCACATTTCTGCAGCTGTCAAGAAAGCCAAGGGAATGGACGGATGGATCCTACGGACGTTCAACTCCAGGGAACAAGAAACAATGCTAACTCTCTGGAGGTCTATGGTCCAACCCTTTCTTGACTATTGTAGTCAACTATGGTCGCCACACAAAAAGGGGTACATACGAGATCTTGAGTCCGTCCAGAGGTCCTTCACTAGAAACATTCGGGGGATGAAGGACTGGGACCGGCTCAAGAAGCTAAGGCTGTACTCCCAGCAGAGAAGGCGAGACAGGTACTGCGCAATTTATGTGTGGAAAATCCTGGAGAAGCTGGTTCCAGATCCAACTGGTAATGAGCGCCAGGAAAAACAAAATGGTCGGACTGGAAGGAAGTGTGAGAGGAGATCCCTCCCAAGCATTAACCATTGTAAGCTGGAGGCTAAATAGTTGTACTGGAATGAAACATATTAGGGTGAAAAAGGACTTAAGCATAGAGGAAAGGGAAAAGTTGAGAGAAGTTCAAGCAAGGGCTGACGATGAAAATCGAAAATTGTCAGATGAGGAGAAAAGGAAATTTTTTTGGAGAGTAAAGGAAGGGAAACTAAAGAAGTGGTACACTCAGAGGCAGAAAGAACGGAAAATACGAGGAGAAATGAACAAGGAGACAGTGAGTCAGGTAGTGGATCAAATCGGGGACAAGGAGATAGTGAGGGAGGAGCAGGAGATAGAGTCTGATAGAGACAGTGAGTCAGGTAGTGGATCAAACCGAAGACAGAGAGATGGTGAGGGAGGAGCAGGGGATGGAGACGGTGAGTCAGGTAGTGGATCAGACCGAGGACGGAGAGATGGTGAGGGAGGGGCGGGAGATTGTGGAGGGGGGGGGGGGGGGGAGGAGAATAGAACTAGCTTGGAATGTGGAGGTAGGTCAGGGAAGGGATGGAGAAGGAGGTGAACCTAATAGGAGGCAGGGAGGGAAGAGAAACAAGGAGGAGGATTCCAATATACTGTGCTACTACACTAATATAGATGGAATAAACAGTAAAAAGGTAGAATTGGATGATATATTAAGAAAGGATCAACCACAGATAGTCTGTTTGACGGAGACAAAGCTGAACCAGGACTTTGACAGCAATATAGTGTTTAGTGAAGGATATAATATATGGAGATATGATAGAAAGGGAAAAAGGGGAGGTGGAGTGGCAGTATTAGTTAAGAACCCTATGACAGCAAAGCAAGTGGAGTTAAATAATGACAAGGCAGAAATAATGGCAGTTGAACTCAATGATATAGAAGGAAAAAAGCTAGACATAGCAGTAGCTTACATGCCACCAAAGACCAGAGCATGGAGGGAGTTGGAGTTTGAGGAGATGGTCGAGGATATGATTCAGTCGTTGAGAAGATTGCTTTTAAGGAAGAATCGATTGATCTTGGTAGGATATTTTAACTGTAGTGAGGTTGATTGGGAATCGGGAGATGCAGGGCCAAATCAGAGATCTTGGGGAAGTCGGCTAATGGAGTTGGTTACGGAAAATGTACTTGCACAACATGTGAGGGAAAATACAAGAATGAGGGGTAATAACGAACCTTCTAAACTCGATCTGATTTTTACAAAAGATCCTCACGAAATTAGTGATATAAACTATCTATGTCCTGTAGGTAAAAGTGATCACCTATTACTAAAATGGAAGTTGACCTCGAGTAATGCCAATAGATTAGACAATAGCTACATAAATGACAGATTAAATTATAGTAAAGCTGATTATATATCCTTGAAAAGATATTTAGAGGGAGTAGATTGGGATCTTATTTTGAAGGTACAAGGTAAATATAGTAGATTCCTCAAAATTTATAGAGTAGGAACCAATCTGTTTGTTCCAAGATATAAAACTGGAAATTTTACTAAGCAGAAAGATTGGTTTAATTTGAAATGCAAAAGAGCTTTGGGTAGGCGTGATGCAGCTTGGGCTAGATTAAGAAGAAGGAACACTGAGAGTAATCGGAATAAATATAAACAGGAGAGGAATAGATATGTTAACATAATTAGGCACGTTAAAATGAACTATGAGAAGAACATAGTAAATAAATGTGAAAGTGACCCTAGATTATTTTATAAATATATAAACAGTAAGTTGAAGGTAAAGAAACAAATTACTAAATTAAGAGTTGATGCTAGGACGTATGAAAATGTATCGGACATGTGCGAGGTAATGAATAACAAATTGGGGTCAGTTTTTACTAGAGAGGAAGGTTTTGACGAACCACAGGCGGGAGTACTGGAGAGTGGTCTTAGTAAGATTGAAATAACTAGAGATGAGCTGTTATCTGCAACGAGAGGACTTGAAGTAAGGAAAGCTATGGGACCGGATGAAGTGTCTTCCTGGGTTTTAAAGGAGTGTGCAGAGCAATTAGTGGAGCCAGTGAGGGACATAATTCAAGCTTCCTTAGATAAAGGACAGGTTCCTGTTGAATGGAAAAGAGCTAATATCATTCCGATATACAAGAATGGAAACCCTGAGGACCCTCTAAACTATAGACCAGTTTCACTTACTAGTATTGTATGCAAGATTTGTGAAAAGCTAATTAGGAAGAGATGGATGAAAATGTTGGAGAGAAAGAAGATAATAACCCCAAAGCAATTTGGATTCAGAGAAGGGACATCTTGTGTTACCAGTTTGCTATGTTATTACAGTAGGGTGATAGATGTACTCCAAGAAAGAGGCGGATGGGTGGACTGCG
Organism: Paralithodes platypus; assembly: GCA_032716605.1. Classification (NCBI taxonomy): domain Eukaryota; kingdom Metazoa; phylum Arthropoda; class Malacostraca; order Decapoda; family Lithodidae; genus Paralithodes; species Paralithodes platypus. The sequence continues at coordinate 77,919,892 of CM064492.1, read as the reverse complement.
TCTACTTAGACCTTTCCAAAGCATTCGATAAGGTACCACATAAGAGATTGTTATCTAAGCTTGAGACGCTAGGATGTGTCAGGGGGAGTTTGCTGAAATGGATGGAGAGCTATTTAACAGATAGGGAAATGAGGAATAACATTAGAGGAACTTACTCATCGTGGCGGAAAGTTGAGAGTGGTGTGCCGCAGGGATCTGTGTTGGCACCTCTCATGTTCCTTATGTACGTGAATGACCTGCCGATAGGCATAAACTCCTACATGTCAATGTTTGCAGATGACGTAAAAATTATGAGACAAATAACAAATAAAAGTAGTTGTGAGGAGCTGCAAGGGGATTTAGATAAAATATACGAATGGAGCACCAAGTGGAAAATGAAATTTAATATAAGTAAATGCCATGTGTTAAATATGGGAAGAAGTGTGAATAGACCAAATTGGGAGTACAGGATGGGAGATAATATAATTAGTAAGGCCGAAAAAGAAAAGGATTTAGGGTTGATTATACAAGATAATTTGTCGCCAGAGAAACATATTAACAAGCTCTTTAGCGGAATGTATGCAATGGCCGGGAATATGAAAGTTGCTCTGAACTACTTGTCTGAGACCATGGTAGCGAAAATTATGAAGAGTATGATTAGACCAAGATTGGAGTATGCAGCAGTGGTGTGGTCCCCGCATCTAAAGAAGCATATTCACAAGTTAGAAAGAATCCAGAGAGCAGTTACTAGATTGGTTCCAAGTCTCAGAGAACTGCCATATGAAGGGAGGCTAGACAAATTAAATCTACCGAGTCTAAAAGAGAGGAGAGAGAGGGGAGACATGATAATGATGTACAAATGCACCCGGGGGCTGGAGAGGCTGGATAGGGAGGATATATTAATTATGGATACAGGAATAACTAGAGGCCACAGCTACAAAGTAAAAAGACCTACCTGCAAGAACGATATCAGGAAGTTTAGCTTCCCCTATAGATGTATTGACAAATGGAATGGGCTGGAGGAGGAGGTGGTAGGGGCAAGGAATATCCATATTTTCAAGAAAAAATTGGATAAAAAGTAGACTGAGAGACGGGACAACACGAGCTTAGCTCAACTCCTGTAAACTACAATTAGGTAAATACAATTAGGTAAATACAGGCACCAGAACGAGTGAGATCCCTCCTCGCGTCCAGCCTAGGCCACAATGGACCAAAAAATGTTCAACTCGCTGCCCAAGGACGTGCGAGACATAGTAGGTTGCCCGGTAGACAGGTTCAAAGGGTTATTAGACAAGTTCCTAAAGACCCTCCCAGATGAACCACCAGTGTCTGGATACACTGCTAACTGCCGGGCGGCCTCAAACTCTATACCGAACCAGACAGACCTCCTTCGAAGGGACGCACGGGACGGACGCAGCGGTGGCGGACCACGACTGAGGATGGGACCTCTAGGCCTAGACGACTTCAAGTGATAGATGATAAGTTGTCTTTCTCTGATCACCTAGCTGAGAAAATAAATAAAGCAAACAAAATAGTAGGCCTAATCCGGAGAACATTCGTGTACCTAGACCCAACTATCTTCAAGGCTCTGTACACTGCAGTTGTGAGACCACACTTGGAATATGCAAACCAAGTGTGGTGTCCACACCTCCTAAAGGATATCGACGCACTGGAAAACGTACAACGAAGAGCAAAGAAGTTAGTGCCACAACTTAAAGACCTCACCTACGAAGAACGACTGAGGAAGCTGAATCTACCAACCCTGTGAAGATCACGAGATCACGAGATCAGATCGAAGCCTACAAGATCGTCAACCAGAAATACGACCGAGACTGTACAGAGGACATTTTTCAACTGAGGGAGGATAACAACACCCGAGGTAACTCGAAGAAACTATACAAGCCCAGGGCAAGACTTAACCTCAGGAAATACTGTACTCCTTCTCACACAGGATCGTCAACACCTGGAACGACTTGCCAGAGTGGGTAGTCAACGTTGAATCCGTTGAAAAGTTTGAGTCTGGCATAGATAAAGTGTGGAGGGGCCAGGACCAAAAATATAATTATAGGGCACACATAACCACCACACGCAGGAGTGGCCAGGGTCCAGACAGGGACCAGGCTACAGAGCTGGAGCCACAGGCTTAAGCCTCTTCCAGAACGAGAAAAGGCAAGCAAGGCAGCTGACATCACTCACCGAGACAAATTCCTCTCACAATTCATAACAGAACCAACAAGAGGGACGAACATACTAGATCTTCTACTAAGCAATAACCATGGACTACACAGCTATAAACTATACGAAACCTCCATGTCAGACCACAGGATTTGCGAAGCTACAGTCGTAAGTAACGCACTAATGAACGAACCAGCACAACAGGGCCAGCAATCCAAATCACTGATGGCAAGTCTAAACTTCCACCACAATGACACAGATTGGCCTACGATAAAAGAAAAGCTAAGGATCAACTGGGAGGCAGCCATCGCAGACGACAGTGTCGAAGGAATGCTATCCACTTTCACCGGAATCTGCGAAGAAATATGCAAGACCCATGTCCCACCAAAAAGCACGTCGAACAAAAGAAAAATACCAAGAGATCGTCGTGTCCTTATGAGAAGGAGAAGCCTCTACAAAAAGAAAATAACAAGAAATCTTCCGCAACATAGAGCCATAGAAATACAAGTGGCCCTAAAGGAAATTGAGTGTAACCTTCTGAAGTCCCACGACGACCAGAGGAAAAGAGAAGAATTACAGGCCATCCACAACATAAAAGACAACTCCAAGTTCTTCTTCACATATGCAAACAAAAAGGCTAAAAATGTAGCATCTGTAGGGCCACTAGAAGACGGCGCAGGAAACCTAGTGGGGGACCCAGAACGGATGGCGGAAATACTGAGGACACAATACGAAAATGTCTTCAGCGTACCCAGCCCTGCCAAACGAGTGGACGACCCAACGGTTTTCTTCGCTGCACAGGAGCCTACTGCCGTGCCAATTCTCTCCGACATCAACCCTATAGTCGAAGAAATAATTCAAGCCATCAATGACATTGCAGCGGATTCGGCTACAGGCCCAGAAGGCTTCAGTGCGCTCTTCCTGAAAACCTGCAAAGAAGAACTGGCTCAACCACTGACAATAATAGCCACCAAGTCTCTGGCCACTGGCACAGTCCCCCCATCTCTAAAGGCAGGAATAGTAACACCAATCCACAAAGGGGGCAACAAAGGATTGGCCAAAAACTACCGACCCGTGGTACTGACCTCGCACATTATCAAAATAATAGAGCGGGTCGTCAGGAAAAGACTAACAAACCACATGGAGGAACTAGCTGCCTTCAATGATGGTCAGCACGGTTTCAGGAAGGGCCGATCCTGCCTGTCACAGCTTCTGACCCACCATGAGGCCCTACTAGAAGATCTCAGCAAGGGTGACAATGTCAACGTAATATACTTAGACTTCGCCAAGGCGTTCGACAACGTTGATCATGGCATCGTCCTTCACAAGCTAAAGAATCTTGGCATTAGGGGGAACCTTGGCAAGTGGCTTCATAGCTTCCTGACAGACAGGAAACAGAAGGTCTCGGTCCAGGGTCATCTCTCGGACCCAAGCGACGTGTCCAGCGGTGTACCCCAGGGATCAGTACTGGGTCCACTCCTGTTCCTCATCATGATCGCAGACATCGACGACAAACTACAACACGCCCAGGCAACTTCGTTCGCTGACGACACGTGGTTGAAGATGAGGATTGTAGCAGAAGAGGAAGTGGCTCTACTCCAAGAAGACCTCAACCGCATTCTCGACTGGGCAGACTCCAACATGATGATGAATGGGGAGAAATTCGAGCTTATGAGGTACGGCCCTCACCAAGACATCAAACAGAGCACCAGCTACCAGGTCAACCAGCAAACCATAACACCTAAGGATCAGGTGCGGGATCTGGGAGTCACAATGAGCTCGGATGGAACCTTCTCCCATCATATTAACCTCGTCACCGAAACCGGCAGAAAATTAACAGGGTGGATACTGAGGACTTTCCAGACAAGGGAAAGGAGCTGCATGCTAACACTCTGGAAGGCCTTGGTCCTCCCTAAGCTGGAATACTGCTGCCAGCTCTGGTCACCATGCAAGATGGGGGATACCTGCAAGCTGGAATCCCTCCAGAGGACCTTCACAAGCAGAATCCGAGGTCTCCAACACCTAAACTACTGGGAGCGCCTGGAGGAGTTACAACTATACTCGCTCCAGAGAAGACGCGAGCGCTATCTGGTAATCTACGTGTGGAAGACCCTTGAAGGACTCGTACCTGACGTGGGACTGGCTGTAAACAACCACATCAGGAAAGGACGACTGTGCTACATAAAGAGGACAGAGGCCACTACTCAGCGAATGGCAACTGTCGTCCACAACAGCTTCACAAAAAACGGGGCTCGTCTATTCAATGCGGTGCCAAAGGCAGTCCAAGAGCTGACCGGGGTCACGACGGACTCCTTCAAATGCCAGCTGGACCACTGGCTGGCCACAATACTAGACGAGCCCCAATACCAGGATACCCCAGCACTGCAACCAACTCACTGACAAGCCAGCGAAACACTCGAGAAGCAGAGCTGCCTGGCCGCTGCGGAGGCCCACCTTAGCAGCGTCTACAGAGGACGGAATCACCCCAAGTAAACCCAACCAAGTAAGTGAGTATCTGTGAGTAAGATTCAAGTAAGAGGTCCAAGTGAGAAATTGGCTGATGCAGATTCATAACCTACAGATGTTCATATTTGCAAATGTGATGCATTAATGCTAGCAAAAATGGATAAATAAAGGGATATGAGGTGAATATATACAGTAGGGTCTCACATAAAACGAGTTTATGGTCGATAAACGAGGGCGTTTTATGCGATTTCGTTTTATGTGAACACAGCATTTTGGTGGCGCAATATCGTCAATGTTCACTGTAAGCGAAAATTTTCGTACAAAGCGAACGATATTTCGTACGTTTTGTACGATATTTCGGCGTTCTATATGAAAACTCCTCGGATTTGCCCCACTTTGGCGGCGGACTCGTTTTATGTGATCACATTCGTTCTGATCGAAAATTAAATATTAATATTTTAGGTCGGTCGTTTTAATCGAGACTCGTTTTATGCGAACACGTTTTATGCGGGACCCTACTGTATAACTTTTAGTGAACCGTTGAGTACTAAATGACAATAGGAGTTGATGGACAACCTCCGCATCGCGGGCCCGTCGAGACCGCAGTTTTGGCTACCCCATTTTCTCTTTAAGATAATTCTTTGCGTTAATTCTGGCATCATAAAGTAATGCGATACCATAAAAAAGGTAAATTTCTATAATTGCACCTAGGCCTATAGGCCTACGAGCTAAAATATATATTATTGTATTTAACAGGAAGGTACGACGAGGTAAGTGATGTGGTATAGGTGGCAATATGCGGAAATGGATTATAAGGGCATTCCGCCCCCTCTGACAAGAGTCTATCAAACCAAATGAAGAAAAGAAAATTGACAATGCAACGACCTTCTTTGATAACGCTTCAGGGGCACCACATCAACTCTCCTCGGTAGCAGTATCAACAGACGACATAATAGCAGCCATCGACAAGATTGGACCAAACTCTGCAGCAGGACCAGATGGCTTTCATGCCCAACTGCTGAAAAACTGCAAACATCAGCTAGCCTTGCCTCTAAAACTGCTGTGGAGCAAGTCCCTCCAATATGGATATGTACCATAAACACTAAAAGAAGGTACCGTCACACCAATCCACAAAGGGGGTAGTGAAGGCATAGCCAAAAATTACAGACCAGTGGTGCTGACATCACATCTTATTAAGATCATAGAAAGAACAATACGAGCTAAGATGGTAAGCTACCTGGAAGACGAGGGTAAACATGGCTTTAGACAAGGCCGCTCCTGCCTTTCACAACTACTATCACACTACGACAAAATCCTACAGGATATCCAAGACGGAGAAAATTTTGACGTCATATTGGGAGGTATGACACTCTCCCAATACCAAAGAAGGAAAACCTTCTATTTGGTAGGAAGCCTCGGAGTATCCAACGTAGAGCTATATACTTATCGTATAATTCCGTTCCGCTCTGGAGCAGGCAATTATCGTAATCACTAGCGCGATTAAATCGATAACATCTAGAGTAGCACCTTACTCTCTCTACTAGGTACGTTGTACACACTTTTGAGGCTACTATTTTGAAGGAAAATGAAAATATTGATGAGAAAGAAAAGAGAAAATTGTAGAACATTGTCCATCCTATCTGGCTCCTTAAGCCGCTGTCACGGGTCCACCGCACAACCCGACCGGGCTTATTAGATCATCCAGGTATCAAGTTAATTAGACAAGATTGGATGGGCAGGGGTACGGTGTGAGGGCGGGATACTATGACGTTGGATACTCCGAGGCTACCTACCAAATAGAAGGTTTTCCTTCTTTGGTATTGGGAGAGTGTCAAACCTCCCAATTTAGTAGTAGCCTCTATGTCTCCAATGTAGAGCTAGAGTACCAAATTGGAGGCAGACATCCAAGCGAAAAAACACAAACTTAATTAGCCCTTAGGAAATATCAGGACCATGGAAAGACCGACTTAAACAAGAGAGTTTATAGAAAGAGTGTACTGACAGGTGCATATCAAGAGAGGTCAAGTACAGTGACACACACCACACCACCGACGAGACAACACCTCCGCACCCACGCTCCCGAAAATCAGCTGATCTAGCAAGCTGTTTACAGCGCTCATCAAATAAACTCACCTAAACTTCAGTATAAGGATATTTTGTGTTGTCCTGTATTAAAATGCAGTATTAAAATAATTTGAGATTAAAAACAAGTGAGGATATTTCGAGTGATAAAAATAATTTAAGTAATTGTGAATGCGAGTGGATGTAAACAAATATGGCTGACTTTGATGGATTTGAAGTCGGTGAGACCGAGGGCATTCTAGGGAAAATTATACGTGAGCTGAATGACATTAAAAGGTGGAAGGAGGATATGCAGGAGTGGAAGGTGAGTGTTAGTTCACAGATTGAGGCTATATGTTCAATATGTGGTGCTCAGGCTGGGGACATCGAGCCTGGACAAGATTTGAGTCGGGCTAGCCTAAAAGATATTCAAACTCATATGGGGCAACTCCAGGACGAAAATGAAGCTTTAAGATTGCAACTTGAAGAATACAAAGGGCAAACCAAGGAAATGAAAACACATGTGGAGGAGATTAAGGAGAAACACAATAAATGGGTTAATGACGAAGGAGGAAAAGTGAAGGAAGTGGCAATGAAGGAAATCATGGAGGAACAAAAGAAACAATCAGAAAGGGAAAATAGAGATTTAGAATCAGTGGTAGTAAACGCTATGAGGAGAAATGAACAGGTCCTGTGTGAAACAATAGATAGAAATAAGTGTATTATTGTATTTGGGGATATAGAGGAGCACATTATTGAGAGGAAAGCTAGGGATAAGGAAGAAATTAATAAGGTAAAAACATTGATCAAGCATGTCGATGAAGAAGGAAACAACTGGAGAGATGATATTGAAGAAGTTAGGAGAATGGGTAAATATAGTAAGGGAAACACAAGGCCAATGAGAGTGCAGTTTAGGTCTAGGGTAACAGTGGATGCAATAATGAACGTAACATGGAGACTTAACTTGACCAGCAAGTTTAAGAAAATTACAATTAGAAAAGATATGAGTATTGAGGATCGAAACATAAGAAAGGAATTGCAAACCGAGGCAAATGTAAAGAATGGAGAAAGGACGAAAGAAGACGAAAAGAAGTTTTTCTGGAGAGTGTGGGAGGGAAAACTAAAGAAATGGTATATAAAGCGAAGGGACGAAGTAGGGAGGGAAAGGGAGATGGTGCGGGTGACGGGGGAGAAGGCAGAGGGAGGGGAGGTGGAGATGGAGAGAGAAACAGTCCAAGTGGAGGCAGAGGGAGGGGAGGTGGAAACGGAGCGAGAAACAGTCCAGGTGGAGACAAGAGGAGAGGAGACAAGCTAGGAAATAAATTGGGAGGGGTACGTACAAAAAAGAAAGGAACGGGCAGGGGAGAGAAAAATAGGGAAAATACTGGAAATGCTAAGTTCATGTATACAAATATTGATGGGTTAATTTCCAAAAAGATTGAGTTTGACGAATATGTAAAGAGAGAGAGGCCCGGGGTAGTATGTTTGACTGAAACTAAGCTTAACCAGGAGGTAGACACGAATATAATTAGTTGTGCAGGATACAGTACATGGAGAAGAGACAGGTTAGGAAAGCTAGGAGGAGGAGTGTTGATCATGGTAGATAATAAAATTACTGCTAAAGAATTAAAACTTGGTGATAGCATTGCTGAAGTGGTAGCAGTTGAAATTGAGGATAATGATAGGTCAAAATTGGACATCGTATCAATGTATTTACCTCCTAAGACTAAATCTTGGAGCAATGATGAATATAATGAATTAATTTTGGAAACCTTGCGTATGTTAGAAATTATTTGTAAAAGGAAAAATAGGCTTATTCTTGCAGGGGACTTTAATTGCGGGGAGGTGGATTGGGAATGTTTGGATGCGGGTTCAAATGAAAATACTTGGGGTAGCAAATTTCTTGAACTAACAATGGGGTATCTATTAACACAACACGTTACGGAAAATACAAGATTTAGAGGAGGTGATGAACCATCAAGACTTGACTTACTATTCACCAAAGACCCCCAAGAAATAAAGAACCTAACATATTTGAGTCCCATGGGAAAAAGTGATCATGCTGTGATTGAATTTGAATTGACAGTGGAATTTCTGGAAGGCAGAGAGGAGGAACATAGGGAATTTAGACTAAATTATAGTAAGGCGGATTATGAATCATTACGAGGATACTTTGCAAATATAGATTGGTCATTTATTGAGCAAGAACAGAATATTCAGGTAAAATACACCATGTTACTAGACATTTACAGGGAGGGGGTAGATAAATATGTACCAACATTTAAGGATGGAAAGCTGGCTAAGGAGAAAGAGTGGTTTAACATGCGATGTCACATTGCCCAGAACAAAAAGGACTCTGCATGGAATAAAGTGAGAAGGAGACACACTGAGGAAAAATGGGATGAGTATAAGAATGCTAGAAACAACTATGTCAAGACTATAAGAGAGGAGAAAAAGAACTTTGAAAAAGATATAGTAAACAAATGTAATAAAGAACCCAAACTGTTCTATAGTTATATCAACGGTAAAACTAAAATAAAGGACAAAATAACAAAGCTTAGGGTAGAGGGTCAATTATATGAAGACACAGTGGGTATGTGTGAAATTATGAATCATACATTAACATCCGTGTTTGTGGAGGAGGATGACTATGTAGAACCTGTGGTGGAATTGAATGAGATACAGGGACTAGAGTCGATAGAAGTCAACAAGGATGAACTAAAATCATTGTTGGAAGAATTGGACGTGAGAAAATCTATGGGCCCAGATAACATTGCTGGATGGGTATTAAGAGAATGTTCTGAACAACTAGTGAGACCTATTTTTAATATTGTTCAATACTCATTAAACAAGGGGGAGCTTCCCTTAGAATGGAAACAAGCAAATATAACTCCAATATATAAAAGTGGAAATAAAGAAGACCCGCTAAATTATCGACCGGTATCCTTAACGAGTGTTATATGCAAGCTTTGTGAAAAGATTATTAGAAAAAGATGGGTGGGTATGTTGGAGGAGAGGGAAATAATTTCAAGCAAGCAGTTCGGGTTCAGAAAAGGTCATTCGTGTACCACAAATTTGTTGAGTTACTATGATAGGGTAATTGACATTGTACAAGGGAGGGAGGGGTGGGTAGATTGTATCTACTTAGATTTCAAGAAGGCATTTGATAAGGTGCCTCATAAGAGATTGTTGTGGAAGCTCAGGACTGTGGGGCGGGTTGAGGGAGTATTATTAAAGTGGATGGAAAACTATTTAATTGGGAGGGAAATGCGAACAGTAATAAAAGGAAAGTTCTCCTCGTGGAAAAGGGTAAAAAGCGGAGTGCCTCAAGGATCGGTGTTGGCCCCAATCATGTTTTTGGTTTTCATCAACGACCTTCAAATGGGAATAGACTCATATATATCTATGTTTGCTGATGATGCAAAACTAATGAAGCATATTACAAGTAGGAGTAGTTGTGAAGAATTACAGAGAGATCTAGATAAGTTATATGAGTGGAGTCAAACTTGGAAAATGGAATTCAACACGAGTAAGTGTCAGGTTCTTGAGATGGGAAAAAGTAAATATAGACCTTCTTGGGGATATAAAATAGGAGATGAAATAATTAGTAAAGCTGTGAAAGCAAAAGACCTAGGGGTAGTTGTGGCAGACAGCTTGTCACCTGAACAGCATATAAATAAAATAACTGGTGAAACCTATGGAGTGTTGACTAACATGAGAATAGCTCTGAATTATTTAGATGAAGAGATGTTAGCAAAAATAATAGGGACAATAATACGACCAAGACTGGAGTATGCAGCAGTGGTGTGGTCTCCACACCTTATAAAACATAATAAAAAACTGGAAAGAGTTCAGAGAGTTGCCACTAAGATGATAGCTAGCCTTAGAGACCTACCTTATGAGGAGAGATTGGAGAGGCTAAAGCTGCCAACGCTGAGGGAGAGGAGAGAGAGAGGTGACATGATCATGATGTTTAAGTGTGTGAAAGGTTTTGAGAAGATCGACAAGGGAGATTTTGTGGTGAGGGACGAGGGAAGAACCAGGGGTCATGATTGTAAGTTGAGGAAAGTTATATGTAAGTCTGATGTAAGAAAGTTCAGCTTCCCGTATAGAAGCATTGAGTGTTGGAATAAGTTGGATGGGGAGGTGGTGGGAGCAAGAAATATCCAAACTTTTAAAGCAAAATTGGATAAATGTAGAGAGAGAGACAGGACAACACGAGCTTAGGCTCAAATCCTGTATACTACAATTAGGTGAGTACAATTAGGTGAGTACAGTCAAGTCTTATTCCATGAGATAACTGAGCCTAACACAAAGAATGATGCATTTCATAAAGATGAATATAAATTCCAGGATGCCGCCCCCCCCCCCCCCCCCCTCCTTCCAGAAGAAAGCAGGACGACCCATACTGTAACGAGTAAATACCGACATACGCCGAATAGGAGTACTGTACAGGATGGGACGAGAAACTACATGAGCAGTGTCAGTGACGAGCACTAAAAGCCATAAGAGAATATTTCAGTGGTATGAGGACAAGACATACCGAAAGACGGCAGTATACTTACGACTAAAAAGTATATAAAATCTTAACCCAGTTATTAATCTGTAACTTAGGTGTAAGTATGGGTATAGTGCAATACCCTTCCCCCCCCAACTCCCAATAAGGAAAGGACAGGACAGGAGAAGGACAAGAGACAGAAGGAACCCTGCAGGTAGACCCTGAGGGAACCTGCTGGCCCAACGCACTACAAGGACGTCCTGGTCTGCCCATGGACATGGACAGAGAGGAGGAGACAAACGTGGTGGGGGAAGACCAAAGCCCTGTGTCAGCAATGTCCGGTCGAGAAAGAGGAAAAACCCCAACGTATCAGCGTACGAACGGACATCATGAGCAGTGCCCTGAACGCCTGGGTTACTGGCCCGAAGAATCCGACACAGGCGAAGTCCCACAGCACGTCGACCTAGCCTCCTACCGGTCGTAGGCGCCACCCGTAATGTCAACCCCGACACTGGCCTGGCCGAGTACACATACGTATGCAGGGTGTGAACCGGGCATAACGGACGATGAACCCTACCACATGTGGAAGCCGGTACAGGAAAGGCTGAAAAACGGGAGCGTCGCATACGGTTGTAGCTACAAAACGAACAGAAGGAGCCAAAGTAACTGACCCAAGGACGGATGAAAATCGGAAGCAATGCCGGGACCTAGACATGGCAGCCATCTCCGAGACTCCTTCACCCGTCGCCAAAGCCAGAAGGAACAGTGCCATGGCATGGAAGTGTTCAGGCGCGGGGTAAATAGTGTAAGAGGCAGACGAGGGCAATGTGAGAGCCTCCGCCAGAGACCACTGAGGAGGAATCCGACACGGGGTAGGCCTAAGCCCAAAGCAGGCCCGCATGAGGAACGACCAACCCCGTGAATGACTCAAACGATACCCGAATGGCCGACAGGCGGGTCCTAAGCGTGGTGCATATGTTGGGACGCATCTCAAAAATAACCAAATGAAATAGGGAAACACGAACGCCACCGATAAGCGTGTCCGTGATGCGTTGGTCATCCCAGAAGGAAAACTGTGCCAGTGAGAGACGGAAGTCTGCCACTGAGAATGTGTCCAGTGGAGAGGATTTGACAGTCAAAGATCGACTAAACTTCGGCAGCCACCCTGCCTCACAAACATCCACGATGTGAAGGCCAACGAGGTCCCTAGGTCACCAATCGATCCCAAGTGGAAATCGGGGAACGATAGGGGAACAGGACTCGGGCGCCACCGCCACAGCTGAGCGGACCAGGCGTGTGCCGGCCAGATGGAATTGAACAACCAAACGAAGTCCATGTACCCACTCAGCCTGTGGAGGAATTTGCACATCAAAAAGGGCGTCGAGTGGCGGAAACACATCGAATACGGTGTGTTGGAAAGACCATACTACCCGGGTGCTCTGTCCCATCGACAGAGCAACCGCCCATAGGTTGGCAGTCCCGGGTAGGTAGGTTGCACGCAGTGTGATGGTGTAAAGGTGTGCGTGGTAAAACAGGCACCCCGCCAGGTCCTGAAGAACGAAAGTACGACGCAGTCACCTGACTCTGGGTGACAGTCGCGCTCGTCCTGTCCCAGTCGAGGCCCGCCCACGGCACATCGTGCGACGGTGGAAGGCAAGACTCGGGAACGGTGACTAGTAAACCTAACCGAGGGACGAGGAGGAACACGGAGAGTGTCGCGCACACAGTGTGTGGGAGAGGTAGCGGAGAAGATCCCACCCACCAAGGAAAAAGAGGAGCGGAAGACCCTGATTGAGCAGGGAAGGCAAGGCCTGTTCGACGAGGGTCGTAAAGACACGAGGTGCGACATGGAGACCGAAGGGCAAACCGCCAAACGTGACATAATTTGAGTCATCAATACGAGGCACGACAGGTCAACCACCGGTCACAACACCTCGCTGTCCGTCACGGAGACCAGAAAGCCCTGCTGTTGAGGCGAGACTTCCCGAATAATCCCATCCACGTGCATGGACAGAATAACCTAGGCGACGTCTGGGTAGACAGGCCGATGTCATGCAGGTCATCGGAGTGGAAACGTGGACCGACACCTCGAGGACAGACCCCGCCTTATTACCCGGCTTGCCCACGAACGGCGAAGCGAAACCGAGAGTGGGGACGCAAGAGCCGGTAGGGGCTCCGAGCCTTGCGGCCTCGTTACGAGCCGGTCGGCCGACCTCAACTAAGAGGAAGCGGTGGAGGAGGGTTTTGACACCCCAGGCGGATGGGGAGCGAAGAGCCCCGCAGCAGCAAAGAGGGAAGACCCCTGCCATGCAGGGGCAGAGAAGAGCCCCGCCGGAGTGAGCACAGAAAGCAACAGCGACGTGCGGATCTCAGCCGGCACCAGTGTACAGAAGGAAAACCACAGAGACTGGCGACAATGCGCAGCCCCATGGAAGGGACACTGAAGGTCGCCGATGGAGGCTATGGCGAGCTGCAGTCGCACTCGCCCGAACGGGTCCCCACCCTTCCCGAGCACCCTAGTCGGTCGGGCTACAATAAGCCTGAGGGGAAGCCGAGCTAGGTGCAGTCGCTTGAAGAGGGTGGAGATCATGCGAGCAGGGCGCCGCCAGAGCTTGTGCACCCTTCTCTGGTGGTGAAGGAACGTGGCAAACGTTCAGAAAGATAAAGTAGGGGCAAAGAACCAGGCCCAAAATGGAGGCGATACCCCGGATGAAGTCATGACGAGGCTCGACACGGAGGAGCAGCCGACCGGAGGAATTGGTGAAGAACCCATCTCCGACCGAACCCCGAAGTCGACGCCTTCCGTCAGCCACAAGGAACAGTAAAAGAGAAACTATGGAATGACACACTGAAACTCATACGAGGCCGACAGAGTGAGCGCTTCGACATGTATACGTCGTGTCGAGCAAAGGTTGACCAGAACCTGGGAGACCCAGGGGGGAACCCTGAGGACAGGAAGGAAAAGTAGAGACCCTCCCTCCCAGGAGGAGCCCTGATGTCCACCCCTGGTACCAGGCCGTCCAGGGCCAAAATCCCTAAAGTGCCCAAAGGCGTGGAGCTGCACCTGCCAACTCGCAGGCACCGGGCGCACCCCTTGTGCATGTGTAAGAGCTCGCCCCGGCGGGATGCCGTCACGTTCCCCCATGATGACGGCTTCCCGGAAAGGGAAGGGAAGCGACGTTCGTAGGGATCTGAAACTTCCCGAGGGACGGAACGTGGACAGGCCGACCAACCAGCCCCAGGCCACCCTCAGGGAGCATGACAAAAGAAGTCGATGCTGCCTGGGAGCGAGCGGGAGGATGGACAACCGGAGCAGCAACCACAGGTAAAGCAGGTGGGCCACCAAAAAAGGTGGAAGAGGAGGGACCACGGGTAAAACAGGAGGGAAGGCAGCGGAGGGCCCCAAGAACACCGCCCAGTACGTAAGCATGCCTGGAGATCGTACAGGGGAAGAGATAGGGCGGCGGGGAGCCGGAGACCGTCGGCGATGTGGTGAAGTAGAGCGGCGTCTCCCCTACGTCTCGGCGTCCTCGGAAACAGGAGGGACGTCCGAACGAGGCACCGGGGGAAAGGCGGTCAGGCGCCTGGTAGACAGCAGAGGGAAGGGGAAGCATGGCACGCACCCCTTCGTCTAGGAAGCGCGGAAACCGCTGGAGGTGGTCCTTGACATAGAGAGCGAAACCCCGATCATGTAGCGCAGAGGCGAGACCTTGCCTTGTCCGGGAATGTAGGACGAGACCCAAAGGTCAATATCGACGAGACACGGTCTACACCTCCGAGGGTTAAACCCATCGCGGTTGGAGCATGAGACATGGGTAGGACTCTCCATGTCCAAACGGGTATGGCAGGACTGGAACCCCCATGGTGTGCGCAGGGAGGAAATGACATCCTCACTGCAATCGGAAAGGAAAAATATACCGATGGCCCACGTACGAAGCGCCCCAGGCAGAGCAGGGGAAGAAGGCAGGTGGGCTCCATAGAGTTACCACAGGTAATACAGGAGGGACGGTAGTAGAGCGTCCCAAGAATACCGCCATGTTCATAAGCATGGTGCGGATGGAGGCAAACCGGTCAGCGGTGGCCTCCTGAGCCTTGGGACCTTGAGACCAGGAAAACCAGCAAGTGCAAAGAAACCTGTGCAAGGCCCCAGAAGGAAGGCATGAAAAGCCTTATAAATGAAGAGATGATGAAAAGGAGAAGTCTGTGAACTACTGCAACTGAGTCCCTATACAGAGGCAAAACAAAGCACCCTAGCACCGACCCAGAGAGGAGTGGACTAGAATGGTTCGCTCTGCTCGGGGGCGGAAATCTGCCCTGGAGCGGAATGTAGGATGTAGGACTAATGGAGGATGGTTGGAACTCACCACCCGGTGAGGACACCCGTGGCGAGAGCAGAGCGAAGTAGACATACTTCACTGGAACCAGAAGAAAAAAAAACTGTGAAGACCCCGTGTAGGCCATGGTAAGGCATGCATGTATGTCATTGACAGTAACAAGAATAAATCCTGTTTGTAAGCACCATGAAAATAAATGCCATGGGAAGACACGCATGTATGTCATTGGCAGTGACAAGACGAAAGCCTGTTTGGAAGCACCACGAAAAAACAACTGAAAGCCGATGAATCCTGAAGAATTAAGGTGAAGGCCAAAGCGCGCCCCCGAAAACGGGAGGCCAGGCAGGAGTATCAGTCATGAGGTCATGTACAAAATAAAGATCAGAGATCCCAGAATAGGCTACAGGCACCAGGTCAGGGAGTAGCCTAAAAGCTCTCACTAGGCCTGGAGACAGGAGTCCCTTCCAATGAAGGAGAGTGCCCCCCCCCCCCCCCCCCCAAATGTTCCCCTGGAAGTGAAAGCTGAAGAGAACTCTCCAAAAGGAGGATCAGGCAGTCCATAGGTGAACCAGCAACATTCCAAAGAGCCCCAAACCCCAAGGCAGAAAAAACCCCCAAGGGGTAGGCTCAACCCTCTGAAGTACTGAAGGAAACCCCACCCCAAAATATAATGGAGACTAATACCTTAAGGCCAGTACCAGTGAAGAGGTCCTGTAGGACAGAAAGCATAGTCAGGGAAACAAGGAGAAGAGCGTAAAAATACGACTTAACCCTCCAGCCCCGGCTATGTATTATATATATATTCCCCGAAACCCGGGTGTTTTGGCCGAAAAACGTCTAGGCTAGGCTGCCGTATATTTGTTAATCTGACTGCTTCCCGCATTCCCACGCATCCCCAAGCGTAGCTGTGTTATTTACCTGTAGAATGGCGTTAAGTAGAGCTCTCTAAGTCAACTGGTTGATTTGTTATGATGATTTCATTGGAGATAACTTTATGGCAAAACAGACACTTTACACTACTTTTCGATACTTAACAACAACATACAGGCACACACGAACAAGCGACGCTCTCCTTCTTGTGGCCGGAGATGCGGGGCGTCGGTCCAGCCGGCTGTTGTTTACATGCGTCAGACCGACGCCTCGCACAAGAAGCTCACAGGCTTTCAACCACTGGGCGTTCAAGAGCCCTTCCGGGTACCTGTTATATGCTTTTTTATGGGCGTTCAAGAGCCCTTCCGTGGTGAGAGGGTTAATGGTGTAAAGTCAGTGAAAGTAGGCTAGCCTAAACAGACCTCGGATGCGGAAATACCCTGAGCCGTACAGGCCAAGAGGGATATCTCTATTGGTCTAACTGGTAAGGTGTCTGCCTCACACCCAAGTGTCGAGAGTTCGTGCCCCCACCAGGGCATGATATTTTCGTGAGGCTATTTCCGTATTTAACGAAGTTTAGGTGTGTTGGTAAAATTGTTCAGATGGTTGAGAGTAAGATCGGAGCTCCATAAATCCTCTTTCGGGTATGGTGTAAAAACCCGATCCCCACAGGACAAGGAAGAGGATAGGAGAGAGCAGGGAGTGTTGTGAGACTCGATTGGGTTGGGTTGTGGAGTTGCCAGCCGCCCAAGCGAGTTGCCAACTGGGCAGTTAGTAGGTGCGTGTATGCATCGCTCAGTGAAGTTGACTCACCATTCCCGTTCATCTCTCTGACGGACTCTCGGTCGATTCGGCTCAAGCTTGTTCCTCTCTATTCGGAGCTTTCGCTTCCCGGAAGGTGAAGTAGTGTAAAGTCAGTGAAAGTAGGCTAGCCTAAACAGACCTCGGATGCGGAAATACCCTGAGCCGAACAGGCCAAGAGAGATATCTCTATTGGTCTAACTGGTAAGGTGTCTGCTTCACACCCAAGGGTCAAGAGTTCGTGCCCCCACCAGGGCATGATATTTTCGTGAGGCTATTTCCGCATTTAACGAAGTTTAGGTGTGTTGGTAAAATTTTTCAGATGGTTGAGAGTAAGATCGGAGCTCCATAAATCCTCTTTCGGGTATGGTGTAATAACCCGATCCCCACAATGGAAGTGCAGGACTACCAGTCTAAGCCTAAACCGAGTCAAGAGTAGCGCGACCGTAAACGGCAACGTCCGTTCGAGAGCAGAAAAGTACCGACATCGAGCGGGAACGTCCGAGTTCCAAGGCGGGCGGAATCGTCCGTATACGGACTCGTACGTTCAGGCGCAGGAAGTGGTATGAGGCGTCATTAGTGCGCGAGTGAAAAGTCCCGTCCGAGAGCGGAGAGGCCCAGATGGGCCCCTCCTTAAGCCGAGGACCCAGGAAAGGTAGCCTGGCAAGTCACAGCAGACGTGGGAGCATCAGTGGGTAACAGTCAGTGTGAAAACAGACCTCCGACATAGAACGTAAAGTCCCGTTCTAGAGCGGAGGGGCCCAGTGAGACCATGGGACCATAAATGAAAGGTCCGACCTAGAGCGGGGAGCGCCCGACCCAGAGCGGGGAGCGCCCGACCCAGGGCGGAAACCCATCGGTACGTGTCTGATAGGTCTGTGGCACCCATGAAGGTGGAAGGCCAGTAAAATAAAAGTCCCTTCCAAAAGCGGAGGGGCCCAAAGGTAACCCTCCTCAAGTCACAACAGGCGCAGGAGAGCCTGTGGGTAATCAAAGCACAACCGTAAGGGGGGCAGAAGACAGAACAAAAACTCATCAGAACGGGCTACGTTCGTGGTTTTGTGGGACTGTAACCAGGGAGACAGAGCACTGGGGCCGTCAATCAAAAGATGAGCATAAGCCAGATTGAGGTTGCCACAGTGTTGAAATCCAAACGCCCCCCCCTAGGCTAGGCAAAAACGAAAGTTAGCCTAATCGGTTCTTGAGACAGTAATATATGAAATGACAGGGCGCCACCAGGCCAAGAAGTTATCCTAACCCTTTACAATTCCTTAGTCCGCCCTCTTCTGGAATACTGCGTTCAATCCTGGTGCCCTTATTACCAAAAAGATATAAACAAGCTAGAACGAGTTCAACGTAGAGTTACCAAAATGATACCTACCTGTAGCCTAAAGAACAAACCATACGAAGAGCGTCTTAGAGACCCTTGACGAGGGACGAGAGACCCTTGACGAGGGACACAATCAATACCGTAGGAGGGGCAGTAGACAGAACAAAAACTCATCAGAACGGGCTACGTTCGAGGTTTTGTTGGACTGACCCAGGGCGAGAGAGCACTGGGGCCGTCAATCAAAAGAGAGCAGTGTATGCCAGAATGAGGTTGCCACAGTGGTGAAATCCAAACCCCCCCCCCCCCCAGGCTAGCCCAAAACGAAAGTTAGCCTATTCGGTACCAGAGCCAGTAATATATGAAATTACAGGAAGTCACCAGTTACTGTAGTACAAAGGAGTACAAAGGAAATCAAGCAACAACAGATCTAGTGACCCTTCTAGGTTGCTTGTCCTCCAAAACACTGAGGATCAAGTGTCCAAACAGTGGTTTAGATTGGGTAAGGGAACATTGGAAAGGGAATTACTGCCCTGGAACTAATGTCCGTGGCAGGATTAGGAAGTTAGTAGGGGACAGATGGGTAAGTAACTGAGGGGGGGATAAAATAAAGTTATTCATTTACAGTACAAACACAGTCAGTCGCGGGTTTGATGCGAGATATTTTTCTAGGCGGAGTTTAAATGAATCAACGGTGATGCAGTCTATAACGTTTCGGGGAAGCCCATTCCACAAGTTGACAACTCGATTGAAGAAGAAATTCTTAGATTCGTGTGAGTTAAAAGATTTACCAATAATTTTGCAACCGTTTCCCCGCGTGTAATTAGATTGGTCGATAGTGAAGTACTTACTACAGTTCATATTGTCGATGCCTTTGATCACTTGAATTAAGTCACCTCTTAATCTGCGCTGGGTTAAAGGAAATAGATTTAATTCTCTAAGACGCTCTTCGTATGGTTTGTTCTTTAGGCTACCGGTAGGTATCATTTTGGTAACTCTACGTTGAACTCGTTCTAGCTTGTTTATATCTTTTTGGTAATAAGGGCACCAGGATTGAACGCAGTATTCCAGAAGAGGGCGGACTAAGGAATTGTAAAGGGTTAGGATAACTTCTTTGGATTTATGCTCAAATGACCTGCCTATAAAGCCAATTATTTTGTTTGCCTTCTTAACAACTTCTGAACATTGTTGACTCGGTTTTAGGTTACTCGATATTGTTACTCCCAGATCGGTTTCTCTGTTTACATTCTTAAGCTGAGTGCCATTCATCGAATAGTTTGCTTTCTCATTTAGGTATCCGATATGTAGTACTTTACATTTATCCGCATTGAAACTCATTTGCCAAATTTGGGCCCAACATGACAATTTATCTAGATTGTGTTGCATATCGTCAACTTGTTCTTTTGAGAGTACGCTATTTGCAATTTTTGTATCGTCAGCAAATTTTGAGATTGTACAGGTGAGACCCTCATCTATGTCGTTGATGTAAATTAGAAAGAGAATTGGTCCTCGTATCATTACCTAGATAGTAATTTTCTATCCATTTCAACACACCGTCTTGTATTCCATGCGCTTTTAGTTTTAGCAGTAAACGTTTGTGGGGAACTTTGTCAAAGGCCTTTTGAAAATCAAGGTATATAATATCTACAGCTTTACTCTCATCGTAGAGGTTGAGGATATCGTGGAAGAAGTCTAAGAGGTTTGTTAAACAGGAACGTTTTTTACGAAAGCCGTATTGAGTATCTTTAAGTATGTTATTTTCCTCTAAGTGATTTACGAGTCTGTCTCGTATGACCGTTTCTAGCATTTTACATACAACTGAGGTTAAGCTAATTGGACGATAGTTACTGGGTAGGGATTTGCTGCCTTTTTTTAATATCGGTGTTACGTTGGCTAGCTTCCACTGATCGGGCATAGTTCCAGACTGCAAGGATTTATTGAATAGTAATGTTAGTGGTTTAGAGAGCTCATCCTTAGCTTCCTTTAGAACTCTAGGCGAGATTGTATCAGGTCCAGGCGTTTTATTTACCTTGAGTTTATCTAAACAATTCAATACTTCTCTCTCTGTAACGGTGATATTGCTTAGAACATCTGAATTATCAATCTGAATCGGCGATGGTGTAGGGATATCACTGAGGTCTTCTGTTGTAAAAACTGATGCAAAGAAGGTATTGAGGGCATTACTCATTTGTACTTCGTCTTTGGTGTATTCTCCATTTTCATCGACTAACGGTCCAACAGTTGAAGTAACTACTTTTTTTGAAGTAACTACTTTTTTTAACTACCCTTGAGGAGGGGAAGTAACAAGTGACCGAAGAGTCAGGTAGACAGAGCACTGGGGCCGCCCAACAATACAGGGGTAGAGTATGCCAGGTTGAGGAGGCCGCAGAGTTGGAAACCAAAATGCCCCCCTTCTAGGCTAGGCTAAAAGCGGAAGTTAGCCTATCCGGTACTTGAGCCATTTGAATAGGCTAGGCTAAAAAACGGAAGTTAGCCTATTCGGTACCTGAGTCAGTAATATATAAAATTACAGGGAGCCACCAGGTACCGTACCCTTGATGAGGGGAAGCAACAAGTGACCGAAACGTCAGGTAGACAGAGCACTGAGGCCGCCCAACAATACGGGCAGATTATGCCAGATTGAGGAGGCCGCAGTCGTAAACCAAAACGCCCCCCATCGAGGCTAGGCTAAAAACCAAAGTTAGCCTACACAGTAGGCACAGATAGTGTCAGGAAAGTACGATGAGGATGTGTGTGAAGGTATCTTCTTGATGCGGGAGGGAACAAGAACGAGAGGACACTCTAAGAAAATTTACAAAGAAAGAAATAGGCTTGAGAAGGCGAAGAACTCATTTTGTGATAGAGTGGTAAATGAGTGGAACGCACTGCCCCAGTATGTAGTCGATTCCGAATCAATAAGGGAGTTTGAAAGTAATCTTGATAAAGCATGGGGAAGACAAGATTTGAAGTTTGATTATAAAAAAAAAATCCAGAATAGTAAAAATGTTGCGTCTGCTACCGCCGCCGCCAACACCGTGAACGACCGCAGCAGTGCAAGTACTGGTACTGAGCTGGATACACAGGCATAGTTTGCCTTTTTCCAGAGGATCTACTGTAAGAAACTGTAAGAAGTAGGCTAGGCCTATATTTGACTGTGCCGCCCAGCGGGGGGTTTTACCGTAAACGAGCTTGTTTTCATGCATAAACAAGAGACAGAGCATAATACAAGTATGTATCCCTGAAAGGGCGTTAAATGAGCTTTCCAGAACCATCCTTCTACGATCACTGGTTGTCTTGCAACGATCGTGCAACCGAAGGGCAAAATCGGTAAAATACGGTCATTTCCTTACATTATTACGTGTAAAACGAGTGAGGGAGGGTGGAGTAGGGCGGAGTACATCTCGGTAGCTCCACGGCCACCGTGGCGAGCGGTCATGAGGTAACCTACGCTCCTCCCACCACTCTGCTCTCTCTCAGAGCACATTACGTGCTCAAAATTGCATGCGACTAGGCCTATAGCCAGGCCCCGCCACATAGTCCTTGGTTCTCTCGCCCGGCTATAGCCGGGCGCCGCCAAAGAAGGGTTAAGGCAGTGACAAAAAACTTTATGGTCAAATTGGATTTTAGGTCACGTATGTGTTTTTTGTATTATAATCCTTTTTCTCATCAGTTTCTTCATTGATTAGTGTGTTTTAAGGTGTTTTTCCTTCTGGAAATTCATATTTACCCATTATTTTGCAATACCCCCCAGGGGGTAAGGGGGCCTTCATCTAATGGTGGAGGAAAAAAAGAATATGCCTCACGCATCCTACTGCATGTCGTACAAGGCGACTAATAGGGGGGATGGTGATAGACTTGCGGACCAAGTAGCCATCACTATACAATGAAGCCTTGTTATTGGCGCTGGCATTGTCTCTATATGATAGTGCTGTGACAGGGTTTCATTGTACTTGCTCCAAGTTGCCTAATGGCGGCACACTGGCAGTCGGTGTCGCTCCCTCTGGACCCGGCCCTGGCGCCCTGGGCCCAACCTGGACGAAATGGATCCTGAAGGTACAGTACGTAGTGTTTCCCCGGACTGGCACTTTCCGCCCAATAGTATAGGGGCCCGAACCTGGTGGTAGCGCTCCAGGAGGCTGCCCTGTCATTTGGCGAAAAATACCAGGCCAGTCGTAGTGCCGTGTACGCGCACGGGGTGCGTCCCTGCGGCTGGTTCTGGTGGGGCGTACCGAGGCCACTGGATCCAACCCCCTTGTAATCACTTGGGGGATGGTGCTGGGAATGGTCCCGGGGTAGACTGGAGCCGGAGTTCTGGGGGGAGGGGGGGGTGATGCCCATCTGCCAGCCAAACCTACCTAACTATGACTAAAATCAAAGAAAATAAACGTAAGTCCGATGAAACAAAACCGCACAGGACAGTGACAAATGCCCCCCACAAACTCAGACTTGCTAGTGTGAATGTTGGTAGTTTGAATCTGCGTGCGAATGAAGTGGCTGAGATGTGTGAGAGGAGGCGAGTGGATGTCTGCTGTACCCAGGAAACACTCTGGAAGAGGCATGGGGTACAGTGGATTGTCGGAAGGAGGAAAAGATATAGGATATACTGGATGGGTGTGGACTGATAAAGCGAAAGGAGTGGGTGTTCTGGTGACTGAAGAGCTGGCGGAAAGTGTGCTTCAGATTACGAGAGTTAGTGAAAGGCTGATTGTTTTGAAGTTGAAAGTTGGTGAAAGAATTCTGAATGTGATATCTGCATATGCCCCACAGGCTGGTTTACAGAAAGAGATAAAAGAGGACTTCTGGAATGACACCGTCAGTGTCATTTCAGGCCTCTCGGAGAACGAAATAACAATTGTAGGGGGGGGACCTCAATGGTCACGTGGGAGCATCTGCAGATGGATACGAGGGGGTACATGGAGGAAATGGTTACGGAAGGAGAAATCTAGAAGGCGAATATATATTGGAGTCCTGCGTTGCACTCAACATGGTTGTGTGTAACACAATGTTCAAGAAAAGACAGAGCCACCTGATCACATATAACTCTGGGGTCTCCAGTAGCCAGATAGATTACTTCTTGGTTAACAGGAAAGACTGGAAACTAGTTCGAGATGTAAAGGTCATCCCGAGCGAAGAATGTATCCCCCAGCATAAGCTACTTGTGTGCGACATGAGCTTATACAGAGATCCTAAGCGCAAGAAGGTTTACATACCCAAAAGGAAAGTGTGGCTGCTGAAGGACAAGGAAGTTAGGGATAGGTTTCATAATGAACTGGAGGAAATGAATAGAAATAAGGAAGCTAGGCCTAACGATGTAAATAGCCAATGGAACTTTCTTAAGCATAGCTTTATCGCTGCCACTGACAAAGTCTGTGGGAAAACAAAGGGTCACCCCAGGAATAAGACCTCTTGGTGGTGGAACGATGAGGTAGAACATGCTGTGAAAGAGAAAAGGAGATGCTTCAAAGCATGGAAGAAAGGAGGCAGCAGGGAGGAATACCAGGTAGCTAAACGAACTGCCAAAAGAGTTATTTACAATGCTAAAAATCGCATTAAGGACCTGGTCCTCGAACAAGTGTGTAACACTGACAATCCCAATGGGATCTTCAACCTAGCTAGGCGAGTTAAAAATGACAGTAGGGATATTATAGGTGAACAGTGTGTTAGAGATGATAATGGGAAGATTGTGTATGCAGAAAATGAAATCAGAGAAGCATGGAAGGTACACTATGAACGATTGCTAAATGTTGAGTTTGAATGGGATAAGGAACAGCTTAGTATCGAAAAACCAATATCTGGGCCCCCTCCTTTGATAGCACCAGCTGTAGTGAGCGACGCAATCAATAAAATGAAGGACGGTAAAGCTCCAGGTTGCTCCGACATTGTCGCTGAGATGATAAAAGCCTCAGGGGAGATTGGTGTAAACTTAGTCACTGAGTTGATAAACACCATTATTAATGATGAGAAAATCCCAGAGGATTGGCTCAAAAGTGTAATAGTAAATATATACAAAGGAAAAGGGGATGCGCTAGATAGAGGAAATAATAGGGGCCTGAAAATGCTTGACCAAATCATGAAGGTCTGTGAGAGAGTCCTTGAGGGTTTGATCAGGCAAAGCATCTCTATTGATGATATGCAGTTTGGTTTTATGCCAGGACGTGGTACAACCGATGCTATCTTCATAGTCAGGCAGATACAGGAAAGATACTTACTAAAAGGCAGGGATTTTCACCTTGTGTTTGTGGACCTGGAGAAGGCCTTTGATAGGGTACCTAGAGATGTTGTGCAGTGGGCTATGAGGAAACTTGGTGTGGAAGAGTGGCTGGTGCGTGTGATAATGAAGATGTATGAGGATTCGCGAAGTTCGGTGAGGGTGAAGGGTGTACCGAGTGATGAGTTCGCAGTCCGTGTTGGAGTCCATCAGGGTTCAGTGTTAAGCCCCCTCCTCTTTATTATGGTCTTGGAGGCGCTGTCTTGAGTTTTTAGAGGCGGACTCCCGTTGGAACTGTTTTATGCAGACGATTTAGTCCTAATAGCTGACAGTATGCAGGATGCGGAGGCCAAATTCAGAGAGTGGAGAGAGGGCATGGCGAGCAAAGGTTTAAGAGTCAATATTAACATAACCAAGGTTATACATTGTAGATTGAGACGAGGCAATGTGGAAAAGAGCGGTGCATACCCATGTGCAGTGTGTGGAAAGGGAGTGGGCGTTAACTCAATTCAATGTAGCATCTGTCGATGTTGGGTACACCATGGGAGTAAGCGCTGTAGTAGAATAAAGGGGCCCCTGCCGAAGGATAAGTCAGAAATAGAGAAATTTGAGTGCGTAGTGTGCAAAGGTGAGCTTGTGTTAAGTGATGATCCTGTGGCTGTGAATTTTGGAAATGAGTCTTTGGAGCTGGTGAACAAGTTTTGTTACCTAGGAGGTACCATCTCTGCCGGTGGTGGGGCCGAGGCTGCCACTGTTGCTAGAATTAGGTGTGGCTGGGGGAAGTTCAGAGAATTTATGCCAATCCTGACCATGAAAAGAATGCCTCTCCCCCTGAAGGGAAAGGTGTATGCCTCATGTGTTAGAAGTGCAATGACGTATGCCTCAGAAACATGGGCCGTTAAAGTAGAGGATGTCAACAGAATGGAGCATAATGAGATGAGAATGATGAAATGGATGTGTGGGGCCAGGCTACAGGATAGAATAACAAATGTTGAGCTGAGGAGATGTTTAGGTATAAAGAGTATTAGCGAGGTGATGCATACAAGTAGACTGGGATGGTATGGACATGTGGAGAGAATGGATGAACAAAATTGGGTGAAAAAATGCAGGTCTGTGATTGTGGAGGGAGCTGCACCAAGGGGTGGACCGAGGAAGACCTGGGATCGGACTATACGCGCCGATCTCAAATCCAATAACTTGACAAGTGAAGCAGCCCTTAACAGGGTTGCCTGGAACGCCGCCATTAGGACAAGAGACTGAAACTGCACTGATGTGTGGAACACTCAGTCTTAAAATTTTATGTAGGCCTATGTATGTATGTATTAAAACATGCCCCCTAAAACCATATTTTGTCATTACCCTAACCTAACCTGGGGGCTGCCGCCCCCAGACCCCCGCAGGGTTAGTATTGATATAGATTATGACAAAATACTAAAACTACGGTAATAAATGAAAAATATTAGTTCTCAGCTGATCCAAGATGGCCGCCATCACCCTTATTTAACCCACAAAGTCTAAGGAAAAATAATAGGTCAATATTTACGAGCCGCACCACAGCTGGGATCTCATTTTTAATGGTAGTTTTGGGTTCCTATCATTTTATGCTTCATTGCTATCCTAGCCTATATCATTTTTATCCACCGGAATTTTTTTTTTCTTGGCTTTATTTAGGCGGTAAATCTACAGTTATACTACCCCTCCCCCCTTCAAAACACGCCTTTTAGCGTGTTTTTGGATGGTTCAGCAGACGCCGAAACTGGAAAAAACTTATTTTGATACAAATTTATCACCAACCAGATAGCCTACAAGTTTTTCAGGCAATTTGTTGTTTTTTTATTTTTTATTTGATATAGGGGCCTACAGTGTTGTTTAACACCGAGGACCGTCGCATTTTAGTATTTTTAACATTAGCCTAACCTAACCTAACCGAAAACTAACCTGTCACGCGACCGGTCTAAACCCAGGTCACGTTCCCTGTTTATGGGTGCGCGATGGTCTAAACCCAGCTCACGTTCCCTGTTTATGGGTTCGTGAAGGTTTGTAATACTTCAATGTAGCCTATCTATTTCAAGTCAAATATACATTTCCGCACATCATCAAACAATACTAGGCTAAGTCTGCTACTAATAATATTAACCCATTAATACCTACAGAATAGCGACAAAATAGGGGTAGTATAACTGTAGATTTAGGCCTAGGCTATAACAAAAAATGAAGCCAAGAAAAAAAAAAAAATTCCGGTGGATAAAAACTATATAGGCTAGCAATGAAGCATAAAATGATAGCAATGCAAAACTACCATTAGAAATGAGATCCCAGCTGTGGTGCGGCTCGTAAATATTGACCTAATAATTTAATATGCAGCGGTAAAGACATAATTATAGGTCTAGTGTGGTGACTAATACTCTATGACAAAGCTATAGTAGGCCTATACATTTAGAACATTATATCCCATACGTGACCTAAAATCCAGGATAATATTCAAGGACATAAAGGAAAATTCCAAATACTTCTTTTCATACGCCAAACAAAAGGCTAAAACAACATCAAACATCGGCCCACTGAGCAAAGGGGACGGCTCTTTCACAGGGGACAAAAAGGAAATGAGCGAACTCTTAAGCAGGCAGTATGAAATGGCATTCAGTGAGCCTGATGAAACAAGTCATCGGAGACCAAAATATATTTTTCATGGAAACCTCCCCCACGGAAACCCCTCAGATGCTGGATATTGATTTCGGTCCAAAAGACATAGAAGAGGCCATTTCCAACATGCCATCCCACTCGGTACCAGGCCCGGACTCATGGAATTCGATCCTAATGAAAAAATGTAAGGAAAACCTCTCAAAACCCCTGGCTATAATGTGGAGAAGAAGTCTAGACACTGGTGACATACCAGATAGCTTGAAAAACGCAATAATTGCCCCACTGCATAAAGGAGGGAGTAAAGCACTACCAAAAAACTACCGCCTGGTAGCTCTAACCTCTCACATCATTAAAGTTTTCGAGCGAGTCCTCCGAAGCAAAATTTCAACATTCATGGAGACAAATGAACTACACAACACCGGTCAACATGGGTTCAGAGCGGGAAGATCATGTCTCTCACAACTTTTGGAACACTATGACAAAATTCTTAAAGCGCTAGAAGAAAAGAAAAACGTGGATGTCATTTACACCGATTTTGCTAAGGCATTTGATAAATGTGACCATGGTATAATAGCCCACAAACTGAAAGCAAAAGGTATAACTGGGAAAATCGGACGGTGGATATACAACTTCCTCGTAAACCGAAAACAATCGGTAGCAGTAAACCAAGTCACTTCTGAGCCTTCGGATGTCAAAAGCTCAGTGCCCCAAGGAACAGTGCTAGCGCCCCTTCTGTTCCTCATACTAATTTGCGACATAGATACCAACACCAGACACAGTACGGTGTCGTCTTTTGCTGATGACACAAAATTAAGCAAGATAGTAAACACACAAGAGGACACAGGCCGACTGCAGGAAGACATGAATGTAGTGTTCCAGTGGACCAGGGAAAACAACATGCAATTCAATGAGGAAAAATTCCAATTAATACGGTACGGAGATAATAATGGTGTTAAAGAAATTACAAATTACTTAACAGAATCTAACCACATAATAGAACGGAAAGACAGTGTGAAAGACCTTGGGGTATTAATGTCTGAAAATATGGGTTTCAAAGTACTGTACACAGTACATAACCAGGTCAAAGTGGCGGCTGCGAAACGTCTAACGGGTTGGATTCTGCGTACTTTTAAAACACGCGGTGAATTGCCTATGATAACGCTCTTCAAATCTCTAGTGCTACCGCGGCTTGAATACTGTAGCGTATTAACATCCTCATACAAAGCAGGTGAAATAAATGACGTAGAGAGTGTACAAAGAAATTTCACTTCGCATATAAGTTCGATAAAACATCTACACTATTGGGAGCGTTTAAGAGCACTGAATCTGTACTCACTGGAACGTAGAAGAGAACGATACCTAATAATATACACGTGGAAAATCGCAGAGGGTTTAGGCCTAGTACCAAACCTACATACTCCGATAGTCATGAAATTCAGTGATAGGAGAGGCTGGGAATGCGAAGTCCCCCGGATGAATAACAGGGGTGCTATGCCCGCAGCTATGGGCTCTCTGCGAGAGGGCTGGTTATCACACAGAGGCCCACGTCTCTTCAACAAACTCCCACGGCGAGTAAGAGACATGCGGGACATCTCGTTAGACAACTTCAAGAGAGCCCTAGATGTCGAACTGCAAAAAGTGCCAGACGAGCCCATCCTCGCAAGGGAGCGAGCTGTCGCTTCAAACAGTCTACTGCACCAAGTCACCACCCATAACGAGGGGCGTCGCGCTCCTTGGTGCCGCTAGAAGAGCGGCGAACACATCCAAAGGTAAAGGTAAGGACACTAGTGCGGCGTTATGAGAAACAATTTATTAGGGAAAATAGGCACCAATAGGCTAGATTCGCCATATTTTTCTCCATATAGGCTAGTCCACATGGAGGATTTTCGTTAGGCTATCAACAAATTGAAAAATACCCACTTCACAGACAAATACACCAAAAAATCTAAGTCAAAGCTGGGGTGTGGCGGCAGCAGCCCCCACCTATAATACTAGGTTAGGTTAGGCTAATGTCCGCTCTTTCAGAGGGGTATAGGCTAGTAAACACTAGGATAGCCTATACCCGGTCAGAGGTTAAAAGAAGAAGAGTCCTGCAGTAGTCTCCTTGAATGCTACCAAATCCAGTTTGTCCAACTTTAATGACATGAATCTTACTAAAGACAAAACTAAAGCCACCGCAAGTGAAAGAAATACAAAAGGCAAAGCCTAACGAGAATCGCCCCAAGTGGCGACGCATGCCCAGATGGCAAAAAATGAAGTAACCTCCAGTTTTATAGGGCTGTGTGGCAGGCCCAATTAACCCTGCCGGAGACCATCACAGGTACGCAATCACAGGCGGCCGAGACGACCCGAACGCCGCAGGAAGACTTTGGTGTATTTACCTAATTGTAGTTTACAGGAGTTGAGCTAAGCTCGTGTTGTCCCGTCTCTCAGTCTACTTTTTATCCAATTTTTTCTTGAAAATATGGATGTTCCTTGCCCCTACCACCTCCTCCTCCAGCCCATTCCATTTGTCAATATATCTATAGGGGAAGCTAAACTTCCTGATATCGTTCTTGCAGGTAGGTCTTTTTACTTTGTAGCTGTGGCCTCTAGTTATTCCTGTATCCATAATTAATATATCCTCCCTATCCAGCCTCTCCAGCCCCCGGGTACATTTGTACATCATTATCATGTCTCCCCTCTCTCTCCTCTCTTTTAGACTCGGTAGATTTAATTTGTCTAGCCTCCCTTCATATGGCAGTTCTCTGAGACTTGGAACCAATCTAGTGACTGCTCTCTGGATTCTTTCTAACTTGTGAATATGCTTCTTTAGATGCGGGGACCACACCACTGCTGCATACTCCAATCTTGGTCTAATCATACTCTTCATAATTTTCGCTACCATGGTCTCATCCAAATAGTTCAGAGCAACTTTCATATTCCCGGCCATTGCATACATTCCGCTAAAGAGCTTGTTAATATGTTTCTCTGGCGACAAATTATCTTGTATAATCAACCCTAAATCTTTTTCTTTTTCGGCCTTGCTAATTTTATTATCTCCCATCCTGTACTCCCAATTTGGTCTATTCACACTTCTTCCCATATTTAACACATGACATTTACTTATATTAAATTTCATTTTCCACTTGGTGCTCCATTCGTATATTTTATCTAAATCCCCTTGCAGCTCCTCACAACTACTTTTATTTGTTATTTGTCTCATAATTTTTACGTCATCTGCAAACATTGACATGTAAGAGTTTATGCCTATCGGCAGGTCATTCACGTACATAAGGAACATGAGAGGTGCCAACACAGATCCCTGCGGCACACCACTCTCAACTTTCCGCCACGATGAGTAAGTTCCTCTAATGTTGGTCCTCATTTCCCTATCTGTTAAATAGCTCTCCATCCATTTCAGCAAACTCCCCCTGACACATCCTAGCGTCTCAAGCTTAGATAACAATCTCTTATGTGGTACCTTATCGAATGCTTTGGAAAGGTCTAAGTAGACGCAGTCCACCCATCCGCCTCTTTCTTGGAGTACATCTATCACCCTACTGTAATAACATAGCAAACTGGTAACACAAGATGTCCCTTCTCTGAATCCAAATTGCTTTGGGGTTATTATTTTCTTTCTCCAACATTTTCATCCATCTCTTCCTAATTAGCTTTTCACAAATCTTGCATACAATACTAGTAAGTGAAACTGGTCTATAGTTTAGAGGGTCCTCAGGGTTTCCATTCTTGTATATCGGAATGATATTAGCTCTTTTCCATTCAACAGGAACCTGTCCTTTATCTAAGGAAGCTTGAATTATGTCCCTCACTGGCTCCACTAATTGCTCTGCACACTCCTTTAAAACCCAGGCAGACACTTCATCCGGTCCCATAGCTTTCCTTACTTCAAGTCCTCTCATCGCAGATAACAGCTCATCTCTAGTTATTTCAATCTTACTAAGACCACTCTCCAGTGCTGGAGCACCTGGACACGGAGGGCCGGGTCCAGTCCACTGCCCCCCAACAGGACGGGGAGGGTAAAGGTGGAGACCCCCAGGGAGCGGAGGCTGCAGCGGAGGAGGGTCCTATGGGAATAGAAGCGAGGGCAGTGAAGCAGGAAGTGCTCTACCGTTTCATCCACCGTCCGGCACCACGGGCAGAAAGGGTCAGGCACCAGTCGCAGACGGAATAGGTGAGAGGCCAGTCCAACATGGCCTATGCGGAGACGGACCAGGGCAGTGTCAAGGGGGCGGAGGGGGGATCGGGACCACGGGTGAGGGGAATCTAGCCTGTACTGACCAAGGGCGGTGCGGGAGAGCTCACCTCTGAGGGAGGCATCCCAGAGCGTCCAGCATTGGGCAAAAGCTAGCCTGGCAACTGAGGAGGGAGGGAGAGGGAGGGGTTCAAGGGCAGGGGAGGAGTGGGCAAGGGAAGCCGCAGCATCAACAATGACGTTACCCCGGATACCAACATGGGAGGGAACCCACTGAAAATGGAGGGAAAAACCGGACTGCCCAAGGGAGCAAAGGAGAGAATGGGCCTGAAAGACAAGGTAGCAATGAGACACCGGGTGCTGGGAGCTGAGGAGGGCAAGGGAGGATAGTGAATCTGAGAAAACAACTATTGACTGTGGGGGGAGGAAATCACGAATGAAGAGTAAAGCTTGAAGGATGCCATACAATTCTGAAGCAAGAACCGAGTGGAAACCGGACAGCCGCCAAGCCCGACAAAGGGAAAGGTGCTCAACATAAATGGCGGCAGTAGAGGACATGGGGGAGGAGATGTGGGAGCCATCCGTGTAAATAGGGAAGTGAGTACTATAGCGGAGGGAGACAAGGTCGAGGAAAAGGGAGGGGGCACGGGAGCTATCCTGAATTTTGACGAAGGGAACATGAAGAGCAAGGTGGAACATAGAGGAGAGGTCGGACCAGGGTGGGAAAGGGTAGGGGAAGGGGGCGGAAGGGGCAAGGAGAGGGAGGATGAGGACAGGAGGGCACGGACGAGGAAAGCGGAACGGGAGCGGAGAGGCCAGGAGGGAGCTTGACGCAAGATAGGGGCATGAGAGATGAGGAGGCTATAAGAATGAGCAGGTGAGAATGACAGGGCACGATGGAGGGTGATGATGTTAAGGTGATGACGGTCCATAGCAAGGGAAGAAGACCCGCCTCCGCGTGGAGAGAGACCGTTGGCGACGAACGGAAGGCCCCCAATGCGATGCGGAGCGCCGTGTGCTGCACCACATCCAGCCGTTTGAGTGCGAAAAGGATGATCTAATAAGCCCGGTCGGGTTGTGCGGTGGACCCGTAACAGCGGCTTAAGGAGCCAGATAGGATGGGCAATGTTCTACAATTTCTCTTTTCTTTCTCATCAATATTTTCATTTTCCTTCAAAATAGTAGCCTCAAAAGTGTGTACAACGTACCTAGTAGAGAGAGTAAGGTGCTACTCTAGATGTTATCGATTTAATCGCGCTAGTGATTACGATAATTGCCCGCTCCAGAGCGGAACGGAATTATACGATAAGTATATCTGACACTTCTGACAGTTAAGGCCAGGCAAATTGGCTCAAGTCAAGCTCTGCCTGAAGACAAATCTGAGGATATCTTGACACAAACCGAGGCAGCTCAGACCCTAACTACACCAGAACTACCAAACAACTCTGATGACCCCAATAGGAAGCAAGAGGACAAGACTGTTGACCTAGGAATAGGGAATACACCAACAGACCTCAATCTATCGGTCGAATTGGCTCTCAGTAGGCCTAGGCCTAATTCCCAGACCCAAGGCCATGAATGCAGCCTTGCTAGAACTAGGCCTAGCCCAAGACAGAAATCCTCAGATTCCTCAGCATACCATCATTCCCATGTCACCAGAATCTCACCACAGGACAGGAGAAATGGCAAGTTGACTCAGCTTGCCCAAGAAACCCCCATATGTAGGTACCACAGACGGGGAACATGTCGGCACGGCAAATTTGGGACAAAATGTGAGTACCGTCATCCTAAGGTCTGTCGTAAACTCCTAAATCATGGGCCAAATAGAGACCAAGGATGCCAACTAGGGAAAAAATTCTCATTTCTCCACCCTAAGATGTGCGAGAACTCCATCTCCAAGCAGGAATGTTTGAATAGTAACTGTAAATTACCTCACATCAAAGGGACAAAGAGACACCAAGCCAAGCAAGATGTAAATCCAGTACCGGTACCTGCCACCGCTCAAGTGCCCCACATGGCCTCGAAGAAAGTCGACGCTGTCCAGGATACAAATTCAGCCCCTGCTTTTTTAGAATTAATGGTGGGGGTGAAAAGGACCCTCGACACGCTAACGAAAGCCATGGAGTCACAAGCGTCCATAATCAGCACACACCTAATGGGCAATCAACACAACAATGTCCCAACACATACCCAAATGTTTCCATGGCTAAATGCCATGAAATCATGCTAGAAAATGCAATGATGGGCAATATTCAAGGTCTATTCCCTAAGACAAATAAAAGCAAAATCCCCTTCATTGCTGAGCTTGCCGAAGAAAATGACCTAATGTTCATTGCCCTGACAGAGACTCATCTCAAAAGTGAGGTGAGTGATGCAGAAATAATAGTGGCAAATTACACCTCCTACAGAGCAGATCGTGAAAATAGAAGCCATGGTGGAGTCATCACATATGTAAGAAATGACCTAGCCTCAGATACAAAACCAATACTAGTCTACTCTGATACTCAAGTAGAAATGCTGGCTCTCCACATTAAGTCACTCAATGTAATTATTCTCAATTGCTATCGCCCCCCATCATGCACCCTTGAAAGTTACAATAATTCACACAGCAGAATCGACAAACTAATCGACGATATGCCAACCCCAACACCAGACATCATCATCTGCGGAGACTTCAACTTTCCTATCATCCATTGGCCAGAAGGAAAGGTCTCAGGAGGTACCAGAGAGGAGCAAGCACAAGCCAGGCTTCTCCTTAAACTCTCTGACAAGCTTTTCCTCACACAACTGATAACCAAGCCTACCAGAGTCAATAACACACTCGACCTCCTCTTCACTAACAACCAGGATATAGTTGCCGACTACTCAGTGGAGAAGACAATATTCTCTGACCACAGCCTTGTAACTATACACACTATGTACAGGAAGGCTGGGGCTCAAGCTGAAACTGTAACTCCGCCAACAAAACCAACAAACCCATTCTCAAATTTGAACTTCTTCAGTGAAGCAATTGACTGGGTAAATCTCCAAACTTCCCTCTCCCAGACAAATTGGGACCTGATCCTCTATGACAAGGATCCAAATGCCATGCTTGACACCATCCTCAGCACCCTACTGAAGGAGTGTCAGC
Organism: Paralithodes platypus; assembly: GCA_032716605.1. Classification (NCBI taxonomy): domain Eukaryota; kingdom Metazoa; phylum Arthropoda; class Malacostraca; order Decapoda; family Lithodidae; genus Paralithodes; species Paralithodes platypus. The sequence goes on along the minus strand of CM064492.1, from coordinate 77,885,205 downwards.
ATCACATTCCCCAAAGGAGGAAACCTTCCAACGCTCGGCACCTCAAAATCCCGAGGGACCGAAAAATCCTAATGCAGAAAAGATCATCACTCAACAAACAGCTCAATAACACCCAAAACAAAACGAGGAAGCTTGCACTATCTACCAAGATTGCAAGCATAGAAACTCAAATTAAAGCATCCCATGAGCGTCAAAAGCAAAGAGAGGAAGATCGTGCAGTACTGAACATCAAGCGGAACCCCAAATTCTTTTACAGTTACTGCAGGCGCTTCTCAAAAATTAAGACGCAAGTGGGGCCATTAAGAACAGAGGATGGTGAAGCTGTAAACGACCCCAAAGATGTATGTCGGATCCTGCGAACACAGTACGAGAATGTCTTCAGCACACCACGGCCAGCAACTGCAATCCAGGACCCCAAAGCTTTCTTCACGGAAGACACTCCACAACCGACTCGACTAAGTGATATTGAACTGACTGAGGCAGACCTACGAAAAGCCATCAAAGAACTGAGAACGAATGCAGCTGCTGGTCCTGACGGAGTACCAGCCATACTGCTGATTAAATGCTGTGACGCCCTGATTCCTCCTATCTGCAAGCTTTGGAGACACTCAATGGACACAGGCACAATTCCATCCTCACTAAAACAGGCCATCATTACTCCAGTCTACAAGGGTGGTGAAAATAGCCTGGCGAAGAACTATCGACCGGTAGCTCTAACATCCCACCTCATCAAGATATTTGAAAAAGTCCTGAGGAACAAGCTTGTCAACTTCCTGGAGAAAAATGGCCTTATGAACTCCAGCCAGCATGGCTTCCGGAAAGGCAGGTCATGCCTTTCGAAGCTCCTGGCACATCATGACTGGCTACTCCACAGGCTTGCAGAGGGAGAAAATGTGGATGTCGTGTTTCTAGACTTTGCTAAAGCATTCGACAAGGTGGATCACGGCATCCTCCTTCACAAGATTAAGAAACTCGGCCTCCAAGGCAAAATAGGTGTGTGGCTGCACAGTTTCCTCTCCGCAAGAACGCAGACTGTTGCTGTTAAGGGCCACACATCTGAAAAGTTCCACGTCATTAGTGGAGTACCCCAGGGATCAGTATTAGGACCTCTGCTCTTCCTTATACTGATAGGGGACATTGATGATGGAGTTGGTCAATCAGTTATCTCTTCCTTTGCTGACGATACGAACATAAGTCGTGTCGTCAGAAATGAAGAGGATATTCATAATCTCCAGGATGACCTCGACAAAATCTACAAATGGGCAGACGAAAACAACATGACCTTCAACGAAGAAAAGTTTGAAGCGTTACGATGTGGCCCGAAACAAACCCTCAAGGACACCACCAAACTACTCACTGCAGGCGGCCACGACATCACCCCCAAGCCACATGTGAGATACCTAGGTGTGCAATTGTCCGACGATGCCACATTTCAACACCACATTTCTGCAGCTGTCAAGAAAGCCAAGGGAATGGCCGGAAGGATCCTACGGACGTTCAACTCCAGGGAACAAGAAACAATGCTAACTCTCTGGAGGTCTATGGTACAACCCTTCCTTGACTACTGTAGTCAACTATGGTCGCCACACAAAAAGCTAGGGGTACATACGAGATCTTGAGTCCGTCCAGAGGTCCTTCACTAGAAACATTCGGGGGATGAAGGACCTTAGCTACAGGGACCGGCTCAAGAAGCTAGGGCTGTACTCCCAGCAGAGAAGGCGAGACAGGTACTGCGCAATTTATGTGTGGAAAATCCTGGAGAAGCTGGTTCCAGATCCAACTGGTAATGAACTCCAGGAAAAACAAAATGGTCGGACTGGAAGGAAGTGTGAGAGGAGATCCCTCCCAACACAGGCACCAGAACGAGTGAGATCCCTCCTCGCGTCCAGCCTAGGCCACAATGGACCAAAAAATGTCAACTCGCTGCCCAAGGAAGTGCGAGACATAGTAGGTTGCCCGGTAGACAGGTTCAAAAGGTTATTAGACAAGTTTCTAAAGACCCTCCCAGATGAACCACCAGTGTCTGGATACACTGCTAACTGCCGGGCGGCCTCAAACTCTATACCGGACCAGACGGACCTCCTTCGAAGGGATGGACGCAGCGGTGGCGGACCACGACTGTGAGGACGGGACCTCTAGACGACTTCAAGTAAGATTCAAGTAAGATATATATTTTTCATAAACTCAAATCACTTGGAATAGGTGGAGATCTTGGAAGATGGCTCCACAGTTTCATCACCAACAAAAAACAAAGAGTCACGGTTCAAGGAAGCCTATCAGAAGCAGGCGGTGTCATCAGTGGTGTACCACAAGGATCAGTTCTGGGACCTCTCCTATTTCTCATCATGATAGGAGACATCGACAGGGACCTGGAACACTCAACAGCCACATCGTTTGCAGACGACACCAGACTCATGAAGAAAATCACCACACAACACGATGCCCAGCAACTACAACAAGACTTAAACAAAATCATGAAGTGGTCAGAAGAAAATAATGCCAGGTCCTGGCATATTTTTGTGAGGCTATCGTGAAGCCTTTTCTGCATTAACTTCCTCCATCGCTTCATACATACTGTATCCTACCTTGTCTAACTTGCTTGTCCCAATCCGCATGTACTTGCATTTTTTTGGATGAAAAGGCATTAACCAATGCTCAGACCATCCCTTCATGCCCTCCACATCTCCTTGAAGCAAACCCACATCTTCCTTACTCCTCACTCTTCTATACAGCTTAGTGTCATCCACATACAGGTATATCTCACTTCCATTAGTTATAACTTCAGGTAAGTCGTTGATAAATATAACGAACAGTAGTGGTTCCAACACAGATCCCTGAGGTACCCCACTTGTAATTTCCCTCCACCCCGAGCCTATTCCATTCACCAGTACCCTCTGTCTCCGATCTTTCAGGAAGGCTTCTATCCATTTCACACATTTCTCCCCTATATTATAGCTTCTAACTTTCTCTATTAACCTTTTATGTGGGACCTTATCGAAGGCCTTCATAAAATCGCAATATACCACGTCTATTACATCACCATCCTCTATAATTTGCATCCAATCATCTACCACCTTAATTAGCTGTAGTACCGTCGACTTCCCCGGCAAGAATCCGAACTGTCTCCCACTGAAAAGTTGGTTTGATTTCATATGCTCCATTATTCCTTCTCTAATTACCGTTTCCATTAGTTTACACACTACACTTGTCAAAATGACTGGTCTATAATTTCCTGGGTCATTTCTCTTTCCCTTCTTAAATATAGCTGTTATGTTCGCCTCTCTCCAGTCCATCGGGATTTGTCCTGTATTAAACGATACCTCAAATAACATTTTCAATGGCTCTACTAACATCTCGCCTCCTTCCTTTATGATTCTTGGGTGTATCCCATCCGGTCCTGGGGACTTACTTCTGTTAATTTTTTCTATAGCCCATCTTATTCTAGCATGGGAAAACTCTATTAATTCTAGTGCCGGTGCCTGTTTTCAGTGTTTGATGGGAATAGTAGGCACTGCATCATCCGACTCCACTGTTAGTACCCCCCCCAAAGTATTTCTCCAGCACCTCTGCTTTCTCCTTATCAGTCTCCGCTCTACTCCCATCATCCAACCCCCCTACCAGCTCTGGGATCCCTACTCTTCTTGTTAACTTTTCCTGAACGTACTTCCAGAATATTTTTGGATTATCCTTCACGTTTCTTGCAATCTCTTTCTCCCTCATCTGAACAATTTTACCAACACACCTAAACTTCATTAAATGCGGAAATAGCCTCACGAAAATATCATGCCCTGGTGGGGGCACGAACTCTCGACCCTTGGGTGTGAGGCAGACACCTTACCAGTTAGACCAATAGAGATATCCCACTTGGCCTGTTCGGCTCAGGGTATTTCCGCATCCGAGGTCTGTTTAGGCTAGCCTATTTTCACTGACTTTACACACAGACACACATGCACACAATCACTTTGCTAGTATACAGAATTGCTAAATCCAAAGTGTTAGGGTTAGTGTCTTGTTCTTGTTAGGGGGACCCGCAGAGGGCTGCTCTCTGGCAGCATGATATGCGGGGGTTGTGCAGGAGAATTATGAGAAAGGGATGGGATCAGGTCAAGGATTAGGGAGATAATGAGTAGTGATCCTATTTCTAAAGGAATGAAGAGTGGGACTATTTACTATGTGAGATGGGAGGTCATTCCACTCATGGATGCTGCGGGGAAAAAATGAATGTCTGAATATGTCCGTGCTTGCCTGATATGTGTGGTATTTTAAGTTGTAGCTGCGTCTCGTAAATCGTATGTTTGTAGGGTGTAAATATGTATTTTTATCTATGTCCGCTAGATTGTTTGTGATTTTGTATAACATTTGTTGTCTGTGTATTTGTCTTCTTGTTACAAGGGGGTCTAGTTTAATGTCTTGTTTGAGCAAAGTGACTGATGTAATATGTCTGTAATCACGTCTGATCCATCTTGCAGCTTTGTTTTGTATGGCCTCTAATTTATTGATATTATTGTGAGTGTGTGGATCCCAGACGGTGTCGCAGTATTCAAAGTGTGGCCGAACTAGTGATTTGAAAGCTTGAATTATAATGTTTGAGTTACACTTTGTGAGATTCCTGCGAAGGAAGCCCAGGGCCCTTGTGGCAAACTATCAATGGAAGTTAAATATTACTAAGCTATAATGAATAAAATAAAATCAATCTAAATTAAAACTACTCCATATCTAAATTGAATTCAATCTGAAACAAGCTAATTTATATCCAAAGGTCTCACATAATAAATTTATATATAGGGTAAGGTTATAAGGGTTAATATTAGCCAAGAATTAACTCACCAATAGTTCCACGTGGCAATGAGGCAAGGGAGAACGTTTACCCAATATGGTGGACAACGGGGAACGAGACTTCGGTCCCGAACCTCGAGTCAAGTGAAAGAAAGAATAAATGATTACATGGGAATGGACATGAATATTATGCTTATCTGTCAGTCAGTCATGGCGTCGATGAGAGCGTCGTGATGGTGTAGCTGTTTGTATTGCTGTCAGTGTATTGTGATTAGAGGCACAATAGCGCGATCAACTGAAGGCAGAAATTTGATGTTAACTGGTCGGTGTTCGTGAAGGCTCTGCTCTCTCTTCCTCAGAGGCACACCTTGCTGCCTTGGCAAATGCCAGGAGCCCAAATTATCAGAGGTGGGCAGGTGCACGCCATTTGGCACTCTGCGCTCTGCGATCCGGTGCGCATTACCAATATAGAGGAGCGCGGAGCGAGGAGCAGCAAAATTCTGAAATCGGACTGCAGGCGGGGAGCGCAGCTAGAAATTCGCGCTCCTTTCTGGCGCTCCGGAGGCGATTTTTCCTGTCAACAACAGGTACAAGAACGTCATTATCGTGTACAGTCATCGTAACGTTCGTACGGTGTTACCCACGGTGTTAGTGAACTGTGATACAGTGATACTATGATAGTGACAGACTGACAGTGTTACAGTTGTTAACTTGTTATTTTTTTTTTTTGGCTTTTGCTAACGCAAAGTAAACCTTACGGGCAAGTTACAGCTTACGAAGGGGCCTAAGGGTAAGTCTGGCAGTGGTATAGCCCGAGCCTGTCTGACTATCTGATAGTCAAAAGACACTATAGACTTCAGAGACTTTTATCATTTTATGGTATCGATACTATCGGAATGTTACTTGAATGTATGGGTGGGAGGGTGGTTTGGGGGATGGTGGGGGGAAGGTAGAAGCGTAATTGACTCGTGTTACAAATATGAAGCCGATTGGTGAGGTAGTTTCGCCACCACATATTTTATTTGTTTTCCTTTTCTTCGTATGGATACGCTGGAAGTGGGTTGTGGGAGGCAGTTGGGGGTGTGGTGGAGGGAAGGCATAAGGGTAAGGCACTTGTCACACAAATATGGAACCGATTGGTGCAATCGTTTCGCCGCCACAGATTTTCTTTTGTTTTCCTTGTGAGGCGACCAATAGTCAGCGAGTGGGTGGGAGGAGGGGTTTGGGGTAGTGGTGGTGCCGTGGTGGGTATGCAGAAGGGTAAGGTACATGTGGTAAAAAACTAAAAATATGAAAGCCATAGGTGCAGTCGTTTCGCTGCTACAATTTTTTTTCGGCGAGTCAGTATATAATTATATACGGACCTGGCACTGGGCGTGACAACTGACATCTGACAAGACCCTAGTCCCGGCCGTATATATATATATAATTATTATAAATTATATACCGTCGGACCTGGCAGTTTCGGACTTAGTTTCTCAGTTTGGACAGTTTCTGTAACTCTTTGTCATATCATAGATATCAATGGACAGTCACAATGTCACAAACTCACAATGATATCAATCATATCATATCATTGATATTTGATTCATTGATATGACATAAAGAATAACAGAAACTGAGAAAGTGAGAAACTTAAACAGTTTAACTTCAGAAAGACATCATGACTTGAGTTTTTTTTTAATGTTTTGAATTCTTGGAATTTAGTGAAGTGAAAGACAAAGGACAAAGTGAAGGACAAAGGTAAATCATTAAATAACTTCTAGAAGCTGTTTTTTTATTTATTTTTTTATATACCTATTTTTGGGAGCGCGGAGCGGGAAGCACATCGGGTCTGCTGACAAAAGGAGCGCGTGAGCGCTGCCGCATTACCTTATGTCTGATGAGCGCGGAGCGCTGCCGCATTACCGGTCCCACCGGAGCGCGCCCACCTCTGCAAATTATCGTACCGCATCTAGGTTGCTCTATATAATATATTATATTAATATATACGATAAATTCATATATACTACATAAAACCATGGCAATATTGCTTAATAGCATATTAGGCCTTTCATAACTTAACTTATTTACAATCCTATAATATACGATCTACTCGTTCTACGTCGTGCTGCAGGAGCGACCGTGACGCCACAGAGACATACGGGATCACAAAAGAGTCATAGCCTATCGTATTTACGATACACTCCCCCCACAAAAAAATACCTGAACCCCACCTTAAACTTAAAGTTGCTCAGAGGCTATCTTCTGACGCCACATGTCGACGGCGCCAGCAACAGCGCGTCTGGGACGCATCCCGGTCCGAGAATGATCACCATCAGTAAGAGGTGAGTCAATACTTTGAGAATCCTCAGACCCAGCAATAACAGGTGGAGCATCAGATTGCAATGCGGAATCGAGCTCCAAAGCGTACAAACGTGCGATAGGACGAACAGTAGTTCCAGTGGCTGTCTTCAATAGCGCCACCCGCTCTACAGAGTCTGCCCCCTTGTATACCTCCAACACGCGGCCCAATTTCCAGTATAAACGAGGACTATCTTCTTTAATTAAAACAACTTCACCAACAGTAGGTGCCGTTGGTCTACCAGAGGGAGTAACACTCCTTTGGTGATGGGCTGGTCTATCAGAGTGAGAACTGAGCGAACTCTGCCATACCCATAGCTTACTCTGACTGTTCCTTTTACTTATATATTTTCTAGATCTCAAGTGACGGCGTCTCTTCCGTGGATTGACCTCCCAATCTACCATGATTGGAAGCCAAAACGTCACATTTTTCCTTTGCCCCTCAACTTTCTCTTCATAATTGCTGAGGGGCACAGGGCCCTGGGTGGGGCTTTGGTTTCCCGGGCGTTTCCGCACCCTCCTTAGCTCCCCGCCATGGAGTGGCTTCGGTCACCCAGGCTTTATTGTGGTCGGCAGGGAGGGTTCTTTGGGGGCGCTCGATTATGGCCTTGGCCTTATTCAGGGCCTTGGGGCTGTTCGGCCAGGCAGCTTGAGGAACAACAACAACAACAACAACAACAACAACAACAACAACAACACTCCTTTCCCTCAATGCTAGCAGATATTCACTAATCCACAGTTTCCTAAAATCCTCGATTATCCTTGATATATACTGGTATCTCTTAGACACCGCTACCTCAGAGTACAACGAGGGATCCTCTAACTCTACTATGGATTGGAAATCAGATGGAAACGCAGTCAATGGTTTTCCATATAGCAAGTGAGCTGGCGTTAATGGTAGTGGTTCTTGCAGGTCGGTGTACACATATGTAAGCGGACGATCGTTCACGACTGCCTCTATCTCTGTGAGGACTGTCGTCAACTCACTCTTCTTTAATAGAGCACGTCCTACTACCGCTCTGAGTCCTGACTTCACTATGCCGACACACCGTTCCCACATTCCACCAAACCAAGGTGCCTTAACTGGAATGAACCTCCATTCGCACTTCTTCTCTCCCAAAAAAGTGATGATAGTAGGATCACTAATCATATCCTTTAGATATTTTGATGCCTGGACATAAGTGGGAGCATTGTCGCTAAGAATGAGTTGAGGGAATGAACGACGGCCACAAAACCGTCTAAACGCCAGCATAAATTCTTCGCTAGACATATGATCACATAGTTCTAGGTGTACCGCTTGAGACGTTGCACAGGTAAACAATAATATATAAACCTTCTCATGCTCTCTCGTCTTCAATGCCCCTGTGTAATCTAACCCTACAGCTTGGAAAGGTTCTATGTGCTTTACACGGCATTCAGGTAGAGGTGGAGCTGGTCCAGTTGCATATGGTTTACCTTTTAGTCTCTGGCATATTACACACTTTCTTACTACGCGTAGAGCTACTTGTCGAACTCTGGGTATCCACCATGTGAGACGTAAATTTGATATAATATGACATACCCCGTAGTGTTTTACTTCCCTATGTGCACGTATGATCAATAGATCAGTAACGTGATGTCTTGTTGGCATAAGTATAGGGCGGTTTGTGCCGTCTGTTACACCCGACCACTTCAGGCGACCCTCACACCTGATGAGGCCATTGTCTAGGTGCAACCTTAGTTGACGCACTATATTAGGCAGTAATGTCTTATTAGAGCTTTGCAAGGATTCTAATTCATTGGAATAGGTTTCTACTTGAACCCATTTGATCAAAGTTACTTCAGCTGCTTTAAATTCACGAGCATCAATGTTGTGACCCCTGTTGCAGAGTTGGTCCATTACTATAAGCTTGATATTGGATATATATCGCAATGCCCAAGCGACAACTCTGACTAGTTTATTATAGTCACCGAATCTTGCCCACTCTATGATTGGACCCGGTGGCTCATTTGGTTGGGCTGTAACTGCCACTGTTTCCAGAAGCAGAATTCCCTCACCTACAGCATGCCAAATCGTCCATTCATTTTCATGGAGCAGCCACTTTGGACCATGCCACCACAATTCGGACTTCACTAATTGGCTAGCCGTTATACCCCTAGTTATGAGATCACTAGGGTTTTCTTTTGTATTTACATAATGATAAGCAACGTCTGGCAAAAGGGCTCTAATCTCATCTACCCTATTCCGCACATAAACTGGCAGAGACTTCTTGCTATGTATCCGGTTGAGTGCGACCTGACTATCGCACCAAACGTGAACGATTTCAATATTTAATTCGCTCTCGTATGCTGCGCGTACATGTTGCACCAGACGTGCTAATAGCAGCATGGCAGTCAATTCCATTTTAGGGATAGTTACCTTTTTGACCGGGGCTACCTTGGCCCGGGCTGTAACTAAATGTGCCCCAAATGAAGTAACGACATATATGGCTACCCCGTATGCCGTGGCGCTAGCATCGCAAATCGTGTGTAACGTAACGTCACCGAACGCCGCCACTTTACGAGGCATAGGTTTATTACATAGGATGGTATACTCATTCAACAACAATGTCCCTTGGTCATTCAGGTCCTCGGGCAAACTGTCATCCCATCCTATTTTACGTCTCCAAACTTCCTGCATTAGAATCCTAGCTCTTATGGTAACGGGTAATGCTAGACCCAAAGGATAAAAAAATTGCGCAACTTTGCTCAACAGACTTCTTTTTGTGTGCGCTCCTGTCTGCTGAACAAAAGACCTTGTTTGAAAAGTTAGTATGTCATGTTTAGGTTTTAAAGATCATCCCCAAATTTCTGGACTTTTCCTGGTTATGAGATGCCGTACCGTCCACCTGTATCAAACTCTGAAGATCTTCACTATTAGTAACCCACTTGCGGAGAAATAAATGTGCATCTGTAAACAATCTGCGTGCTTGCCAGTATGTATATAACAAATCATCCTGACTATCGCTAGAACCCTGCAAATTGTCTATATATAATCCGTGAGATAGTTTACTTGTGTCCTCATGAGTATCAGCTAGATGTTTTTTGAGTGTGGCATTTAACAAAAACTGTGAACACGTGGCCCCAAAGAGTACAACCCGAAAACGGTATATTATGACCGGACTTTCAGAGTCGCTAATGTCGCTGAACCAAAGAAAGCGGGTAACATCTCTATCTTCCTCCTTTAGCTTGACCATCAAGAATGCTTTCTCGATGTCACTGGTATATGCGTACTTCCCCAGCCTAAACCGCAATAGATGTTGGGACAGGTCCGACACCATGGACGGACCTGTCAACAGGCAGTCATTTAGACTGGGTTGTTGACCTTGATGGGCAGAGCAGTCATACACCACCCGTATTGGTGTGGTGACGCTGTCTTTTCTTACCCCATGATGGGCCAGATAGTGAACCCTACCCTTCTTAATCGGTTCCTTGACATCAACTCCCTCAATAAAGCCCCTATCTTCATAACTCCTAAATACATCGTCATACGCCTGGCGCGTGCTCGGTTCGTTAGACAATTTACGCTGTAATGCACGCAAGCGACCTAATGCCAAACCATAGTTGGTAGGCAGGCTTATCTCACTGTTCTTCCAGGGTAAACTAACTTTATATTGCTTGTCTGAGGCACAGTAGCTCACAGACTCGTCAAACCTTTTCAGCGCAACTTCCGAGTCATAATCAGTCTCCATAGGATTAATGCCTATGTGATCCAATCTCCACAGTCGTTCCAGGTCGAACTCGGCAGCCAATTTAGGGTCACTAGGTTGCGAATCCTCCCTTCCCAACTCCTCTGCCGCGGTTACATTGACTCTTAATATCGAGACCGTGTCGACCAGGACCTTTGACTGTGTAGTATGCACCTTTCCGCTCATGCAATATCCAAATTTAGTGGGGATTAAAATTACACCACACATCTTTTTAAATCCAGGGTATACTACATCATAATAATGATCCACACCAAGTAGAACATGCACCTCACTCTGATCTCCCATGGGATCTGACAAGTTAACCCCTTTGCTACGTAATGCGTGTTCCACCTTCTTCACTCCTACAGACATATATTCTGGTAGGGTGTCTACTACGATACATGTCATAAAGTACCGGGTTTTACGGTAGTAATATGAAATCTCCGCTATCTCGTAGTCTTGTTTGTCAGTAACCCCTGTGAAGCCCTGCAATCGAAGAGTCTCAGCCCCTACGATTCGGTGCTTCAGTCCCACTAATACGGACCTCTTTATAAAGAAACGTTGAGACCCTTGATCTAGAAGTACCCGACAAACTTTGTTACTGTCTTTACCTTCCATGGGAATCTGTATTGTGGGCAATATAGTGGTGTCTTGCGTGCTACCTAGTGTCACAGTTGTAGTACCCTCTGGATTGACGTCTTTGACTTTATCTGCCGTAGGACATAACTTATCAAAGTGATGTCCTTTGCAGTGGCGACAGGGCCTTAAGTATGTAGCAGTACATTGTCCCTGCTTACCATGTTCCTTACTTAGACAACCTACACATAGCTTCAACCTCTTTGCCTGTGCTAGTTTTGTCTCATTTGTGGGGTATTTTACACAGAAACTCCATCAATGTTTGTTGTTACATAGCTTACATAGAATCTGAGCAGGTTTCTTATACGTACCCTCTTTCTTTTCTTTAGTCCCCACCGTCATGCTTACTGTTCCCCCCTTCTCCACATTCTCACTCCCTCCCGACACATACATTATAGGTTTGGCTCCTGTAAGGAGATAAAGAAAACCTAATATTTAGTAGTGGCCCCGTAATCATTGACGATTATGCCTATTACATAAGACACCCTCTTCAAACACTCATCCGCCGTAGTTTGAATCTACCGCGCAGAGCATAACAAATTTGAGGAGCCTTCATCATGAGCGCACGCAACCTCACTCATGGTTCAGTCATTATGAAATTGGGTTCTCACTACGAAAAAACTTCGTAAAAAATAAAAACAAAAACAAAATAAGAATAACTATTCAATAAGCTTTCCATAATATCGTGGATGTACTTGTGTGGATCTTTGACCAGACGCTGACTCAGGCGTCATTCTTCCTTCACTGACATATCAAGTAAACCAAAATCCTTAATACATCAACGAATGGGAAGGGGATGGTCGGGAGGGCCCCAGTCGTCAATGATTACGGGGCCACTACTAAATATTAGGTTTTCTTTATCTCCTTACAGGAGTCAAACCTATAATTTATTAGTTGCCCCTCCATCATTGACGATTATGCCTGATATCTAAGACTGGAGGGGGACATTCGTAATCATATCATAACTCTAGTAAAAGCAGATAATCAAACAACCACATAGTATTCTTACTTCAAAAGATATATATATTTATTGGCGCAGCACATAATTATATACAAAAAGGGGTACAAGCAGGAGCGTGCTTCAAAGAAGCCTGCTTGATAAAAAGGGTTAACTCTTGAGACTCTGCGAACAGATCTGTAAGTTAATAAGGCACCCCACTCAACATAAGTGGTGAAAAATAACAAACTTATAAGTTTACATGTGCACATATAACCCCATAATACTAGTGGATATATCTTGCAAAATATATCCAATGCTTAAAATTAGATTGCTTTCACAGCTAAAACTACTTACAACAACACTGTTGTTTGTACTACCATTGTACTAGCACAATTTCCTGCACTGAAAAATAGTGGTGAAAAATAACAAACTTATAAGTTTACATGTGCACATATAACCCCATAATACTAGTGGATATATCTTGCAAAATATATCCAATGCTTAAAATTAGATTGCTTTCACAGCTAAAACTACTTACAACAACACTGTTGTTTGTACTACCATTGTACTAGCACAATTTCCTGCACTGAATAGTACAGAGAAATATTTTATATCACAATACCCATAACTAGTATCACAGCTCCCATACTCCGGCGGGGTCTAGGGTGTCCTATGTTACACTGACTGCACCCCCCCCCCCCTTCTTCCTTGAAATTAAACAAAAAGTGACTTAGGGGCCACCTAGACCCTCTGCCTTAAAGCAGAGGTACCACAAAATCCTGATCCCTTGTTTTAACAATGGCATCAGGGCTTGCCGGACTAATTTCGTGAATAAGCGAGGTGCCAGGTTCAATCCAAACGGCATCCTCTGAAAAACATAATTTTGATGCCTGATCCGTAAGGCCAGAAATCGTTGAAATCTTTTGTTTACCGAGACGTGCCAATACGCGTCTGTCAGGTCTAAAGAACACATCCATCCTCCCGGCGGAAGTGATAGCCTGATTTGATGCACTGTCAACATCCTGAATGACACGTTGTGAATGTGAAGGTTCAGATAAGACAGGTTTACGACGGGTCTCATCTGAACACTGTCCCTTTTGGGTACCAGAAATAGCTTGGATGTGAAGACTGGGTAATTTTGAGGGACCGGGATGATGACATTCTTGGCGATCATTTCCTTGATCAGTGACTCCACCTCTAATGAAACTAGATTCGCCGTTGTCGGCTGACGTAAGCGAGGTCGCCGGAGCCACTGCCAGGTGATGCCTTTGCGTGCCACCATCCTTGCCCAAGTATTTAACGGCCATGCTTGGTGACACGTTCGGAACGACCCAGTTAGCAGACAAGGGTTCGCCGGCTGTACTACCCTCGGATCCACCCGCCTTGAGACCGGCCCCGGGAGTGAGAGAGACTTTAGTTTTTTTATGGTGGTGGAGGTGGTGGTGGTGGACGCTTAGCCGACTGGCCGGCGTTGGCAGAAGACGGGCCCTGACCTGGTTTGTTATAGCCTCGTCCTTTCTGACCTGTAAACTTACTCTGTTTATACCTGTACTGACTTTGGGGGGAAGAGGACTTAGGTAGGTGAAAGGGCTTAGATCCCCCCGGCTGCGCTTTTGCGACTGGCTTGGGTTTGGGAAAGTTAAAGGCAGGTTTCTTAGAAGGGGTGGGACTATGTTTAAAGGCCTGAGCCATATTAAAAACAGTTCTCCACACATCTGGGGACATTAAAGAGGGAGTTAGCACCGGTGACATGACCACCTGATTCGCAATTCGATCAGGAAGTTTCCTTACCAGGGACATCCGGAGATCTTGTCTCGCTCGTACCGCCTCAAGCAAGGCTGTGCGGATATCACCCAACGACTGAATCGACGTCTGAAGGAGCAATCGCCGAGATAGTTCAACCGATCTTCTGGCATCCGCGTCCGCGATTGCCTGAGTAGATCTTAGCATCGATTTCGCCACCTGGTGCGTCACAATGTATTGGGAGAAAAGTCTATACGCTTTCCCCCGTAGCCTAAATTCCCGGTCTAGGTGAGTTGGGGAAGGTGTAGTGAAAGGGTCCTTCAGTTCACATAGATTGAGTTTGGGGGCAGCTAAGAAAGCAAACAAAGCAGATGGGACTCCGCCAGCAGAACACACTGGCATAGAGAACCAAGAATGACTGTCCTGAGGAATTTGGTGGGAAGATTTCGAGGTGAAGGTGGTCGCAAAGTTCTGAGCCTCCGTCTCCCATTCCACCCAAGGTCCCGGGCCCAACTGCCCCACTTTCAACACTGGATTAGCGGCTGTGTCTGTGACAGTTTGCAAATCTAATTCTGGAGTGAGAGCTGACAGCGTTTTTATATCATTAAAACCATCATGCTTGGACCAGTCAGAAAACAGTTTTGAAGCTGAGGCAGGGGGCAGGGCAGGTGTAGCAGTATATACAAAATAGTCCTGGTGATAATAGTTAGGAATGGCCTTAACATTAACATCTAGTACATTACCCAAATTATCCAAGGCTCATAACTTTTTAGATTTATTGCCTTGGATTACCCACTCTCGTGGCACTGGAAGTTCCCCTGACAAGGTGGGCTGTGCGACCTCTGGTTTAGTGGGGATCAATTGTACCCATGACTCGTCTGGACCGTATAATAGGGGCATCGCTACCTTTCTTAACGGTGCTTTATCTAAAGGGGGTGGATTCACATCCGTTACAACCCTTACACTAGAAGTAGTCAGTGCCGCCGAAGCAGGCCTAGCGACCACAGATGGTGATATAGAGGGAGGGTGAGGAATCTTGGTTAAGGCAATGGAAGTAATCAGAGGCCGAACATTGGAACTTGTCATGGAAGCTCCCAGGTCCACTGTAGGAGTCTCCAGCTGTTGGCCAAAACATTTTGTTAGAGCATTAACCAATAACCCATCTATTTCTTCTGCCGTGACAAATTTAGTTGATGACGAACTCAGAGGTGAATCATTCCGATCCTGTGCGTCCCGACTCCTGCACCTCCATGTCAGAGATTATAGACACCTCGTCTTTGTCATCTGGCTCACCGTGAGAGGATTCCACCGAAGCCGGAATCCCGTCATGTTGCCAAGTCAAGTCTGGAATGGATGATGGGATCGCCGCGTCCCGGTGGACATCAGCCACTGCTTGTGTATCTTGAGCCAGACGTGGGCTTTCAGTCCCTGGTCGAGAATACCGCCATACCCCCAGGCCTTGGCCTGCACTCCCTTGAGAGTCCGATACTCCCTCAATCATGGAGCCCCCACATGACTCCGCTAGAGGACGATCACTGTCCACCGAACTCTCCAATTCTAAGGTTAGACTACTAATTGGTAAACTGTCTTTTGTTGCTGACACCACACTTGCCCCATTAGGTTGGATACTAGATCTGTCGGGAGTAGAGGCATGAAGAGAGGCACTAGACTCCGGTGAACGCCGGGAGGCCTTTCGTTCATGCGAATCTTTCCTGGAAGATTTGTGGCTACGGTGCGACCTAGAACTGCCTTTGGACTTTGTAGACTTCTCACTATAACTACTTGTGGACCCCTCTGCCTTGCTCTTCTTACTCGCCGGCGAAGAAGAGAGACTAGGCGGCTGCTGTCTAAGAGGTGACCTGGACCTGGATCGCGCCCGTGACGAGGAGGCTGCCACCGGGGGCGTAGGTTCTCGCGGTCTCTTAGATGTGCCTGGGGATGGAGAAAGTGTAATACCCTGTCCAGTCTCTGCCGACTTTCGTACAGTTACTCTAGAGGGACATTTAGTAGGGGGGTGCTCAATTAGTAACTTATCCCAAAGAGTTACGTTATCGCATTGAAGTGACTTATGAGCTACTGTGGTAGTATAAGTGGTCATCTGCTGCCTAACCTCCCATAAAGCGACCGCTGCGGTCTTATCGTCTTGCAAAACTTTATGGCTTAATTGAGAGCAAAAGGTACAGTTCCGCATAACCCACAGACCCCTTGAGCGGTCGAGACATTTAACACATTTAATGCAAAGGGTGTGTGCAAAGATAGGGATACCTGAACAGGAGGGCGTAATGCACAAAGCAAAAACAGGGGCAAAGGTAGCCATGACAGAGACTGGTGGGAAACTTACTCCAGGTTCTCTATAGACCCGCCGGGACCCAGCTCTGGAAAAAAAAAAAAAAATTCCAGGAATTAATGCTCATAAGGTTAACCCAACATGTTCGCACACAAGTGTTAAATAACCCGCCGGGTAACGAGACGCAATACTCAACGACTACATCTCGCTACGCGGTGGGGTTCCTTAGTAAAGATTTCAGAATATCTTAACCTGTCCAAAAGATTTATGAATACCCTCTGACATGATATAAAGACCAACATGGCGTTTATAACTGACTTAGTCTTCCCGGTGGTGTTTGTTTCAAGATTTTATTGGAAAAAAAAAACTAAAAAGACGCCGGCCCCCGTATTATCTCGCAGATCAAAAACTGGGAAGCCTGACAAAAATACGAGATCTGACTTCTCCCGAAGTGTTTTTTTAGATCGCCGTATGTTGAAGGCGGCGATACAAAACGTATCCCTCAATTGTCTGGTCAACTACACTGAATTGCAAATTCGTTATTCCAACCTTTCCAAGGAGCACCCGCCGGGTGTGAATTTAAGTTAAAAAACGTTAACCCCAATTGTGCCCTAAATCGCCGTATGTTGAAGGCGGCGATACAAAATGCATCCCTCAATTGTCTGGTCAACTATACTGAATTTTGCAAATTCGTTAATCCCACCCTTCCAAGGTGCACCCGCCGGGTGTGATTTATAACGTTAACCCCAATTGTTCCTATCCCCACTTCTTTGCAAAAGATCGCCGGGAAGGAAAACCAAACAACAACAACAGCCTAGCTTTTACTGGCTTTGCAAAACCGGGAAAAAACTACACACAACATGTGTCCGCATGAACACTGTTCGATGGGTACAGCCATCCCGCCGGGATTCATAGGGAGCCTGACACAGGCTCCACCACAGAGACGCAGTCCTGGAGAGCCTCAAACAACCACTCGCCGGGGAAAACAAGCCTGTTTTAAAACCACGCGTGGCAAAAACTCGGCAACCAGCCGGGTTTTTCACGGTGTAACCGAGAAAAAACCCGCCGGAAAAGGCAACCCACCCCGTCCAGATACCATCTGAACGCACCAAATAGACCGTGGAGTTAACCAAAGCACAACTAACCCCGGGCCCACAAAATAGTCCGTGGAATTAGCCAATACACAACTAAACTAGGACACATTTACTACACATTTCACTTACTAGTATTGTATGCAAGATTTGTGAAAAGCTAATTAGGAAGAGATGGATGAAAATGTTGGAGAGAAAGAAAATAATAACCCCAAAGCAATTTGGATTCAGAGAAGGGACATCTTGTGTTACCAGTTTGCTATGTTATTACAGTAGGGTGATAGATGTACTCCAAGAAAGAGGCGGATGGGTGGACTGCGTCTACTTAGACCTTTCCAAAGCATTCGATAAGGTACCACATAAGAGATTGTTATCTAAGCTTGAGACGCTAGGATGTGTCAGGGGGAGTTTGCTGAAATGGATGGAGAGCTATTTAACAGATAGGGAAATGAGGACCAACATTAGAGGAACTTACTCATCGTGGCGGAAAGTTGAGAGTGGTGTGCCGCAGGGATCTGTGTTGGCACCTCTCATGTTCCTTATGTACGTGAATGACCTGCCGATAGGCATAAACTCTTACATGTCAATGTTTGCAGATGACGTAAAAATTATGAGACAAATA
Source organism: Paralithodes platypus (assembly GCA_032716605.1). Taxonomy (NCBI): domain Eukaryota; kingdom Metazoa; phylum Arthropoda; class Malacostraca; order Decapoda; family Lithodidae; genus Paralithodes; species Paralithodes platypus. The sequence goes on along the minus strand of CM064492.1, from coordinate 77,867,060 downwards.
ACAAATAAAAGTAGTTGTGAGGAGCTGCAAGGGGATTTAGATAAAATATACGAATGGAGCACCAAGTGGAAAATGAAATTTAATATAAGTAAATGTCATGTGTTAAATATGGGAAGAAGTGTGAATAGACCAAATTGGGAGTACAGGATGGGAGATAATAAAATTAGCAAGGCCGAAAAAGAAAAAGATTTAGGGTTGATTATACAAGATAATTTGTCGCCAGAGAAACATATTAACAAGCTCTTTAGCGGAATGTATGCAATGGCCGGGAATATGAAAGTTGCTCTGAACTATTTGGATGAGACCATGGTAGCGAAAATTATGAAGAGTATGATTAGACCAAGATTGGAGTATGCAGCAGTGGTGTGGTCCCCGCATCTAAAGAAGCATATTCACAAGTTAGAAAGAATCCAGAGAGCAGTCACTAGATTGGTTCCAAGTCTCAGAGAACTGCCATATGAAGGGAGGCTAGACAAATTAAATCTACCGAGTCTAAAAGAGAGGAGAGAGAGGGGAGACATGATAATGATGTACAAATGTACCCGGGGGCTGGAGAGGCTGGATAGGGAGGATATATTAATTATGGATACAGGAATAACTAGAGGCCACAGCTACAAAGTAAAAAGACCTACCTGCAAGAACGATATCAGGAAGTTTAGCTTCCCCTATAGATGTATTGACAAATGGAATGGGCTGGAGGAAGAGGTGGTAGGGGCAAGGAACATCCATATTTTCAAGAAAAAATTGGATAAAAAGTAGACTGAGAGACGGGACAACACGAGCTTAGCTCAACTCCTGTAAACTACAATTAGGTAAATACAATTAGGTAAATACATAAATAGTCCGTGGAATTAGCCAATACACAACTAAACCAGGACACACATGACACAGTAGTAGATATTTATAACATAAATAAAAAACACTTGTACATGTGGCAAAGCTACGAGAGGCTGGCTAGGCCTAGGCAGACGGACATAAAAGTAAACAAGTCGTAATATAAACATAAAGCACTGAATTATATCACAACAGGAACCACCGTCAACACACCACTGTAGCACACACTTCCGGCAAAGGGAAGAACTGACTCGGGACCCAGAAAAAACTTCACTAAGTGAAGAGAAATACGCTAGGAACGTCAGCAAAAACAAGCTACCTCATCAGAAAGATAAAAGGAAGCAATAAAAACGCGTAATGAAAGCCGCCTGCATCACAAAGCTAGCTAACTGTGAAAAAGTTCACATGTCCACAACAGGACCACGAGGGTACACCCGAAATAGATGCCCCAAAAACACGACCCAAAATACACTGCACTGCGGGCAACCCGCCCAGGACACTCCTGCTACGCATATCCTAACCTTACTCGATACATCCCGGAGTAAACAAATGAGAAAAAACTCACTAGGGACGCAGAAAATGAGGAACCAGCGGAGCGTGGGGAGGCACGTCCGGGTCGGTTGAGCGCAGAGCAGAGAAGGAAGAATGACGCCTGAGTCAGCGTCTGGTCAAAGATCCACACAAGTATATCCACGATATTATGGAAAGCTTATTGAATAGTTATTCTTATTTTCTTTTTGTTTTTATTTTTTACGAAGTTTTTTCGTAGTGAGAACCCAATTTCATAATGACTGAACCATGAGTGAGGTTGCGTGCGCTCATGATGAAGGCTCCTCAAAAATGTTATGCTCTGCACGGTAGATTCAAACTACGGCGGATGAGAGTTTGAAGAGGGTGCCTTATGTAATAGGCATAATCGTCAATGATGGAGGGGCCACTAATAAATTCTCCCTTTGTTCAACTGTAGATTATTGATTTCTTTACTGAACTGAGTTTTGAACTCCCCCAGATCAAACGATCTAACCTTGTCAAGTATTGCCATAGGAAGCTTCTGACATGAGATAATGACTATCATTTCCTGTGTGGTGAGCCCTAGGATGTCTAGCGATCGAGTATGGCACTCCATATTTGCCATAAAATTTGCTCCTCAACTTTATACTGTGGTTCTGTGAGCTTTAACAAGGCAATGACATGGGCCATCTTCAACTGCTCGTATGTGGACTTTAATAATTGTACTGCCTCAAGATAACTATCACCCACTACCGCAAAACCCTCTAACAAACGTAAGGCCTCTCCTTCCATTTGTCCCTTCAGGTAGTGAAACTTGCGGACATTATCCAAAGAGGATTCATGAACTGTAGACTGAAATACGTCCCAAAAAGCTAACCACTCAGTCAATTTGCCCCCAAATGTAGGAAGATTGAGCTTTGGGAGGTGTACAGTGTGTTTCGGGTCAGCCCTACTATGGGCCTCATTCTCGCCTCCCTTCTTACTTGCGACAGCACGCTGTAATATGTGCTTCGCTCTAAATACAGGTTCATCATAGAGGGCGCGATTATCACACTCTGTAACTATCTCTTCCTCCTCTGTCATGCCTGCCACAATCACCTCACTCAGAGCCATAGTACGACCATGGGTAGCCTGGACGTTGTCTAATCTAGCTTCTAATTCCTCGAGGTTAGCAGTAGTGATGAAAGTGTTGACGTCTACAATTAGCCTATTTAATACTCCCCGAAGTCCCGCCCCTTTGATTTTTAGAGGCCTTGATCAGCACCCCACCCGACGGTGTCTCTTCCTGTTTACTCATTTTGCATGTAAGCCTATAGGCTATGTATCTATATGTTACAAAAACAACGGCAAAATAGTAGTCTAGTTAAGAGACGCCGACCGGCGGACTTCTATGTTATGGAGAAAAAATAGTACACAAAATAGCAATACCTACTAAAGGGTCATATTGAACAAGAAAAAATGTTAGGTCAGGTCATATGTCACAGGAAGTCTGAAATGTAAAAGAAAATTATTGGGGGAAGATGATGGGTGGGATGCAGGACTTAGGCAGGCGCAACAATATCACCCCGGCGTCCCTCTTTAACCAACGCTTTGTTAGCCCTACAATTTTATTATATAAGACTTGATTCGTGTCCAAATCGAGGTGGACGCCATCCTGGTCGAGGTCCCTGGTGCTGAGGGTGATCGAGACAAAGCGGTGTTTCGTCTCTACCAGCCGACACCTCAGGGTGCGATTGACTGAGTTTTTAATGGCGTGGTATTACCTCTGACAAGCCTCGGACCCTAGTCTGGCTCTCTATCGCTACTATCTTGCAGCACCCCCCGGACTCACGCTCCAGATCCAGCGCCACCTCTTTGATGGAGTTGGCTAACTCGCGGGGTACGGTATCGGGGCGGATATCGTTGCCTCCCAGGAACAGGAAGATCATGTGTGGCCTAAAACGGACCACCTGCCCCCACTGTGGGGAGGCTTTCAGGATGTCAACAGTGGCTCCAGGCACCCCGAAGTAGGACAGCTTGAATGTCCTATCCCCCTCCGACGCCCGATACGACTCAGCTCCTTTGTCGGCTGCCCTTAGCCTAGTGGCATACGAATGCCCTACTATAGCAATTCTCTGAGGTACCGGTGCCGGAGGCACAGGAATATAACCAAGCCCCACTCCTCCGGGGTCTTTGCTCCTGCATCCCTGGGCTACTCCCCTTCTCATTGCCTAAAATTCCTTATCGGTAGCTAATTCCCGAGGTCTGGCACCAATGTGGTAAACTATCAATGAAAGTTAAATATTACTAAGCTATAATGAATAAAATAAAATCAATCTTAATTAAAACTACTCCATATCTAAATTGAATTCAATCTGAAACAAGCTAATTTATATCCAAAGGTCTCACATAATAAATTTATATATAGGGTAAGGTTATAAGGGTTAATATTAGCCAGGAATTAACTCACCAATAGTTCCACGTGGCAATGAGGCAAGGGAGAACGTTTACCCAATATGGTGGACAACGGGGAACGAGACTTCGGTCCCGAACCTCGAGTCAAGTGAAAGAAAGAATAAATGATTACATGGGAATGGACATGAATATTATGCTTATCTGTCAGTCAGTCATGGCGTCGATGAGAGCGTCGTGATGGTGTAGCTGTTTGTATTGCTGTCAGTGTACAGTATTGTGATTAGAGGCACAATAGCGCGATCAACTGAAGGCGGAAATTTTATGTTAACTGGTCGGTGTTCGTGAAGGCTCTGCTCTCTCTTCCTCAGAGGCACACCTTGCTGCCTTGGCAAACGCCAGGAGCCCAAATTATCGTACCGCATCTAGGTTACTCTATACGATAAATTATATTAATATATACGATAAATTCATATATACTACATAAGACCATGGCAATATTGCTTAATAGCATATTAGGCCTTTTATAACTTAACTTATATACAATCCTATAATATACGATCTACTCGTTCTACGTCGTGCTGCAGGAGCGACCGTGACATCACAGAGACATACGGGATCACAAAAGAGTCATAGCCTATCGTATTTACGATAGCCCTATTAGCTTTTGCTCTGACGCTGCTCGCGTGTGTGGTCCACCTCATGTCCGCTGAGATGTGGACCCCCAAATATTTGTGGGAGGGAACGGTATCTAAAGGGGTATTGTGAAGTTTGTAAGGGAATGGAATGGTTTTACTGGAACGGGTGAAGCAAATATGGTGGCACTTGTCAGGTCTGAACGTCATCTGCCACTTGGCTTCCCACTGTTCAAGCGCAGTTAAGTCGTCCTGTAGTCGGAGGCAATCGTCCCTATTGATAATTGGTCGGTAAACTATAGGCTATCGTCTGGAAAATGTCTAGTAGTAGAAGTAAGAGATAGTGGAAGGTCATTAATATATGAAAGGAAAAGTAGGGACCCCAGAAGTTACAGATACAGAAGAAGAATGACAGCCCTCGAGAACAACACGTTGCTTACGATTAGTTAGAAAAGTCTTAAGCCAGTGAAGAAGTGGTCCTCGGATGCCATAATAATCTAATTTTGCTAGAAGTCTCTGGTATAGGACTTTGTCGAAGGCTTTGGCGAAGTCAAGTACTATGGCGTCTACTTGTCTAATTTTTGGGTCAATAAGGGATCGGGAAATGTCTGTGTGGTCACCAGTAGTTGAGTTTCGCACGACCTCTTAGGTCGAAAGCCGTGCTGTGCGTCAGTAAGTATATTTAACCTATCCAAATGGTCTATATGTCATGTCGGTGGAGGATATGTTCTAAAATTTTGCAGGGAACTGAGGTAATTGAAACGGGTCTATAGTTGACAGGGAGGGTTCTGTCTCCGGATTTGAAAATTGGTGTCACGTTCGCCAAAAGCCAGTCATTGGGAAGTTCTCCGGTGTCTATAATCTGCGAGAATATAACCTGCAGGATAGGAGCAAGAATAGCAGCATTCCCCTTAAGTATCCTGCAGGGTATATTGTCTGGTCCAGTCGCTTTGTCAGTGTCTACCTCAGATAAAAGTTTCTCGATTCCACAGGTGTGTAAAGTCAGTGGAGGTATAGGTGGGTATGGTGATGGTGACAGTTCCGGCAAGTCTGCATGTTCTTGTGTAAATACCGACTGGAACTGTGAATTAAGTGCATGTGTTTTATCTTGTGGCAGTGTGACCAGGGAATCGTTGTGTCGTAATGTTGTTATGCCAGTCGAGTCTTGTTTGCGTGCTTTGAAGAAGCTGTAGAATTTTTTGTGATTTAGCATGTTTGTGAGGAAAGTGATTGTGAGGTTAGTGTCTGCTTGTTTAATTTCTCATTGTATTGTTTTCTGGGTATTTTTTGCTGTTCGCAATTCACATGGACCCAGACAAGTTGGGAATCACGGTGTATAGACACATATTCAAGTTGGGGGAGGGGGGGGGGGAGTGTGGATACCTCGATCAGATCTTTATCTCTTCAAGTGGGACGTCAGGATATCCATTTCTGGGCCTAGATATACTAATTAATACATCCGGTCCTATGCACTCATCCTGCTATATTTTTCTATAGTCAAACCATCTTATCGAGACCCCTCACTGCCTATGGATTAACAACACTGGTCTGCCTTGCCTCAAGACTTTATCAGGTGTAATTTGATACCACAGGAAATAGACCAGTGACCTCTCTCTCTCTCTCCCTCTTTCTATATTCCACTTACTTCTCATTATCAATATTATCCGGTATTTTCCCTATTATTCCCGATATTTATTGAGTATTTTCGCGCGAGAACGGCTGGGAGAGAGGGGAGAGGATGGGTCTTTCTCCAACCCTCCAGCTAGCCAGTCCGAGACATCCCCTAGCCATCTCGGTAGCATACGAGACAGTAGAGTATATATAGATGTACGTCTCTCGCCGGTCCGGCTGAGATTACAATCGCGGGCCTAAAATATACATTTTGCACCAGCCAATTGCTGTTACCACTTCTTTTACCTCGGAGAAGATGGAGAGATGGAGTGAAAAATGCGTTGGAAGATGGAGAGATGACTGAAGAACAGGCAAGAGAAATGGTGATGAATAGAATTGAATGAAGAATGCTTGTGAATAGAGGAGTGATAATGTAGTCGTAGGGAGTGGGGGTCAGGCGCCAGTTAGACTAGATAATAATCCGTCAGGTGCCAGGCCCGGGGAGCTGATGTATAGGATGGGCCATGCCTGGAAGTAATGTGGGCAGGCATTGTGGTGTGTTCCGCTACGTGTCTGCTTGCCGAGATTGGAACTTCTCCGGGAGGGAGGTCTAGGACCAGGGGGTTGCTGGAGGCTCCTTGTGATCCTTGATCTCTGGGTCTTCTGGGTGACCTAGATGTCTGCGTGTTTTGTTTTTTTTCCCTGTTCGTGCTCGGTCTCGAGTCGGCCACCCCCAGCTATGGGGTATGTGCCTGAGTATATACTGTACATATACAGTATATATATTATTGAGGAACCAGGTACGGAGGAGACTTCAAGCATCCACGTGTAAAACGGGTATAGCCAATACGCAGCCTAGTCAATGAGACCTAAAGATAGCGAGTGGGCTGAGACAAGGACTGCCACATGTGAGCGTACGAGAGATCGTTAAATCGCCCAAGAGGAACCGCCGTCCTATGGTCGCGAAGTAAGTCCAAAGCTTTCCTCCAGACCTCGGTTATGCTCACTTTCCACGTTAGTTTACACAATTTTTGCATTACATCTTAACCTTTATCTCCTTAGTAGTAAAAAATTACATCTGGGATATTATCTAATCAGACTGCAGCTTTCCTCATTTTAAGCCTGAAAACAACTTTTTTCACTACTGCTATACTGTTCAACTACTGTACTATTACTATTAATTCTACCTCTCTCCATCCACCATGGTTGAGGTCATTCCCCCCCCCCCCCCCCCCACACACACACACTTTTTTTGTACAGCTAGTTACTAAAATGCTCTCTTCAGATATCCACAACTTCCCCATATAAGTCCATCGTGCTACCACCGGACACATTCTCAGTTTTCATCCCTCTTAACTTTGGTCTGGAAATATCAAAAGACAGCCAATGATCAAAACTGATCCCTATGCCATATCTATAAAGGTTAATTAATTAACAAGCATTTTAAATTGGCATTTTATTAAAACTTCATAGTTATAAAAATATAATCTAGTTGCACCGGTTACAAAATAAATTTTTCCATATACTTTGTTACAAATATGCTAACGTTGCCTTCTTGATAAATTATTATACCAACCAACAGAACTGCAAACTCTACAGCCAGAAAAAAAAAGTAAAATAAAATTGTTCAATTGCTATCACGTTATGTTTTGTTTGAGCAATATGAAGCTGCTACATCCAGAGACTTCAGCAGAGTTGTTTGGTCATGGAAACAACACCCTCAAGAACTTTCTCAGGCCAATCTCAAAATAGAATAAACATTGAAAGTAACCCACAACAGGTCTTTCAACTCCCAATCTGATTTGAATTAATTAAATATGGTGATTGCTAACACAGCACTGTCAATTCAATATCCATAAAGAGTATCTCAAGACATACAATATACAGTCAACCCTCCACTTGTTCAGTTACACGACACCAGCTTCAACCGTTGAACAGGGTCTGGATACTCAAAGGCTCAAAGGCAGATGGTAAGTTATCTTGTGGTCAGAGACTATAATGAAACATTTTACGACATAGTGAGACATGATTATAGTGAGAGACATGACTATGGTTTACGACGTGGTAGGAGACTTTTGACGAAACAACTTTACAAGCGTTTTCAAATTCATAGTTCTCCTATACTTATAATTACCGGTATGCTGTCATAAGGTACTATAATCAGTTATAGCTTGTCTTGGGTTTTCCTGGCACAAGAATTATTAAGGAAATTTAAAGTTATATAGTAAAAGTGTTTGAGTATCCGACCACTGGACTCGGAGGCTTTCTCTTTATCACTCTTGCATCTCTCCATCACTGTGGCTAAGTGGTCACAGCTTTGGCATAGCGGTTGGCACAGGTAGCATTTACTATATTCCGTTCTAATTAACTTGGCACCTTACTCCGCTATTCTCACAGTTACTCCCAATAGGTTCTAAATAATTCCGTTTTCGGACGTATAAAAGGTCTATGTTATTTAGCTTCCCATACACCTGTTACTCCTCATACACGACAACACTGACAACAGTGCCACAATATACTAGCCTTACATTCTTTGTACTTAGTGAAATTCAAGTCCTATATTTGTAATATTTGCACACTTACTGGCAGTAGTGTCTGTACTCTAGTGCGAGCAAAGTTCATCTTTATTCTATTCCAAACCTATGGAGTTGAACATTTACAAAAATCACAATTGTGGAGGTTGATTGTACAAGGTATTCAACGATATTATTATGATATTAAGTTTAACACATACTTTGGTTCACTCAAATTCTGTAGGTAATATGATACTGATATATCACAGATATGAGCCATGTCATAAGAATCCTCATATGTTCTATGAAGATAATCACAATGGCTTAACATCATACACAGTAATCAAACCTGTATTTACTTCATAAGTAAAATTGTCTCAAACTTTAAATGATGTTAACAAACATTTCCGTCCAGACGAGGTAAAGGCTGTATAGTACAGTTAATACTGCACTCCAACAAGTCTGTAACATTTGGAAAGTAGTTTTCACCATCAATTTTTATTCATCTTACGCAGTACACTTATAAAGAGTACTATTTTTACTTCTTTTTTAAAAAGAAGCCTGCTTTAGTTTATCTCGGCTCAATACACAAGTCTGATGTCTATGGTATTGTCATCCCTTAAGGGAGCCCACCTTGCTTGTTTTCTCTTTTCTCCCTCTCTCTTTGGCTTGTATCCATTGGGCCCCATTCAGCCTACTGTTTTAAGACGTTTACCACCATCCAGGTGTCACTATTTTCCTGGCGAGCCAGTATATATATATATATATATATATATTTGTTTTGACAGCAAGCTAAATTTGTAAATTTTTTGATAAGAAAAATGTCTCCAGCGAAGCCGGATTTCTCCAAACAATGCTGGCTCGCTATCGCTCGCCAGGAAGAAATCGACACCTGGATGGGGATAAACGTCTTAAAACAGTTGGCTGAATGGGGCTGAATGGATACAAGCCAGGGAAAGAGAGAAAAGGAAAGAAAGATAAAAAAAAGCCGGTGACCCCCCTTAAGATGATTAGTAAGGATCAAACGCTTTAAAAGAAGTTGTTAAAAACTATAGATAATAATGGAGGCAATAGAGAGTATCGGTGCTTATCCGCCTCTACAATAATACAAGTTACTGTATATCATCATTCAAGCTTTAGGTCAATACAGTTAACCCCTTCTGTACCGGTGACGTATTTTGCATTATATTCTGGCAACTATTGACGATTTTATTCAGCTTAGGAAGGACGTCTTACCCATTAAAAAAGGCTACAAACTATCTCACTTAACCCTTTTTACTACCACAGATACTTTTTCAAGCTGAGTTTTTTTTTCTAAATATAGCTAGAAAATTAAGAAGACGCTGCGGTACAGAAGGGGTTAACCCTTTCAGTATACCACAACGCAGTCTTAGATTTTGGCTTTACCTACCTACCCTTTGACAGGTACCTACCCGATAGCACTATCGTTAGTGAGTGCTGTACTGTATTTTATATATTATTTTGTAATAGTATAGATATCTTATCAATATTTGTATTTTTTACTATTGTTAATGTCTTGTCATGTTGCAAATTTGATTTTAAATAATATTTTGACATTTAACATGTAGTTTCTTTATTCATGCAGAGTTTAGTAAAATTTGCCAGAACGTCCCGGACTTCCCAAACTTGACTACTTCCTTTAACGTGACGATAGTGCGTTGTTATATGTGCGATTGGTTTGCTTGGGAAACAGATTAACTTGCTCATGTAGTGATGTACACCCTATGTGGTGGATTGTGTTCTTTTATTTAATAATTTTCATTTTAGTAAGCGTTGTTTCCACATAGCGATTTTGATAATTTAATTTGACTTTATATTGTCCTTGTCCCAATTTTGGTTTGTTTAGTTTGCAAGTTTTACATTTTAATTTATTAAAGTTTTATAAAGATTAGAAAAGATATGTGGGAGTCAAAAAGAGAATTAAGTATTTTTCTGGACCCCCTTCTCTCATATTTAACTCCAGTAGTTGAGATTTTAAGACCTTACGTGTCATTTAGGTGTTGATTTTATTCTGGTAAGCGAAAGCGCCCCTGTAATTTAGGAGGAACCGGCCTTCATCCGTGACATTTTTCCAACGAAAAATGTACAAATTGATTTGGCAAGGGGATCTTTGGGGTTGTTTTTTTAAAGTTTGATGGAGTAAGAAACCTCTAGAGAAAAAAAAAAAATCACACACACACAACCCTTCAGATCAATTTTACCTAATTGCATGTTAGAAGACATTCCTAAGCTGTATACAGTCGTCTTAGAGTTAGCAAGAATATAAAAAAATTACGCCATTTCACTGAAAGGGTTAAGGCGCCATCATACGGACCTTTTTATATTATTTTTTGTGTATGCTTATTTTCTAGCTTGCTGCCGATTTTGGCTATTTTGCAAGTTTTACATTATTATTACCACTCTTCCATCCCATTTTTGCTGAGTTTACCTTCAATTACAGGATTTATGCACGATTGTCATCAACTCCAGGTACTACATACATACATACATACTACCTTAATTCTAGAGCGAATTAATCGACCTGCATGACTGTTATTGATGCTTAGTCCAAGAATCACAAACCAAAAAAATGTCCGTGTGACGCCGCCCTTAGGTCTCATATAATGCAATACAATATTTACATTCCTGGCACGCTTCACCTTACCTTAACATCTCCAATATAGGGGCAGTCCTATCCTAATACACCTTTAATTAGCAAAAGAATATTATTATTTTTATATTCACAATAATGATCAGTATACAGTACTCTGTTCAAAGTAACTTGGCAACTATCTCAACCCATCACCTTCCAAATGCTCCCGATTGGTTCAAAATAATTAAATTTGTTTTGGACATATTACTGTATTTAATTATTCAGCTTCAACACCCACTCCACACACACACTGTCAACCAATCATGTTAATTCATAATCATGCTTACAGGGTCACGATTTGCTGCCAAGAATTTGAACAGAGATTTGTTTAACAAGAGCAGATAAGACATTGGTTGTTACTTGGATTTTGAAGATATGATGTAAACTTAGTAACTTTCAATAGTAAAACTTTATGCTCTTTTAAACCTCTTTTAAACCCAGGCCTCTCAACCTATGTCTACCTGGACTTTACATCATTCGCTTAGATGCTCAATTCCAGTTTGGACTCTCAATCTTTTGGACAATAAGGTAGACTAGCCAATTTGAACATGATAGTCCATATACAGTAGTATGCAAAATTGATTTAAAAAAAAAACACCTACAACAATGAATTTAATTAGATTAACAATGTTAGTATCATATGTCATAGTTAAGGTTTATTTTAACACTAAACGCTCCGGATGCTTACATCACGTGCCACTAGCCGCGCATGTCGCGAAACATGCCGACGCCATATGGTGTCACCCGGGGTGTTGCCCATAAACACATATGTCACCATATGGCATCCCCCACATTTTAAGAGTTAATCTATATTGCATACTAATTTGACTCACACATATGAATTACCAATCTACCCATCTGCAAGACCAGGGTACATATCCAAATACATGATATCTGGTTTGGACTCCCACCATGATTTTGTGGACTATTCATTCTTTCAGAAAGAACTCCTCCCGCAAATGAGTCTGAAACAGAGGATTTTACAGAGTAAATTACACTTGAAAATTCACTAAGTGTAAACAACCTTAAGCATGATATACTTATTTACTTTTAACATCCCATCAGATTTGATACAAAAAGCGAGCGAGTCATGAATGTACAGTATTATATAAGAGATGATCATTGGCTTATAGTGCCAATATAGTTACATAATGTTCCATATTTACCCGGGTACAGGACACACTTTGTTTTCTTATTTTTCCAAATAGACTGACTGCAAGTCATAATTGATCTTGTCCATTGTTCTGATCTTCACTTTTATGTTGAAGCAATGCTTTAAAAACTTGAATGGAGAAATTACCCCTATATGAAGGGAACTGTTTAAACTGTGAAGACATTACTGTTTTGTCCTTTTCATTTGAAGAGTCAAAACTGTCTATACAATACAATTATTTTTCCGTCATGTGGGCATAATAGCTCCATTGACCAATATTTTATGTTATGGTATGTGCAGATATACATTATTCTAGACTGAATTAGGAAAAATTGTCAAGTTTTGATACAGTCTGGGAAATGCTATCCCTTTTTAGATATTTAACAAAATACTATTCTCTCATGTTCAAAATTGCCTCCTGAACCCTGGCAAGTACAGTAAGATTTTATCTAGTACCATTATAAACACAAATTGTATATACTTTATATCTAACATTGATATATTACTTATGCTTACCACTGATCTTGGCATGTAATGGCCTCAACTATGATCTTGCCCAATGATTTACTTGGGCCCAAACTACCGTATAATTATGTTGGGTTGGACCAGAAATTCTAATAACAAAACAAACAAATATCATATAGTAGATGGTATGTTGAGAGAATGGAGTAATAAAATTCCTACCGGTACTCCATGAATGTCGAGTGTAGTGCACTTTGGGGTGGACAAGCGGAGAGAGAGATTATGAATGATCTCTAGACCCGGGAACTCAATAGGGAAATGGTCCAGGATTGTGCCACATGGAGAGCTACTATCACATGAAAGATCAACATGGATAGAAGTCTTTATAAACCCAACTTAACATTTGGAGACCATGTAGGCACCCATTTTACAGTAGAATGCTTATCATACAGGTCTCCCTCACTATTCGATGCCCTGATTTATGACATTATTATAAGTTTTTAGGGGTTTGGGTTTTGGCTTGTCCGAGAACGCATCCCCATATACTCCATTAGATTTAGGGTTCGCTATACAATTTGTCTAATTAAGATCGGGAAGGTAACCCAATTGTATATTTTGTCTTTGTCCCAGTTTTGGTTTGCAAGTTTTACATTTTAATCAAGGGAGGCCTGTATTTGCATTCCAGCTAAGTTTATATTAACTCATTTTTATTATCAAGGGCTAAGGTCAGTACAGGCTAAGATCAATGAGAATGTTACTTACATTGTACGTTTACTAATCTTCATTATTTTTGCATGTGAAAATGTGAATAAATCTCCTATGCTAGAATAAACTGAAAAACTCAATAACTGGATGCAAGGAACACCAAGAACAAAACATATTCTAAAGTATATACAGGTATTCAGACATCCAAGTACGGTAATTTAGTTCTGCTTCAACACTACATAGTAATAATGGTTGTGCTAAAAACAAAATAAACAAAAGTTTTCAATCAACCTCTTCATTTTGAGAATGTAATTTTTATTTCTATGTGGCTAATAACATTGTAAAATGCCAGAGGATTTAATTCAATAGCAAGATGATCTCTCAGTGAAGATGTCAATGACATTATGAATAACTAAGCATTAAGTAGTTCTTTCTCTCCAAAATTTGTTTTCCAATAGTTTGTAAAAAGTACAGCAAGATACTGTATTATCAATATTTAGTGTAACCAATATACTGTACATTAATTGTACACAAAAAATAATCAAGTTACAACCAATATTAGAGGCCAGCAAAAACCTAGAGGAATTGAGAGATTGCTAGACACCGTAATTCCTGCGAAGGGAAATTGAGAACTGTAATAAATACGATGCAAGATCAATAGAAGTAACTACAGATTTTCTTACATTGGAGACGAGAGGCTGAGGTTTTAATTTATTTATACTGTACTGTATATCTATTTTATTTATAAATTTTCACTGACCTCGTATAAGCAGGAAAAAGCTGGTTGTTGGAAGTAAAACAAACTATTTGTAAATGATGGAACCTCTGTAATGAGATTGTCAAATAGTGAAAATATTAATGTGTGAAATTGTTCTAACTCATTCCTTAATGGCACTGAGATAAAGGATACACAATACATTAGAAATACTCAAGGAAACTGTTACATATAAATACATTCTTTATCGTTAATTCAAACAAACTATTAAGTCTGTCAATTTTAATACAATTCCAGCTAATAATGTAATTCTCGCACAGTTCAATTCCAAGGTAAAAGGTTATACCCAAAATCAACCAGGCAAGGAACACACGTTAGCAAAAAAAGTGTTAACATCCACAAACTATCAATAATTTATTTTGAAAGGACATACTACATGTGTGCATGACAGACATACATGTGTGTGTAAGCCTTGTTCACTTAAAGGTGGCATATATGCAGAAGGTTATGCCATCATTATCATCAGCCTTGAATGGTCCACTATAGGACCGGTCATTACCCAAGGGGGACAATGACAGGCTTGTTACCTCACCAAGGTGGCTTAAGTCCAGCCTGGCAAGTTTACATATATGGTGAGAAGTGTATGTGGAATGTTATTGTCCTGTTGTTGTGGTTATGAGTGTAGTTAGTTACCAGTGTAATGAGCCCAATCTTACTGATCTGCATATGATCTACACTGGTCTATAGCATTTGGTCTGCACTGGTCTACCACTCTTATGAATGGCAGACAGGGGTTGAGAGGCCATGAGAGTGTCTTGTGACCTTCCCCATCTACAGTTACCAGTAGGTGTGTTTTGTATATTATTCATAATTTAGTTTGTCCCTACAGATCATAATTTAAATCTGTACAGTATCTACTTTAGGCCAAATCTGTACAAGAATTTTACAATCAAATTAGGTAATGTAGATATTCATGTTGTGAATGTTTTGTATAACTTTATATCTTTCCTATATATGGTAAATGTAAATCTATACAGTAATTGTTTAAGCAATATTTCAGCAGTTTTTTAGTTTTTGTTTTTTTGTTTTTTTTTTTTACTTAACATGTTTTTGTATAAGACAGCAATTTTGAGGAGTCCATCTATCATGTTAAGAGAGGAATTACAGTAGGAATTACTATAGGAAATAGTGCAACATTTATGACCAAGATCATGGTCCTTATCTGCACATAGACCTACACATTATATTACAGTTAACTATCATAGCTATCAATTATCAAATTTCCCGGCCCAATAGAAACACAGACATTATTAGAGACAGCATACACAGTACTTAGGATTATTTAAAAAAAAAAAAAATACCTTCAGACAATGTTATTATCTGGAGCTTTGAATCAATTGGAACATTCAGTAACTTCAACCAACATTTAAATTTACCATTATTCGTCTTGCATTGAAAAGTACATCATAGATAAAATACACTTAATATTCTTCTTGAATAAAGGAATGCATACTATGATATTGGATACATGTGTTTACAATTATTACACAAATAATGATAACACAATAATTAATAATGCTGGATATTATTATACAGATTTCACTTGTAAGTTGTGCCTATTGGGCCAGAAAAGAGGCACAGTCAGAAGCCAAAGTTCCTAGACATCTTTGCTCCGAGTGAAGTCTGAACTACTGAATCAACATAGTAGGGACAGGAAGGAGAGGAGGGCTACATCTGTTCACCCATTAAAAGTTCTACAATTAAAAAAATATTAAATATAATAAAATAAATTTAATATTCCACATAGCGATTTTAATTTGTTGTTTTGTCTTTTTACTGTGTTCGTATACGTTTTGGTTTGTTTATTTTGCAAGTTTTACATTATAATTAGTAAGATCGCATCCACTAGAACTTTAGGCAGACTATACTTCCTATAAATTACTCGGCCATTAGTGCATGTTTGTGTATGTTTGTTTATACATACCTACATAAATTTCATTAATATCTTATTACATTGCAATGGCTCAGGATTGCCTTTTTGGCAGTTAGACTGTAGTACTGTACATAAAAGCTGCTGAGCCTTGACCTAATTGTGTGTGAAGACCACAAGTGTATTTTCTATATATCATCTTAGATTGTGTATGACAGGATATATGTACTGTATGTAGTCTTGGATTGTGTGTCAGTATGTAGTCTTAGATTGGACTTCAGTCGGACCAAAAGTGACAAGGAATACTGGCTTCTACTTGTACCTTTAAAAAACATCAACCATTTGATTCAATACTCGCTACACCTTTTTTCATTCAAAATAATGTTTCTTCAAAAAACATCAACAAATCTATTACAATTTCAACATTTCCCAAATAAATTTGACCTGCTTAAAGTAATAATGCATTGGCAATGTAAAATAATATAAGAAATGTAAAAATATAATATGAATTAGAAAAAAAGGGGATTTTTTTGTTTTTATCTGAATAAAAATGCAATGGTGATTTCTTCTCTATCAATACTGCTATTGTGCAGCAACAGGGATTTTATATTAAGCAATAATTATAGTTATCAATTTCAATTTACTATGACCCCTAATAAACATTTTTGCCAACAGCAACAAATATATTTGTAAATTTATAGCCGACTACATCTGGCTCTCGGGTTATAAGCATATTCAAGCTGTAGAGGATAATAAAAAGAAAATGTGACGTACTGATATGGCTGTAAATCATGTTAAATTGATTGAATATACACGTGAGCACTAGAAACGTATATAAATTATACTTCTTTATAGATCCAAAATTTGCAATTAGCCATATTCTAAAAACCCATCCAGGAGAAAAGAAGGTGAAGAGCAGGCTGATTTTGGCAGTCAAAATATTTCACATTTAAAATGCAATAAGCATGTACATTTCTGAGAATTATTACATTACAGAGTACAAATCTATAATTGCAATTAATAAATATACAGTAATATGAATACTGATAATTAGATATATCAGCTTAAGTGATCGAAATCTCGTCGGC
Source organism: Paralithodes platypus (assembly GCA_032716605.1). Classification (NCBI taxonomy): domain Eukaryota; kingdom Metazoa; phylum Arthropoda; class Malacostraca; order Decapoda; family Lithodidae; genus Paralithodes; species Paralithodes platypus. The sequence continues at coordinate 77,849,860 of CM064492.1, read as the reverse complement.
ACGGAGCACTTCAAAAATGGATTTTGATGAAATTATGAATTTACTATACTAATAAATTATATGCAGAAGTATAAAAATAATCATAGATCACTGTACCACCACGATAACACTGACAAACTTTTGACCGAAGAGGCTGATATGTAATCCCTTAAACTTTGGGTGACATGTATTTGCGTCAATAGGGTTGTGCGCCACAATCCCAGGTGACACGTACAGTATTTGCCCCCATGTGTTTCGCATCATACAATCAAATTCTATATGGGGCCTATCAGCAAAGTGAAAAACTGCGCTCCATTTCCAGCCCCTCCAAAAAAAATTATAAAATAGCCTCTAAACAGTAATCTCCAAAATGTCTTATGTTTGTACCTGTCTACTTAGTTCCACCACAAAATCCAGATGAAGTTAGGTGTAATTGGAATATGGTTAATTGGTCAAATATTTCTGTACTTCAGTTGTTGACAGTATATCTAAAATGTATTACATATCTGCATGTACTTTCTTTGTACTATTAGGGGCCTATCTTAAAGAAAATGTAACCCCTTCAATATGATGGCAACATTCTAATTTTATTTGGCTAACATTAAACAACTTTCTGCAGATTAAGGAGAATCTCTAGGATTCAAAGAGTAAAAACCTCAATTAACCCTTTGACTTTCATAAGACCTTCATTGACTGAATAAATAATAATGATGAATGGTGTCAATACTAAAGGGGTTAATGTTAGAAAAAACAGGTAATAAATGAATCGTAATATTCTACCTTGCTACAGAGCTCTCAATGTGTGCTTACACTAACATAATATGCATGCCAAGGATACACTGCAAAATTATCTTAAAAAAATTACACAAAATGCAGCAATGCCACATAAAATGTTTTTTCTCCTTCAATAAAATAGCATCATATTTACTTTATTCTGGGTAACATTAGATCATTTATAATCAGCATAGGAAGAAGATCTAAGAATCATATGAATACAAATGAGTAAGCCACAGATCGTTTCCAGTTGAATAAAATTATCTAATAATAGCTAGAATAAAATTAAGAAAGGTATCATCGTATTGAAGAACATTGAGTAGGCAAATACCAAAGCCTATTAGAAAAAATCTTAACTTAATTAGTCTGTATGTAAATAAGAACTTAACTTTAAAGACTCACACTAGAGATTTTTAGGGAGGTATACCTTGAACTACACTCCATTCAAATTACATTGGCAACTTACACCATCTTTTCCTCACATTAGTTCAAAATAATTCCATCATTAGGATATAATAACAGTTCCTTATTATTCAACTTCAAGGGCTACTCCATACATTAGTGCCAACCAATCATGTTCATTCAGAATCAGTTGCTGCCAAGTATATTTGATATATATAGGTTGCTGTAGGAATGACTTCAACATTATCTATACCGTAGTCTATTCATTATGAGAAGTCTAGCAACCCAGACCCCAGCCTCTTATAACTCCAGTAAATAGGAATAGAGGAATCAGACTCATGTCCATGTTACAAAGACTCTAGATGTCAGATGTTCTAGACTCATAATAATGGACTATACAGTGGTAGACGTAGAAATACCAAATGTTTGAATGCAAGGGGCCACATCTCTACTAAGCCAAACAAGAATAAACTGTTTATATTAATGAATTCATAGACAAGTTTAAATCCATTTGATCGAAGATACTCATTTATGTTAGAATTATAAAATGTTCATGAATTCATAAGCAAGTTTAGATCCATTTGATCAAAGATACTCATTCTGTTGTAATTATAAAATGTCTAAAAAGAAAATTAAATTAATTTACAATACAGAACAATTAGAAACATACAGTAGGCTATATTATTCCTTACATAAGTTTTTTTATTTTGTTTTTTATTTTTTAGTCACATCGGGGAGAGCAGAGCTTTCAAGAAGACTCCTGTGCATGTTTTTATGTTTCACTGCCCGGATACTCGGGAGCAATACGTACAATCTCAAACTAGATTTATGCCGTGAAGACTTATTTCTTGCTATGACATCCTAACTCGTTAATGTTTAAAATAACTTTAGTATAGGCCTATTCATTGAGACAAGTATAGAATCCTGTCCTGCAACCTCTCATAACTCAAAAAGGACTAGAGCAATCGAGCTGATATTTCTACCCTTTTGGAAGTCGATCAGTAAATAGGTGTGGATATTTACACTCCATTTGCTCCAGCCATCCCTGAATTTTAAGAGACGATCATAATATCTAAACTCGCTATACTGCAATGAATAGCCAAGAGAGTGGCATAAGTTACCATACCCTAATATAATGTATTCAGAGTATTGCTGACTCCAGAACTATGACATTTGTATGGAAATTTGACATAGTAAGTGGTTTTGAGTATCTGGGCTCACATTTAATCATGCTTCTCTTCTCTGACACCTTACTTACTCCCGGGAAGCCCCCCCTAACGACAACTTCCTTACTCCCGGGAAGCCCCCACTAACGGATGGCTACGGCGGAAATGACGCTAGGCTAATGTGATGGAAATTCACAAAGCCATGATTACATGACGGAAAAGAGTTTTTATTGTAGACGAGGCAGATTCAACTTACTCTGGAGTCTTTACAATAACACCCTTCTCCTTTCATGTGGGTACAATTTCAACTCTAGGCTACTTTGTCCAAACTGGCTAAACTTTTGCCTGCTCCACAATGCTCCTTTTGCAACATGGAAGTTTTTCAATTAGTGTATATATTATTTCACTTCATTTTCACAATTCTTGTTTATTCTTCTGATACCAGCCATCCCTAGCATTGGCCTCCATGTCTATTTCTTGGCATTGTGTCGCAGAATTAGGCTACAGTATTATATTTGTTATGTGGACAAGGAAGGACGAGTTTGAACTCATTGACAAACTTAAATGCAAAGTGATATTCTGGGATCACACAAATACTTCTTAGTCCATGGCATAGGAGACACTTAACCTTGTATGTCCTGACCTAGAATGTGTAAGGAGCAATACCAGATCCAGGCACTCCTCACTTAAAGTATTTTTAAGTTATTTCATTCTTCAATATTAATTTATTAGGAGACAACATTCATATCAAGTTGTTATGTTTCCTTAAGTTGTATACTGTACTGTATAATAAAAACAGATAATGAACAATCACCAAAAAAAATGTAGACAATTGATTCACTAAAGGTTATTTTACTTAAAGTCTCATTTGTTCAGGAATGTAACTACAGTAAAACTTCGCCCATCCAGACTAATTTGGGGAGAACCCTGTCTGGATCTGCCAAAAGTCCGGATCTGCCGAAAGTCCGGATATATATTTAGCCATCCAGATAAATCCGGATGGCTGACATACAAGTCTGGATATCTAACACTGGATGTAAACAATATGTGCAGTAACTTGTATTCGTCTCGTTCGTTTCCGGATTGACTTTTATTTTCCCAAGCCATCCAAACAAGTTTGGTTGGCTGAAACATGAGTCTGGATCGAAATGCCTGTCCGGATCTCTTGGATTTCCAGATCTGAGAGCACCGGATGGGCAGGGTTCTACTGTACAACTTTAAGTGGGGAATTACTGTATGCGATATATAAAATACTGTGAGAAACCTTGTCAGTACTGTATGCTAGTCAATGCACAATGGGAGTATAAAACATCATTTGTTCCTTCTACAGGTAGGGTTCAGTGCTGCTAAAGGAACACACACTACACTTAGTACACAAGTGTAGTGAAAGTGATTTACACAAACGAATTGTATGTCAATTAGTATTATCTTAAATTTGCTACACCGTGATGTACAATCCCCTGCAGTGAATGGTGTTACAAAGTGTATTGAACAATTTTAACACTTAGATGAAATATTTTGAAACATTCAATTTAAACACAATCCGAATAATTTTCTTTCATTCAGCATTCACTGTCTCAAGTATTATAAAGTTGTATACTGTACCAGTAAACATGTGCAGGTGATTGTACAAAGAGAAGTAAAACCCTTTCTTTCACACTGGATATGGACTGCTGATCCTGTCCAGAATTTTACCTTGGAGGAAGCTCCAGACTGGATACAGTACAGTCACACACAAAGTTTTCACTCTCCATGATAATATATATGGAAGTATTCTTTACAAGCTTGAATTATGAGTGTAGTTTGTTATACAGTAGTTAATTCATATGACCAATACTGTTTTATAACAAACTATGATCTTAGTAATACAGTATCCGTTTTACTGTACAGTACTGTACTTTCAAACATAAACACACCGAGGGGAAGAACTTATGTGTGTGACTGTCTTTAGTCTGAGAGCCCTGGGTTTCTGGATCCCCAGGGTTCAAAAAGGGATTTTACTGTAATTTTATAATTTCTACAATATAATACCTTTCTCATGCATCAGCCTGAGTATACCCCACCCTAGTTCTATAAGGGATGCCAGGAAACACTATTGGAGCTAATTTTCTGGTTGGATGGTCTTCTTCAAAAACCACATGCAGATATAGGTTTGTCTTATAATGTCAACAACACAAAGTCACTACTGCATTAAGAAATATTTTCATGTAGCATTTACTTGTCATAACTAGAGGCGAGCAAGTAACTCGCAATGAGTTAATCGTAACTTGTGGGTAGTTGAGCTATCAAAATAGTATTACTAAAGAATTAATTGATAGTTGGTTTCTACTCACAGCATGTAACTCACCTCATGTAAACGCATCCTTAAGGTCGCCACTTGTCCTATACAATGTCAGTATGCGACATTATATTAAGTTATCTTTTCATGTCGCCAGTAATCTTAGGAGGGTAGAGATGGCTATAGGGAGTTTTATGGTCAATATTTTTAGGATAGGTGGCGAATTTAACCCTTTTAGTAAGTGTATATCATTATGCCTTTATTACATATTGGCTAACATAATATGATTTTACTCATTTTAGGAAGGAAGAATGAAGTTAAAGGGGTGAATAAGATAGTTTGTATTCCACCCCCATTCCTGAAGGTCTTTCCTAAACTGCATATAATCATTTTAATAATATCCAAAAAGAAAAGGAAAAATGGCGTCATTGTCTGAAAAGGTAAATGCAATCTTATTATTGACATTAGCCAACCAATATGACCCAAGCTAAAAATATCCACCCAAGCATTCTCAAACAGTTAAAAAGAAATATTTTGGATTTTCACCTTACATAGAGCTGCCTCAAATATACAGTACATGGCAGAAATACGTTAACCCTCTCAATCTGATGAAAGCTTTCAACAATGTATTTCCTCAATCCAATAATAAAAGTTATCCGATTGAAAGGATTAGGTGAGTTAACGATCGATACCCACAATCACAACTTTTCACAAGCAAATGGAGAGGACAAACATTTGCACTTTAGGGAAGACTAACCAATTCTTTCAGGGTCATCCAAAAAGTAAGCAAAATCGATACAAAATTACCTTCCAGAAATGAGTGGCTACATTTATAAATATTGTGTACCTTATTATTTATCATATATTTTAAAACTAAATGTATTAATGTAACTCTACTCATTTGTGTGCCTAGTATCTTAATATATTTAGTGTCAAATTGCACCTTAACTATCGTACACTGGTATATATTTATTAATGTAACTTACTTATTTTTTGTGAGTAATATTTTTACACATTTTGTGTATTAAATGTATCACCGCCTACAAATTGATAAATCTACCCTATTCAATTGCAACACAATAGGTTGCTTTATGTTTCAAATGTGATATATAGAACTACATAATTTTGTTCTCAAAAGCTCTCTGCTTTCTCAATAATGCTGAGAAAGTAGCCCAGGGAACTATCAACTGATTTGAATTAACTGGTTGAATGATATCCTCACAAAATCTATGGGGATATCCATTTTTTTATGTTTTTCAATAATCACAGTACTATAATGTTCTGTGTTATATTCAATTGTATTTAGAGAAGAAATAACATTAAATACAGTCTACATTCAACACTATTAAAATATCAACCAAAACGGTGGTGATACAAGAACATCCGACAACAATTCCACCAGTTAAGAACATTTATATTATTGAGCAGTTTAGCTTTTTATGAGTGTAAAATTGGCAATCAAATAGCTTTATATGAGTGTAACATTGGCAATCAAATAGATTTTTATGAGTGTAACATTGACAATCAAATACAGTAGCTTAATATGAGTGTAACATTGGCAACCAAATAGCTTTTTATGAGTGTATCATTGGCAATCAAGATGTTGTGTTTGTTACCGACTCGTATAAAACTAAAATAGCAAACTTAAATGTAGCTCTGTAACAGGTACGTGTGCTGACGGCTGTACATGTGTACCAGCAACAGCAACAATGTTAACAGCACAGAGGAGAAACCATATCAAAACAGCTTCAAGTATTCCAAAGTCTATTTCTGTCAACAAACAAGCTTTTTAAAGTAGTTACTGCATATAGTATATAAGTAATTGCTGACATTATATAAGGTACTGCATTGTGCTGTTAATATATTGTAGATGCACTGTACGGCACATAGAATAATAGCTGTTAATAATATTGTACTGTTCTCTGAGGCATCATGAATCTGCTATTATGGTGAGCAATATCAGTCTTTTAATAGCAATGTACAAAAAAATTACAGTATACCTCTACCTGTATTAATCTACAAAGCATTAAATATTGTAGAACTGTTCCTGAGACCATTTGGATGGCTTTGAAATATTAATTAATTATGAAACATTATTTGTGTCTTGTAAATCAGATTTCCAACTTTACTGACCTAATAATAAACTAATATGAAGACAATTATTGATGCCAAGGCTATGAATATAAATTAAAACACTCATCAAAAAAATATACTAAATAAACTTTAATAAATACTGTTTAATGAAGACTGAATTTAATGTTTTCAGCTTACCTTGTTAAAGCTTACAGGATTGTAGTTGTGTGGCCCGAGGTGTTCCCTGGCCGCTACACCTGTTATACTTATTGTGGGGTAATATCCCTGAATATCAGAGATGAAGTAAGGCCCACTCACACCAACATTTTATTCAGGATTTTTTTTTCTTGGCATCTCTGGTCTGAAAGCTTCCGAATTCAAATTTGGCGAGATTTCAGTGAACTCTAACATCTACAGTAATACCTGAAAATTTAACAAAAATTTACAAAAAAGGAGCTCCAAAAATCCTCCAGAAATAAAAATCCCTAACTTTCTTAATTCTAGTTTTCCAAGTTGTCTCAATACTTGTACTATAACACCAATAAATTTGCCAAAAGTTCTTTTGCCTTTATATTGTGTCGTCCCTGTTTTGATTTGTTTATTTTGCAAGTTTTACATTATAATACCAGAGTAAAGAGCTCTGAAAATAAGGATGGTGATTAGAAGTACCTGTAGTTGGAAAAATTAACCAAGCTATAAAGCCAAGTCACATAAGTGCTCTTTCCAGTAACTTTAATCTACCAACATTATCAGGGCTCTTTTGTATTGGCATCAGAAACTGTACTATAGACTGAAGGTACTGTAGATTATTATAGTTTGGTTGAAGTCTAATAAAACTTTAATTCAGAAGCTTCCAGAGAAGGGCCAAGACGTACCAAACATTATGAACTAAGACAGGATCAAAGTGACTGTAATAGGATGAGGAAAAGGAAAGATTAACACCTTTGGGGATAATTCGTTCATACTCCATCCCACTTGTCAATTTATATGGTACCTTAGTTCACACTGATGAGGCCAGAGTTGGCGGGATAAATCGTTGGTGTTGATGGGGCTCTAGAGTGCTTGAGGTGGGGCGGGAGTAAACCAGACCCCTCACAGCCGGCTACAACCACTCAACTCTACTAGAACAATCTGGAAGGCTTGCATCACTCCATGTAAACTATTGAAGCCGCCACTAATTCCCTGGATAATCTGAACAATGCAAGCTACTGCAACATAATTGAGTGATATATAAATTATTCATCTTGTTGTGTACAGTACACCCAAATTCAAAAGTTCACCATGTAATCTAAGGGTGAAACACTTTCTCTAGACAAATTTAATTTCCACAAGTGTTTCTCTATCAACTTTGCATAATTTTCTGTAGAGTTATCAGCAAGCAATAGAATCTGATCATGAAATTGATAAAAACAATATTTTTGCAGTAGCTTTCCGAGCATTTACTACTTGTCAAATTTAGTATAGTGAACTCTGCCACCTTTGCACTTTCAATGGGTAAAAGGATGGATGCTGTGTTTAATTTAATACATTATAGCAAACTTTCAATGAGTAAGAATGACTTTCGATACAAAAATTGTGGCGTTGGCTTCTACAACTCACATAAACCATGAGCCTTCCAGATTATATATAGAGATGTGTGGCTAGTACGCAGCCCCCCCCGGTCACGTCACCAGACCCATCCGGTTGCCACGACGATACCCACCGCCTCGTCCTCGGTAGTAACCAAGCTGGGAGAAAGTACAAATAAATAAATTCAAGGCATCCTAATTATTAATATAATATTTATCATAATAGATACATAGAATAATGTACTGTACAGTGTACATAAATCAACATACAGGTATGTAAAGCTACTATGGTAAAGAACAATATAATTAAAACGAAAAGAAATATTTTTTTTTTTTTTGACAGGTGTTTAGTATGTGAAATTAAATCCCACATATTAAAAATAATGTATTTCTTTAAGCACATCTTGGGCCCTCTTTTCAAAGCAAATACAAGCAAGCCTCTGATCTTATATATACACAGTACAGTGTACTTTAATTTTAGTTTCTTTATTCATACAAAATTTACCAGATCGTCCTGAACTTCTCATTTGAACAATTCCTTGAATATGACGTATGTTAATATATGTGCAACTAGTTTACTTTCACTTGTTCATATAGTGATGTATATTCTACATGTTTTTGTTTCTTTTCCCATAATATTGTTTTGCTAAATCATCAATGCGATATTTCCACATACTGTAGTGATTTTGATAAGTTATTCTGTCATTATATTGTGCGGTTCCTGTTTTGGTTTGTTTGTTTTGCAATTTTTACATTATATATATTGGTTAGATTGAATGCAGCCTTGGTATACTGTGTGGCCAAATGTCTCAAGATACTTAGATACTTTGGAAAAGTAAAAAAGTTTTTCTGCTGATCAAATTATTGTGAATCAAAATATAGTACTGTACAATTATTGATGTGAGGTTGTAGTGAAGCCAAGGGTGACATACTGTGACACCATAATCAGTAGCCTGTTTATTTTAAGCTAGCGACATATTGAATTTACCCATCTTAACCCTTTCACGTTTTTATGATGCAGAGGTTGCCAGATTAGCAATAATAAATAGATTTCTCTCACTCTTATAATTACCTCTCTAAAATTAGTTTTCTGCCCACAGCTAACTCAAAGACAACTGCAGAGGTTGAAGTAACTAAACTAAAGGTTTCTAAATACCCCTGATGGTAACAAAGGCGTTAAAGTATCCCTAATAGGCTCAAAATTGCGTCAAAAACGTGAGAGGGTTAATCACTGTTACAGTATTACAATACTGTATAATAATAGCCAAATATGGGGTTCATTGTGAAAACTTAGAATTAGTATGATAGGCAAACAGCAGTTTCTTATTATACAATTATTTATCAAGAAGTCGGCTGCTAATGGAATAAAGTTTTTGCCATGTTATACAAAAATATATTACATTATATTATTTTATAATACAGTATTACCGGATAATGTGTCTATGGGGATGGGAAATTTTTGAAAGGGTGTCAGTGAAGTTGATTCACCTGATGAGTGCTCAAAATCACCCAAACCTGTTTGTGTCCTTATAATAAACATTATTTATTATGAGGGCTTAAGCTCTCCAATCTTATTTTTACGGCAGTAAATGTTTAGTTTGCTTGCAATTTCAAAAGTTACATCTTTGTAGCTTTCATTTGGTGAGATTTATAGTACAGTATACTGGTACACTCTATGACACATATTCTTGCCTAATATGAACCCTCAAACAGCATACAGTAAACAAACCTTCAAACTGCATATATTTTGTACAAACTTAATGATGACTTATGATCCCCTCAAGATACAGTAGTTTTGAAAATTAAGGGAGGATTAAATGTCTTAAGAGTGCACAGTACCTCTAATTACCATTAAGTACACAGAGTAACGAGTGAGCTCATTAGTGAGCATACAAAAATGTTACAACTAAAGCTTATATTTCAATAAACAGTACTGTACTGTACAGTATAAGAAACAAATTAAATACAAATAAGGAAGTCCTTAACAAAACAATACCACTTGTTGTACTGCAAGACCCATGTATGGTTTATATATTGGCTATACAATTTATAGTTTATATGTTATGGTTTAAAGCGTTCATACCCATGGTATATATTTCCATCGTTCGAGGTAAACAACACAATTGCCATAAATGTATTCTCTGCTCTGCTTGATCTATCTATCTATTGCCAGACGCCTTATTCCCCTTAATGGGGGTGGCCATACACAAAATGCCCCCAAGCAGTCACTTTATTTAGCTGTCACAACAATATTTAAAATTATGGCATTATTGACAGATTTAGCAGCTACAATATCAGATTAATTAGAACTACAGTACTTAAAATGGTGGAGGCTATCAGTGTAAATAAATAAATATTGGCATTCAAATTTAGCAGTCCAATGGCTATAAACTTTTGAAGCAAGTTTTATACACTGTTTAGTAATCAAATCAAGAATTTGTTTACTGTTTTTATCTCCCAGCAGGCTTGCTGGGTAACCAATTGCTCTGACTGCAATAGATAGCAAGGAAAGCAAAGTCTTACCGTCATATTCTTTTGATCGAGCAAACTACAGCTAACTTTGCCTGGACATTGCCAAAGAAACAACTTTATTTTGATACCTGTAATAAATTTTCCGTTGAAATTTCACTATGTGGATCAGATACATACTCTGACCATGTCAAGTCTGTTCGTTTAGAGAGCCATTTCCATTCAGCTTTCCTGCGTTCTCTTCGAAGAGATTTAACAGATTGACCATTCCAAGGTGAATCATTGTGCACAGTACCGGTAATTGTCTTCTCAACCTCATGACAATGATGATCGAAGATTGATTTAAGCACACTGCTTAGTATCTTGATTATTTTGTTAGAAGAAAGGCCAGAAAAGACAATGCTTTTTAAATACTGATCAGCTACACAGATCATATTCTAGGCAATATTCCCATAGTTTCTAAATTGCATTATCATTTTATAAGGAGGAGGCCTAGGACTTTCAAAGCCAAAAGTAATCAAGACATGGTCGGAAACAGCAGGGTAAATCATATCAACCTCAACATCTGATACACGGCTACAACCGGTAGGAGAGAGAAGCAAGTCGAGAACATGACCCGAGATGAAAGTTGAGTGAGACACACCATTAAAGAAATAATTCTGGTCTACCAGTTCAAGGAACTCGCAAGAAAACAGTTTCAGTTGAGGGTTGTCAATGCAGTAGTTCAAGTCACCACAAATCGGCAATCCCCCCCTGGTCTTAACCCGGGGGGATTGTTTCAAGAAACTGACCAAACTCATCCATGAAACTTTTAGCAGTACTGTACCTCGATGGCCAGGTCGATAAATAACCACAGTGCTCAGGGTTTGCCTGTGAAGGTTTACTACCACTTCCAAAAGTTCAAAAGAAAGTGGGACAAAGTCACAGTTCGTTTGAGAAATGTTTGCCAGTTTGTTGAGTAGATAACTGCCACATCACCACCAGGGTGATCTGCACAAGGCCTGGGGATACTTATTAAAGAATGTGTCTCAGGCAGAGCATTACGAATGACATCAATGTCAGATGCATACAGCTAGGTCTCAGTAAGGCACAAAATGTCAAGTTTGAATTAATAAAAAAAAAACATTTATTTGATCCATTTCACCTCCCCCCCCCCCCCCCCCCCCTCAGCAAACATTCAACAGACCGATATTCAATTGACCTAACCAGAGAAATCTGTGTTTTATATTAACCTTTTACATTGAGAAATCATCACAGGACAAGTTGAACTGGATGCAAAGTGAGCAACTGATTCAGGCATCCTGAGATATGAGCAATTTACAGAACAGGGTGAATTCCTCCTTGTGCATGAACTGGACTCATGACGTTCAGCACAGAAGGCACAAATTGGATTACAGGACTAGTCTTGGCAGTCAGAGGAAAGGTGACCAAATTTCTGACAGTGGTAACAGTAACCCAAAATCTGTCATAAGCCTTACAGCTATTTAATCCAATGAAGACATATCCCTGAGAATTAAGTATAAACTTTTGTTTAAAAGGTGACATTTTCAATACAGCATACTGTACTTACTTTCACCTTTTTCCTTTGAAAAGAGCAAGTCCAGTTTAGCACCCTGTTCCACAAGCTGCCCAATCTCCATGTTCCTGTCAATAATGTATGCATATATTTTATTGTCAGGGATCAAGGTAGATATACCAACAAGTCATCTTAGGCAAGATTTTAGAGAGATTATGGTATTTTTCTAGCGATTATTGGCATATATTTACTATCTAACGACATTCTAGCTAAACAGACTAGCGGTATTGTGTCTTTTAATTTGGTAACCTTGGGACCAAGCTAGCTGTATTTATTTTCTGTTGGAAATTAATTATCAGCTGTCCGAGATGAGGGAGCATACATCAGTTTCAAGTGGAGGTAAATCTGGTGTCATACATAGAATAAAAGCTAAATTAGCAGTGGTTTCAAGCAGGATTGTGTATAGCATTAATTAGTGTGTTGAGCACATCCGTATTTTCCAAGACTGGCCTATGTATTAGCGCGGTTATCAAGGATCACCTCTATTGATGTCATCACCCCACTTAAAATAGAAATATCTTACATGGATGTGTTTGCTATCCTAAAAAATTAATTATAACAAAAAAATATGTGCATTGTTGTCAAATTAACATGCTCTGAAGAGTAACAAAAACAGGAAGTGATATTGGGTGAGCTATGCTTTTTGAGCTAAATGTGGGGATAAGCAAAGTATAAGTCATGTCACCATGGTTGCTTAACTTATTCGTGGATGATGTAATAATAGGGCTGAGAATAGAAGATAGGATGGAGTAAGAGGGAGGGGAAGAACTACAGTAAGTGTTGAATTTGTGTATAATTTTTAGGGAGGAGCTCTACAAAGGAGGAAGTAAGACTTTCCCAGAAAATTATTGCCCAGGACCATTAATTAACATCTCACATCTCCAATTTTTTTTAAAACCTCTGAATATATGCCTGAAAACGGGCTTCACAAAACAGGACAACATATGTTTAGAACAGGAAGATCATGTCTCTCGCAGCTGCTAGAACACTATGACACCTACATGCCCTGGAAAAAAATAGAAATTTATGTCATATACTGTACACAGATTCTGCCAAACCATATGATAAGTGTGATCATGGAATTATAGCACAAAGTGAAAGAAAAAGGTATCACCGAAAAGGTGGGGAGATGGATTTATTACTTTCTCATTATCAACTGTCTAAGATGTGGGTGTGAAAGGGATCTACTTTGCGTGGGCCAGTCAGCTTTCTGCAGACTCCCGTTGATGCTATTAACTGGACACATTCAGTAGCAATAAACCAGACATCATTGGAAGGTTCAGAGGTTAAAAGCTCTGTTCCCCAGGGTACAGTGTTGGCGCCTTTACTCTTCCTCATCCTAATTAGTGATATTGAAGCTAATATACAACATAGCTGTGTCTCATCATTTGCAGACGACACAAAATTAAGTCTGGGAATAATCACAATAGAAGACAAAGAAAACTTCCAAGCTGATATGAATGCTGTATTACAGTGGGCCAAAGATAATAACATGCATTTTAACCCTTCAACCCCGGGTGGTACACGTGTGTACCATTATGTTTTGCCCCCAGGAACCCGGGTGGTACAACATTGTACCATTGCTTGAAAGCCTGTGAGCTACGTGTGCGAGGCGTCGGTCCGACGCATGTAAACAACAGCCGGCTGGACCGACGCCCCGCATCTCCGGCCACAAGAAGGAGAGCGTCGCTTGTTCGTGTGTGCCTGTATGTTGTTGTTAAGTATCGAAAAGTAGTGTAAAGTGGCTGTTTTGGCCATAAAGTTATCTCCAATGAAATCATCATCACAAATCAAGCACTTGACTTAGAGAGCTCTACTTAACGCCATTCTACAGGTAAATAACACAGCTACGCTTGGGGATGCGCGGGAATGCGGGAAGCAGTCAGCATAACAATGATACGGTAGCCTAGCCTAGACGTTTTTCGGCCAAAACACTCGGATTTTGGGGAATATTTATGTAATGCGTAGCCGGGGCGGGAGGGTTAATGATGAGAAATTTCAGCTGATAATATAAGGAGAAAATTAAAAAATAATAGAAAACACAACCTACATAACAGAGCCACTCCTGCCAATCCCACAAAAATCAGTATTAAAGAGCATAGCTCATAAAACATCCCTTCCCATTTTATCACTGTCTATAGCATGATTGATACTGTACAGTTGTCTTGGTTTACCATAAATTTTGATCTAAAATAGTAAACAAAGCCATGCAAAATATTTTAAGCTTAGAATGTTGATGGCAAACCATGTCGCCTCTTTCTTGTGGTAGTATTAAAGGAACTAGAACATGGGATTCTAATCTGTTTTGAAATTGGTTTTATCTAGCTTACCCTGATATATTTTGAACATGATGAAGTACAGTACAGTGGGCCCCACAAGGGTGCGGTTACCTTAGTCCGAGACATGTGCGCACCCTTGTAAAACACACCCTTGGAGCTTAAGAACCTATGGGAAATTCACTATGTAGTCCGGGGACTCTTCAAATTTACCCTTTTTTCGCCCAATAACTCCTGAAAAACATGAACTAAGGAAAGAATACCTGTACAGTATAGAAATGTGATTAGATATTAGATAGAATAGGGGTATTACACTCACTTTGGATGGTTTATGTATGCGTGGAGGTTGGGATGTTAGTCTTACTGAGGGTCCGAGGCTGCCCCCATGCCCACACCAAAATGTCTACCCACATTTGCCTGTTTCTCACCTCTAGCCAACATGTCTAGTAACTGTTTTTTCTGTTCTAAATCAAGAACTTTAACTTTTGTTTTGGTGGGTAACACGATCGCCCTGGGCGGTGGGTTAGGGGCAGCAGGTGTAAAATGCCCCCATGTGGGCATGGGGGCAGCCTCGGACCCTCAGTAAGACCAACATCCCAACCTCCACGCATACATAAACCATCCAAAGTGAGTGTAATACCCATATTCTATCTAATATCTAATCACATTTCTATACTGTACAGGAGCGCGTTCGGTAAACCTATCGCCGATTCGTCTGATAGCGCTTGATAGAACGGTGTTTCGATTTCACTACCGAACGACACAGATCGCCGATCGGTCTGCCAGAGCTTTGTAAACAATAACAATAGCCCTTTGACCCAAGAAAGAAGAAGAAGACATCGCAACAAGAATTGTTTATTTTTCGCCTATTTTTCGTAGTGTGTTTAATATTTACATAAATTGTATTCAAGAAGGGGAAACACGATACGCAATCTATATTATTAGCAATATAATAACTTTAAATGGTTTGTTTACATTCTCGTCGATATTCGATCGACCTCCAAGGACCGATCGCTCTGATAGGTAAAACAGCAATCGTTTTCGATCGCCGATTCGTCGAATCGGCGGCTATCGCGTTCGCTAGATCTATCAGCCCTAAACGATAGGTCTACCGAACGCGCCCCTGGTATTCTTTCCTTAGTTCATGTTTTTCAGGGGTTATTGGGCGAAAAAAACGCACGCTTTGCTTTTTTCGCACCCTTGGATTATAAGCAGCACACGGACATCTGCCGCACGGTTGGAGAATCGCACCCTTTTAGTGCGCACCCTTGCGGGGCCGACTGCACTGTAATGTGAAGGCAGTATTTGATATTTATATTATTTTAACAATAACACATTAGTGTAAAATGTGACTATCTTTATGTATCTATCAATACAATTTTTCATATATTGGTCTTGTTAAAGGTGAATTACAGGGATGAAAAAAAAAAACGAAGTTTACTACAGGGTCATAACTTGGCATGAATATACTGTAATATGTATATGGGCAATATCGATATACTGTAATTCCATTAAATTCCAGAAAAAAATACTAGTTTATAGTGCCGTTGGCATCTGGACCGTCAGTTGAGAGTTTCAGCTGATTCGTGCGACGCCATTGTATGTAAACATTGGATACTTGTCCCAATCCCACACGCTCGTGGACAGGTCTGTTATTCTTATTTAGTACCTTTCAATTCAATACCAAAGCTCTGCAAAACATCGAACAAGGTCCTGAAGATGTGGTGCACATCAAGAAATAATCCAATCTCGCCAACAATAAACATACTGTACATGCAGTGTTTTCGAGTGTTTATATCCTGGTCACGAGTCGAGGGAGGTCGCTTCCAAGGCCTATTTCTTAATGAAAGTATCGTTTTCTGTTAATTTTATATATCGCAGTCCCTTGACCAGATAGTGATTAAGCCAAATGTTGAGCTGTAAACATGCATAAAATTTATAAAAGTTTCTCACATAAAATAAAACAGATTCGCCCATTTCCCGTGTCTAGTGTTCCCGCCATTGACAATAATGACATCATGGTAAACACGCCAGTGCTCGCCACATAAAATAACATAGATAAGCTATATTTCTATGTTGTTAGGACACATTGATGAAAGTTCTTCAGTATCATACCCCTAAAACCAAGCCGATCCCAATGGACATTGTAGTTTGAATAGGTTTCATCCCTGGAATTCACCTTTAATCGTAAATATTTATTGGTAGCTCAATCCATATGGCGACACTAATGGTAACGGCCCTCACGGGAAAAAAGTATCTTAGTAAATTAGCGTACGGCATCATAATATTCTATCTTGATCTTCACTTTCACAGTGCATTATTCGATAGCTTGCCATTATTTCTACACTTCATTATCAAGCTTATGCTGCTCATACAATAACAGTACTCATATCATTGTTAAATATCTTGTCTATCATTGTAAATGCTTTCATAGTACGGAGAGCTTAACGGAGATACCGAGAATCAAAATGGTGGCCAGTGACCTGACTCCTGAAGCTCTTTGCCCGATTGTGTTATTCTATAGATACCCCTAATTCATCCATATATGTAAAACCTCGCCCATACAGACTAATTGAGGAAGAACCCTGTCTGTATCGATAGTCCGGATATACAGTACAGTATATTCAGCCATCCAGACGAATCCGGATGGCTGAAACAGGAGTCCGGATATCTAACTTAAACAACCACTTAGGTTTCAGCCATCCAGACAAATCCGGATGGCTGACATACAAGTCTGGATATCTAACGCTGGATGTAAACAATACGTGCGGTAACTTGTATTAGTCTCGTTTGTTTCCGGATTGACTTATATTTTGCCATCCAGGCAAGTTTGGTTGGTTGAAACACGAGTCTGGATCAAAATGCCTGTCCAGATCTCTTAGGTTTTCAGATCTGAAAGCACCGGATGGGTGGGGTTCTACTGTACGTCACAAACAGGTCGGAACTGCCTCTCACCACCACCACCACCATCCAAAACCAACACTAATTTATATACAGTATACAGTATTTACATTTATAAACAAAATTGGACTACTATTATTGCCCATAAGAGGTATATTGCACACTAACATTTATTATAATGAGGATAGCTGACCTCGTGAGCTATGCTCTTTAAAGATCTTGGGGTAATAATGTCAGAAAACCATGTCCTTTTTTCTTCAGTAGAAGCATTGTAGTTAGAAAAATTACTAAATTTTTTAGTCGGAATAAATTTCATCAATGATTATTCAAGGTTATGTGGGTTATTCTACGGTATAATTCTAGATTGGGCTTTCCTCTATCTTTTGAGACTTAATACATTGCAGTAGACGCAATTATTGTAGGTGTAAATCGTTCAAGAGTGAATACAGTATTTCGGGATCAGCGGCCACTCAAAATCATGCGTGTAGGGTTTACGATTATATTCATATAAAAAATAAAAAATTAAACGGTCTTGATAGCAGAATTTTGATGTGAGTATCCTGGGTTTTCCGGGTGGATGAGACTCGTTAGCCTTGGTCGGCAACTCATCTAGGGGAGACAACCTTATACAAATCCGGGTGGATGGGACTAGTTAGCCTTGGCTGGCAACCTGTCTAGGGGAGTGCACCTGATACAAATCCGTACTGCTTACCTAAGGGTAAGGCAGGTTAGTGGATGGATTAGCCGAACACCACTATAGAAAAATAGTGCTAACAAGATACACAGAGGGCCTCGGAGTCGGACGGATCCTAAATTGAGTGGTCAATCCTGCAAGTCCTTCACTAAACTGGCTCGGGTTGTCCCTCTCACAGGGAATAGGTCCGCTTGGGGGCATTCTGAGTATGGCCACCCTCGTAAGGGGAGTAAGGCGTCCGGCAATAGATAGATAGATAGATCCTGGGTTCGAGTCCTCGGAGTGCCACATGTATTTGTTGATTTAATTAATTGAGTTTAGATTGAGTTTAGGTTGGTGTAAAAAACATAATAATATACAAATTCTGATGAGTCCATAGGAAAGCCAATGAAAATTTCATATAAAAATAAAATACCTGTACTGCTCAGCTTAAAACACAATTGTAACAAGTTGAACGTCGAAGAACAATGAATATTTTTTATTATAGAACAAATTTCAGTACAGTATGAAATATATATTTTTCCCAGTTTTATGCATCTCATTTTGTAGTATGGGCTTTCCTCTTTTCTTGTCATGTATAACTCATTACAGTATGCGATTATTGTCGGTTTAAATAGTGATACTAACTTGTTTCTTTGCGTGCCATAAATTTAATGCCTCTGGATGTGACTAACTTGAAAAAGGATTTGGGTATTCTGATCAGCAGTGACCTAAAGTTTTCCAAGCAGTGCATTGAAGTAGAGAACTAAGCGCAGAAATTATTTAGCTATGTAAAGAGGCAAATTATATGCATTGTTTTGTATGTACAGTACAGTACTCGGGCACATACCCCATAGCTGGGGGTGGCCGACATTTAAAGTTCCAATTCTTAGGGTCCGGGACCACTTTCGCGTTTCCTCGCCCCTTTCTGTTTTTTCTAGTAGGCAATTTAAGTACTGTACAGTATAGAAATAATGAAATAGTCCTCGCACTTTACAACGCTCTGATACGGCCTCTCCTGGAGTATGCTGTTAATTTGTGGTCTCCAACACTCAGGAAAGTTATAGAGCAACTGGAAAGAGTACAAGCAAAGGCTACAAATCTTATTCCATCAATTAGAAGACTGAGCAATGAGGACCGGTTGAGAGCTCTTGATCCATTTCCATTGGAAACATTCAGAATACGAGGTCAGCTCATTGAAGTTTTTATAATACTTATGGGTTTGACAATGTGGATTATAACAAAATGCTTAGCCTCAATATGAATGCAACCCATGGCTGAAAGTTAGAATTGAAAAGGTTCAGCACCCGAATTTGTGGAAACTTTTTCACATATAAGATCTGTTATACCTGGAACATACTTCCCTCATAAGTTGCAAACAATTATTCACCAGAATATTTCAAGAAGAGTAGATAGTATTTTGCACACACTGTAATAAGTGTAGAGCACTAAACAATCACTTTCCTTCCACTTCGAGCATCTCCCCGGAATGGACTGCAAGGGCTTTGAGATACAAACTATTCCTTGTAACTCCCTTTCCAATTGTCCCATACCCTCTCTAAACCACTGATGAACACTCAGAAGCAGTGATTTAGAGGGCAAGTAGACTCGAGGAGTTACTAGATCTGTTGTTGGTCTACTTCCTTTGTAATCCTTTGACAGGAAGAAAAGAGAGAAAAAGGAGAAGGTTCATTGGTCGCCCCCCTAACCCTCTATCCACGACCAAGACTATCCACGACCAAGACAATCCCCGGCCTTCACTCTTTGACGGATCAGAGGGAACTTCTACAAAAATTCTGTGAACGTCCAATCAAGAAGACCGAAGAGGCCAAAATCAGGCTGGGGCCATATAATGCCCGGAAACAGCTCCAGGAACACATTGGTTCCGAAGCTCGACACAAAAACAGAACCTACTCCATCAACAGTCTTTCTTCCTCTCTGTTGTCTGTCGCCTCTCTTAGCTAGTCAAACATTTAGGTAGAGTCATAGTTATATTCAAAGTTGGCTATTATTTCTTGATCGAGTGGTTGAATGAAGGCCGGATGCAAGCCCTCCAAATATGCGGGGTGATCTAGGGCATTGTCAAGCACCAGGGGAATTTTGAAAGGTATCCTAAGCTCACGACACCTTTGTCTCGAATTAGGGATAAAATACTTCTTAATTAAACCAATCATTCAAGAGTTCACATGTAATCCAGCCAATGACAGACACTGCCCGGTACACGCCCGAATTGTTCATGTGTTTTAATTAAGTACAGTACTGTACCTTGCTTTCCTGACTTTGCCTATAACAAAGGGTCGCATTATGTGGCCTGCCAGGCCAGGTGAATAGTACAGTGGTTAGGCTTTATCCACTTTCCAGCCCATAGCAATAACTTTTGTTAACAAAGGTGGATTTAGGCATTTTCTTATAACACAGGCCTGTCTCATTGATGTTGCAAATCTGCTCTGAAGTATAGCCACCTTCACTATTTAACTCGGCCAGCACAGTCGGAAAAGCATGTCCTGCAGAAGAATCAGCTGAAGCTTGTTTCCTAGTCACAAACACTCTTCTTATAACTAGCAAACCAGCCAGTACACGCCTTGAAGCTGCGAGATCAATTTGTAGTACCTGATCCTACGTCTTTCTTGGTCTTCCAATCATTGCGACTCCCTACACATTCATGGTCTTGCTTTTCTTTACCAAATTATTCTCATTTATCCCTTCCACATGTCCATACCATCTACACCTGCTCCTGCACATCTCCTCACTAATACTCTCAATGCTTTAAAGCCTTTTCAGTTCCACACTGGGGATTCTGTCTCTCATAGCAAAACCCACATACCACCTCTCGCCATTATCAATTCCTTCTGTTCCATCCTATTCATATCTTCCCTCTTCACTGGCCAAGTTTCGCTACCATGCACCATCACACTTCCAACACAAGTACAGCTCGGTCCCCTATAAAGTGAGTTCAAACAGTGCAAATTTCGATTAGTGCGAACGATGAAAATATTAAACACAAAATTATCAACCAATGCGAATACGATCGTTTATTGCGAGTAGGGTGGCAATATGGGTTAAATCCGGGGAGTTTTCTATTAGTGCGGCCAAAATTAGTACAGTGCGATAAATTTCCCGCCTGACTCGAGGTATCACTGGTGTTTGAGCAGCTTGGGCATGGAGGGAGACTGGTCAGTTAGAAAAATATTACCCAGTACTGTACTGTGCGACACATTCTCGGGTTTGTAATCATATCAAGTGTAGAATTTAAGGTAAGGAAAGGTCTACTTTACCATTGATATGCTATATTTATCATTAAAATTTATTCTTAGTATGTTTGTGTCAGTATAAATAACGATATAAGGAAAGATATGAGTGCTATATGGAGGACCGATCGACCAATTACGTTTTTTCCCCATAGGATATGTTGTTCACATAGTACGAATTCACACAGTGCGACGCACTGTATCGACCAATTTCTCGCACTATGCGGGACCGAGCTGTACTATATAACCTCCCTTTTAGTCGTAGGGAGAGCCCTTTAACCCTCCAGACCCGGAAGAGCTCTTGAACGCCCATAAAAAACACACCCTAGCTACCCGGAAGGTCTCTTGAACGTCCATGAGCTTAAAGCCTGTAAGCTTGGTGTGCGAGGCGTACGTCTGACGCATGTAAACAACAGCCGGCTGGACCGACGCCCCGCATCTCCGGCCACAAGAAGGAGTGCGTCGCTTGTTCGTGTGTGCCTGTATGTTATTGTTAAGTATCGAAAAGTAGTGTAAAGTGGCTGTTTTTGCCATAAAGTTATCTCCAATGAAATCATCATCACAACTAAACCAGTTGACTTAAAGAGCTCTACTTAACGCCATTCTACAGGTACGAAACACATCTACGCTTGGGGATGCGCGGGAATGCGGAAGCAGTCAGAATAACAAAGATACGGTAGCCTAGGCGTAGACGTTTTTCGGCCAAAACCCCCGGATTTCGGGGAATATTTATGTAATGCGTAGCCGGGGCTGGATGGTTAATCACGATATAAAGACAATAGAAAGGTAGGGGTACGAGCATATTACTGGAACCACTATCGATCCCCTGTGATGTCACTGAGAGAAGAAACCCATACTGGTCTCCCTGCTAAATATGGTAACTTCAATGTGAGCAGGTCGTGTTCTTATGTCCAGGAAATACATTTATTCCATTGCCCTAAACATTGTTGTTATCATAACATGGGGAAGGCAGGATATTGCGCAGTTAGTGGATGTGGTACAGTATAAAGACCGACGTTGGATATATTGGAACCAACGACAGAATATGGTGACCATTCGACTAGCCTAAATATGGTTTTCTAACAGGATCGGTATATTACGTTTTCCACCGAAAATGTGAAGTGACATGGATAAACATAGACATATATAGTGTGACAGGACCCTAGTCTATTTGCTAAAGTTGTTATTTTTTGCATTTGAAGATTATATATACGGAAGGGGAGTGCACCCGATGACTGGAAGACTGGTATAATAGTCCCCCTATATAAGGGCAAAGGGGAAAGAGGAGTGCGTGGTAACCACCGAGGAATATGTCTTCTAAGCGTAGTAGGGAAGGTATACAGTAGGGTAGTGATTGAGAGAGTGAGAGTGAGAACGGAGAAATGGATAGGCGACGAGCAGGGAGGTTTTAGGAAGGGAAGAGGATGTGTAGATCAGATTTTTACCCTGAATTATGTTGTGGAGAAATATCTGGAGAAGAAGCAAAAGGTGTATGTTGCCTTTATGGACTTGGAGAAGGCCTATGACAGAGTGGATAGAGAAGGTTTGTGGAAAGTACTTAGAATATACGGAGTAGATGGCAAGTTGCTGAAAGCAGTGAAGAGCATGTATGAGGGTGCAAAGGCGGCAGTACGTGTGGAGAGTGAGCAGAGCGCGTTCTTTGACCTGAATGTTGGTTTGAAACAGGGGTGTGTGATGTCCCCGTGGTTGTTTACTGTATATATGGATGGAGTCATGAAAGAAATACTATCAAGAGCAGTGGATGTTGGTGTATCGCTGAAAAAGGAGGGAATTGAGTGGAAGCTACCTATACTGCTGTTTGCGGATGATACAGTTCTGATGAGTGATAATGAATGGGATTTGCAGGATCTGGTAAATGAGTTTGGAACAGTGTGCGAAAAACGGAATTTGAAGGTAAATGCGGGGAAGAGCAAGGTTATGGTCTTCGAAAGGGGTGAAGTCACAGAGTGTGAGGTGAAGCTGAACGGTCAGGCTATGGAGATCGTCAACTCTTTTAAGTATCTGGGCAGTGTGTTGAGTAAAGATGGGACTATGGATGAAGAAGTACGGGAGAGGGTACAACAGGGGAAGAGGGTTGTAGGAACGCTGAAAGCAGTAACAAGAAATAGGGTGGTCAGTATGGAAGTGAAGAAGTCCTTGCATGACAGTGTGGTAATCCCGACACTGACTTGCGGGGGCGAAGTGTGGACGTTGGTTGGGGGACTCAGACCAAGAGTGAGAGCCAGGAAATGAATTACTTAAGAAGTGCGTGCGGAGTTACATGGAGGGATAGACAGACTAATGAGGAAGTAAGAAGGAGGTGTGGTGTGGAGGTAGATGTGCTGGAAAGTGTGAAAAGGAATAACTTGAGATGGTTCGGCCATATGGAACGTATGGAAAGCGAGAGAAAGACTAAGAGGGTGTACGAGAGCGAGGTGGAGGGACAGAGAGGGAGAGGTAGACCGAAAGAGAGGTGGAAGGATGGAGTGAGGAAGTATATGAACGAAGGCGGTGCTGGTTGGGGTGAGGGGCATCGACTGACTGGAGACAGAGGTGAATGGGGGCGGTTTGTTCGTGGCCACCCCTTCGGGGATCACGGCGTCAGGCAATAGATAGATAGATATACGGCTATGAGGTAGTATATAGCCGACGTCGCTTCAAATTTTACCGCGGAAATGCGATGATATTTATGTTCACCTAATTACCTAATATGTAGAGTAACGTCGATTCATATCGATTATGTTATTGTAGTAGGACCCAATCTACATGTTAGCATTGTTATTTGATATATGTGTAGTTTATATTAAGAGATATTTCGAAGATGTTGGTGATTTTCGCTTTGTCGGTCGGGAGAAAAGGTAGGCCTAAACGGATTCTCGCTTATCCCTTGCTCAACTTCCTTTAAATTCACGTAGTTTGCTTCTGACACTCATCAACTTTCACCCAGTGATGGCGTGTGAGGGTGTATGAAGGCCTAGGGGATATGGAGAGATGATATGTATAAGTATATGGCCAACTAAGAATCGAAGAGGGAACAGAGATTTCTACGAAGCGAAATGTTGGTAATGGCTGGGAGTGGGGGGGGAGCAGAACGGAGGATGGTGCCCTCTGATGGCCAGAGAGAACACTATAGCGGTGCCTATGTCAACAAACAAGCCACGATGGTATACGAATATTTCACTAAATATTCGCTTATAGAATAATCAACATTATTCCGACAACTATAACTTATATTATGACGGTACCATGGTTGAGCGTGAAGTCACAAAATAAAAATAATTGATAGACGTCTGTTTAGTGCTTTTTAGAACCCTTTATGTATATGAGTTCAAGAATTCGGTGTGTCTACCTTGAGTTACTATACCGTGCCTTTAATGATCAGTAATGGCAGCATCTCTCTGAACTTCTTCCATCCACTTCTGACTCTCGCAACTAAGCAGCCCTTAGCTCCACCATCAGCAGCAATCATGACGCCCAAGTAACAGAATTTATTGGCACCTTCCAGGTGCATATTTCCAAACTCTATGCTACCAGGTGGATCCAGTACTGCCAAGAAACCCCTACATATGGTACATTTAAAGTTAACGGCCTGCAACATGGAGCCCCAAAAACCACTACACGTCTTATGCACCCATTCCTGTCAATTGCAACATTGGACTAACTTACACCCAACCTCCACAGCACTTCCACGTTCATTGCCACTGATCATGACTTTTGCCTTGTCTACATTCATTCCTAATCCCGTAACAGCCATTACCTCCCACAAGCTTAGGAACATTATTTCAGCTTCAGTCGCACTTCTAATCCCGTAACATCCATTACCTCCCGCAAGCTTAGGAACATTATTTCAGCTTCAGTCGCACTGTCAGCTCCTAGGCAGACCCGACCTGAACTCTCTGAACCCTGGTGCACTCCAACATTCACCGAGAACTCATCACTCGGCTCCCCTTGGGAGCCCTCATACATCTTCATTACCACCTGTACCAACCACTCCTCCATGCCAAGTTTCTCATGGCCCACTACATAACCTCTCTGGATACTCTGTCAAAGGCTTTCTCTGAATCCACGAAGACATAATAGAGTTCCCTATTTTTCCCTAGGTACCAGTACTTCTGGAGCTGTCTAACTATAAATATACCATCAGTGATGCTGCAGCTTGGCATAAAGCGAAATTGCATCCTGTTTATGGCTACACACTCCCTAATTATACACTCAAATACTCTCTCACAATCTTTCATAAATTGGTTGGGCATTTTCAGTCCTCTGTAATTAGCCTGATCCATAGAGTCACCTTTCCCTTTAAAAATATTCACTATCACTCTCTTTTGCCAAGTCAGGTACCTTCTTCCTTACAATTGTGTTTATCAGTTGTGCTACCATTCGCACCCGAACCTCCCCAGAAGCCTTCCGCATCTTGACAACGATGACCGAGCAGCCTGCGGCTGTACTGTTTTTCATATTTTTCTAACAGCTGTTTGACAATTCAAGGGGGAGGGCCCTGCACTGGCTGCACAGCACTCAGATGTTCCCTATTCCATTAAAACTACACATTTAACAGTCTGCCATAGTGCTTCCTCCATGCTTTCCTGATTTCATTCTCAGTATGACGTATACCAACACACCGCGGTTGTTATTTTATATTGTTCACCTGCCACATCCAAATTGTTATTTCTCGTCTAGCTAACTCATAAATGGCATTTTAATTTTTGGAGATATTCAACCTATCTGCGAGAAGATTTTGTATAGCTTTCCTTGCTCAATGAACCTCCTCTTTTCTAGCCCTGCGCCTACCCGCTAAGTAGATGACCCTAGTCCCCCCCCCCCCCCTTCTTCCATGCCTTAAAAAAAAAAAAATCTCCCTGATGGCATCTACGACTTCATCATCCCAGCATCAGGATACTCTATTTCTGGGGGGTCCTTTCGTCATACCAAAGACTTTGTCTGTGGTATCCAGTAGGGTATGCATCATGAACTATTATGGACTTTACCTTTATTGTCCCCTGTTTTCCTCTCCAATTTTAATATTTCTTCATAGACTCTATCTTTATACAGTATTTTTATTTATCCAGCAACCACACTCTTCTCTTTGGCACATACACTCTTTCTCTCGTTTTCTACTCATCCTCTTGCACTCTTCTCCTGAAATAATTTTAAAGTTCCTAACTAAATTCCAATAATTCTCCCCAACTAA
The DNA here is from genome assembly GCA_032716605.1 of Paralithodes platypus. NCBI lineage: Eukaryota > Metazoa > Arthropoda > Malacostraca > Decapoda > Lithodidae > Paralithodes > Paralithodes platypus. The sequence goes on along the minus strand of CM064492.1, from coordinate 77,823,286 downwards.
AATGTAGTCAATATGGCTGCTGTTCCCATGAGATTCGTAAGTGATCAGACGGCTCTTCCTCTTCCTAACATCATATCTAGGGCCTCGTCATATATAATTTATTTGGATTTCAGGAGGGGGGAAAAGGGGGGGGGGGGGAGAACACATGTGGAGGAGTGATTGGAGGTATGGAGGGGAATTATCTCAATCACATATTGCTTTGTTTTCAGTGCCAGAGAGGTGTTTTGATTTTTTTGTTTTATGCCTGGACTCATAAGTGTCCCGGCGCCTTCGCCCAGTAAAACCTCTTTAACACCTCACGAGCGGGGGGTTTTGGGCTATTTTGGGCATATTCAGGCCCTCCTGAATTATAAATCAAGTACAGTAAACCCTCGCTATCTCGGACTAATTGGGGGGAGACCCAGTCCGAGATGACCGAAAATCCGAGATGTCCGAAGTCCGACTTATGTCCGACTTAAGAGAGGGAAAATTCCGAATTAGAAGAAGAAAGTCCGCATCACCAGAGAAATTGAGATTTTTTTTTTTTTTTTTTTTTTTTTATATATCTATTTAATGCATCTATCTCCCTTATACATATATATAACTATGTCTTATTTGGTCTTTTTTTAATCTATGAATCAATTCTAATACGATGGAATTGAAAACAATATTACCCTTCTAACACACAAATAATAAAATTAAAAAGAGAGTAAATAAAAATGTCTCCTTTGTCTCAAGAAACATAAGTCCGTCTCGTATATGTTAGTATTTTATCGCTCGCTCGCCCCTAGCCACTCTCTCTCTATCTATTTATCTCTCTAATGCATCTAACTAACTCCCTTATACATTAACATAACTATGTCTAATTTGGACTTTTTGTAATCTATAAATAATTTCTAATGCGATGGAATTGAAAACAATATTATCCTTCTAGCACACAAATAATAACATGAAAAAGAGTCAATAAAAATGTCTCCTTTGTCTTTTCAGAACCAATTAAACCGTCTCATAATAGTTCGTGTTTATCGCTCACTTCCCCTTCTGCAACTCTGTCTATCTATCTATCTTGTCTTTTCAGAACCAATTAAGTCCGTCTCATAATAGTTAGTGTTTATCGCTCACTCCCCCTCTGTAACTCTCTCTTTCTATCTATATCTCTCTAATGCATCTACGTAACTCCCTTATACATTAACATAACTATGTCTTATTTGGACTTTTTGTAATCTTTGAATAATTTCTAATGCAATGGAATTGAAAACAATATTATCCTTCTAGCACACAAATAATAACATGAAAAAGAGTCAATATAAAAGTCTCCTTTGTCTTTTCAGAACCAATTAAGTCCGTCTCATAATAGAAAGTGTTTATCGCTCACTCCCCCTCTGTAACTCTCTCTTTCTATCTATCTATCTCTCTAATGCATCTACGTAACTCCCTTATACATTAACATAACTATGTCTTATTTGGATTTCTTGTAATCTTTGAATAATTTCTAATGCAATGGAATTGAAAAATATAATATCGGACATTTTCCGAATACTTATAAAAAGTCCCACAACGTCAGAGACTGTCGGAACGATGACGGAAATGTCCGAAATACCGAAGTGCATGTCCGAGAGGCCGTAGCCAGTCCGACTAGTACGGGTTTCCGACTTCTAGAGGTCCGAGATGGCGAGGGTTTACTGTATCTGCATGAAAAGAAATGTATTCAGCAAAAAACTAGGAGCTACAAGCTTCAAAATGAGACCAGAACGAGCTACGTAGCACTCGTCGTTCTCAGGCAGTGGTACCACCAACATGGGAGTTTAGCATATAGCGGCATATTTTTTCCAGCTACGCTCACTACTGGCTACACTGCCGGCCTCTCGAGAACACAGGGAGGGTGAGTCAGTGGGCGGCGGTAGGCCCTGGGAGTCGGACGTGTGGCCCGCTGCGCTCCCGGCCATTTGCACTCTATTTTAACCCTTTAAAAGCCTTAATAATGCTTGTAGGCGCTGCTCTTTAACCCCTTATTGGCGGCACTCGACTTAAGTCGTGCACCAATTTGCAGCAAGTTAGGAGCATTATTAAGGCTTTTAAAGGGTTAAAATAGAGTGCAAATGGCCGGGAGCACAGCGGGCCAGACAGCCGACTCCCAGGGCTTACCGCCGCCCATTAACTCATGTTCCCTGTGTTCTCGAGAGGCCGGCAGTGTAGCCAGTAGTGAGCATAGCTGGGAAAAATATGCCGCTATATGCTAAACTCCCATGTTCGTGGCATCACTGCAAGAGAACCATGAGTGCTACTTAGCTCGTTCTGGTCTCATTTTGAAGCTTTTAGTGCCTAGTTTTTTGCTAAATAATTGTTTGTTCATGCAGATGCTTGATTTATCATGCAGGAGGGCCTGAATATGCCCACATGAGCCCAAAACACCCCGCTAGACAAGGGTTAAGAGTCCTGGCACCTTTCTCGGGCTAGGGAAACTTGCACTAGACTAAAAAAAGAAAAAAGAAAATCTGTGCAATCTTTAACCCTTCCTCCCCGGGCTATCTTACCCAATGACGGTCGCCCCTACCCGGGCGAAATGGCTGAAAAACGTTTAGGCCTAGGCTACCGTATTTATGTTTATTTTCACTGCTAGAACTTTCCCACTCATCTATAATCATAGTGCGGTTTTCAATCTGTATTTTGGCATTGAGTAGAGCTCTGTAAGTCAACTGGTTCAGTTGTGATGACGATTTCAGTGGAGCCAATATTGCAGAGATGTTGCCAATATGGGGGCTTTTTAGACACTAATTTCGTCATGACGTCAAAACAATAACATTGAGGAGTCTTCTCCTTCTTGTTTTCGGAGGTGCGGTGACGAACGCTTGGGTTTGTTGACATACGTCGTACGCACGGCGTTCAGACCAAGCTTAATTAGGCTATTAAGCTCATGCCTTAGATAAGGCATACCAGGTAGCGGCCCTTCTTTCGTGCTGTCCTTACCTAAGGCAGACCGGGTAGGAAGGGTTAACCCTCCAGCCCCGGCTATGTATTCCATATATATTCCCCGAAATCCGGGGGTTTTGGCCGAAAAACGTCTACGCCTAGGCTACCGCATCTTTGTTATTTTGCTTGCTTCCGCATTCCCGCACATCCCCAAGCGTAGATGTGTTTCGTACCTGTAGAATGGCGTTAAGTAGAGCTCTCGAAGTCAACTGGTTCAGTTGTGATGATGATTTCATTGGAGATAACTTTATGGCAAAAACAGCCACTTTACACTACTTTTCGATACTTAACAATAACATACAGGCACACACGAACAAGCGACGCACTCCTTCTTGTGGTCGGAGATGCGCGGCGTCGGTCCAGCCGGCTGTTGTTTACATGCGTCGGACGGACGCCTCGCACACCAAGCTTACAGGCTTTAAGCTCGTGAGTGCCTCAGAGCCCTTCCGGGTAGCTCGGGGTGTGTTTTTTATGGGTGCCTCAGAGTGCTTCCGGGTCTGATGGGTTAAGAGTCTATCTATCTATATTCTACATATACAGTATACTCTGGCACATATCCCATTATATTATATTTGTTTTCTATTTTTATTTTAATATTATTTCTTTCTTTTTTTAACCCTTCCTACCCGGTCTGCCTTAGGTAAGGACAGCTCGAAAGAAGGGCCGCTACCCGGTATGCCTTACCTAAGGCAGCAGCTTAATAGCCTAATTAAGCTTGGTCCGAACGCCGTGCGTACGACGTATGTTAACAAACCCAAGCGTTGCGTCACCGCACCTCCGAAAACAAGGAGAAGACTCTTCAATGTTATTGTTCTGACGTCAGACGAAATTAGTGTCTGAAAAGCCCCCACATTGGCAACATCTCTGCAATATTGGCTCCACTGAAATCGTCATCACAACTGAACCAGTTGACTTACAGAGCTCTACTCAACGCCAAAATACAGATTGAAAATCGCACTACGATTATAGATGAGTGGAAAAGTTCTAGCGGTGAAAATAAACATAAATACGGTAGCCTAGGCCTAGACGTTTTTCAGCCATTTCGCCCGGGTAGGGGCGACCGTCATTGGGTAAGACAGCCCGGGTAGGAAGGGTTAAAGCTGGGGGTGGCCCGAGACAGAGCCCGAACAGGGACAACACAACACAACAACAAAACACAAACACACACATCTAGGTTACCCAGGAGAAGACTCAGAGACCCAGGCCCATTTGGGGTCCCCAGCAAAAGATTCCCAGGTCCCAGACCTCCCGGAGAGGTTCCAGTCTCAGCAGGCAGACATGCAGCGAAGCCCCACCACCACGCATCCAGGCGTCCAACTGGTGCCTGATCCCCTCTCCCAAACGACCGCGTTTTCACTCATCTATTCACTAGCATTCTCCATTCATTCCTATTTATTATCACTTCTCTTGCCTGATCTATATTCATTCCTCTATCTTCCAACGCTTGTCCTACACAGTTTCTCCATCTCAATGGAGGTCCTTCCTACCCCTCTACCTCCCCTTGTATCTCACTCACATATTCTCTTTGTTGGCTTTTCATCTTCCATTCGCTCAACATGTCCATACCAGCACAGCACCCTTCTGTCCAATCTGGCAGACAAATGTTCCTGCTACCCCACTCCCCACATAAATACACAAATTTTGGGCAAAAAGGGAAATTCTAAGGTGACACCTAGGGGATAATATAGACCTAGCAATAACAAGTGACAACATTGTTACTCCGTCAGTGACTCGGTAAGCAACACAAACAGAACACTATAACCATTGTATCAAACATTCTCTTCCATCGCCTATTTTTCAATAGTTAAATATGACTTTTGTATACAACCTCCTTGCTTGGTGATCCCTCAAAAAGGGATAGGGTCAGGCCACACTAATCTTTATCTGCTAAAAAAGGATTCTCACGAGTGAATCATTTATGGAAAAAAAGCAGGGAGTATTTAGTACTATGGCGATGGGTTGGTCTATCAGAGTGAGAACTGAGCGATCTCTGCCATACCCATAGCTTACTCTGACTGTTCCTTTTACTTATATATTTTCTAGATCTCAAGTGACGGCGTCTCTTCCGTGGATTGACCTCCCAATCTACCAAGATTGGAAGCCAAAGCGTCACAATTTTCCTTTGCCCCTTAACTTTCTCTTCATAATTGCTGAGGGGCACAGGGCCCTGGGTGGGGCTTTGGTTTCCCGGGCGTTTCCGCACCCTCCTCAGCTCCCCGCCATGGAGTTGCTTCGGTCACCCAGGCTTTATTGTGGTCGGCAGGGAGGGTTCTGTGGGGGTGCTCGGGTATGGCCTTGGCCTTGCTCGGGGCCTTGGGGCTGTTCGGCCAGGCAGCTTGGGGAACAACAACAACAACTATGGCACAGTTTGTCATCGGTTTGGTCAAGATTGCTTGGTTATTAGTTATTTATAAGGATAAAAAAAAATTAGTATTTTAGAAAATAAGCTTACTACATAAATATATTTATTACAGATATTTAATCATTATTGACACCATAATGAATTGATTTTCATCACTCGGAAAATTAGATGACGAATCTCAACGCTCTAAACTCGGTTAGAAATTATACAGGTTGCAAAAGATGACTCCTAGTTCTATGAGAGGTTAAGCTACTGTAAGGAGGATTCATTGTGAATATCCATTAAGTTAGAACTTTGAAGTCTCCAAACCAGTCCCGGGGACCATGACTTTGTCTTCCCTAGTGTCACCGGCCCATGACTTTTCCTAACGTTTTTTCTTTTCTTTTTTAAGGCTTAGCAACCCAGATTGAACACACCTGACAGAGAAGACAGTCACAGCAATCGTCTGACAGAAAAACATGGTGCTTTGGGTAAAAGGGAATGTATAATTGTAGACTATATAATTTCTGAATACAGTAGGTGTATCACTACAGTAGTATGCACAATCACTGCTTAATCAATTAAATAAAAAGTACAGTAATCCCTGGGACCCACAGAAGGAAAAAAATCACTTTGAAAAAACTAAATGTGGAGCAATAACCAAAATGTTTTTAGGTTAGCTGTGGGTTAAAATAACATACAAGTGACCCTAACATAAAAGTGGATTTGATAGGAGTATTCGGAGAGACCTATCATGTTGTACCAAGATGATTTTCTATCACAAAATGCAGATATGTTTGACCATCCACTGAAAAAATTGTCTTTAAATTTGGATGAATTTTTCAGAAGTACAGTACAGTATTTTGGAGGTAAGGGGTCTCAAAACAAGCTCCAAAGACACTGGCTTTTACAACAGTCCAGGGATCAACATTGGTCCAAGTTCCATTTAACAAAAATATAATACTGTACTGTAATAATAATACAGTAATCATAATTATAAAAAAAAAAAAATACAGAAAATATAAATAAATAATATTATATTTAATTAAATTTAAATATACTGTATATACATAATCTGTACACATATTCTTTCATAGTATAATTTAAACTATTTTGGCTACACTATCAAATCCCTTTTAATGATTACTAAGTACTGTAGTTTGGAGACGTTTCTGTCATGGCCATCCTCTAGCGGGGGTTTCCCAGGGGGAAACAAGGCGTCGGAGATGATGATGATGATGATGATGATGATGATTACTAATAAATGCAAATCTGGCCTCTTCAGTCTAATAAAATAATTTGTAATAAATAATTAAAACTTAAAATAAAATAAAAGAACTTCTCTATTTAGTTGTATAAGTTTTAAGATGATTAAAGTAAAGTAGGCTGCACTTAAATCTGTATATTTAAGTTTTTTCATATGACAATTTACCCTGCAGATTGTAATGCATTACTGTGACTGAAGCTCAACGATCCTTGGGTCTATTGTCAGTTTGTTATCCAGGGTACCTAAGATTAGGATATTACTCCAAGATGTAAAATATGGCATCCATGATGCATACAATATAGTCTTTGCTTTTTCCTTCTTTTAGCTGTATATTGTGGACATAGTGTCCATCTTAAACATGCAGCTAGGTGGGGCTGACCATCATCCATTCTCTTGATGCTAGGTTGCCATGTACACTGTGTCAGCTACAGCTCTACATATTATAGCAACCAGTTTTCAGCACTCCTGGAAGTAAAAAGTCCAGGCCTTGGTCAATAACAATACACAGTATTGTAGAAGAAAAATTTTGTGAGTGTCAATAGCATCAGGATGCATATCAGCTGTATATCAATAATAAAATAATGCTCCAAATCTGCCTCTTGCCAGTTCCGGAAAACCCAAGTTATGACTCATTTCTTGTTAAGAGTTACTATAAGATATACAGTATTGATACCCAAGCTTGCAGTAGTGATGAACCACAACGGTGAAGGTGCAGCCTCTTGATGTAACCAAGTAACAAGTTACTATAGACAAGCATGGATGAAACTTTTAAATAAAGTTGACACTGCTTTTTACTCCACAATACATTTAACTGCTTTCTTGGTCACCACTCGCTGTTGCATAACTAAGGTAAAAGAGAAATCATCAATGTTAATGTAATTACATATAGTATATAATTATATACCATACAGTACTGTATAATATATATTGTACACTCAACCAAAAAAACAATCTTTACACTAACGCTCTAAACATTCTGGAAGTGGGTCGAAATCTTATGATAATACCTCACAGACGTATGTTTCACCCGATTCATTCCGTTCACACTAGATTATTTACAGCTCAACAGTGTAAAGATTGTTTTTTGGTCGAATGTACATAAGGAAAAAATCTCTCTTTCAAACTTTGGTCTTCCAGAAACCCATAATTTTCAAACTTTCGCACAAAGTCCAAGAAACTAAAGTATAAGTCTCAAAGACTTGTGTTTCACATTTCTAGAAATTTTGCATTTTCAGACTGAATCTTTCCCAATTAGTCTGAAAGCGAAAGATTTTTTGTATACAATATAATTATGCATTGCATTATATTGAGATGGATACAAATTTCTTTAACCCTTCCTGCCCGGGCAGCATTTCAAAATGCCGCAAATTGCGAAAGCCAGGAGCCCGGGTGGCATTTTAAAATCTGTATGCTTGAAAGCGTCCTTAACCCTTCCCGCCCGGGAGGCATTTTAAAATGACGCACCTTGCGAAGGCACGGAGCCCGGATGTCCTTTTCAAATTCGTAAGCTTGAAATCCCCGCGGCGAAACGTTTGTTTACAAAGCCGATCGGAGCGACGCCAAGCCTCAGCAAGAAGTCCGACCTTGTCCGACATTGCTAGTTAGAGCGGAAATTAGTGTTTCTTAAGTGTCCGATATTGCTAAATCCGCGAAAAAATTCTCTCCACGGAAATCATCATCACACTTGAACCAGTTGACCTAGAGAGCTCTACTCAATGCCAGTCTATAGATACAAGTAAGGGCTACATTTTAAGATTTTTGTGAATTCTCTAGCAGTTAAAATAAAAAAAATAGGTCTATGTTTACATACAACGTTTTTTGGCCAGATCGCCCAGATAGGCCTATTGACCTCTATAAATGCTGCTTGGGGAGGAAGGGTTAAGCGTGCTTTGAAAGCCGCGCGGCGAATCGTTTGTAAACAAAGTCGATCGGAGCACCACCAAGCCTCAACAAGAAGAAGTACGACCTTGTCCGCCATTGCCAGTTATAGCGAAAATTAGTCTTCCAAAGTGTCCGATATGGATAAATCCGCAGAAAAACTCTCTCCACGGAAATCGTCATCACACCTGAACCAGTTGACCTAGAGAGCTCTAATCAATGCCAATCTACAGATACAAGCAGGGGCTACATTTTGAGATTGGTCTGAATTCTCTAGCTATTAAATTAACAAAAATAGGCCTATGTTTAAATACGTTTTTTTTGGCCAGATCGCCCAGGTAAGACTATCAACATTTAGAAATGCTGCTCGGGCAAGAAGGGTTAAGGAGACGGATATGGAGAGATGTCAACAAACTCCCGAGGTATTAGGTAACGTCGCTCATCTGCGTGTCTTTGGCCTTGGATTCTGTGATGGGTACTGTTACCAAAATTAGGTAATGTCGCTCATCTGCGTGTCTTTGGCCTTGGATTCTGTGACGGGTACTGTTACCAAAATTTACCTCCCAAGCTGGAACTTTCCAAAAAATCAACTTACTTCAGGTTCCTATTTACTACTAGGTGAACAGAGGCAAAAGATGAGAGGAGACTGTTTATGCATCTCGATCTGTACAGGAAACAAACACGGGAAACATTCGGATGTAAGCTGAATATGCTAGCTATAGCATCGCAAGTCACTCTTTAATTCTCCTGCTTCAGGCTTAATGCATGAATAAAGCAATGACAACTTTTTCCGGTTCAAGTTACGGCTTGAGCGGGCGAGCGTATGTGTGTACAGTATGTGCGCCTGCAGGTCAGGGGATCAATATTCACTCTGCGTATATGTGTAAGTGTGTTTGTGTCCATGTCATGCCCAGGAGTTAGGCGAGACATACTCAAGTCACACACTGACAAAGGAAGGCGGCGCATTGATGCATGTCGCGTAATAGGGAGGGGGTGGGGGAGAGTACGAATAGGCTGGGGGGGGGGGCCTAGAGCCTAGTTCATCACTAAGTCGATAGGCTTTGCAAAAATTTTGATTGCATGGTGCGAAACATTATTTTTATTATATAAATATTAGTGTCTTCCTATGCAGATGACACATAGCTAAGTATGATAGTAAACAAACAGCAAGACACGGGCCGGCTGCAGGCAGACATAAATGTGATGATCCAGTGGACCAGGGAAAACAACAAAGTTTAATAAAAGAAACATTTTCCATTAATACGATACAGAGATCATAATGTCGGTAAAGAGAACACAAAGTACGTAACAGAATCCAACCACATTATAGAATGTAAAGACAGTGTGAAGGACCATAGGGTGTTAATGTCTGAAAATATGGGATTCAAAGAAAATTACCAGGTCAAAGTTGCAGCAGCGAAATGGCTAACAGGTTGGATTCTACATAAATTTATAACACGAAGTGATTTGCCTATTAAAACGCTATTCAAATCCCTGGTGCTACCACAGCTAGATTACTGTAACGTATTAACATCCTCATACAAAGCAGATAAAATAAAGTATTTTGAGTGTACAAAACAACTTCACCACACACAAACTCAGTAAAACAGCTACACTATTGGGAGCGTTTAAAATCACTGAAGCTGCACTCGTTGAAGCATAGAAGGGAATGTTACTTAATAATATACAAATGGAAAATCACAGAGGGTTTAGTACCAAACCTACAAACCCTGAGTCATGAAGTGCAGTGATTTTTATATACGATAGTCCTGAAGTTCAGTGACAGGAGAGGCTGGGAATGCGATCTCCCCCGGATGAAAAAGTAGGGTGCTATTGCCTCGCTGCGAGAGGGTTGGTTATCACATAGAGGACCGCATCTCGTCAACAAAATCCTAAGACGAGGAACCCTGAATACTTATGAATGCTCGAGTTTCGGCATTTTCGAATATGTATTTACCTAATTGTAGTTTACAGGAGTTGAGCTAAGCTCGTGTTGTCCCGTCTCTCAGTCTACTTTTTATCCAATTTTTTCTTGAAAATATGGATGTTCCTTGCCCCTACCACCTCCTCCTCCAGCCCATTCCATTTGTCAATACATCTATAGGGGAAGCTAAACTTCCTGATATCATTCTTGCAGGTAGGTCTTTTTACTTTGTAGCTGTGGCCTCTAGTTATTCCTGTATCCATAATTAATATATCCTCCCTATTCAGCCTCTCCAGCCCTCGGGTGCATTTGTACATCATTATCATGTCTCCCCTCTCTCTCCTCTCTTTTAGACTCGATAGATTTAATTTGTCTAGCCTCCCTTCATATGGCAGTTCTCTGAGACTTGGAACCAATCTAGTAACTGCTCTCTGGATTCTTTCTAACTTGTGAATATGCTTCTTTAGATGCGGGGACCACACCACTGCTGCATACTCCAATCTTGGTCTAATCATACTTTTTATAATTTTTGCTACCATGGTCTCATCCAAGTAGTTCAGAGCAACTTTCATATTCCCGGCCATTGCATACATTCCGCTAAAGAGCTTGTTAATATGTTTCTCTGGCGACAAGTTATCTTGTATAATCAACCCTAAATCCTTTTCTTTTTCGGCCTTGCTAATTATATTATCTCCCATCCTGTACTCCCAATTTGGTCTATTCACACTTCTTCCCATATTTAACACATGGCATTTACTTATATTAAATTAAATTTTCCACTTGGTGCTCCATTCGTATATTTTATCTAAATCCCCTTGCAGCTCCTCACAACTACTTTTATTTGTTATTTGTCTCATAATTTTTACGTCATCTGCAAACATTGACATGTAGGAGTTTATGCCTATCGGCAGGTCATTCACGTACATAAGGAACATGAGGTGCCAACACAGATCCCTGCGGCACACCACTCTCAACTTTGCATACATATCTCTGCACTTAAATGGCTTAACTTAGGATATATATATATATATATATATATATATATATATATATATACTGTATATCAGAGGCTGTAATAAACTTTATCTTGCGAATGGTGAAGACTAGAACAATGTACAACGTGGTTCTCATTCGAGGTAGAAAAAGAAATAGTTTGTTTGGTCTCGTGACCTAAACTTGTTCAAATGTGCGGCCTCCATACCTGCACCTACGGCTAAAGCTTGTTTACACTTGTTCAACTATTGATGATTGATTATGGATTATTATTGATTATAGAGATTATTGATTATGATTTATTTCACCATTATAACCAGTCTAAGTCACAGTCCAATGCTTTCATGCATCGATTCGAGCTGCAGAAAATCATCAACCGCTTGCTTTGGGCTGTGACGAAAGCATGAGTTAGCTGACTGACTGTGTGCTTGTTGTTGGGCATTTTGCGGACTGCCTGCCTAAACAACAAAACTTTCTTGCATGCAGTTTTAAGTGGTTTTAAGCTATGTAAAATCCATTTGGCTTCACGAAGGCCATCCATGCCCCACGGTGAAAACTCGATATGCCCCGAAAGCCATCTGGGCTACGAAGGTTAAACTTGTGTGTATGTATGTATTTATGTGCATAACAAAATCACTACGAGTACAGTAATACAAATCAGATGACATTCGTGTCATTTCAAATTCAAATTGAACATGTATATATTATAAGTAAACCCCCCCTAACTCGGACTCTTTTTAGTCGGAAACCCACACTTCTCGGAATGGCATCGGCCTCTCGGAAATGTCCCTGTATATCTCGGAAATTTCCGACTTGGACGGGATTTGTGTCCGGTTTACAATGTTCTCTCACTCGGTTTTAAGTTATTTTAGGATGAATTGAAGCCTGTGCCTTTTGATTATTGTGTTAATATTAATTACTATATACTGTACTGTCCCTGAAAACATAATAAGGTTTGTATTTGTCATTAATATGATGAATTTCACATGACAAAAAAAAAAAAAAAATTATCTCAATTTTTTCTACTAATTCGGAATTTTCCCTCTCTTAATTATTATGTTTTCTCCACTAACCAACTTTACTCCTAAACTCGATTAATGAAATTAACAAACACATGTGGCAGTCCGGGGATTCGAACCCAGGACGCTCACACCGAAAATCAACACACTTATGCATTGCACCACGAAGACAGTTAAAGAATGTTGCACAAGCCTACGATTTATTATGCAATTTTGAATCCTGCATACCAATCTTAGCATGTACAACCATTCCAACTGCGCTATCGGAGGCTATGCATATATGTGAATGGAAATAGTAATTAATGGGGCACTTAACCCTAAGGAAGGCCTCTCAATAAACTACTACTGAACCAGAATTAATTATTAAGTTTTCTCCACTAACCAACTTTACTCCTAAACTCGATTAATGAAATTAACAAACACATGTGGCAGTCCGGGGATTCGAACCCAGGACGCTCACACCGAAAATCAACACATTTATGCATTGCACCACGAAGACAGTTAAAGAATGTTGCACAAGCCTAAGATTTATTATGCAGTTTCGAATCCTGCATACCAATCTTAGCATGTACAGTACCACCATTCCAACTGCACTATCGGAGGCTATGCATATATGTGAATGGAAATAGTAATTAATCTTACAGTTTCTTACAGTAGATCCTCTGGAAAAAGGCAAACTAGGCCTGTGTATCCAGCTCAGTACCAGTACTTGCACTGCTGCGGTCGTTCACTGTGTTGGCGGCGGCGGTAGCAGACGCAACATTTTTACTATTCTGTATTTTTGCTTTATAATCAAACTTCAAATCTTGTCTTCCCCATGCTTTATCAAGATTACTTTCAAACTCCCTTATTGATTCGGAATAGACTATATACTGGGGCAGTGCGTTCCACTCATTTACCACTCTATCACAAAATGAGTTCTTTGCCTTCTCAAGCCTATTTCTTTCTTTGTAAATTTTCTTAGAGTGTCCTCTCGTTCTTGTTCCCTCCCGCATCAAGAAGATACCTTCACACACATCCTCATCATACTTTCCTGACACTGTCTTAAAAGTCTCTATCATATCCCCTCTCTTTCTCCTATATGCCAGTGTCGGAAGCCCCAGTGTCCTCAACCTCTGCTCATAGCCCGCGTTCTTCAACGTTGGTACTAGCTTGCTATCTCTCCTCTGCACTTTCCTCCACTGCTTCTATATCCTTTACCATATATGGAGCCCACACCTGGTTCGCATATTCCAGGTGCGGCCTAACCAGCGCTGTATAGATTCCTGAAGATTTCTTCGTCAAGTGACACAAATGTCCTCCTTATCAGCCCTACAATTCTATTGGCTTTGTTTATCTTTTCCGCTGAATGTTCTGAGAAATTTAACTTATTGTCTATCACTACTCCTACATTAATGGGGCACTTAACCCTAAGGAAGGCCTCTCGATAAACTACTACTGAACCAGAATTAATTATTATGTTTTCTCCACTAACCAACTTTACTCCTAAACTCGATTAATGAAATTAACAAACACATGTGGCAGTCCGGGGATTCGAACCCAGGACGCTCACACCGAAAATCAACACACTTATGCATTGCACCACGAAGACGGTTAAAGAATGTTGCACAAGCCTACGATTTATTATGCAGTTTCGAATCCTGCATACCAATCTTAGCATGTACAAACATTCCAACTGCGCTATCGGAGGCTATGCATATATGTGAATGGAAATAGTAATTAATGGGGCACTTAACCCTAAGAAAGGCCTCTCAATAAACTACTACTGAACCTACACTAACCAACTTTACTCCTAAACTCGATTAATGAAATTAACAAACACATGTGGCAGCCCGGGGATTCAAACCCAGAACGCTCACACCGAAAATCAACACGTATTCGGATATAAGTCGGACTTCGGACATCTCAGAAAATCTGGCTTCTCGGAAGTGGTCTCCCCCCAATTAGTCCAAGATAGCGAGGGTTTAGTGTATTAGACTTGTTAAGATCTTACAGAAGTTACAGTACTGCACTGGATATATACTAGAAAATTCTAATAAAATCAAAGATGGGTTACCAAATCCATGAATTATGGTTGTCAAGTTTCAGCTCCAAATTAAAAAATTGATGGTGATCTTCAGATTGGAAATAGTGTACTTATACGGCACCCATATTTTGGCTCAGTTAACCCTCTCACCACGGAAGGGCTCTTGAACGCCCATAAAAAAGCATATAACAGGTACCCGGATGGTATCTTGAACGCCCAGTGGTTGAAAGCCTGTGAGCTTCGTGTGCGAGGCGTCGGTCCGACGCATGTAAACAACAGCCGGCTGGACCGTCGCCCCGCATCTCCGGCCACAAGAAGGAGAGCGTCGCTTGTTCGTGTGTGCCTGTATGTTGTTGTTAAGTATCGAAAAGTGGTGTAAAGTGGCTGTTTTGGCCATAAAGTTATCTCCAATGAAATCATCATCACAGCTCAACCAGTTGACTTAGAGAGCTCTACTTAATGCCATTCTACAGGTAAATAACACAGCTACGCTTGGGGATGCGCGGGAATGCGGGAAGCAGTCTGATTAACGAATATACGGTAGCCTAGCCTAGACGTTTTTCGGCCAAAACACCCGGGTTTCGAGGAATATATATATAATACATAGCCGGGGCTGGAGGGTTAAAGAGCATAGCTCATGAAATATCCCTTTTTATTTTACCACTGGGTAAAGCATGTTAACCCTTAACCATCGGCGCGCAACATATGTCGAGTTAAAGAAAACGTGCCCATATGCGGGCCTCGACAGATGTCGAGTGCAATTTTGAGCACGAATGTGCTCTGAGAGAGAGCTGAGCGGTGCGAGGAGCATAGATTCCCGCCTGACCGCTTATGTAAGGAAATTACCTTATTTTAGGGTTTTTGGACTCGTGTTGCACGATCGTTGCAAGAGAACCAGTGGTCGTAGAAGGATGATTCGGGTGTCATTGGAAAGCTCTGTTTACGCCCTTTCAGGGATAGATACTTGTATTACGCTCTGGGTCTTGTTTATGCATGAAAAAGAGCACGGAAACAACCCCATTTAGGGTAAAATCACCCGCATGGCGGGTAATAGAAGTTACCGACCCACCCGCTCGTAATGTGTTAAAGCATGATTGATACTGCACAATTGTCTTGGTTTGCCATAAATTGTTATCTAAAATAGTAAACAAAGCCATGTAAGATATTTTAAGCTTAGAAAGTTGATGGCAATCCCTGTCACCTCTCTTGTTGTAGTGATAAAGGAATTATATGCGAAATTTGAATGTTTTGATAATGCCTTTATCAAGGTTACCCTGATATATTTCATCATACATGATGATGTAATGTGAAGGCAGTACAGGTACAGTATTTGATATTTGTATCACATGAGTGTATAAATTTGTCTATCTTTAAATATCTATCGATATAATTATTCATATTTTGGTCTCGTTAATCATAAAAATATATGTACTGTATTGGCAGCTCAATACATATGGCAACATTAGTCGTACCCGCTCTAACGGTAAAAATGGTACCATTGTAAAATAGTGTACGGCCAATGTATCAAAATAGTCCATCTTCATTTTCACTTTCACAGTGCATTATTCAATTTCTTGCCATTATTTCTACACTTTATTGTTAAGCTTATGCTGCTCATACAATTACTCATACCTCTCTTTAAATATCTGTCCATCTCTTTTAACTGCTTTCACAGCATGGAGTACTTAACAGAGATACTGAGAATCAAAATGGTGGCCATTGACCTGACTCCTGAAACTCTTTAACCGATTGTGTTATTCTATGGGTACCACCAATGCCTCTCTATACGTCACGACGGTTCGGAAATGCCTCTCACCACCAAACACTATTTTCAAATACTCTACTGTATTTATATTTATAAGAAACTTGGACTGTATTATTATTGCACATAGTAGGTATATTGTACAATACAGTAACATTTATGATAATGAGGGTAGCTGACCTCGTGAGCTATGCCCTTTAACCCTTGTCTAGCGGGGTGTTTTGGGCTCATTTGGGTATATTCAGGCCCTCCTGCATGATAAATCAAGCATCTGCATGAAAAAAAAATTATTTAGCAAAAAAATAGGCACTAAAAGCTTCAAAATGAGACCAGAACGAGCTACGTAGCACTCGTGGTTCTCTTCCAGTGATGCCACGAACATGGGAGTTTAGCATATATCGGTATATTTTTCCCAGCTATGCTCACTATTGGCTACACTGCCGGCCTCTCGAGAACACAGGGAACATGAGTTAATGGGCGGCGGTAAGCCCTGGGAGTCGGCTGTCTGGCCCGCTGTGCTCCTGGCCATTTGCACTCGATTTTAACCCTTTAAAAGCCTTAATAATGCTCCTAACTTGCTGCAAATTGGTGCACGACTTAAGTCGAGCGCCGCCAATAAGGGGTTAAGGCAATAAATTAACCCAGGAACTGCGACGTTGCTTCCAAAAGGCACGGTATTTAACCCATCAGACCCGGTTGGGCTCTGAGGCACCCATAACAAACGCGGCCCGCGGACCCCGGAAGGGCTCTGGAGGCTCCGGCAGCTTGAAAGCCTGTAAGCTTGTTTTGAAAGCCGTCCGTCCGACGCATATAAACACAGCCGGTATGCCCGACGCCGCGCACCTCCGAACACAAGGAGAGGCGTCGTTTGTTTGTGTGTGACTGTATGTCGTTGTTTTAGTAGTGAAAAGTGGCACATATGGCTGACATCGCCACAAAGTTCTCTCCACGGAAATCGCCATTACAACTGAACCAGTTGACTTAAGAGAGCTCTACTCAACGCCATTCTACAGATACGAAATACATCTACGCTTGGGCATGCGCGGCAATACGGAAGCAGTCAAAATAACAAAGATACGGTAGCCTAGGCGAGACGTTTTCTCAGCCAAATCCCCCGGGTTTCGGCGAATATTTATAAATACATAGCCGAGGCTGGAGGGTTAACCCTTCCTACCCGGGTGTCCTTGTGGAAGGACACCGCTGCAAAAGGGCAGGTACCCGGGCGTCCTTCTGACAGACAGTAAGCTTGCAAGCCTTGCAAGCGCTTGATCCGAACGCCGTGCGTCGGACGAATGGAAACAAAGTCGGTCGCTTCGTCACCGCACCTCCAAAAACAAGAAGGAGAAGACTCGTTTGTTATTGTATGTCTGTATGTCGTAGTTTCATTAGTGAAAAGATAGTCGTATTGCTAACATCGCCTGAAAATGCTCTCCACTAAAATTGTCATCACAACTGAACCAGTGACTTCGAGAGCTTTACTCAACGCCAGTTTACAGATTGGAAACCGCACTATGTTTAGGGATGCGTGAGAAATTTATAGCAGTTAAAATAACAAAGATACGGTAGCCTAGGCCTAGACGTTTTTCGGCCATTTCGCCCGGGTACGGGCGACCGTCCTTCTAACAGGCAGCCCGGGTCCCGAGGGTTTAAAAAAAAAAAAAAAATACCTGGCCAGTGCTGGAAAATGTCTCAAAATTAGGTGACACATAGAAAGAAATGGCATCTCTCCATACTACATACTCCACTCCTCCCTCAACTTTACCTTTTATTTGCTCCTAGGGTAAATGTCTTATCCGCAGCTGCCACTGTATTTCACTGTCCTAGGTAAAAGCATATTATAGTGGCATGGAACCTATGGTAAATCTTATAAATCTGCACGCTGAATTTTGACTCTTTAATACTCCACGAGCGGCTAGGTCGGTAACTTCTACCTGCCAAGCGGGTAAACGAGCTTATTTCCGTGCTCTTTTTCATGCATAAACAAGAGCCAGAGCGTAATACAAGTATGTATCTGTGAAAGGGCGATAATTGAGCTTTCCAATGACACCAGAACCATATTTCTACGACCACTGGTTCTCTTGCAACGATCGTGCAACACGAAGGAAAAATTGCTAAATTACGGTAATTTCCTTACATAATTCCCTGTCTAGCGAGGTAGTGGGTGTGGATGTGTGTGGAGGTGGGCCCAGTGCCGGCGCGGGAGCCGTGCCGAACGGTCAGAGTCAACCTACGCTCCTCCCACCGCTCGGACTCTCTCTCAGAGCCAATTATGTGCTCAAAATTGCTACCGCCTTAAGGCGGTCCCCGCCACATTGTCCTTGGTTCTCTAGACCGCCTTAAGTCGGGCCCCGCCAATAAGGGGTTAACAAAATACTATTAACAAAATAGGCCCTAAACAAAATTCTCATTGACAACCCACTTCTGATGATCCACCTCAAAAACATCATTCATAGGAGTCTAGTTTTATCTATCGATTGCCAGACACCATGATCCCCGAAGGGGTGGCCACAAATGAATTCATCACCCTATTCCTTGTCACTGCTTTCAGCATTCCTACAACCTTCTTCCCTGTTGAACTCTCTCCCGCACTTCATACTCCTACTGTATCTTTACTTAACTCTCTCCCGCACTTCATACTCCTACTGTATCTTTACTTAACTCTCTCCCGCACTTCATACTCATACTGTATCTTTACTTATCACACTGCCCAAATACTTTTATGAGATGACATTCTCCATAACCTGACCATTCTACCTCACCTAACACTCTATGACTGCACCCCTTTAACTCACACTCATTATCACTCATTTAGCTTTAACATTAGCCCCCCCCCCATAGCGTGGATGATGGCTCTATAAATCTTGTAGACTCGCTTTACACAGCAATTATTTGAGATATGCAACACCTGCAAGTAATTTCTTAAATAACAGACCTACAGCATTCAACACACCACTCTCATGCCTCCCAAACCTAATCTTGCTATTCTTGATACCTCTGGATTTCATAATACATACACATACAGTACATACACAAATTTAAAGACCGAGCGCTCCACACAAAATGTGGTTCTGGTCTCACGTCCTAATGGCGGCGTTCCAGGCAGCCCTACTAGGAGCTGTCTCACGTGTCAGGTTCTTTGATTTAAGATAAGACTGCAAAGTCCGATCCCACATCTTTTTTGGTCCGCCCCTTGGTGCAGCTCCCTCTACATTCATGGACTTGCATCTTTTCACCCAGCTTTGTTCATCCATCCTCTCCACATGTCCAAACCACTCAAGCCTGCTAGTACGCATCTCATCACTGATACTCTTGATACCTAACCTTCTCCTTAGTT
Organism: Paralithodes platypus; assembly: GCA_032716605.1. Classification (NCBI taxonomy): domain Eukaryota; kingdom Metazoa; phylum Arthropoda; class Malacostraca; order Decapoda; family Lithodidae; genus Paralithodes; species Paralithodes platypus. The sequence continues at coordinate 77,803,793 of CM064492.1, read as the reverse complement.
CTACACTTGATAGCCTATCTTGCAGTTTGGTACCATACATCCATCTCACCATCCTCATCTCATTGCGTTCCACTCTGTTGGTATCATCCGCTTCGACAGGCCACGTTTCTGAAGCATATGTCATTGCGTTTCAAACACATGGAGCGTAACATCTTTCCAACATGAAATGAGTGCTCAATTCTTGAACTTGAACACAAACATAGTTTATATATGGTAGAAAAATACTTACCGGTATGTCAATATTTTTTAGAAAATTACTACAGAATTATTTTCCATGTCTATGTTTTCTCATTATAATAGAGGTACAGTACACCTAAGGACTGACAGGCCCTATAGTGCAGGACACAAACTATAATATTATACAAATAAAAGAACTAGCTCCATAATATTTGTTATTATTAGAAAGATATTGCTGCATATTACTTCAGTAAGCACTGGTATTCAGTAGCTCTGGCCTAAATACTGTACCGCAGGGCAGCTCTCGCCGAGGCCGCTGAAGGATGGCTGAATCATATCAAAACAAATAGAAAACGGACACCATGGTGAAATATCAGAGAATGGAGTCAGTTGGATCTAGGAAGAGTTTGCTTATATTTCCCACAAAACAGTTAACCGCAAAACCATGGTAAAAAATCAGAAAATGGCGTCAGTTGGATCCAGGAAGTGTTTGTTTCTTTACGTTAACCCATACATATACTGTATATATACATGCATACACAACTTAAAGACAGAGTACTCCCCACAAAGTGCGGCTCCGGTCTCACATCCTAATGGTGGCGCTCCAGGCAGCCCTGTTCAGAGCTTCCTCACTAGTCAGGTTTTAATTCAAGATCAGACTGCAAGGTCTTTCTTGATCTGCCCCTTGGTGTAGCTCCCTCCACGTTTGCGGAATTGCATCTTTTCACCCAACTAAGTTCATCCATCCTCTCCACATGTCCGAACCATCCAAGCCTGCTAGTACGCATCTCATCACTGATACTCTTTAATACCTAACCATCTCTTCAGCTCTTCACTAGATATCCTATCCTGCAGTTTGGCCCCACACATCGATCTCACCATTCTCATCTTGTTACCTTCCATTCTGTTGATATCATTCGCTTTGACAGGCCACGTTTCTGAAGCATGTCACTACGCTTCTAACACATGAAGTGTACACCTTTCCCTTGAAGAAGCGAGGGAGTCTTCTCATGGTAATTAGTGGCAGTTCCCTCAACTTTACCCAGCCGCATCTAATTCTGGCAAGATGACCTCAGCCCCACAACTAGAAGAGATGGTATCTCCCAAGTAGCAAATCTTGTTCACCATCTCCAGTGACTCAATGCCAACGTTAACACTCTCGAGCCAGTCACTGAACACAAGCTCACCTACTTGCATAGTATGCAAACAAATTTTTCAACTTCGGACTTCTTCCTCGGTAGAGGTTCCTTTATTCTAGTGGAGCACTTGTTCCTATGGTGTACTCAGCAGCTGAACAAAGGGGAAGACCAATAAAGATGTGAGATCAGACCTTGAGGTTAGATCTTAAATAAAAAAAAGTGATAAGTGAGGCAGCTCTGAACAGGGCTGCCTGGAGCGCCACCATTATGACGCGAGACCAGAACCGCACTCCATGTGGAGCACTCGGTCTTTAAATATACGTATGTATGTACAGTACTGTATATACTGTACTTTACAAACAGTACATCCGCACAACCATGCACTATGCATCCCAAGCCTGGTCACCCTGCACCAAAACCACAAACATGAAGAAACTACAAACCACTCAGAATATATCCCTAAAAATCATAACAGGATGCACAAAAACCACATACTGTACTGTACATGCAGAAACACATCCTCCCTCTGAAGACTCATTTAGACATGATATGAACACAGTCCTACTCTGCAGCCCATGACCCACATCGCCCATGACACTCCCTAACACATCACCCACCATCACCTTGAGACATGAAACAAACACCTGCCCAATACTACAACCACATATACATCATCATCCCACCCACACCTCCAAACACCAACACACACATACCTCACCAAACACAGTATCAACAGCAACCCACACAACACAATCCTATATTCTTCACCTTCCAAGATTAATCCATTAGAAAACACGCTTCCCGAGAAACCCTGAGTCACATTTGCATGCCTCAGGTCCGGCTATTACCCGATTACAAACATAGAATAGATCCAACTCAAGACCCTTCATGTCCCCGCTGTCAACAATACCCAACAGTAAAACCTCGCCCATCCAGACTAATTAGGGGAGAACCCTGTCTGGATCTGCCAAAAGTCCGGATCTGCTGAAAGTCCGAATATATATTCAGTGGAAACATGAGTCCGGATATCTAACTAAAACAACCAGACTTGGGTTTCAGCCATCCAGACAAATCTGGATGGCTGACATACAAGTCTGGATATCTAACACTCAATGTAAACAATACGCGCGGTGACTTGTATTAGTTTCCGGATTGACTTTTAGTTTTCCAAAGCCATCCAGACAAGTTTGGTTGGCTGAAACATGAGTCTGGATCGAAATGCCTGCCTGAATCTCTCAGATTTCTGGATCTAAGAGCACCGGATGGGCGAGGTTCTACTGTAGATACAACTCAAGACCCTTCTTGTCTCCGTTGTCACCATCCCACTGAAAACACAGAATACTTAATAAACTCCACTGCCTTACAATTGCCCCGCACAGGCATAACTTAACATAACCTCGCTCGGAGATCTCTGGACCCACCCGAGAGGTGGCCGACTACCTGGATGCCAAGTGATTCCCATAAAGGGCATCTTGTGGCTACAACAACAATTGCTGAGAGATCTTGAAAGAAAATTACTGAACAGGCAACAGGCAATCTACCAAGATTGGAAGCTAAAGTGTCACATTATTCCTTTGCCCCTCAACTTTCTCTTCATAATTGCTGAGGGGCACAGGGCCCTGGGTGGAGCTTTGGTTTCCCGGGCGTTTACACACCCTCTCAGCTCCCCGACATGGAGTGGCTTCGGTCACCCAGGCTTTATTGTGGTCGGCAGGGAGGGTTCTGTGGGGGCGCTCGTTTATGGCCTTGGCCTTACTCGGGGCCTTGGGGTTGTTCGGCCAGGCAACTTGGGGGGGAACAACAACAACAGGCAAGATTTATATAACCATGACCATCTAGGTGTATACTTATTGCTCTAATACAGGTTCTCGAAACTATAGCAAATCTGAAAATAGAAAGATCTATAGTAAGTGCAACAGGGTAATGGTTTTACTGCAGAATTAAATGCAGAGTAAAAAATATTCTATAAACAGTACCTGTATCTCAATTAGCAATAATTAAATTTGAAAAAACTTGAAAATTATCTACAGTATACTGCACTGTACTACCAAACTGTATAAAGGTGTATAGAAAGTGAGGACATGTCAAAGTATATATCTATACAGTATATGTTTTTATACTCCCAGCCAGACTCGAACCACTGATAGTCAGGACGAGTGTCCATGCCTTAATCCACTACACCGCGACGTGATAAATGATACCTAATCTTTTCCTATTTATATTAATTAAGGAGAAGGGAAATCCTACATGGAGAAAGTATTTAGAATACATACTGTACATAAATACACAAGTTTAAAGACCATTTTGTCCACAGAGAATGTGGTTACAGTGTCACATGTGTATGAAATTAAATTCTTTCTCCATGTAGGATTTCCCTTCTTAATATAAATAGGAAAAGGTTATGTATCCTTTATCACGCTGTGGTGTAGTGGATTAAAGCATGGACACTCGTCCTGATTGTCAGTTGTTCGAGTCCGACTGGGAGTATGAAATAATTTAGTAACTCATGTGTACAGTATTTGCGAGATATACTGTACTTGATAACACGAGTCATTAAGACTCGTGTTTGGCTGGGCTATAATGAAATTAAATCACTTAAACTCAAGTTGCGTGGGGCTACTTGTAAAAATCCCTGTATGGTATCCTGGAATATGGATCAGACAACATGTATGAAATTAAATACATTCTCCATGTAGGATTTCCCTTCTCCTAAATATAAATAAGAAAAATTTAAGTATCCTTTATCACGCCGTGACGTAGTGCATTAGAGCATGGACACTCGTCCTGACTGTCGGTGGTTTGAGTCCGGCTGGGAATATTAAAACATTAAGTAGCTCATATGTATTTGTGAGATATACTTTATATTACAGTAAACTTCCGTTAATCCGAAGGGCAGCGGACCGGCCCTCGTTCGGATTAGTGGATTTTTAGGATTATCGGACTTTACCCCTATGAACCTGTGTATGACGAAAACATTGAGGCATTAGGCCACCCAAATGACACAATGGTGCACACATACATATCATATGTTCATGAAATCACTTCAAAAGTTTACCATTGTCATTGTAGCCTATTACCTACTTCAAAACATTCAGATTAATGGTCAAAGGAATCTGCTGCTATAAACGTCTTCTTCTTCTTCCGTCTACTAGCGAGTTTGTCTTGCTCTTGAAGATCAGATCAGATCAGATGTGGTTCGGGAAGTAATGCCTTAACAACGGCACTTCCCTGAGAGGTTCTTGTAATTTTCATTTTGTGATTTTCCTTTTGTGATGTGCTCTGTTATATTATATTGTATTGAAAGCACCCTTGTCTTGTTGTCTTGAAAGCACCCTTGGGACGCTCCGATCACTGAACTATAAATAGTAGCGTATCGGAATGTCCAAAGGTGCATTTTCAAGCTCAAGACTAATACGTCCAAAGGTGCGTTTTCAAGCTCAAGACTGAATGCGCTTGCAGAAAATGCGGTGCAAGTCAGTAGCGCATCGGAGCGTCCCAAGGATGCGTTCAAGAGCAAAACAAACTCTCTAGCAGACGATGTGGAAGAAGAAGAAGGTGTTTACGTTTATAGCAGTAGCTTCCTTTGACCATTAATCTGAATGTTTTGAAGTAGGTAATAGGCTACAATGACGATGGTAAACTTTTAAAGTGAATTCATGAACATATGATATGTGTGTGCTCCATTATGTGTCATTTGAGTGGCCTAATGCCTCAAAAAGGGGACTTTGGGACTTCTTGAAATTCGGACCATCGGGTGAATTCGGATTTGGCCTCAAATTGAAAAATTCGGACTATTGGGAGATTCGAATCATCGGTCGTCGGATTAACGGACTTTTACTGTAATGACTCGTATTTGGCTGGGCGAGAATTAAAAGAAATCACCTAAACCCGAGTTGCGTGGGGTTATTTGTAAAAATCCCTGTATGGTATCTTGGAATATGGATCCTATGACTTGTGTATGAAATTAAGTACTTTCTCCATTTAGGATTTCCTTTCTCCTTAATATATATATAGGAAAAGGTTAAGTATCCTTTATCACGCCGTGGTGTAGTGGATTAAAGCATGGAAACTTGTCCTGAATGTCGGTGGTTCGAGTCCGGCTGGGAATATAAAATCATTTAGTAGCCCACGTGTATTTGTGAGATATAATTATATATATACAGTACAGTACTGTATATATAATTCAGTACAGCCAGCATTCGTATAACGCTGAAATATGGTACCCAGAATGTGCGGTGTAATAGAAAAACGCGTTATAGAAACCACATACAGTATTTACATGTTATAGAATTTCACCACCACATGTTCTGCAATTTTCATCATTTTTCAAGATTTTTAAGGACATTTACCTACGTAATAAATATTTAATAACGTGTACAAACACTGCAAAATACGGATTTTAGGGACCCAAGTCGCCCCAGGGAGTGATTCACTCACTGATTGGTCCACGTAAGAACACGTCACTCAATCTGAGCCCTCTAATTAGCTGCCACTATCACCAATCATTGTTCTTCAATTCTAGGGCTATTTCAATATATTTATATTCTAATCTATGTAACTTATATGTCTAAATGTAGCACAAACCTTTGTCTTGGGAAAGTTGAAAACTACAACCCTCTACATCCAGTGGTTGTTGTGCGATGCTGAGACGCTTAGCCTCGCTGTCACCGGTAATCTGAACAGTATATACTGTATATAGTTTCCTTTCCGATATCACACGCCATTCCAAAGGCACTGTTACCAGTGCATGGGACTCCGTTGGGAGTGTTGTTACCAGATCTTGGATATACTGTACTGTATGTACCATGGGAACCATTGGAAACCTTGGGATTGTTTTGCGCCGTCACTTGGCAACAATGAGCATAGATACGATGTGTCATAACGGTCACCAGTCACCATGTCTTGAGCTAATTTGGATGATTTTTTTTTTCAAGAAATTACAAAATACATATATACTTACATACAGTATACATATTTAACCCCTTCAACACAATGACGTCTTCTTATCATTTATTTTGGCTAAAGTTTGACAATTGTATGCAGCTTAAGAAGGACCTGTGTTATTCCGAGGGTTTGTTGAATCATTTACCGCTTTGAGTCCTAGAGGTAGATTATAAGCCAAACAAACTCGTCTAATTGTAACAGAATAAGGTGAAAATTACGTCATCGTGGTGAAAGGGTTAAAGACCGAGTGCTCCACGCGTAGTACGGTTCCGGTCTCATGTCCTAATGGCGACGTTCCAGGCAGCCCTGTTAAGACTGCCTCACTTGTCAGGTTCTTTGATTCAAGATAAGATCAGAAGGTCTGATCCCACGTCTGTCTTGGTCCGCCCCTTGGTGCAGCTCCCTCCACATTCATGCACTTTTATCTTTTCACCCAACTTAGTTCATCCATCCTCTGCACATGTCCAAACCATCCAAGCCTGCTAGTAAGCATCTCATCACTGATACTCTTGATACCTAACCTTCTCCTCAGCTCTTCACTATATATCCTATCTTGCAGTTTGGCAACACACATACATTTTACCATTCGCAATTCGTTGCGTTCCATTCTGCTGATATCATCCGCTTTGAAAGGCCACGTTTCTGAACCATATGCCATTACGCTTCTAACGCATGAAGCGTACACTTTTCCCTTCAAGGGGAGAGGGAGTCTTCTCATGGGAAGTACAGTAGTGGCAACAGTTCTCTAAACTTTCCCCAGCCGCATCTTATTCTGGCGATAGTGGGGGCCTCAGCCCCACCACCGGCAGAGATGGTATCTCCCAATTAGCATAACATGTCCATCATCTCCAGTGCCTCATTGCCAATTAACACTTTCGAGCCAGTCATTGAACACAATCTCACCTTGACCGCACAATACGTAATCAGATCACATGTTCAACAAAACACCCCAGATTTGCACCACTACGGTACTGAGCCCAGATATCGTGTTATAATAATTGAGGGACCCTTTAGGCGCCTCCTGCGTTAGAGGCGCACCGCTCCATAGAAACGCGCATTATAGCATCGCTGAATAAAAATATAGTATTCTGCAGAGATTGAATGATGTGCCAGTAAATAGTTTCATATTTATCTTCAAGTAGTTTGAAACTTAAGATTCCTTATGGCAATTTTGAAGCTCTGGTTTTACAATAATTAGTACAGTAATAAAATTAAATATTTATATACTGAATATATTTATTTGTTTAATGCTTTTAGTTATTGGCTCTTGCCATCTCTTTCTTCGCATTTCACATGGTACCCAATGACTTACGTCCATCCCCATGTTAACAAGAGTAAGCGTTTTTTTTTTTTTACTTGATTGCAGCTTTCTACGTAGCATAATCTTTTGAATAACTGTATTCAATATACGTGCCCCAAGATAATTTCTGACAAACTATCTCAGATCTTTTGTATTGTATTATACTGTACTGCAGTATACTGCTTGCCAAGTTACAGTAGTCACTAGAATTTATATATATACATTATACTGTATATACATTATACTGTATATACATTTATACAGTATATATATATTGAGAGAGTAATATAGTTCTTAACACTATAAACCCCCAAATGAAATTTATGAAAGCATGTGATCGGATCATTAAAACCAATATACTGTACCAATGTTGTTGTATTACCGTATATACTAGACTACTGTACCCGTGGAGTAACATATCAAAGCATTTCATAAATACCCCACTGTTCTTTCACTTAATATGCAGCGCAGTACAGTATATATTAATGATATCGCAGTTGAGATTAGGGCACAAATATTGTTATCACAAAGATGTAATCGCAAAGTTGCAGTCGATTGATTGATAAAAAGTTGAATGAACGTATAGTCCATTCATTATAAGTACTGTAGGCCAAAAATTGTGACCCATAACCTCTGTAACTCAAAAAGGGCTAGAGCAAATGAGCAGTAAATGTTCACACCTATTCCCTGCCTGACCCTTCCCAAATATTAGAGATATTAGCACAAAAAAAAATATATATATACATATATATTATATACTGTATATATATAATTTGGATCGCTCACTCTTTCAAGTTTGGGGTAGACACTTGTTACAAGTAGCTTTGCCTTTTGTCTCTTTCGTACACAGAAAAAGAAAAAAAAATAGTTATAGGGGTTTGTGGTCAAGATTTTTGGCCTAATTATAGTGAATAGACTATAATTTTATGAAATGATTACAAGCAAAATAAAAATGTTTAGCACCAATTTTGTTATGCTTTACATTTTATGCTACACATACTAGCCTACCCCCAGGGGGTTAGGGGGGCCTCTACCAAAGTGGTAGAAGAAATAAAAGAATATGCCCCACGTGTCTACTGCGTGTTGTAGATGCTACTAAAACGGGGATGACGTGACCCTGGGCCACCGTTCATCATCTTAGGTCTGTATCAGCCTCATGGTAGTGAAGGGACACCAGGGTGCCATAATATAGTCTCTGGAATGGCTGTTCTTGCCCTGAAAGGTTGCCTTGGGGCATTTGGGGTGGCTCCATGATTGCATGGAGCTGGAGACTTATTTAGAAGTAACTTCACCCCCTATCTATCATGTCTGTGTCACTATTTCTCTCTATACGGTATGTAGGTGCATGTACAGTTTGCCGCACATATTCTATTCCGTTGGGGGTCGTGATTTGGCAGGGCTGCACCCACTTCCCCAACCCCCCTCCCTCGCTCCACCTCCTAACTTCCACTATTGGTAGGAGGTGGAATGAGGGAGGGGGGTGCGGCTCTGCCAAGTTACGATTTGCTGAGATGGTTGAGAAATGGAATATGTGCGGTAAACTGTACATACTATATATGTGTATATGGATGTGTGTATGCATGTGTACGTGTATGTATTAGGGGGAGGGAGAGATGCGGATGATTCGATGATATAGATGGGTAGATAGATCAATAGATATACTGTACTGTAGATAGATGGTCTCAATATTATCAAGGAAATCTTACTTGTGACCAAATTATGGTGATAATGCAGTATAACCAAATTCAGAATGAGTAACTGACATTTATTTCTATATAAAATCAGTAGAGAACCAAGAGAAAAACCAATACAGAGAAGAAAGGAGCAAAATACAAAAATATAAAGGATAGCTACTGTACAACAATATTTGACAAAAAAGATATATGAACACTATCTAGTCTGATGTCTTGTGGGTTACTATGATATTTACTTTGCTTAATTATTATTGAGGATTTTGCTTGTCTTTGCCATTTCCGAGCAATGTATTTTAACTTTCCACAATAGGCTAGCAAAAATGCCTTCCCAGACTTCCTTTGAACTAAAAAAAATGCCAACTCAGACCCACTTCAAGCTAAATTTGTACATTCTTTGTCAAAGTTACAGGCTCACTATTGCTGACCCATATATAAATCAACACCTGAATTGGGTGAAGCATCTTATCACTAAATTAATGGGGTTAAAAGTCTTAAAATCTCCTAACTAATGGAGCAAAACTGGGGAGGTCCTAAAAGGCCTCTTTCAGACCAAATAGGGTTAAGAGAATGAAAGAATGATAGATGATAAAACATCAAAAACAGGAAAAGATTTAGGAAAGAAAAGGTAGACAGTAGTATTAAGAGGAAGTAAGGAAAATAGTTAAAAAGAGAAGATAAAGCAATGTAGTACAGCCCCTTCCAAAAGAAGACAACATTCATTGAAAATAGGAAGGAAAGAAAAATGCAAGCAAAATTAACCCATTGGCTGCGGCTATGTTTGGGCTATTTAGGGTATATTCAGGCACTCCTGAATGATAAATCAAGCATCTGTATTAAATGAAGTGTATTCTGCCGAAAACTAGGCGAAAATAGCTTCAAAATGACACCAGAACGGACCGTGTACGTGGTTTGGTTCACTCGCAGTGGTCCCAGTGAAACGCGGGAACCCCGCTATTATGTAACACTCGCTTGCTTGGCTACACTGATGAGAGAGACAGAGAGAGACTCGCCCGAGACACAGCCCAGCTCAGTGAGCCGCTCGGTGCTCAGAGGGTCGGAGGTGGGCCCCTCACGCTCCCACCCACTGACACTCGATTTTTACGTTTTTTACAGGCTTTTAAAGCCTGGAAATTGCTGTAACTTGCCAAAACATTCCAGAACGTCACCCGCAGCGAAAGGGTTAATACAGTACAAGAATTTACATAGATGAAAAAGCCGAGATGTGAGCAAAATATAGAAATATAATATACTGTACTGTACTAAAGTAATCTGTAAAATTTTAGGGTGGGAGCAAAAAAATAATAATATTATACAGTACTTGCAATAGTACTTCTCAGAGGTAGTCAATGGAGTTTGATCCAGCTTGATGTGCAAAACTAATGAAAGCTATGCATGTATATTATGTCAGTGTTGATATTTGAAATTATATTTGTTCAACTCCTGCACGGATAGATAACCAAATATTTGAAATTATATTTGTTCAACTCCTGCACGGATAGATAACCAAATATTTGAAATTATATTTGTTCAACTTCTGCACGGAAGATAACCAAACTGATAAAACTAAAATGGCTTAAAAGCAAACATAGAAGCATTTAGACATCTTAAGAATTTCATTTGAAACCATAATGGGGAATAAAAAAATAAAATAAATAGTGGAGCAACCTGTTAATCCTTAACCCACAAAAAGAAGGAGCTTGAAAATTCCAGGGTGCCCTGAGCAGGCACCTTCTTGAATTTTCACTTTTTTCAACTCATTCTAGCTCTGTGAAACAAGGTTAACCCCTACTGTACCGGTGGCATCTTTTTAATTATATTCTAGCTATATACAGTATAGACGATTGTGAAGAATAGAAGGATTTGTGGTAATAAATAGGGCTAAGTGAGATGGTTCGAAGCCTGTTAAATTTTGCTGACGGCCCTTTGTAAGCTGAAATAAATTGTCTAATAGCAGCCAGAATAAAGTTAATAAGATATCGCCGGTACAGAAGGGGTTAAGGAAGAAGACAAAATGTATGGAGGAACGTACATGTTCTGGCCTCTACAGAGACAAAAACATCTCGTTTCTACATGGTCTGTGGCCTTGAAAGTGACGAGAGGAATTGGAGGTGTTTTTGAGCGAAAAACAGTGCCAAGATCAAACATTTGGACTGCTTACCGCTTCATTGATTTTGTCTAAGCGCATGTTTTTACGAACTGTATATTAACTTTCTATATTTTGTTTATAATTACAGTACTGTACACTCGGTCCAAGAAGTATCTGCACCCCTACGCTGATCAGCTGGTGTGTACAGCTTGATAGGGTTGGCACCTCTGCCTGCAACTACATCCATGTGTCAGAGACGATCGTCTCGGACACATGGATATAGTTGCAGGTAGAGATGTCAACCCTACCGAGCTGTACACACCAGATGATAGCATAGGGGTGCAGATACTTCTTGGAGCGACTGTACATACTGTACGTTTTACATGTATTACAGTATGTTAATAACACTAGCAGGCCGTGAAAGGAGCTTGGCTGGTTGTTCCATTATGTTAATAACACAAGCAGGCCATGAAAGGAGCTTGGCTGGTTGTCCCATTATGGGGGGTCGAGTGATCGGACGAGGTCAGAAAGCTTGCACACACATATGCTCACTCTACTGGTTCGTGGTGATGGGCTGGTCTATCAGAGTGAGAACTGAGCGATCTCTGCCATACCCATAGCTTACTCTGACTGTTCCTTTTACAGTACTTATATATTTTCTAGATCTCCAGTGACGGCGTCTCTTCCGTGGATTGACCTCCCAATCTACCAACATTGGAAGCCAAAGCGTCACATTTTTCCTTTGCCCCTCAACTTTCTCTTCATAATTGCTGAGGGGCACAGGGCCCTGGGTGTGGCTTTGGTTTCCCGGGCGTTTCCGCACCCTCCTCAGCTCCCCGCCATGGAGTGGCTTCGGTCACCCAGGCTTTATTGTGGTCAGCAGGGAGGGTTCTGTGGGGGCGCTCGGTTATGGCCTTGGCCTTGCTCAGGGCCTTGGGGCTGTTCGGTCAGGCAGCTTGGGGAACAACAACAACAACAACAACTGGTTCGTGGGTGATTGAGTGGAAGCGGCTGCGTGCCATAACCCCGGGTGTGTCCTAGTGATCTAAGCAACCGCTAGGAACCACCAAGTCTCCCCAGACCCATGCTTTCAGGGTGGGGGTGGGGGGAATGCAAAACGTCTCCGGAGATTATCGGGGTGCGCTGCAGGGACATCTCCGGATGGTACACGCCCTATAAGAGTTCAAGTCCAAATCTGGATTAGATCATTAGTAAAGATGGTGAAAAATATTTTGTTTATTGTGGGCCACTTAATGAACATAACCTTGCACACTTTCTAGTAGACAAGACTCATCCAATGCTTCCAGAACTATCGTAGAGTATATGTGTGCATCAATTCACACCATTGTCGGCCAATTCAAACGTGAACATCTTCAAATACAACATACAAACAGCAGTTGCCAGATGTCCCCTCCCCCATTTTATTATTTTGCTTGTTAAGCTTTGGCTAATATATTATATGATTCAACAACTTATTATGAATGTGGATTCACCAGTAATGGTCATTTTCAAATCTATAATAATCAATTAAAATGGGAAAAACTTAAAAAATAACAAATTACATGTATGCTTTTTTGGATTAAAGGCAATAAAAAGAAGATATACCGTAGGACCACATCAAACCCTCAAGAACTGAGAGCTTGAGAGTTTGAGCCCTTTTAAGAAACTGAGAAACCTAGATTTTGTTAACACTGATAATTACCAAGTAAAGCATGTGACTTTTATCACATTTATCGTATTCGTATGATATTCAACATGGTTTCTTTTAATACCCCACAGGCCATAGTGCGGTTGGTAGAGCATTTGGCTGCAAACCGAGAGGTTGAAGGTTCGAGGCTTGGGCCAGCCAGTGTGCGTTATTAGGAGACGACAGTGCTCCTGTGGATGATGCAGTCTAGCAATCTGTGGCAACTGTCCACTGAAGTCCCTGAAATATCAGGGCACCCACCCTAGCCCCACTCTTGAGCAGGGATTGCATGGCGGTAAAAAACGCTCAATTTCTATGCTTTCTTGGTGTTTTCAGATTATTTGGGTGAGGGTTAATGGGTAAAATGATGGGTATAGGGGTAAAAGAAAGTTACTTTAAGAACGGGCTCGGAGGCAATTAGGACTTCAACAAGTAATTTTAACACGCCTATTAAACTTTTTTCACATAGCACACTCTTTTAACCCATCAGACCCGGAAGGGCTCTTGAACGCCCATAAAAAACACACCCGAGCTACCCGGAAGGGCTCTTAAACACCCATGAGCTCAAAGCCTGTAAGCTTGGTGTGCGATGCGTACGTCCGACGCATGTAAACAACAGCCGGCTGGACCGACGCCCCGCATCTCCGGCCACAAGAAGGAGTGCGTCGCTTGTTCGTGTGTGCCTGTATGTTATTGTTAAGTATCGAAAAGTAGTGTAAAGTGGCTGTTTCTGCCATAAAGTTATCTCCAATGAAATCATCATCACAACTGAACCAGTTAACTTAGAGAGCTCTACTTAACGCCATTCTACATGTACGAAACACATCTACGCTTGGGGATGCGCGGGAATGCGGAAGCAAGCCAAATAACAAAGATGCGGTAGCCTAGGCGTAGATGTTTTTCGGCCAAAACCCCCGGATTTCGGGGAATATATATATATAATACATAGCCGGGGCTGGAGGGTTAATCTCTACCATTATGTTATCCTCACAATAATTTTTCATGTAAAAATCTACATACTGTACTTCCAAAGTTAACCAGGCAAAGAACATATTAGCATTAAAATATGTTTAAAATACCTATTTAATGCAATCATTAATTATATTAGGTTCAGATTAATGTATGCACGACAGACAGGCATGCGCGTGTGAACCTTGGTTGACCAAATGTGGTACTATTAGTAGAGGAATAAGAGGGAAATCCCCAACTCAGCAGCTATGTGGGGGCCATAGCTGAAACACCACATTGGGAAAGTGGCCTTATACAGGCTATGCAAAATATTCTCCGGCAAAGAAATCTAAGTACAGGTATTGTACAGGTCTCTCTCACTATCAGATGCCCCTGTTTATGATATTACAGTATTATAGGTTTTTAGGTGTTTGTAATTGTGTTTTGGCGGGCCCGAGAACACGTCCCCACTTACCCCTTTAACTTTAGGGTTTGCTATATGATTTTTCTATTTAAGATCGGGTTTTCAGGAACGTAACCGAATCGTAAATCAAGGAAGGCCTGTAGTTTCGTTTTCAAAGTACCGTTTCTCACATTTGCCCCTTTCGAAGCACGTTGGCATGCCTTTCGGATAACATAAAAAATCTTCATAAGTGGCTTAAATTTATAAAAATTTAGAAGAGCTTCCTTTCCGCAAACAATTATGCGATAGAAAATCCTCCAATTACATGAGATAGATTCCATGTATGTGAGGTGGTCCCATTTACAAGAATCTGGGATAGAAAGTCAAGGAAATACGGTAACGTCCCCCAGCCAGGGTACCTTAGTTCGCTTGCCCTGCCTCGGCACCCCCCTTCAAGCAGATCTAGCCTTCCTACTATTCTTTTGAGGTGAATATGACATCCATTAAAATAAAATCAACTTTGATTAACTGACAGGTTGTTAATATGTTCTATAACCACTTAAATTTCTCCCAGGAAGCATAAATAGATGGTGTAAATAAAAGGGTCCGGCTGCCCTAAGTAATTAATCCCATAAGGAACGTTATTCCCATTACAGTAAAACCTTGCCGATACAGATTAATTGGGGGAGAACCCTGTGTGGATCTGCCAAAAGTCCAGATCTATCGAAAGCCGGATATATATTCAGCCATCCAGTCGAATCCGGATGGCTGAAACCTGAGTCCAGATATCTAACTTAAATCAACCAGACTTAGGTTTCAGCCATCCTGACAAATCTGGATGGCTGACATATAAGTCTGGATATCTAACGCTGGATGTAAACATTACGCGCTGTTACTTGTAATATAATTCTAGTTAATTTCTGGATTGACATTCTGTATATTTTTCCAAAGCAATCCAGACAAGTTTGGTTGGCTGAAACATGAGACTGGGATCAAAATGCTGGTCCGAATCTCTTGGGTTTCGGATCTGAGAGCACCTGATGGGCGGGGTTCTACTGTATGCGAATTCCAATTACACGAGGCCTCGTGTCGCCCATATTCTAACGTAATCGGAGGATCGACTGTACATGAGTTGTGAACGCATGAGGGGATACTGTACAGTTAAAAGTCAAATATCTTTCTCACCTCAATTTTGAGGGAAATCAAAGTTTAAACTACCATACATAAAACTTTAATGCTTGAACAACTTCATCAAAACAGTGAGGGTGTGATGGATGGGAATAGCGTTAAAATTGTATGTTCAAGCTGTCAAGAGCTTTGGTCTTTACTTCACTTAGGGCTTTTAACTGCACCTTCGTAACAGTTGAAATAGGTTGGGAGAGAAATCTTGCACTACTTCATCTTACCAGACAAGGCTTGATCAGAGAGTCTTGTATCGTTAAGGTCAAAAGTCGTGTCCTACCTACATAATTTCAACTCTAGTTATCTCTTTAGTTATAAGTGAAAAATATCCTTAACAGACATTAAAACTTTATATTCAAAGTTTGTTCAGTGTATTTCAGGAGAATTTTTACATCAAACCAATTGAGGAAATTAATTTAAAGCTATACAGGTGGGATACCACTTTTGTCCTCAGAGCTGTGACTGAATAAAGTTAGTTGGAATGACAGGGTAGTCCAATGTGGTTCGATGTAGAGATCCAGGTCCTAAAATTCATGATTTTACTTGAAAGGTAGTGATGGGTGGGGATGAGTCTTTCTGAACTTCGATGGCCTGGACAAAACAGCTTCTCTGATTATGCTCCAAAATCATAAGAGTTCACAATAAATGTGGGGTTCACCAAAAGTCGGTGAGAAGTCCTCTGCTCTTCATTATGGGGTTAAAAGAATTATCAAGATATATTAGGACAGGATTGGCTTGGGAGTTGTGTACTGATGAAGATTGCAGATAGTATGTAGGGCGCTGTAGAGAAATATAGGAAGTGGAGGGAGAGGATAGTGGCCAGGGGTTAGAGTTGGTTGATGGTAAAATGAAGATGATGGTGAGTTGGGTGGGTGGCACTGCAGTGAGTTCTGACCATGCACTGTATGCAAGGGTATAGATAGTAACTTGATCTGGTGTAATATGTGTGAGGAGCTTAGAGTTGTGTAAAAGTGGGTGTCAGAACAAGTGATGATTTTACCAGTACAGCACCGAACTTTCTACTGTAGCCTAAGGTGGAAAGAGTTGACATTGGGGATGTGTCTCGGAGTGCATCATTCATACCTGGGTGACATTGGGAGTATTGCAGAGGCAAGCTATGTTGCAAGAGTCAGAAGTGAGTGGAAGACGCTCAAAAAATAGTTACCACTGTTGTTGTTGTTGTTCCCCAGGCTGTCTAACCGAACAGCCCCGAGGTCCCGAGCAAGGCCAAGGCCATAACCGAGCGCCCCCACAGAACCTTTCCTGCTTACCACTAAGAAAGCCCAGGTGACCAAAGCCGCTCTCAGGCGAGGACCTGAGGAGGGCACGGAAAGCCCGGGACACCGAAGGCCCATCCAAGGCCCTGTGCCCCTCAACAATTATGAAGGGAAAGTTACCACTGTTGAATAGGTCTCTTCCTCCACATAAAGGGGAAGCTGTATGCTGCATATATGTCAGGAGTGCGTTGCTTAATGGTATTGAGATGGATGAGCGAAGGACAAACGAGAGTAAAGTTGAGAGCAACTTGGTATGCAGAAGAGTGTATCGATGAGTGATGCATACTGGCAGGCTGTAATGCTTTGCCAGTTGGAGAGAATGGATGAGGAGGACAGGTTGAAGTATGTTAGTAGCATGAAAGTAGAGTGAAAAGCAACTATCGGTAGACCGAGGAAGACCTGGGACGAGGTTCTGAGGAAGGATCTCCAAACCAGGAAATTTGATAGTCCCCGGGACGCTGCAGGGAACCATGCAGTGTACAGAACGGCCATGAGGTGACCGAGGCACACCTGTGCAAAACATGAAACTGCCTTTTCAACTGGTACCAATATAAATATAAACTTATAAAGGATTAAAAAATAGTTAAGAGATATATGATAGGCCAAGGATGATGACATTTTTAGAGGTAATGGTTCCAGGTTGCTGGACACCCGAGGTAAAAACTTCAAGTAAGGTGGAACATTAAAATGGGGTGATGGGTACTTCCTCGGATTCGTGTCAGCAATGGAAGTTCATCCTGGTTCTCTGTTGCATTATCCACCATGTTGATAGCCTTAGTATTATATACAGTACACATTTTAAAGTTGTAAATCATCCTTTAATTAATGAGCTGGAAGTGATGAATGTAGAAAAAAAATTGCTTTTACAGTCAAGTACTGTACCTTTCTCAAGGGAAACTTGACCCTTCCATGCACCGGGGGTTGCCGTTTAGTATCCAGAAATAGAATTCTCTCAATCTCATAATTACTTCTCCAAAATTAGATTTTTAGCCCACAGCACGCTCAAAGACACCTGCAGAGGTTTAAATAACTAAACTAAAGGTTTGTAAACAATACTGATGGTCACATAGGCTTTTGAGTACCCCAGAAAGGGAGCAAATCGCGTTCTAGTGTGTGAAAGGGTTAAAAGCAGTTTAAATATATTTACCCCAATTAATCAGCATAAACTGGAAACATACTACAAATTCTTAATTGAAAGCTGATTATTTGGATACAGAATTGTAAATCAGATACTATGCAAAATATTTTGCTGCAAATGCTTTATTGATTATACTTGTGATAAGACAATTAGCAAATTGTTATTTTCCCCTTCAGCACACGCCAGTAGTATTTATTTCTTGTGACGTTTAACAGACTTACTTAGCAACAGCAGATTTGATTAAAAACACTTGTACTGTATCTGTACAGTTGCCCTCAGTTCCATTTATAGTAGCTACCAAGGTTTGGTCCAACAGTTAGGAGTTATTGATAGTGCAGTGTTGTTGTTGTTGTTGTTCCCCAGGCTGTCTGGCCGAACAGCCCCAAGGTCTCGAGCAAGGCCAAGGCCATAAACGAGCGCCCCCACAAAACCCTCCCTGCTTACCACTAACAAAGCCCGGGTGACCGAAGCCACTCCAAGGCAGGGAGCTGAGGAGGGTGCGGAAACGCCCGGGAAACCAAAACCCCACCCAAGGCCCTGTGCCCCTCAGCAATTATGAAGGGAAAGTTGAGGGGCAAGGGAAAAATGTGACGCTTTGGCTCCCAATCTGCCAACTTCTAGGTTGGCAGTAGGGAGGGCAATCCACGGAAAAGACGCCGTCACTTGAGATCTAGAAGATATATAAGTAAAAGGAACAGTCAGAGTAAGCTATGGGTATGGCAGAGAACGCTCAGCTCTCACTCTGATAGACCAGCCCATCACCAGAGTGCAAAGTGTTATCTTATATTACCAAGCGAAAGTGGTCCCGGAACCTAAGAATTGGAACTTTACAAGTTTCTGTTCGGGCTCTGTCTCGAGTTGGCCACCCCCAGCAATCAGGCAGTCTTCATCATCTCCCGACGCCTTGTTCCCCCTGGAAAACCCCCGCTATAGGATGGCCATGACAAACACCTCCAGGCTAATTTGTCAAGACATGCTTCCTTTGCCTGTGTGCCGTGCCACAATGCCCCTTGCACTACATAAAAGTTTTTCTCAATATATTTTTCCACTAGTAGTCATATTAATTCAAAGGTAAAGTTGGAATGTTCGCTCGGCTGTATGCTGCTACAGCACTCATCTCTGTGTATTAGCACTTTGGAGTCTGTTTGAGCCTGGTTCAACAAATTCCTTTTGTTTTCCCCTATGCGTATGAAGGAGATTAAAGGCAAAGCTGCCTAATTACTGTTCAATCAGGTTCCTATTTACACCAGTTTGCTACTTACTGCTAAGGGAACAGAGGTATCAAGTTTCAGGAGAGACTCGCCTATCTCTACCTGACTTGGTAATCAAACCCAGGAATTCTATGTGCCATCTATTGCACCATAAGTCACCTTAATGTGGAAGTGAATGCAACTGTAAATTGTAAATTAAACATATATAAAACACGCTGTACACCAACATCTGAGAGGAACTACATTGTACTATAACATAATCTCAAGGAGAGGACTTTGCATTTTTCTCCAATTTTTGATGTTTCTAAATATCCCGCAGACCATCACCTATAGTCAGTTCAGAGTAATTTAATGAGAGTTCTGTATGGAGCTCAGTGGTCTGGTTAATCTGCTCTACATAACTAACTAACTGAGAGTAATTCAGCAGTACTGTTCTTTTCCCTCTATCTTCCTGCTTATTTATTTAATTTTTATTTTATTTTATTTTATTATTTTTTTTGCAAACAAAATCACTTTGTTATACAATTTGTCCAGCCATTCCGTGCCCCATTACTAACCAGCACCAATTAACAATCATACTACGTATGGAAATTTACTGTCAAGTTCATTTGACCCGACTATAATTTTTTTTTTTTTTTTTAATCCCTAAATTTTCGGATGCATGTCAGAGCACCGCTGTCCCACACTGGTTTGCAAATAACTCGGAACCCTGCCGCTATTAATTTCCTGGGTGATTGTGGTTAAAAATACACTGGTAGGTGAACAAATTTCCAGGCAATTTTACATGTTCCTTCAAGGAAGATCATCAAATGCCAGAAAGTTATTTTTGTTTGTATCCTGTATCTAATCAATATCAATCTTATATGGCCCACTGCAAGATCGGCCAATCCAAAAGGGGACGATAACAGTCTCTGTACCTCACCATGGTGACATAGTCTGGCATGTATTGCGTGAACTGTTGGAATGGCTGTGGTTGTGAATATAGTTTGTAACTATATCAATCAGCTTGACCATGCTGAGCAGGTGCTAGCACAATCTTGAGTATATGTAACCCTGGCTGCCATTGTAGTAAGAAGTGAGGAAGACCTTGCCCTCAGGCCAATAGCCACTCAGCTCTCATAACATTACAGGTATCCCTCACTATCCAATGCCCCAATTTACGATATTATTATAGGTTTTTAGGGGTTTGGGTTTTGGCTGGTCCCAGAACGCATCTCCATTTACCCCATTAATTTTAGGGTTCGCTATACGATTTTTCTATTTAAGATTCGGTTTTCAGGAACTTAATTGTAGATCGAGGGAGACCTGTATGTAAAACCATCATCATTGCCAAATTTCTGTGCAGATTAATTTCAATTACAGCAGTTACTGCTGGGGTTTTACTTTTTTAAATACTATGGTGCTGTGGTAATGGTCTGGCCTCTTAATGTACCGTATGACATAGTTCAGTTATCGTTACATAAAACTGTACAGTACAGGTATGTAAAAATATACAAGTATATGTATTGTATAGGATTTTCAAAACAAAAACTTTAATAACCTGCCAATCCTCCACTTGCAGACTTTCTCAATGCACAATTCTTGGTAGATGCTTTAACAGATGTTGATGCTCTTAATTTGGGTTAATTGCCCCCCTTTCCCTGCCTGTTTTGTTATTGGGAGTATTAAAGGTTCGATATCCAAATTACAGCCATTTTCGCAAGTAAAGCGTCAAAACACTAGTTCCGAGGATTCTTTAAAGTTCATGTGCGGAGTAAGGTAGATTAGCCAATTTGTATGTGGGTCCAATAAATACGCAATATATAAATTGTTTATAAATACTGTATATACTCGAAAATAAGGCTACTTAGTGTATACGTCGACCCCTGAGCCAAAGACTTAAATTTCTTTCTCTAGAATTAAAATGTAAAACTTGCAAACTAAACAAACCAAAATTGGGACAAGGACAATATAAAGTCAAATTAAATTATCAAAATCGCTATGTGGAAACAACGTTTACTAAAATGAAAATTATTAAATAAAAGAACACAATCCACCACATAGGGTGTACATTACTACATGAGCAAGTTAATCTGTTTATAAGTCGAAACTTGAAACTAGGGACGTGAAAAAATACAGTACAGTAGTGTACTGATAAGTCAAGTCGTTGTTTTTTCTGCATCAGTTAGGGTATACAACTCACCTCTAGGGCTAGGCCTACTGGTAATTCAGTGTATTTATATTCCTTTGCATTTGAATTAAAGTTAGAACACTGAATGTTTGCTTCAATTGAACATTACAAGCTACCTTGCAAGC
This sequence comes from Paralithodes platypus, assembly GCA_032716605.1. Lineage (NCBI taxonomy): Eukaryota > Metazoa > Arthropoda > Malacostraca > Decapoda > Lithodidae > Paralithodes > Paralithodes platypus. The sequence goes on along the minus strand of CM064492.1, from coordinate 77,782,312 downwards.
AAAAATTAGAGTATCGGTAGCATTACATGTTCATCTCTCCATCACTGGCTGTTACAATGGTAAAGAACT